>OY978526.1:54621112-55353612 GCA_963854835.1 Megamerina dolium | reverse complement strand
TAACTATATGCAACAATAATTTATTTATCAATACTTCTATTTACAATCACCCTTTAATGTTCTGGCAACTTTTGCCTCTGATACTCTATCTATGTTTGCACCATCACCTTCGGAATTGAATTGATTCATTTGTCGACAATCTAGCCCTATTTATGCTCTATGGCAACACTCCAGAATCTTCCTTTATCCTAATCGAGTTTTTCTCTTCCTTTCTCGTTGGCTTGTTCTAGTTATCACCTATTCCTTTTTGTTGACATGCGTTTCGACGCTACGCCTGCTCTCCTCTTAACCTTGTTCGTCCCGAACACGTTTCTATGCTTCCCCCTGATATGGCACAAGTCGTTCCAAGTACACTACATTAAACTTTGCTCTTTTATTCCAGACCCGTTGAATACGATACATTTATCTTTGCTATAATCTCATATGGTCCTTCCCAATGAGTGTAGTTTAAGGGACAGGTGTTTCTTTCCTTGTGGATTATGAAGCATTACAAGCTCTCGTTCATAGAACCCTTTTGAATTTGCTTTCAGGTCATACCTAGCCTTGACCTTATCGCTCATATCTGAGACCGTTCTCTGATGAACTGATGATATCGTCGAGCTATACCCGCTTTTCGCTAGTGTAATTACCTTCGGTTGACCTCGTTGGTGTTGCGACTCAAAATTTTAAATCAGCTGGCAGCCTTAACTTGTTTCCCAAAACTGTCATTACTGGTGTAGTGGCAGCCATATTATGTTGTGCGCATCGTTATGCCATGAAGAACATTGGTATATGCACATCCCAGTCTTTTTGGTATTTACCTACGACCTTTCTCATATATTCTTACAAAGTACGGTTAAATTGTTCTACCATGCCGTCAGATTGTGGATGCAAAGGTGTTGTACGAATTTTATGTATACCCAACATACGGCACATCTCTTGGAATACAACTTATTCGAAATTTTGACCTTGGTCTGGTATTACTTCATCGGTACACCAAAACGAGTAATTGATAATTGGTTGACGAATACATCCGCAACTACCGCGTTTGCCACTGCACTCCGTATGCCTTTGCTATTGGACTCTTATCAGCCATTTTTTGCCAACATGGACGTACGCCCTGCTCCTTGTATTCCATAATCTATACAAGATCAGGGTCGCCCCACTAAACTTCTTGCGCTCGTTCAGGTGCTCCTTGCTTTCCATTTGGGAACAATGTTTATATTCCATTTTGCAAGGACGACGAGACAAAGTATCCGCGTTACCATGATGTCCTCCTTTACGATGTTTGATTGTAAAGTCATAACTCTACAACCATTCAAATCAGCGCGTCAATTGTCTTCTGGATTATTAAATTGTAATAACCACCTTAGCACTACGTGGTCAGTTCGTAGATAAAATGACTGACCGTACAAGTACTTACAGAAATGCTTTTCATATTCCAGTATTGCGAGCAATTCTCTTCGAGCACAGTAGTATCTTTCTGGCTTTCTTCTTGCTCTTATAT
Source organism: Megamerina dolium (assembly GCA_963854835.1). Taxonomy (NCBI): domain Eukaryota; kingdom Metazoa; phylum Arthropoda; class Insecta; order Diptera; family Megamerinidae; genus Megamerina; species Megamerina dolium. The sequence goes on along the minus strand of OY978526.1, from coordinate 55,352,126 downwards.
GATCTGAGAGAGCACATCTCCTATTCCATAGGCACTCGCATTTGTCTCCAACACAAACTTTTGGCAAGGTACTGAATACGCTAAGACAGCTGCTGAACAGAGTTTTTCTTCGATTGCTTTTTGATGTTTCTCGCGCAACACAAACGATTTGTTCTTTTTTGTTAACTCATTCAGAGTTAAACCTAGGAAGCTTCGCCAGAATAGGCCATTCTGGTACTGCTGCTACCTTCTTCTGGTCGGTATATACCCTTTCTGTTGTTACATTTAACTTCTCGCCTGAAGAGTGAATACTTTTTCGGATTCAGCTTAAGCCTGCTGATTGTATACTCTCAAATACTTCTTTCAATTTGTCCAGGTGATCGTTAAAATCTTTTCTCATCACGATAATATTATCGAGTGTAGTCCTCTGAGTACACGTTTCAACAAGCGTTCGGGAGTAGCCGGCGAATTACATAAGCCAAATGGCACCACTGAATTGCTATAGACCATCGTCAATACTGAAAGCTGTTTTCTCTTTGTACTCCTCACCAAGTTCCACTTGCCAGTAGCCACTTTGCAAATCAAGAGTTGAAAACACTTCGTATTAGATAGCGTGCCCAGAGTATCATCGATTCATGGCAGTGGAGATCTATCTTTTTTCGTGATATCATTTAGCTTTCTGTAATCCTTACAGAATCGAGTACATACTTCCATCCGTCTTTTTTTCCACTAAAATTTGTGAACTATATAGCATTGGTCTAGAATCACCGGTGTTAATGTGATGTTTTACGATGGTTGTTCGTACAAATTGATAAATATATTGAACGGTACTTCTCCAATGGTAACGCCAGTTCCTGATTTCCCACTTTTCATCGACGAACAATTTTCGCAGTATATTACGCCAGTAACTTCCTGGCAATGACCAATCACCAACAAATTTACAGCTGTAGCTGTATTAGTTAGAACGTTAGTGGAACGTCTTACAAAGTATGATGTTTTTATTCGTTATTTCTTTATCCGCTTCCACTACATACAACTTGTCTGTCCCATCATCCACATTCACCTGTGCCGTTAGTGGAACGTCTTACAAAGTATGATGTTTTTATTCGTTATTTCTTTATCCGCTTCCACTACATACAACTTGTCTGTCCCATCATCCACATTCACCTGTGCCCAAATTACCGCTTCTGATTTTGCTGGAACCTCTTGGCATTGTCATGCCAGTATTCGTTTTATGTTTATACTACGACATTTGCACAGCGTAGTATCCGTTGATCTAAATCTAACGTAAATCGGTTATCAATCATAAAATCAATACCAATTATCCTCACCCGTTGCCGTATGCAATTTTATTCCTAGTAAAGGCTCAAACCTCTTCACCAAATTGCTCTTAATTATATTTATAATGTAATGAACCAGTATCCAGGATTAACATAAACTCCATATTTTACAGTTTTCCATCAATAGTCAAGCTGCTTGGCATACGCTATAGTTGTGACAGGTGAATGATGGTGCAACCCACTGTTGGAGTCAGTTCACGCCCCGCTGAACTGACGCGATTTAGTTTAACGATTGATTTGTGTTAGTGGAGCGATCGCTATCCACCTTATTCTCCTTCTTTTGTCTTCCTGGAAAACTTGATTTTGATCGCTTTCGACGTAGGCGGCAGTCACGCGCTGTGTGTTTAGGTTTGTTGCAAATGAAGTTACCAGTAAATTTTGTTTTCGTGTCGACCTGTTGTTTTTGCTTCAGGCTGCACTACTGACTTGAATGCCTGACACACTGCTGAATTGATGTTTCTGCTTCTAGTTGGCGTACTTGTGGCGTTGGTCGACACATTAAACTAGAGGCTTCATACGTCAAAACACTAATGACTGTATCTGCATATGTACTCATTGGTGACACGACTAGGGTACGCTTCGTCACTCCATCTCGTATACCGTTTATAAATGACTATATTTCTATTTTTTCGATGAATTCTTCCGAGTTATCGGAGAACGCCAGATGCCATAAAAGCTCAATATCGGAAGCGAATTTCTGAAGGCTCTCATTACTCCGTTGCACTCGAGATCTTAATTCCACTCGATGCAATTGCCTTTAATATTTATTTCCATATTTGCGCTGGAATGTGTCCATCAGTGATTGATAGCTACCACGATATTTCTCTGGAACCATCTCGGCTTCCTCAAAGAACTCGTGTTCTTCTAAATTAATACCCTTAGCCTTCATTGCTTGCCTTAACCTTACCAGCAGTTCCGCTTTTGCACCTGATGACGAGGGATTCACCTCTACCAACAGCTTTTTCAGCTGGTCCACTTTCAGTTGTTCTATTTTCATCATCTTAACAGAATCCTGCTTCTGACGCCAATTGTTACGTTTTTATTTTGTGAACGTTTAAATATTTTTGAAAAAATCCTGTTTGAAGATTCTGTCAATAACAATTACAACACTTATTTTGTACTAATTACGTCCAACAACAATTTATTTAATCAATACTTCTATATACAATCATTCTTTAATGATCTTGCAGCTTTTACCTCTGATACTCTATCAATGTTTGCACGATCATTTTCAGAATTTAATTGGAATCTCCTTGGCTTGTTCTAGTTATCGCCTATTCCTTTTTGTTGACAATCGTTTAAATACTAACATTATTATTATTATACTTCAAGCAGCTGAATTTGCACTTGAAACTAATACGAAATAAGTTATATGTTCAGGCAACCTTTCAACAATTCAATCGGTAACAAACACTAAAAATTGTAACCCCGTTATATAAATTCAAAATATTTTGATACAACGAATTATCTATTAAGGATCATGTGGGTTCCGAGAAATAGAGATATTGCAGGCAATGAAGCTGCTCGAGTAAAACAAAACTGCGCACTTAGAATTTGCGGGACACCACCATAATCTTGACTTACGGTTAAAAATGTTTTGCCCTTAGTTTAACTATAACTCAGTTAACTTTATAAGTAAGTGAACACGTAATTGAAGAAAAGAGGGCAAAACCAGTTTTTTAACAGTATGTCAAAATTTTGGGGGTGTCCCCCAAATTCTAAGTATTCAGTTTTGACCTACAGACCTACAGACCTACAAATTTAACATTAGACTTCCCAGCTTTTCAACTTTTTCCAATCTGTATCATAGTGTAATTGTTTTTGAGTTTAAAGTACAATTTTTTAAAAAATATTATATTCGGCCTTAGTTGAACACTTTGCTTACCTTATAATCAAAGGGATACCAACATGCCAATGGTAGACTTTTATTTTGATAAACAATGGGTATAACTGACCAGAATAGTACACCAATGAAACAACAGTAAATAAATATTTTACTCCATTTGAGTGACATTGCCAAACTTCCATCCATAGTCACATACGTGAATCCTGTTATACAAATCCATTCATACAAATAAATTCCGTTGTAGTTATACTCTTTTAAGTAGAAATACAGCCATACATAAATATATTCTCACCTTTACCCGAACGTGTTACATAATTTGTATTAATAAATTTCATTAGATCCTCTACAGAAGAAAGTCGCAGACGTCGAAAATAGATTGTCATGAAAAGAGCCCAAACATAAATAATTGACTGTATAAGGCAATTTGATAAATATTCAATATCACCATCTCCATAAAATAAGTACAGTGTACATCCATATAATATGGCAATATGTATTAAAACGAAGTAGCTGAACACTTCCAATAGTACTTCCATTAATGCACCAATAAAATGCAATCCTTGTGGAAAATATTGTTCTATATGCATAGGATGCATGCATGTAACATACATTGTGCGTCGTATGAATACAAATAAATCTTGACTAGGTAAATTTGATTCGTTCGGCCGCTTAACCATTTTTCTTGATATTTTATTATTACTGATGTTGGTAAGTTGTTGGTGTTGACTTTAATACGTATTAATTCTCAAAATTCTCAAACGTCTTTGATTTCTTTTAAGTTTAAAAAGTAGGTACAATATATAATTTTTATTTGTATACGGTTAATTGCTCAATTAGGAAAGTTTTCATATATTATATTAGTACATACACATACATATACAGTGAGCGACAAAAGTCTACGTACGGCGACCATTTCGGCTATCTGACATGTCCAAAAGCATAATGAAAAGAAGTAATGATGCAATTTTGTTTTAAATATGTTTTTATTATTACATAGCAAAAATTATCTTATTTCATTAAAAACTTAACAAGTTATTAACATAAAACGAAAAAAATTCAATGACAAAAGTCTACGTAGGATTTGAAAATCAAAAGGAAATACTTTGATAAGGGACTAAAAGTTAAAATAAGCCGTCGTTTAATATTTGGTTGACCCTCCACTAGCATCTATAACTGCTTGCAAACGTCGGGGCATTGAAACGACTAAATTTTCGATTTCAAGTGCCGTTATTTGTTGCCATTCCTGTTGCAGCTTCTCTTTTAGTACTATGGCACTAGTAATGTGATGTTTCCGTATCTTCCGCTCCAAAAGCTCCCAAACGTGTTCAATAATATTTAAGTTTGGGCTTTGAGGAGGTGAATACAGTTGTCGTGGAGCGTAGTAAAGCAGCCAGTCCCTCACGATATGGGCGGTATGTTTTGGATCGCTATCCTGTTGGAAGATCCAACTCTCACCAAGGCATAGTTTATCAACCGATGCTTTTAAGTTTTGTTTCAAAATAGATTTATATTGAAAGCGATCCATGTTACCCTCCACAAATACCAAATTTTCAACCAAACCATTACACTCCCACCGCCATGCTTCACCGTAGGAACTAAGTGTTTCGGGTTCATTGCGGTATTTGGTTTTCTCCAAATTTTGGCTCTACCGTCACTTCCAAATAAATTGTATTTTGACTCATCTGTAAATAATACTCGTTTCCAGAAATCAATTCCCTTGTCTAAATGCTTTTGCGCGAATTCCAAACGAAGTTTGCGATTTTTTTCACTTATATACGGTTTCCTACGCGGAGTTCTGCTGTGAAACCCATTATTATTCAAGGCTCTTTGAACTGTTCGTGGATGCACATTTGTATTTGACCTACATAGTTGCTAGCTCTGCGGCCAACTTAGTGCCTGCCACTTTCGGATTTTGATCCACTTCTTTCAAAATGAACGATACATCTCTGCGACTCAGCTTCTTTGGGCGACCACTACGCGGTTTATTTTCAAGACTATTCGTTTTTTTGTAGTTATTGAATATTGTTTGAACTGTTGATTTTGTTAAATTTAATAAGCTTGATATTTCACCATACGATTTGTTTTCATTTCTATACTTTACTACTAAGTTTTGCAAATCAATTGATATTTCTTTACGGGAAGCCATTGTCACAACCACGAACTTCTGGAAACAGCCAAAATACAACTAAATGCAATCCAAGTATGTCTATTACCAAGCAAAACAGCAAAATGTAACTAGTGGTACTTTCCCGTTATTGCGACGCAACACACAACAAAATGCCCGCCGTATGTAGACTTTTGTCATTGAATTTTTTTCGTTTTATGTTAATAACTTGTTAAGTTTTTAATGAAATAAGATAATTTTTGCTATGTAATGATAAAAACATATTTAAAACAAAATTGCATCATTACTTCTTTTCATTATGCTTTTGGACATGTCAGATACCCGAAATGGTCGCCGTATGTAGACTTTTGTCGCTCACTGTATATATATAGTATATTATGTACGATACTATTAACGGGTAAAAACTGTTTTATTTCATTCCAAAACTATTTAATCATAATATTTAAATAAATAGGCGCATACTTAATCACGTACAAGGCACTAAGGTGTTTGTATTAAGCTTCCCATAATGTTGTTGTAGAAGATATATACGCATTAGCGTGGAATTTCCTTTTAGAGAAAACACTTTTTAAGTTCTGGTATAGAATTAATGTAGTAAATTTGTATGTACTAGTTCAATTTTACATATAAATGATGTGGTGTATAAAACTTTCGTGCTATTTTATACTGAAGTTACAAAAATATGTACATGATGCGTACGAAAAAACTTAAGGTTCCTTTTACTGTACTTACGTATGTAGGTACATAAAGTACGATTTAATTAATATTTAATAAAGGCTCTTGTACAGAACATAGAAGCAAATAGTAAATTATAGCTGTAAATTAATAATAAAAAGGTTGTTTAAGCTAGTACTAGCAAATTTGAATTTTAAACTAGGTTTGAGGTGAATTAAATTTTTAGCTAAATATAGTGTCTTTTGCAGCCTAGCACAAACTAGCTTTTTCCAGTGTTTGCTGAAAATATGTGTGAATAAAAAACTAAGATGTACTTAAAATTACTAGTTCCAATAAGAATTTTTATAAGCATTTGCGACTTTTTAAATATAACTTTCTTATTTTGTAAAACATCAGAAAATGTCCCGCTATTTTTGTCGCCCAGCGCCCATTATAATTCTTCAAATGATCAAATGTTTCCAAATTGTTTTAAGATATAAATCCTGCTATAGATTTATAAAAAATCCAAAATTTTTAAACAGTGGCTACTCATAAATGATCTCTATCAGCTGATTTAGCAGTCTCATATGTTTGAATTTTCCAGCATTCGCTATCACTTTTCAGCACTAGTTATACAGTACTAGCAAAGAGTTATTCACACTTTTTGTAGCTTAAACTTTTCAGCATAGCTAGTACTGAAGATCTAAAGCTAGTGCTAGTACTTAGTACCACATAGCATAAACTTCCTGCCCACTGTTCCTGCACTACTCTATTTCGCTTCATTGCTTTGCTTATTTTTCTTATTCTCTTATTTCTCTTTAGACTTTTAAATTTTCGAAAAATATGTACCTTTAATATTTATTTTGTGTATATACGAGTATACCTTTATACATAGGGGTACTTAAGTTTGTTCAAAATATTTTTTGTATTACTCTCATCCCAAAATCACCCGATCATTTCCAATGAATTTTAGGGTATATAAGCACATAGTGCAAAATTTTTATCAGAAATAAACGGACCAAACACGATTAATCAAACCAAAACGCTTTCTTGTTCATCAGAATTTGGCGACCGTGACAGGACACAAGTCTTTTGAAAATTAATATAAATCCAAGAGTTGCGTTTCTTTTTACATATTGTTTGGCTTTGGATTTTAATTCTTTTACCACCTACTATTGCTCATATTCTCAGTTTGCTGTTATCACTACAATGGAACCCCAAAATACATCACAATCGGATGTCTCTTCAGACGAGCATAACCAACTAGAGTTACTTATTTAATAACGAGCCATGGTAAAATGCAATTTACTCAGAAAGAGATATCTGGCGTTGAAGACATCCAGCCCGACGTTTCTATTCTCAAATGTCGCCTGCAGATCGTGGAAATTTATTTTCAACAATTTTGTTCAGTGCAGGCAAAAATTGAGGCACTAAAACCCTCTGACTTGTAGAGGGTAAAAATTTAAGAAATCTATGTTGTGGTAAAATCAATAATTCTTTCATTGTAAATACTTTTATGAATCGTCATTCAGCATGTTCAACGCTACAGGGTTTGGAGTAGTCTCACATCAACACCGGTTAACCAAGCTGAAATTACAAAAATTTGACGGCAAGTATGCGGATTACAAAAGGTTCATTCGAACGTTTTGGAATATGGTCGACGAGGATCTTACCATAGCTAAGGTGGACAAATTTAACTATCTTCTAGACTGCTTCTCTAGACTATCATTAAGTGTAGCAGAAGACTCTGCAGTGGTTAAAGGAAATGTGTGATAATAAAGTGTTAATTTTTCGTGAACACATTACGTCGTTATTTGAAATATCGTCTATGAAATTTTCTGATGCTGTAAATTTTCGTAACTTTATTGATACTATCGCTGCAATTCACTTCAATGGTTCACTTCTGTCAATAGGATTGGAAAGTGATGTTATGAACTCTATACTAATTCATATTGTTTTATCCAAAGTAGATGCAAACTTTAAAGCGTGGGAAGATTGCTACCTATTACCAAGTCATCACTGTCTATACTTAGAAAGCTGCAATAAGAGAGAATCCTCAATGCCAACTCATCGTAGGTAAGAGAAACACTTCGCTCGTAATGTAAAATCGAACTGTCCACATAGACTATAGCCTTAGTAGTTGCCCAACGTTTTTGGCTCTACCTATTTCCGAACATTTTATTCCGTCAAGCAGTCTAGAAGCTACAAAAACTGCTTACGTAAGGGAGATCTGGTGTAAAAATTACCATCTACATCTCGTTGTCGTATATGTCATCAGACTCACCATACACATTTGCATTTAAACAGGGTTTTAGCCTCTGCACAGAAATCATCTCCATTACCTCGTAAACCACAGTGTGTATCGCCATGGTCCCCAACCATTTCGCAAAGTCCAGCTCAGTCCGCAACAATAAATTCTGCTGTTTCACTCATCGCTCGTAAAACATTAATTATACCAAAATAATGGCAAAATTTCTCTAGGCGAAGGATTACAATATTTCTGGAACACTTAATGTGGTTGTATAGTCGGAGGATGCTGTGAAAATTCCATTATCCTACGTTCTTTCATGTGTAACAGGTATACAGGTTCGATTGCCATTTAATGTATCACGTGGTTCCATACATCCGTATGTTATAACAGTCGACATTTCAAAAGTGTATTGACAATTTCTTGTAGATAAACGAGATCGCCTGTACCAACTCATCTTGCGGAGAAATGAAACCAATGAGCCGTCGCAACTATACCAGCTTCACACCGTCACATATGGTTTGGCTGTCGCGCTAAACATTAGCGAATTACAACAGCTCAAATCAGAAATTGTTAAAGTTTTACAGTCTGCTGGTTTAACTCTCACAAAATGGCATTCCAATCGTGAAGAGATATCCGACTCTGCATCCACAGAAGTTTCACTAACATTTCATGAAGACACTTAACCATCTCAGGTCTATCAAAAAATAGAAGCACCAGGGTACATATTCACATCAAAGACTAATAAGTGTGAATGGGACAACGGGCGTACGGTTGCTGCATCTAGACCAAATGCAAAATAAATGGCGTACACGAAATTTTTGTTTATTATTATACAGGCTATTTTTGCACTGCGACCTAAAAGATCTTTTGTGCGCCTATTTCCCAACTAAAACAATTCTAGACTATTTATAAATCTTGTAATTGCTGGGGGCTTAATTTTACCTATGTGGTTTGGAGTGAAGATTCCATTACCTAAGTAACCAAGTCTACGTCTTGTCACTGCTGGGCAATTGCATAGAATATGTTCCGATGTTTCCTGCTCCTCATGACAGAGTCGACAGGTATCGTTTTCTACCACACCTATTTTTTTCATATGGTAGTTAAGTCCACAGTGCCCAGCGAGCAACTCTGTGTAGAGTTTTATGTCATTTCTGCTGAGGTTAAGCATCCACCCTAACATGTGTTGGATCAATAAGTTCCTTCGTCTGCCGCATGCCCGTTTGGGCTCTCCAGTAATCGAGAAGATCCCGCTTCTCCCTCTCACATATCAGGTTGTTTATGAAACTGTTTGTAACTCCGCAGAAGGGCTCTGGTCCAATGAAATGAGTGCTTCCGCCTTCCTTTGCAAGGGAGTCGGCCATTTCGTTTCCCTCGTGTCCCGGCACCAACATTAGGGTGACAGGATTCTTTGCTGCCAGGGCGTTGAGAAGTTTGAACATTCCCAAACCACCTTTGACTGAAACGAGAATTTTGCCAGGGACTTTAGAGCCGCCTAGCTGTCCGACAGGATGCATATTTTGGTACCACGGGTGCCTCTGCGTATGCATTCTCTCGCACATACCTCTAAGGCATGGACCTCCGCCTGGAAGATGGAAGCTGTTTTTCCCATTGCGATTGCTTTCCGAAATCTTGGTCCAACAATTCCAGCCCCCGCACAGTCATCTTCCATCTTAGACCCATCAGTGTACCATAACTCTGATTGCCCTTTTGGGATCATATCGCTATTCCTCCAAGCCGAACGGTCGTTGATGACCACTTTAAAATGTTTGGAGAAGACTAGCTTTTTATCCATCTTGTCGAAGACCACAAGACATGGAGAGCCCCATACGGTGTCCAGGATCTTTGTATGTCCTGTGAGATTGCCTTCTTTAAGGTTGGATAGATTGGGCAGCCTTAGTGCAAAAGGACGGCAGCACTGGTTGCCGTCCTTTTGACCATGAGGTGTGGAGGGGTGAGTCCAGTAGAATTCCTAAGGATGCAGTGGGGCACATGCGCATTGCTTCCGTGACACGCAAACCTTACGAAGGATCATTTTAGCCTTTGTTTGATTTACCTTCGGCCACCACGCTAGGGATGCATAGGTGATCATTGGCACTATTACGGTCCTGTACGACCATGCCAACATTTTTGGTCGCAGGCCCCATCTTTTATCGTGTACTCTCTGGCACGCATAGCTTGCTCTTAGTGCTTTGCCAGTTATAAACGATAAGTGATTATTCCAAGTCAGGGTTTTATCTAGGATTACTACTAGATATTTCATTTCCTCGGATAGAATTAAATCTGTGTCCCCTACTGTTAGGGTTCCTATACTCAATTTCCTTCTTTTGGTGAAGGGTACCACATTTGTTTTATTCGGATTAATCGAGAGTCCTTTCTCTTGACACTAGTCATGAGTGATGTCAAGAGCTAGTTGCACTCGATCGGTTAATGTAGAGTAAAATTTGCCTCTAACCATTATTGCCATATCATCCGCAAAGCCCTGGACTTCATATCCGAGATCATCGAGAGTTTGTAAAAGCTCGTCGATAACCAATAGCCATAGGAGCGGCTATAAGACGCCTCCTTGAGGGCATCCTTTGGTTGACCTGACAATTAATCTTTTTGTCCCCATTTCGAAGATAATTGTTCTATTTTTCAGCATATGGAGAACCCATGTTATGATCAGTCTTCATATTCCTTTCCTGACCATCCCTTCCTCAATTGATCTGAAAGTTGCATTATCAAAAGCCCTGGTAATATCAACCGATGTACACAGAGCTATTTCTTTACTATCTAAAGCCTTTTCAATTTTGCTTGTTAGACTATGTATAGCGGTCTCAGTGGATTTGCCTGATTGATAGGCATATTGTTGAGGTGAGACTTTAATATAAACTTCCCTAATATATTGATCTAGGATTTTCTCCATTGTTTTAAGCAGGAATGACATTAAGCTAATGGTCCGAAAGGCTTTTAGCGTGTGATACGCCTTCTTGCCTGCTTTCGGAATGAAAGCTACCCTAGCCTTTGTCCAATGACTAGGCACGAATACATTCGCGCCTTGTTGAAGGCACGGCTGCATGTTGTCAACACCAGGCGATTTAAATGGACTAAAAGTGGAGATGGCCCATTTAGTTTTGTTGACAGTGAAAATCTAACGAGCCAGTGAGAGTTTGCTTCGTGTAGCCACCAAGATCCGAGTGTCCACGGTGTCCTCCCGGTCCTCATCAAACATGGCACAATCTGGAAAGTGAGTGTGCAGCAGTAGCTGCCCCGTTTCCTCCAGACTTTCCGTAAAGTTTTCGTCAGCCTTCTTAAGTGTAGAAAGACCGTTTGAGTGATTTCTGGAGTCTTGTAGCCGCTGGGAGCGATTCAATCTCCTCGCAGTACTTTTTCCATGAGTTTCTCTTTGATTTCCTCAATTCCTTATTATACGCCTTTTTATATAAATTCCAATCCTCAGTGGTCTTGGCTCTATTAATAGATGGAGTCCTCATTTAACACCCTCCAAGTTGAAATATTATTAGCGGTCAGCCTCAGGAGTTCCTGTGATACAGCATCCTCCGCGTCACCAGGTAGGTAGAGGGAGGCAAGGACAATTGTCCTTCTTCCTTTAGTGCTAGGGACTTCAGCCTGCACCGCCACCAGATCACGATGTAGGAGCTCTGAAACTGGAAGAAATTTAATATTTTTGTTTATGATAATTGCCGCCCTAGGTCGGTCAGTAGTATCATCATAAATCTTACCAGTATTTGTAACCCATTTATGCGTTCGTTTGAGACCCATGGCCCCTGGATAGCCACAAAGTCCGGACACCTTTGATCCACCAGTGCGCTGAGCCTGTAGGAGGCTGCTACCGCCCGGTGGAGATTGATTTGGAGACATTGAAGCTGCCCCCGAAAATTACGTGATTGTAGCAAAGTCTGGGACATTATTTCCCAGACCGGCCCTTCCGGACCTTGCCCCCCTTCGTTCTCCGCAAAGTTTCCGGAGCCTCCGGGTGATTCTTCTCCCGTTTCCTGAGCCGACCAGAGAGGGCAGAGGGTTTCGAACCTCGGGCATTAGCGCTGCCTTTCTCTTACCTCACTGGTGGTACTCCGGATTTGGTACCCGTTTTCGGTTTCTGTCCACTTATTTGTGCACGCGCCGCAGCAGATGTTGTTTGCCGTTCATCGTCAACAACAACGACTTTTGCCTTGGTCCCCTTCTGCCTTGGTCTGACCGAGGCATTTTCAAAACCATAGAAGACTTTGTTGCCCAGCTTTTCGACCAAGTCAGAGGAAATGGGGTCCAAAGAAATCGCCAACTCGACAACGTCCCTCTTGTGAGCCTGTGAAGCACCCGCCACCCTCCGACACACATGCCTGAATTCTGGGACTCTACTTGCCCCAGAATACGGTCATTTGGCCAAGAAACCGAGCCGGGGAAGTAGCCGATAAAGACCCTGGCCTTTGACACATCTGCCTCGTCCACAACCTTCAATTCGGCCCTCACCCATGGCTTTAGGGCAGGGATCATCTCCTTCGTCCAAGCTACAGTCTCGTCGTCCAGACAGTTGACAGTAAGCCATCCGGGCTTGTAACTGTAGCCAGTAAAATGAGGCCTCACCGGCCCCCCACGGGTTTCGTATATCCTGTCGAGAATACACTTTTTTACCTTGCAAATCTCCTCAGTGGTCAAAATGCCCTCTGGGAAGTTGCTCGGTAGAATCCGGATCCTTTTAGAGCGTACAGTCTCTGCAAGAGTAGGCTTTGAGCGAATAGCCTTCGAAGAGACGCGTGTCCTACAGAGACCATCGCCACCTCCTTACTGGAACCTTGGTCGCCCCCGTGTGAGGTCTCCACCTCCTTCACTTCGCCGCAAACTCGCAGAACGAATGGGGGTGCAATCGAGTGTTTGTTAACATCACCCTGTAGTGCAATCCACTTTGCCGGCTCGGGGCCCTATGTCGGTGTGGAGCTATTTGATCGGTGTCTTTTCGGTGTTGTCTGTACGTCACCAGGCGCATCGGCAGGCTTAGCCGCCAAGGACCAAACTGTTTCTAGCGGGAGGCCCTTGGCGAGTAATTTCTTTAACCTTTTGCGCCCAGCGAGGTGATAGACATTCCTACCGACTCTTGGCTAAGTGGAAAGCCTATACCCTCCGACCTGACAGAAGGAGGATTTGTTACTCCCTCCAACAGGTCCATTTGCTCATTAGCTAAGGGACTGGTTGCCCCCTCGACCAATGATTCTTGTTGCACATTTAATGGTGTGCAGACCAGGTTTATGTTTTCAATCGAGTCCATCAAATTTAAGCGTATTAATATAAAGGCTATTTAGTCACCCATGGGCGCCCCCATGGGAAGGCTCATTTAAACCGTATGTTCGCCAGACCTGGTACGGAGTCCGCTATTAAGATTGACTCTACCCCGTCAAGCTAGCTCACTGGCATAGCTGTTCCACCGGGAGTTTAGGGGGTTGTTCAGGCCGGTAGATCTACCCACCCCGGGCTCCCAGACTAGATCTTGGAGGTCCGGACCGTGGGAAGATCCTGCCCCATGGAGTTTTTCTTCTCCCCCGCCCGACTATCCGCGACCCAAAATCAGCAGAGACATTACCGTGCTGAAAGTGGGCCATTGGTCTGATAGATAGCCGCACTTCCCCGTAGGGCTGACCAATTAGCCAGTGTCCAATAGAACAACTGGCTAGCCTGAACGACTAACCAGGAATCGTAGAAGCCTACTTTCAACCTGTGCGTTGGCGGAAATATTTTACTTATTTCGAAGTCGAAGGTGGCGCCTATAAAGGCACAATCCCTCCCCAGATTGGAATTGTGTGCATGTTTACCGCTCAGTCAAAACATCACAAAAAATTAAAGATAGGCTTTTGAACTATATATTAAACTGCTTTGTAGCAAACCGGGATTCAGTGATTCAGGAAATTTTCAAAGGAATTGTGTGGAGACATGTGTCAAGCAAAGAAAATCCTGCAGATATCGTCTCACTTGGATTAAGTGCTGGTAAGCTATTAAATACAATTTGGTTTAAAGGACAGCATTGTTCCTAACTGCCTGTAGGCAAAATAGAAATCAGTATGGAGGCTAATTTGGATGTTCGCCTTAGAAAAGTGCTTAAATGTAGCAATAATCGATCGAATCTCGTCATATCATCGTTTGATTCGCACAACTGCATATGTTTTTTCGCGTGATTAACAAGACGCCTGTCAACAGGAATCTTTCACTCTAAGATGTGCTGCACTTGCCAGAATTGGAGAATTGCTTTTGGAAAATCGTAACAGAAATTCAACGCTTGGAGTTCGCTGCAGAAATTCAATGTCTACGAACGCAACAAACAATAAACTCTTTCATTCAAAAGCTAACACAATTTTTACATGATATGGAACTCAATGGAAATACATTTTCAATTCTTCGGGTCGGTGGTCGTCTTTCAAAGGGATAGTAAATGCTACAGAATTGGTACGGAAAGCAGTTTGAAACTGTATCCACTGCTTCAACTACAATCTGAAATTGATGGGGCAAATTATGGGTTATCTTCCAGCCAGTCGCTATTCGCTACGCTAGCAAGCCATACCTATCAATTTTTGTATGCTTTGCATCCAAAGCAATCGATGCTGAGTTAGTTATAGATTTATGAACTAACAGTCCAAAATTAAGGAACTAAAACAACTACTTTTCAACGAATCAGCAGTTAAAATCGTCATCAACTACAGCAACAACATTGAGTTTGACTTCAGTTTCATTCCCCATAGAGCGCTGCACTTTGGTGCTTTATGGGAGACGGCAATTAAGCACCAATTTTAATGATCATCGTACTTATGAGGAATTGCAGACTGTCGTTGTAGAAGTGGAGCAAATCTTAAATTCCCGTCCACTTACACCACTGTCAAACGACCCAAATTACGGCGAAGCGTTGACGCCAATGCATTTGTTGATCGGAACATCATTACTTTCAATGCCGGTCCACCACATAGATGTAGACTGAAACGAATAACATATTTTAAACAGCGCTTTTGGGAACTGTGGTAATGCGACTATATATTAAGCTTGCAGCGGTTTTCCAAGTGGCTGACACCCGAACCCAACTTCGAAATCGGACGTATGGTTCTCGTCTATGAAGACAACACACCACCGTAACTATGGCGTTTTGGCAGAGTTATCAACGTAGTTTCCGGTCTGATGGTAATGTACGAGTGCTCGATATTAAATAGAGACATTAAATGGAGACATACGATATCTTTAATATTTATTTTGTGTATATACGCGTATACCTTTATACATAGCTGTACTTAAGTTTGTAAATTTCTTTTCTTTGTAACTTGCTCCAATCGTTACTGAACACTTATTTTGTTTTTTTTCAGCACCCTGTAAAAACTGCTAAAATGAGTTTTTTCATATAACTTGTTTACTTGACGTCCGATTTTTATGAATGATAATACATCGCAGTAAAAATCGGACGTCAAATAAATAAGTTATAAAAAAAAAAAAAACTTAGCGGTTTTTACAGGGTGCAGAAAACTTTCTTTTATACCCACAACACTCAGAACACCCTCAAAATAAGTGTTCAGAATCAATTGGAACAAATTGAACTTTATGAAGCATATATGAAGCAATTATTTACAATAACCGATCCTCAATGGCAAAACTCTTGTAAGATAAATTTGTAGAAATTTAACACAATATGAATGCAGACAAATTTGCTGTGGGCAATTACTTACCGACAGCTAGGTGCAGTTAGAAATGAATAGTCATTCATTTCAAATCTATTCAATTCAGTTCTATTCAGTTGGTAGTGAGTGGGCCTACTGATCCGTAAATCGTGGGTTCAATCTCCGACTATGGCAAATTTAATATCGAAGTCTTCTTTCTATCTTTTAGAGCTTCAAAGTCGTTGCTGAAATTTTGAAAATTTATATATTGTACGGTCTCGTGTTTTATGGTTAGTAAGGTTGTTGAGTCACATTTCCGTTATTGTTGCCCGTAGGTATTTTTTAATTAATTTTAGTTTGCTAAAACTCCTTTCGCATGAAGCAACGAATACACAAATTGTCATTTATTTCCACAAATTTCCACAAATATTAAATTCTTATAAATAGCGACACACAAATAAATAGCGACATTCTACTATGAACTTTAAAATATCCTGCTTTTATCACCTCGCCATAAAATCTATAAATTTTGACACAGCTAACTACAACACCTCAGAGTTTGCTGAAAGTAAAGTGCTTGGCTGGACAACCTTAAAAAATGAACCCACCTTTTGATCAGACTAGTTCTAAGTTCAGCAGTGAATGGATCAAGACATTCCAACAAATCCATTTGAATTTCAGCTCTCAGTGTTAGCCCAACATCCGTGTTGTGTTTATCAGTATACACCATACAAATTAAACAAATTTTTTTTCTGCTGATGTTTAGTAATAATAGTGTATATTACATATTGAGAATCCACCCAACGAGAAAAAGGGTGCCTGGGAGTAATATTACTCTAAAATGTATGAGATTTCAAATTATTTATGTACTATATAAAAAAAAATAAATATGTGGCACTTAAAGCCCCAAAGGGCTCATTGGCCGAGCTTCTCTTCCATTACTGTTGTGCGTCCTTAATTTTGGACAATATTAGAAGGGACCTACTTATTTTAGCCGGTTCCGAACGGCAGAACACTTGTGACATCACTTTTTCTGAGTTTTGTCACAGAGTTCTTTAAGAAGCTTTTTCATGGCAAGTTGTTACTGTCGGAAGAATTGCCAATTGCTTGCCGACAGGTGGGTACCGTTCGAAAGAAAAATCTTATCGATATTAAATTTGTTATGCATCAGCCGGGGATTGAACCACGACCTACAGATCAGAAGGCGAACACACTAACCACTGAGCTACGGCTCAGTATAGCCTATATATAATCGAAGTTGTAGCAAATCAAAAACAAGCGTTTATTCGAGCTGCGAACTTATCCTAAGTTACGTATTCCATTCATGAACTAGACGATTTCATAATATCTTACACTTTTTCAAAAGCTCAGCTCTCGCCAGTTAATTCCTTTTTCAAGGAATGAGAGAAAAGAATATATTATTTTAGTTTACTGCACTGAATTGTGCGTTTTATTTTATCTAATATATTCTAAAAACTGAAACTACAAAGGTTACTTAACAACTTTATACTAACTGTATTCTTCGTTATCTATACCTAAGTGTTATCTGTAGTTATTTCCACTAATGTGGATTTCTATTTAAACAAATATTTTATAATTTAATTTTAAGTTAGGGTTAATATTTAACTAAATGATTTAAAATATCTTATTTTCATTGATGTGTTTCTTATCGTCTCTTATCTTATCTCTAAATTTTACATTTCAATCTCGATACTTTCTCTCAGACTTGCTTTATATAATTCTACGAATTAGCTTTATTTCTCCTACTGTATTTGCTTGGTGTATACTATTTATTGGCACTAATTTTCTCTCACGCACATAAACACGTCATCTCTGGTTTTAAGTTCAAGCAATCATAATTGCTGTATCATTTTCCCGTGTGGTCATTCTACGAATCGCTTAAATTCCAAACCTTTCAATATATATCTCACTATTGTATTTTTTACTCCTACGAATTACTTGAGTTTTCTACATATATACTTTTTACCACTTTTATTTTTGTAATTCACGCCATTAATCCGGAGGTTTACAACACAATTCTATTGGAATCCAAAAAGAAAGTGTTTCAAGCCCTATGGAGTGAGTACAAATATGCCTATTTTTCAATTGAGAAAGAGGAAGGTGGTGAAGATTTCATTGGTCAAATCAAGGAGACATATAAAGAGTGCAGGTCCGCATACGTTCAATCAGCCAACTCCGTTCCCTGCTATACCCCTTCCTCCATGTGACACTCCGTGTTTCTTATGTTTCATGGCCAAGTTTTCGAGATCTGTTCACGGCCTTGTATCGAAACAATCCCAGTTTATCTCTCGTAGTAAAATTGTACCACTTGCTACAGAAAACCCGTGGCGAGGCACGCAGCATCATTAAGTCAACTCCGATGACTAATGACGGCTTTGCAATTGCGTAGCACAAATTACAAGAACGGTATGAGAATAAACGTATTCTAGTCAACATACATGATACTGGTACGAGTATAAAACGTTTACAGCGGACAATAAATAGCTGCATAACTAATTTGCAGTTATTCACATCAGTCATTTGGTTCCACAAAACTGCACCCTTTTTCGAACCTTTCAAGTGGCATACTACAACCCCAGTGAATTCTCAAAGGCAAAAAATGAATAGCTGGGGAAGAGTTGCCGGTGAGCTACGACCACGATCTTGTCGATCGTCTTGCCTGGAGTTTATAAAGTGGTTGATATTGCTGTTGCTGGAGTGGTGTTGGCTCCGTCGCTTCTAATAGGACACAATATACACTCACAATAGCAAATGAATTTCACACACGTTTTTCGGATATTTGAAGTTTATAATACTTAAAACTTTAAGTATACCTCTTGATTATTCGAGAAAAATGCAAATTGAACCAATTACGCACTGTTCTACTTGGGAGAGTGTTCCATAGTAGAAAAGAAATATAAAAAGTATAAACAAAAAAGAATGACTTGGGATAACCAAAAGAAAAGTGAGAGAGAGAGAAGAGTGGAGAATGGTAGAAGTGAGTAGAGAACTGGCATAAACGGTGATGCCAGATCGTCCACTCACCACTAATCACAATAACAGCGCGCGAAGTGTTCTGGCGTAGACACATGAGTATCTACATACGTAATACATACTTACATGATATTGATTTTAATTACTGGTGTTCCAAGAAGATAAGAATAACAAAAGCAATTTTAGGCACTCTTTTTTTCTCAATTCAATACATATTTATAATATTGATCTCAATTATCACTACCGGCTTACTAATATTGAGTTTTGGCCATTTCTCTTGAACATACTATAACATACCATGCAATAATTACAAGAACTCTGTATTTGATTTGCATTTAATACATACGTATACATACTGATCATCTCTCTTAATTTCGGAAATTAGTACCGTACAACGTGCTAAGTGTTAATTGTAAGAACAAAATATATACCAATACTTTGGTGGTATTGTTTCGCATGCGGCCCATCTACAACTTCTCTTTTCCTTCTACATCTCAATTTAATAATTCATAAGGAAATAGTCGATCATCTGGTCAAGAGGTATTCCTTTACATTCCCATTCCAATTTTCGACCCAACCCAACATATTTTTTGGTCTTTTTTCTACATTTTGGTTCTTCCCAATTTTCATTGCACAACGAGAGTTACACAGTGCCATTCTGCAAGGCCGAATGAACTTCGCAGGAATACCGAACTCAGACATTGTTGTGTAGAGGTAATCTCTTACAGGACTGTCGAAAGCGGATTTATAATTAACAAATAGATGGTGTGTGTCGATCTGTTTTTTTTTGGGTCTTCTCCATGATTTGGCGCAGTGTGAATAACTGGTCGATGATAGATTTACCAGGTGTGAAGCCACACTGATAAGGTCCAATCAGGTAGTTAAGGATAGGCTTCAACCTTTCACACAGTACGCTCGATAGAACCTTCTATGCGATGCCAAGAAGACTTATTCCACTGTACTTGGCGCAAATTGTTGGTCTCCTTTCTTTTGTAAGGGACAGAAAACACTGAGCCTCTCCAATCATTGGGCATGTTTTCATCCGGCCATATTCTGCTTATGAGCCGGTGCTTGATGGAGAGCAGCTCATCGCCTCCGTTCTTAAACAACTCGGCAGGCAGGCCATCAGCATCTTCAGCTTTGTTGTTTTTCAGCCTAAAAATTACCTCTCTGACCTCGTCATGGATGGGTGGTGGAACATCAACACCATCATTCGCGATTGGAAAGTTCGGAAGTTCGGGAGATCTCCTCCACTGATTCGAGTCATAGCCATTTAGTAACGTAGAAAAGTGTTTCTTCCATAAGCTCAGCAAACTCTGAATATCTGTACCCAGATTTCCATTGTTGTCACGACAGGAAAAGGCTCCGGGGTTTAAACAGCCACTCACACGCTTTATCTTCTTAAAGAGTTTGGAGCCTCATTCCTGTCTCTATTTATTTACACTCACTCTAGTTCTCTCTTCTTACTCCTGAAAAGACGTCTCTATGCACTCTTCCTCTCTTTGTACCGCTCCTTAACAGCTCAAGTGACACTTGCAAGCAGGGTTTTTTTGTAGGCGACGTCTTTTTCTGCGGTAGCGTCGCGACACCCCTGATCATACCACTCATTTCTCAGAGGCCGGTATAAACCGATTTCCTCCTCAGCAGCAGTAGTCATGGAGCGGGATATATCTATGCTCTGTGCGCATGTATCATCAAGAGGGGAGTATTTTGCATAAGCAGATCTGATAATCGAGTGGTAAAGCATTTGCTGTCTCTGGTGATTGCAGCTTATCAACGCTAAGCGTTCGTGTGTGGGACTTCGTTTATTCTTTAAGACGTGTTCGGACCTTAATTGCAGCAAGGTAATGATCCGAGACGCTAATAGCACTACGGATCGATTTCATGTCTATCATGCTGGAAGCATGCCTTCCATCAATCATTACATGATCAATTTGGTTTTCCGTTCGTTGATCTGGAGACAGCTACGTCACTTTATGAATGTCGAGATGTTAAAATCTGATACTACTAATGACCATGTTGGTTCTGCGTAGAAGTCGATCGGCCTCATTCTGTTACAGATTTTGGTATCGTGGCGGGGGCAGCGGTCATCAACTTCTTCGAGGCGCTGAAAGAAGTTCTCTTTGGTCGCATCGTCCTTCTCATCCGCCGGAGCTTGGGCACATATTAGGCTGATGTTAAAAAAGTTTGTCTTAATGCGGATTGTTGACAGCCGCTCATTCACAGGTGTGAACTGCGGTAATGTCAGCCTTGTATTTTTCGAGAACATCAACCTGCTGGACAGAGGCACCTTCACTACAGAGGGACCGGACATTTTAGGTGCATATTTAAGAGGTAGTCCTTATCCGAGGCGGGTTAATTTTTCATTGGCGGAATTTTTATGTAGTGGGTATCAAGCTCAACGCACAACCTCTAACCGAGGAGGTTTTCGCCACTTACTTTATCAGCCTCGCAGCAGGAAGACGTTGCCCATCGAAGTACAACTGTGGATCTAATATTGGGATTTGACGTCTACCCATCCATCATATTAGAAAGAATTCGCACTGGAATTTTGGGATCACTAATAGCTCAAAATACGGACTTTGGATGGGTAATTACTGGACCACTCCAGGCATCACAATGCCAAAGAACGATTTCATCGTTCAACAAGAAAATCCGCACCGGCCGTAACCGGAACACTCCGTGTTCGTCTTCTGCTGCAAGGAGAAATTTCTCTGAAGATGAAAACCTGGATGCCGCTGGTATTTGTTCACGCAACTTCACTGTTGCAGAGATAGACATGCACTTTCTTTGACTGTGTGAAAAAAATCTTTTCACTTACAGTGGAAGAGAAAATTTTTATTGTAACTAAATACTTAGTCAAGTCTTAAATATTGGTACACAGAAAAATCTACGCCAAATGAAAACGAATTAATATTTTTCAAAACTTTAAAAGACAGATATCCTGGTGGAGCAACCATCTTAACATGCTAAGAAAAGAAGTACCGACATTATTTAATAGAGCCAAGCGAAATACCAACTGGCCGACCTACTCCGAAGCTCTCACCAAATACAATAACGAAATAAAAAAATCACAAAGGGAATCCTTCAAACGCTTTCGCGAGGACGTGAAGGACGCGAACGAACCACAAGTAGTGAGTAGGACACATCGACCCTGTTCACTAAAGTTCACTTTCCGGGGTCAGAAATAATAGACAGTAATCCCGATAATAAACTTGGCAGCCTCACTACCTCCGTAAGGAGGACTGCAAATTATCCAATCTTATCTGCAAATGTTTGGGCGATAGGAACATTCTCCCCATATAAATCGGCGGGAAAAGATTAAATCTTTCCGGCGCTTTTACAGAGAGGACGGGACAATCTGTCGCCGACCCTATCGAAATTATACGCATGCAGCTTGGCTTTTGGCTATATTCCGGAGGCTTGGAGAACAGTGAATGCTATCTACTTCCCCAAAGTCGGAAAACTAAATAAAAAATACCCAAAATCATTCAGGCCAATAAGCCTGATGTCGTGTATACTTAAAGGAATAAAAAAGGCTATAGAGAGATATCTCAGAAAAGAAATTTTTATCAGAATTCCTTTAAGCATGCACCAACATGCTTATCGAAAAGGTAGATCTACGGAAACAGCCCTGTCTGTCCTAGCCAGTAAAATCGAAAAAACCGTCGATGAAAAAGAAATCTGACTGGTAGGATTCTTAGACATAGACGGGCCCTTGAACAAACCACCTATGAAGCTATAGAATCAGCTTTAGAGGTATTTCAAGCCCTAATAGAGTCCGACTTAAACGGTATTGGGATACTACAATCGACAGTCCAGGGGTGTTCCCAAGCAGGCGTACTATCACCTCTACTCTGGTCCATAGTAATCAATAAATTAATCCGCACCCTCACGGAGCGAAGATTTAGTGTAATTGCCTATGCTGATGACCTAGTTATTGCAGTTAGAGGCAAAGACGTGCAGACCGTCTCTAATCTAAAGGGTTTTCCATTAGGTACATAACAATTTTACCTATTAATAAAACACAGAAATATTTGAGATATTGAGTTTAAATTTATTGTGAATATATTGCAAACATTGCATTTTATGAATGAATTTCGGTCATATGACCACCATGAGTTCGTTTACAGCGGTCGATTCTTTGGACCCAATTTTCCAACACTCTAGCACACATTTCGACCGGAACGTTGGGAATTTCGCGTTGGATGTTGTCTTTGAGCTCGTCTAAAGTTGCTGGCGTGTTGGCATAGAAGTGAATTGATAAAGCCCCATAAAAAGAAATCCAAAGGTGTTAGATCGTATGAACGAGGCGGCCATTCGACCGGTCCATTTCTCGAGATAACACGTTCACCAAATTTGCCTTGCAATAAATCGATTGTGAAGTGTGCTATGTGGCAAGTGGCACCGTCTTGTTGAAACCATATATCGCTGATGTCAGGTTCATCCAATTCTGGCCACAAATAATCTTCCAACATAGCACGATAGCGCTCTCCATTGATGGTAACATGACGGTCGTTTTCATCCACGAAAAAATACGGCCCAATCACACCTTTTGCGGGTGCAACGGTGTCTCAAGAAGCACTTGTGGGTTTGTTGCTGACCAATAACGCATATATTGCTTATTGACAAAGCCATTGAGCCAGAAATGAGCTTCATCGCTGAAGATGATTTTTCGCTCTTAAAGTTGCGACTACCGACTCAGAATTTCGGTAGTAATTTTTAATAATTTCCAAACGTTGTTTGTTCGTGAACTTTACCATGATGAAAATGACTTTAACTAACGTTTTGACATTGACAGTTGATTAAAAAAGTTTAAGAGTGCGTTTATATAAAGATACGAAATTGTTATGTCCCTAATGGAAAACCCTTTACTACAAGATGCAATAACGATTGTATAAAACTGGTGTGTCACTCAGAGTTTATCGGTAAACCCTGATAAGACAACAATTGTACCTTTTACACTTAAAAGGTGTTTGGCAAAGAAGTAGGCTTCGCAAAAGAACCAAAATATCTTGGGGTAACTCTAAACAGTAAAAAACCTCACATTCAGAAAGCGGGTAATGGTCTATAGATTTGTAAACGAATCTGTGTTAAAATCCTGGGAATGAAGCCGGTATGGATTATACCCTGATTATCCTCAGAATCATCGCCTATGTGGCGATAGACGGAAAAAACATCTGCGAATAGACTAGAACAACTGCAAAGAGTAATTAACTTCCTGCATCACGATGTGCCTTCGCACAAGTTCAACGGCATCACTCAAAGTAAATTTGGGTATGCTGCCATTGGATTTAACCGTACAATTGAATGCGATCGCTAGTACACACAGCCTGATGTATATCGGGTTCATGCCACCAGATCTGCATGTAAATGGTCACAGCTCCATTGACGAGACGAGATCTTTGGATGCCTCTTGACTTAATACCTCCGCGATATGACTTTAACAGGAAATATAAAACTCATGTCCCAAACAGGATAGATTGGGATAATTCAAAAAACAGTCTTACCTGTGAAGACATTGTATGGTACACTGATAGATCTAAGACTGAAAAACACACAGCATCTGGCATATATTGTCCTAGTATCAAAATGTCAGCCAGTCTTGGTAGCTTAGCAACCAACTTTCATGCGGAAGTCTTTGCTATTAATCAAAGAACCAGGGAAATCCTTAATCTTTGTCCCTACAGGAAAAGAATTATTATAATGTCGGATGGTCAGGCTGCAATAAAAGCCTTGCATGCATCGACATTTAACTCTAGGTTAGTATGGGTTTAAGTCACCCTGTACTTAAATAGTTGAAAGTAACCGTTAGGTGGCACACGCTGTATTAATTATTGTTTGATCGGTGTTGTTATCATTCTCTTTGTGTGTGCTGATCGGCGTGTTTCAAAATAAATATTCTAAATAACATTCAACAGAACACTAACTTACGTGTATAGAATAAAACGGCGTGCATTGAAACATAACAACAAACATTTTTCAAACAATCCAATTATATTTAAACCGTATACCAATAAACATATATACACGGTTCGACAATTATGTATTAAGACTCCCTCTAGAAAACACAATTAAAACACGATATCTGCTAATTTTTCGATATAATTATTCGAAATATTCTCCTCCTTATTCAATACACTTGTTACATCGATTTAATAGTGATTCGAACGCGTGTTCCAGCTCATTTTTCGGATTTGCCTCCAGTGCCCTCGTCGATGACCGTTGAATGGTCTGAATTTCATCAAGGAAGCATCCTTTCAACTTCAATTTTAGTTTTGGGAACAAAAAGAAATCACACGGTGCCAAATCAGGTGAATACGGAGGGTGATTCAACACACAAACCTGATTCCGAGCCAAAAATTGACGAACAATGAGTGCTGTGTATTAAATTTCATGTTAAAATTTCAACATCACACGAACACGTGTTTTGTAAAATGAATGTCAATAAACATTAAATGTCAACCAAATGCCATGAAATTTTGACAGATAGTAGAAGAAGGTTAAAGCTTCAAAACACATGTGCTCACACATAGATGGCGCACTTGGTTGCTAAGATATGGTTCGAGTCTTAATACATATTTGTCGCACCGTGTATGTACACTTATTAAAACTAAATACTAAACATTTAATTAAATTTAAAAATAAGACCAAACTGTTTTATTTATTGGGAGCGCAAATTAAAAATGCGGGATTTACAACAGATGGCGTAGTTCGGGATATAAGCATCAGACAATACTGAAACTATATTCATGTCATAACCTCATTCAATAGCTTTCATTTTCAGTATGTGTCATTTGCCCGGAGTGTAAACAACATAGTTTTTTTTGGCTCTCAATATGTCAAGTTTTGTGCCCACAAAACAGCATTTGCGGGAAGTTTTGATTTACTTCTTTAATTTGGAGAAAAGTGCAGCAACAACTTTTAAATTGGCAACAGCTCTGCCAACATAAACAACGTGCAATACACACACACTAACGTACTCTCTCTGTACATATGCGATAGTTTGCCACCTGAAAATACCTTATTTTACCCCACAATAAATTCGGGATTATTGTAAGTTACACAATTTTATATATTTTCATATATAGGGTATCCATATAAAAAGAGGGGATTGGTTCCATATAATAAATATCAGCTAAAATAAGGTGAAAAAAGTATAATTCAAATTCATATTGCTTCATGCTCATATATTATTTTAACAAAAAGTAACCGAAAATAATAGAAAAGAAACAGATCATTTAGAAAAACAAATCATAAAAATCATAAAACTAAAAAACATATAAAAATTAATTTTAATCAGTCTCACTTTCTGATAATCGCATTCGTTTACGATAGACTTCAGCATCACTGTCATCGGTGGAAACATTTCCAAATTCATCCTCAAGTGGTGGTGATGGCTCATTGATTTTAGTCACAAATTCCGTCATCAATCGTTGACTTCCAGTTTTCATAAGGCTGTTATGTAATTCACGATAGTTGCCCATTAATAATTTCACATCACGTTGAAATTTCGCGGCTCTTTCCTCATTAGGATCATGCTTGCGAAAATGATCGCCCAATTTAGCTGTCCTTCTTTAACTAGGGATGCAATGAGGGTAGGAACCTCTTCGTCATTTTCACTAATTTCATTGGTATCGGGTGTCTCGAGCGCAAAACCAATGATTTCATCATCGCTAAGTGCTTTATCTAACAATAATTCATCGATATCTGCAGACGATAAATCAGCAAAGCCTTCTCCGCCTACATCATGAGCTAAGGCTATGATGTTTGAATATTCAACCGTATTACAAGGAACTGGGCTGTTATTTTTAACGCATTCCGGTCAACATGCGTTTAACGTTGATTCTTTTAATTCTGATAGCGCTAATCCAGCATTTTTGATACAGTCATTAATAGAAAATTTCTTCCATGCATCCGTGACTGTTAAATTTTCATCTTTCATTATTTTATCCAAAATGTACCTGAATGTTTGCTTCACATAGTAGATCTTAAAAGTTGCAATAATTCCTTGATCAAGCGGCTGTATTAACGATGTTGTATTTGGAGGCAGAAAACAAAATTGGACATTTCGATTGGATGTGGATGACCTGGTGCATTGTCTATAATCAACAGAATTTTAAAATTAAGGCCCTTATCCCTCATATAGCGCCGAACTTCCGGTACAAAATATTTGAGAAACCATTCGGTAAAAAGCTCAGTTGTTACCCAGGCCTTTTTATTAGCTGCCCAGTGAACGGGTAATGAGTCCATATTAACGCCTTTCATCGACCGTGGTTTTAGAGCTCGATTTACAAGTAAGGGTTTTAACATCCGATTTCCTGAAGCGTTGGAGCAAAATAAAAAGGTCACACGATCTTTGGCTACCTTAAACCCACTAGCGGTTTTCTGGGCTTTAGCTACGTATGTTCGATTTGGCATTCGTTTCCAGAAAAGGCCTGTTTCATCCGCATTCCATACCTGATCCGGAGTATAGCCACCATCTTCAATTATTTTAGCCAGTTTTGCGGGAAATTCTTTAGCTGCCGGCTCATCAGCAGATGCTATTTCGCCCTTAATTTTAATATTATGAAGCGCGTGTCTTTGCAGAAAACCAGTCATCCAACCTGTACTGGCAGAAAATTCAAATTTCTTATCTTTCTGGACTGATGTTTGCGGTTCCTTTTCTTTTATCTGGTTATAAAATCTTAATGCCATTTGTTTTATGGTGTTTCCGTCAACTGGTATCCGTTTTTGTGAGCTATCCTCACTATCCATACTACAAGACACTTTTCCATTTTCTCTATAACAATGTCTCTTGTGTATGATGATGTATGAGCACTTAATTTTGTTCCAGCAATCACAGATTGTCGAATAGATTCTCCATTTTTTTTATCGTCCTTATGGTAGATTCGTTCAAACTAAAACGTTATCCTACTGAAGTGGCATTTTCTCCAGCGGCTAGACCATCTAAAATTTTGATTTTATCTTCCAAAGAAATAGCCTTTCTTTTAGTTTGTTTTGTAGCAGACATTCTAAATTGTGATTAGTTAACCTATAAAAATAATTAAGTGCACGTAATAAATAAATGCATGGCTAATATGTATCTATGTATTAAATACCGTTTATTGAATTTAGAAATATTTATATGCGAATAATTTCTATTTTATATCATATAATTCGATTATTTTAAATATATTCACCTTTAACACTGAAATTTGACTGCACTCTTGCACTGTACATTCACCAGAAATTATTAGAAACAAACAAGGGAAATCCCCTGTTATGATTGTAGTAGATTTTTCGTACCACATGATTTACAGTGTTGCCAACTATGTATTTAGTTTAAAATTCCCCAAACCTGGTAAAAACACTCGTTTTTCGGATAAAAATGCATGCATTTTTAGACCGCGTTAAATCAAGTCAAATCGCGTAAAAACAGAACGCAATATGTATTTTTTTGGAATCGCGTTAAATCAAATTCGCGTAAAAAAAGTTCGCGTAAAAACAGAATTAGGTATATTTGCACTAATATCGTTAATACAAAAGTTCAATTTCGAGTCTAATGACCTCATTCAATTCTGCAACGAATTCAATACAATTCCCATTGAAAGACAGACTGAATCTCTCGTAGAGGTTAGACGAGAAAGCCTACACGATTGTTGGCCTCGTGTACGGCATTTTTTCGAAAATGTTTTTATGGTAGATGATTGCGACGTATCTCAAAATTGCAATATCTTAGCTAGTGCAAAATTTGATCTATGCTCTGGCCAATATTATACTTGCAAATCCCAAATGCTAGATTTGCTCAAGTCTTTCCACCCCGCTTTCAGACCAAGTTCAGTACCTAGCCAGGAGTATCGCAAGGAACAAACAGATTTTCCCAATGTCTGTCATCAAGTTCCCCCTTGCGATACTGAAGTTTTCTCTGGTGGTTATGAAGAATGGCTGTCATTCCGTGTTTACTGCCGTCTACATAAATCACCCAAAACTTACACCTGCCCGAAAATTATACCACCTCCGGTATAAAACTCAAGGGAAAGCTGGTGCAATTGTCAAGCGCTTTTCTCTAAGTGACGACAATTTCGAACTTCCGTGGAATGCATTCAAAGCACGATTTGAAAACAGGCGAATCCTCGTTGATAATCAGTTAAAGACGCTATTGAACTTGCCAACAGTTCATTCCGAAAATAGTGAAGCAATTCAAAATCTTCAATTGGCAATTCACAATTGCCTGTCCATCCTAACCTCTCAGGGTGTGACAACTGAAAACTGGGACCCCATTCTAGTACATATCTGCCTAAAAAAGTTGATCCAAGATACTTTGTTGCTCTGGGAACAATCCCTAATTTCCAGAAAATACCTAACTCTCTAATCACAACTGGATGAGTTCCTCACAAGTAGGTACGAAGTGCTAGAAAGACTAGATTTCTTTCACCTCAAGAAAGAAAATTTCAATCACATCTCTCATGATTCAAACCAAAGTAAATTTGAGCATAAATTCACTCCTATGTGACAGATATTCAAACGAAATTCGTATGCAAATTATGCAATGTTAATCACGCATTAAAATATTGCAAAAAATTTAAGAACTTTCGGCACTCGACCGAATTTAGCTTATAAAACAAAATAGTTACTGCAAGATGATGCAAAGCTCCGCTGGAATGAGCATGTAAAAAAGAAACGAGATGAGCTCGAGCTAAAATATAGAAATATGTACTGGCTTATGGGTAGAAAATCAACACTATCCATTCATAATACATTTGTTATATACAACCAAGATCTAAAGCCTGTGTGGACATATGGAGTACCAAATCAAAGTCCTGAGGAGCATCGTTAATGCCCCTTGGTATATATATATATATTTTAGGGATTAGCCGAATCAGACCACTTATATGTGTCCCTTTTCGTCCCTCAAATCGTTTGTTAATTATTTGTTCGGTTGCAGAATTCTTCTACTTCCTTCCTCATAATAACATCATGCGTTATTTCAAGCATGTCTTTGTGGGATATGTTCCACATTTCGAGTTCATCAATAAATTGGCGACCCAGTGTGGACATCCTCCTGCTTGCCAATGCAGGACACTGGCACACTATGTGCGCCGCAGTCTCTGCCTCTTAAATGCATAATCTGCAAATATCAGCATCCACCCCATCAACAAGACCCATCTTGCTGAGATGGTACCTGAAATTGCCATGCCCAGTTATTAATGCAGTGAACCAGCTTAGAGTCATTCGTCCTAGACTGAGAGCCCTCCCCGATTCACTGCCCTTCGATAGCCGCAATGAAGCCTTTGCCTGTCTACAAGTAGATAAGTTCTCCCATCTCGTGAGATGAAGTTTCTTTATCCACTCTTCGACCTTTGCCTTTATGCGTTGATTCAGTTCACACAACAATAACAAAATTCGCCAAAGACCATAAAGAGCGACTAGAAGCACACATTAATCCGGAAGCAACAAAACTTACCAACACAAACTTGGTCCGAAGACTTAAACGAACGAAGCTTACCTTGCGATGACCAAATTTCTGATATACGAAGAATAGCAGAGAATCTTTTAAAATATATACTACCTGAATTGAATTGCTCGTTAGTTATATGTATTATTTGCATTTCAAATAACGTATTTTGTTGATTAGTTAATTTATTTGTACAAGTATATTATTTATTTAATAAAATATTTATATAGAAAAAAAAAACTGAAAGAAAGGAATTAAAAGTAAATATAATAAAATGAACTTACTTACCTGGATTACTTACCTTACCCCATTTCAGATGGCAACCCATCCCTCCACATAAATTCCCTTCTATGTTTTGGTTTTTCGCGTCTTGGATCGACCGATCACCTCTAATTCGGTCCTAAAGGTCTAACTTTAGAGCCATTTCGCGCTATAATTTTCTATTTCGTGAATTTTAAATTTATTCATATTACATTTTAATGTTTATAACATTAATGTTAACATAAAAATTTATTAATAATAACATTACAGCTTTTCTTCTTCGCGTTGCGTTGTATATAAAAACGAAAAATTGGCGTGATCGGTTTATTTTAAAGCATGTCTCCCATACAAACCTAACCTTAAAATCACCTTAAAAATTACATAAAAAGGGCTGAAGGGTAAGAATTTGTAATTTTCAGTATTTAGAACAGACTCATGCAACGAAACACATTGAATTGGAAATGAAAGTCTGGTACATACACGTGTTTATGCATGCTGTAACGAGCACAGCCAATTGTACCATATACAGGGTGATTTTTTAGCAACTTTCTTTTTGGCAACACTGTTTTTAGCAACTCAGCCGTTTTCATGTAACATGTTACTGTCAAACATGTTCAGTATGGTCTATATATTAGCCATGAATCGACTTACTATTGTAAAGTAATATTAATCTGGCAACTCTAGTTATCTAATCTTCTTTTGTATTACTCCTTACGTTTATATTGAATAAAATTAGTCGCCATCGCATATTGAAACTGCGCGTACGTATTTCTGTTCAACAGGTTATGGGCCTATTCGCGAATTGAAATAATTTCATAATTTAAAAAAAATGGCGACAGGCGCACTCAGTTTTCCTTTTGAAAAACTTCGCGGACGCGAGAACTTTGACGTCTGGAGAAGAAATGCAAAGTCATATCTAGTTTTGAAGAGTTGTTGGAAGATAACGGAGAATGGCTTGTCTGAAAATGCATCTGAAAAAGATCGCGACGTAAATGAACGGGCGCTAGCGGAGATTACGCTTATGGTCGAGCCGAGTAATTTCTCGCACATAGCAAACGCCGAAAGTGCAAAGGACGCATGGGACTCCTTGATGTTGGCGTATGAGGACAGCGGTTTAACTCGCAAGGTAGAACTTTTAAAAAAGTTGGTGCAGTTAAAACTGGAGCAGTTCTAATCTACGCAAGATTACGTCAACGAAATGGTCATGACTTCCATCAAGTTGCAAACTGCAGGTCTCAATATAGGAGATGAAGTAGTCACTTCACTATTGCTCGCTGGGTTGCCTAATGAGTATCAAGCGCTTGTTATGGCAGTGGAAAATTCCAAGTCAAAATTAACGGTAGACAACGTTAAGAGTTTGTTGTTGCAGGATGTCAAATTTGACTGTAGCAGAGATTCCACGGGCAATGTTCTATATTCGAAAAATTTCCAACACAAAAGGAATGACAAGAATTCTAATAAGAAAAAGTTTCGATGTTTCAATTGTGGCCAAGAAGGGCATATGCGTAAAGAGTGCCGCAAAAACACACAGTCAAAGAAAGCTACTGAGGGCGAAGGAAAAAACAGGACCGCAATGGTCTCGAACTCGCTATTAGCAAATTCGTGTTTTCACTCTCGTAGCGGCGAAAATGTGTGGTACGTCGACTCAGGTGCTACTTCGCACATGACAAATGATCAGCGGTTGCTCTCGAAAGAGAGAGAAGTGCAGCATAACGAAGTAATTTTGGCAAATAAAGAGCGAGTCGATGTCAAAAGCGTAGGCGATGTCAGCCTTGTTTTGAATGTGAACAAAAAGAAAATTGCAACAAATGTTCGAAATGTCGAATATGTACCAAGTCATATATGCATATATTTGCAAAGAAAGCATGAAACAGGTGCAGAATTCAACTCATGGAGTTAATTACAGCGTTACAAGTAATGAAAAATGCATTGTATGTTGCAAAGGCAAGCAAACCAGAACATGCAATAAATCGGCTGGAACTCGCGCTGAGAATTTATTGGATATAATTCATTCTGACGTTCTTGGTCCAATCAGCACGAAATCGTTCAGCGGCGCTAGATTTTTGTTGGTATTTGTTGATGATTATTCGAGAAAAGTTTTTGCCATTCCAATCGTGCGAAAATCTGATGTGTTTGAAAAGTTTAGGCAGTTTAAAAGCGAAATCGAGAATCAGTGCGGACGTAAAATTAAAGTTCTCAGAACAGATAATGGCACTGAATATTGCAACGAACAGTTTGGTAAATTAATGCGCGATTGTGGAATTATTCACCAGAAAACGCATGAACCGTACGTTGATAGAGCGGGTCAGGTGCATGCTGCTAGATTCTGGTCTTGGTAACATATTTTGGGCTGAAGCTGTGAATACGGCGGCATATTTGGTAAATCGCGTTCCTTGCAGAGGCAACGAAAAGAGTCCGGAAGAAATATGGACAGGTGTTAAACCAAATTTAAAGTATTTTCGTATATT
The DNA here is from genome assembly GCA_963854835.1 of Megamerina dolium. Taxonomy (NCBI): domain Eukaryota; kingdom Metazoa; phylum Arthropoda; class Insecta; order Diptera; family Megamerinidae; genus Megamerina; species Megamerina dolium. The sequence continues at coordinate 55,319,149 of OY978526.1, read as the reverse complement.
TGGCTGTACAGCAATGGTTCATATACCAAAAGAAAAGCGTTTAAAGCTTGATGCTAAGTCAGAAGAGTGTATCTTTGTAGGGTATTGCACTGTATCAAAAGCATATCGGCTTTACCGAAAATCTGATTACAAGTGTATCGTAAGTCGCGATGTTACGTTTTTAGAAAACGCAAGCGATTTAATTAAACCTGCAGAACGTAATTTGATTGCCAATATTAGCAATGAAAATGAAGTCTGTGACATTAGCAATTCAGAGGAGGAAACCGAGGTAGAATTGCTAGATGTCAGCAGATCTTCTGACAGCGAGTATGATACACCTGATGAAAGCGAAGCAACTGTTCAGCAGGCAGATAAAGTTAAAAAAAGATGTGAAGTTCTTCGTTCTGAACGTATTGCAAACAAAGCAAAATTGAATTTGTTGTTCGGCGCAGTGACTGGTGCCGACGAACCAGTAAGTGTTGATGAAGCTCTCAATAGTGCAGAAGCGGGCGCTTGGAAATGCGCAATGGAAGAGGAGATGGATTCTCTTAAGTCAAACAACACTTGGGTGCTTACGAAGCTCACTGAAGGTAAAAGGGCAATTAATTCGAAATGGATATTCAAGGTTAAGCGCGATGCAGATGGCGCGCTGGTGCGTTATAAAGCAAGACTCGTGGTTAAGGGTTGCTCACAGAAACAAGGAATTGATTATTCTGAAACATTTTCACCGGTAGTCAGATATAATTCTCTACGTTTCTTATTCGCCATGGCGGCGAAACATGATTTGTTGATGCATCAGTTGGATGCTGTAACTGCGTTTTTGAACGGTGAGCTTCAAGAAGAAGTTTACATGAAACAGCCCGAAGGCTATGATGATGGGTCAGGAAGAGTTTGTCGTTTGATTAAATCCTTGTATGGTCTCAAGCAAGCGAGTAAAGTGTGGAACGATAAACTGAATGCGGTACTAATCGGTCTTGGACTTGTCAGAAGCGATGTTGATCAATGCATCTATTATTGCGTAAATGGGAGATGCTTGATGTACGTAGCGATATATGTCGACGATGTTTTGGTGTTTTCCAATGACGAAAAGGCTACGCAGCGTATTAAGAACGAGTTGTCTTCAAAGTTTAAAATGAAGGACATGGGTTCAGTTTCATCCGTGCTTGGCATGCGAGTTCAACGCGATGAGGTAAAAAAGCAAATTAAAATTGACCAATCTGAATATATTTCCAGTGTGCTGAAGCGTTTTGGAATGGACGATTGCAATGCTGTCTCCACTCCACTCGATTTGTCGCAAAAGTTAACGGCAGAAATGTGTCCGCAGACCGATGCAGCAGCGAAAGAGATGGAAAATGTTCCATATATGGAGGCAATTGGTTGTCTATTATATGCAGCACAGAACACACGACCCGACATAAGCTTTGCAGTCAATTTGCTGAGTCGTTTTTCACAAAACCCCGGAAAGGCTCATTGGCTTGCAGTAAAGCGTATAATGCGTTATTTGAAGGGTACTGTTGGTAAGGGCATCGTGTACAAGAAAACAGCGGATGGTCTTACTGGGTTTTGCGATGCTGATTGGGCAGGAGATCTTGACGAAAGGCGGTCAACATCCGGTTACGTATTCGTGATGCAAGGTGGAGCTATTTCTTGGTCATCACATAGACAGCGAACGATTGCTTTATCCTCAACCGAAGCAGAGTTAATGGCGTTCGTGGGTGCGATGCAAGAATCAATTTGGTTGAATCGGTTAGAATCGGAGTTGGTTCCTGGCGCTAAAAAGGAAACAATTCTATATTGCGATAATAAAAGCGCAATTCATATTGTTCGTAATAACAATTTTTCACCTCGCACTAAGCATGTGGATATCAAAATGAAGTTTATACGAGAGAAGCTTGAAGACAAATCGCTAAGGATGGAGTACATTTCTACGAATGAGATGTTAGCAGACGGTTTAACGAAGGGCGTATCAGCTGCTAAAAATGAATTTATGAATGCCAAATTGGGCTTAATGTAATGTTATTCAAATAGTAACACGTTTTGAAATTGAGCACTAAGTTTATTTGAATTAATTTGTATTAACATAAAATGAAGTATGCTTTTGTTATGTTGTTGTCAGATGTGCTATTAAAGGGAAGTATTGTAAAGTAATATCAATCTGGCAACTCTAGTTATCTAATCTTCTTTTGTATTACTCCTTACTTTTATATTGAATAACATTAGTCGCCATCGCATATTGAAACTGCGCGTACGTATTTCTGTTCAACACTTACAAACGAACAACGCTTGTAGATTATTGAATTTTATTATCAAAATTCATGCTCGTTTCTGATTCGGAATCTTGTGACTAAATTTCGCACCAAATTTACATTATTGTACATTAAACCACCAAAACGCACACGTAGAGTGCAGACAGAGGAAAATATCGCAGCTGTATCCGCCAGTGTTGTTGATGACCGTGAATTATCGATTCGGCGCCGTTCGCCGCAATTGGGCCTCTGTTACTCCACTACGTGGAAATTTTTGTGTAAGGATTTTGGTGTAAAACCTTTTAAAATACAGCTGATGCAAGAATTGAAGCCACCACAACAGCTAACGTTTGGCGAATGGGCGCTAGCAAAGTTTGATGTAGATCCAAAAAGCCTCTTGAAGTGTTAATTCAAATTTTTATACAATTATTTTAAATCGTAAAAAATTAAAATATATCAAGGAATTAAAGAAGTTATCTATCCATCGAATGTAGAACGAACTAAATCGGACCGGTAGAACCCAAGATATTGCTATTTAAGTAACACAGAAACTTAGAAACCTTTATAATATTTCCAAACTTAGACCTAACAGTATTCCGGTGAAAAATTTTTCCGAGAGAATATAAATAGACAGCGGGTGCCGTAGCTCAGTGGTTAGTGTGTTGGCCTTCTGATCTTTAGGTCGCGGTTCAATCTCCGGCTGATGCATAACAAATTTAATATCGGAAAGATTTTTTTTTCGAACGGTACTCACCTGTCGGCAAGCAACTGGCAATTTTTCCGACAGTAACAACTTGCCATGAAAAAGCTTCGAAAAGAACTCTGTGACAAAGCTCAGAAATAGTAATGTCACAAGGGTTCTGCCGCTCGGAACCGGCTAAAATAAGTAGGTCCCTTCTAATACTGTCCAAAATTAACACACACAATAGAAATCGAATAGCATTGTACATATGTAAAATGTGTTTGACCAGGAATAAAGCCCCGTTAATTCAAAATAAAGGGTTATCCATTTTACGGTTTCAAAAGTAAATGTAAATAAAACACATATAAAATATTTTTTATCATGATATTTCTTTTTTATTATAAAGTTTGAAAGTTGACATTATGTGTGAAATACTACATCATTTAAATGACCACCACGCAAATTGTTGCAAGCATCGATTCTTTTGAGGTAATTTTCGACCACTTTTTGACACATATTGGACGGTATCTCAGCCATAACGTGACGAATGTTGGTTTTTAGGTGCTCAAGAGTTAAAGGTTTATCTGCATAAACACGGTCTTTCGCGTAGCTCCACAAAAAAAAGTCAAGCGGTGTCAAATCGCATGATCTTGGTGGCAACTTGATATCGCCACGACGAGAAATTACGCGGCCAGAAAATTTCTCTTGCAATAAAGCCATATTCGCTCGAGTTGTGTGGCATGTGGCACCGTCTTGCTGAAACCACATATTCTCTAAGTCGTATTCTTCAATAGCAGGCAAAAAAAAGTCGGTTATCATATGACCATAACGCTCCGAATTGACGGTGACAGTCGTTCCATCGTCGTTTTCGAAGAAGTAAGGTCCAATCACACCTCCGGACCAAAAAACGCACCAAGCAGTGACTTTTTGTGGATGTAGTGGCCTCTCTTCAATTACTTGAGGATTCTCAGAACCCCAAATACGACAATTTTGTTTGTTAACATACCCACCGAGTGAGAAATGTGCTTCGTCGCTGAAGAAAATTTTGTTCGAAAAATCGCCGTCCACCGCCTGTTGTTCAAGCACCCATTCGACGTATCTACGACGTTGTGAATGGTCAGCTGGCTTCAGTTGTTGTGTGAGCTGGATTTTATATGGATGTAGGTGTAGATCCAAATGCAAAATACGCCATAATGTGCCGTAAGACAGTCCTAATTCCTGAGAACGACTAGGAATCGACACATTCGGGTCTTCGGCAACACTTTCACTTACAGCAGCGATATTTTCGGTAGTACGAGCGAAACGATGATGCACAGGCCTTACAATATCTGTAACCGATCTAGTCTCTTCATATTTCTTCACAATTTTGCCAATTGCTTGCGTAGTTGGACGATTATGTAAACCATAATCTCCTCTTAAAGCACGATATGTGGCTGTGGCAAAATCACCATTTTTGTAGTAGGTTTTTACAATTTTAATGCATTGTGCGATAGTTAAGCGATCCATTTTCGCAAATGTCAGACTTTGAATTGAAAAAGAAAGAAATTGTTTTAACAACTCAGTTTGACGGATGTCGAATTCTAGCCCTATACTTTTGAAACCGCGAAACCTATAACCCTATATAACAATTATTGAGAATTGTTGTGATTGATTTGATTGTTGATTGAGTTGTTAATATGAGTGATTTGAATTTATCAAAAATGTATAATTTGTTCAAGTCCACGGATGGCGTTAGTGTTCCAGATAACGCAATCGCTCAGCAAATTTAAGCTGGTGAAATCGGCCAGAACTTTAGATGGTTATGTTTGAAGGTATTGTTCATTGTCTGCATACAATAGATATCATTGTTGTAATATGTAATAGAAATGGCACTTTCTTCGACAAGTCAAATTTGCCTATTAAAAATGACTTGAATTCTCATATTTAAGGGTGAAAATGCGACGCAAGGATTTATACTAAATGAACATGATATTTGTTTTTTATTATAAAGTTTGAACGTTGACATTATGTGTGAAATACTACATCATTTAAATGACCACCACGCGAATTGTTGCAAGCATCGATTCTTTTGAGGTAATTTTCGACCACTTTTTGACACATATTGGGCGGTATCTCAGCCATAACGTGACGAATGTTGGTTTTTAGGTGCTCAAGAGTTAAAGGTTTATCTGCATAAACACGGTCTTCCACAAAAAAAAGTCCAGCGGTGTCAAATCGCATGATTTTGGTGGCCACTTGATATCGCCACGACGAGAAATTACGCGGCCAGAAAATTTCTCTTGAAATAAAGCAACTTGTTGAAACCACATATTCTCTAAGTCGGATTCTTCAATAGCAGGCAAAAAAAAGTCGGTTATCATATGACCATAACGCTCCGAATTGACGCTGACAGTCGTTCCATCGTCGTTTTCGAAGAAGTAAGGTCCAATCACACCTCCGAACCAAAGAGCGCACCAAGCAGTGACTTTTTGTGGATGTAGTGGCCTGTCATCAATTACTTGAGGATTCTCAGAACCCCAAATACGACAATTTTGTTTGTTAACATACCCACCGAGTGAGAAATGTGCTTCGTCGCTGAAGAAAATTTCGTTCGAAAAATCGCCGTCCACAGCCTGTTGTTCAAGCACCCATTCGACGTATCTACGACGTTGTGAATAGTCAGCTGGCTTCAGTTGTTGTGTGAGATGGATTTTATATGGATGTAGGTGTAGATCCAAATGCAAAATACGCCATAATGTGCCGTAAGACAGTACTAATTCCTGAGAACGACGAGGAATCGACACATTCGGGTCTTCGGCAACACTTTCACTTACAGCAGCGATATTTTCGGTGGTACGAGCGAAACGATGATGCACAGGCCTTACAATATCTGTAACCGATCTAGTCTCTTCATATTTCTTCACAATTTTGCCAATTGCTTGCGTAGTTGGACGATTATGTAAACCATAATCTCCTCTTAAAGCACGATATGTGGCTGTGGCAGAATCACCCTTTTTGTAGTAGGTTTTCACAATTTTAATGCGTTGTGCGATAGTTAAGCGATCCATTTTCGCAAATGTCAGACTTTGAGCTGAAAAAGAAAGAAATTGTTTTAACAACTCGTTTGACAGATGTCGAATTCTAGCCCTATACTTTTGAAACCGAGATATGGATAACCCTTTATATTGACTAGCTGGTGCGGTGAGCTGCTACGATGGTGGTGGTTGCTTGCAGTTTGTGTGTATCCTGGGGCTACAGCTATATGATGATGTGATTGCCGCTGCTGCCACTAATTCATAATTATATGGGGTACATTAAAAAATAACCATAGTAATGGAGAGAACATAAATTTAAAATAAAATCAAAATTAAAACAACTTAATAATTAAAAAATGGAAGAAAGCAATAGAGCATAGATGTACATAATTAATTAATTAAAAAATGTAATTCGAATTCATAAGTATAAGTAAAAGAAAATAAATTCACAAATCCTTAAAGAATAACTTAGAAGTACATGTGGGAGGGGGACCTTAACCGAATTCAAAGAGTATAGGAAATATTAAAAGGTAAACAATCTTAAAATTAATTTCAAATTTAAACATGCAGAAGAAATTCAAAATAAAGCTCAAAAAGTAAATTAAAATCAAATTAAAACAAGCAGACATAAATACTTTTTAACTTAATTCAAAAGTATGTTAGCAAATCGAAAATTCTGTGGTAAATGTGTCACCAGGATTCGAAATCGATTAAAAATCCATTCTAGGGCCTGGAACACCGAGGCTGGAGTGATGACTGATGAAGTGGCGAGTGAGGCGAATTGGCTCATTATTTGGCCACCTGATGGTACGAATGGGACTAGGGACCAGACGGGCGGCTGAATGGGGACCACCAATTGCGGAACCGTTTGCGATGTCGTTGCATTCGTGCAGTAGCATGGCTGCTCCGGTTTTTGCAAAGGGGGAGGTGTACGCGTCTTTTTCTGCCTATCCGTTTTCGGCCCTGGCCTTCGCACTTTCTCGTGTAGCATTGTATGGTGTTTCTATGAACAATGCCGGCACCTAGTCGATACCCGGCATTGGTCGACATGATGGCTGTAGGTCAGGCAGTTGAGGCAGCAGCAACGTCTTGCCACTGTTTTGTATCTCTTTATCGCCAACATCGCAATGAATTTTGGACATTCACGTAATGGGTGCATTCGACGGCATAATCGGCACCCAGAACGACGTTTCCTCTGGCGGCCGTACACTTCTTCTTCGTTGGGTATGCGGATCGGGCTATTACGAGCCGATCTTTGATGGTTCTAGGACATTACGTGTTTCGTAAAAGCAAAAAAAAGAAAAACAACAAATAAACAAACAAAATAAAAGTAAGGCTATCATGTCGTATAATACGTATAAGACAACGAGGCCTAGTAAGAATGCCTTTACCGGTTCTGACCTCAGCCTCAGCCTCAGCCTAACTTCCACTCAATTGGCGGTAAATTATCGTTGTTTAGCGCTTGAAGCAGGAATAGAGATACAAAATTGGCTGTATTGCCGGTTCATAATAGCACTTCATTATCATAGTTCACTATGTTCATAAAAATATATTGTAGCAAAGAGTGGGAAAATGGGAATCTTCATACGCATGTAATCTATTCTAGTACATAGGTTAATTGACGATTCGTAGAATTCGGCCAATTGAAACGTTCGGTTCTGATAACTGAACAAAATGAGAGACAAATGCGTATGAGTGTTAGATTCCAAGAATCTGACAAAAACGTTGCTATATAATGCGGGGGTGGTTCCGGTCAGTATGTCCGAGCCACATTGTCGCATTTCCGCGACAATAAGTTTGTGGGGCCAGTGTTAGACGTGAGAGAGATTGCCTTGGCATCTGTGTATGCTTCTTGTTGAAGACATGAGAGTGTTGAATAGATAATACAGCTGTAGGCAGGGTAAATAGTGACATCGTCTGCTCTGATGGGAGTCGAATTCTCGATTTGCAAGATCTGTAAGATCTAAGCTTCTCTTTAAGTGAGAAAATTAAGAAATTATGGCGACTGTGCTTTATATTCGGACTTGGCCGTATTCGATGAAGCACAGAATGGTGTCGTCTTCTTGACGACCTTGCCAAAGAACTTGCTTTGCCACTCTGTTAGAGTATGGATTTTCACCAAGCAGTTGATTTATAAGTCACACTTTCGCGCAAGGGATATTCTCCCATCAACTGTAATTATTGAGAGCTTCGTGTATCCGCAAGTAATTATTTCTATTCTCATTGTAAGTAATGAAATTCAACATGCAACATTTTTCTAGAAGTAGCTAGAATGTGAAAATCTGCGTTTCTTGACAGAATGTAGTGCTATGGTAAGTCAACGTAGTTAACAAACCTAATAGAGAAGCCTCTAGTTGAGGCACGACTAGGTACTAGACGATATGAGCACAGATTTTGTCAGAGTGGCTTCTCTGAAGAATGGGTTTTCAAATAGGTCAACGACAAAATTCGTAAGCGCTGTTGCCTTAACACGATCCATGGGAGTACAGCAGTAATGAAATTATAATTATACAGAAAAAGGTGATTTCTGATTGGTAGAAGTACTGATTGTTGACCTGGTTCAAGAAAGTGTAACAAGTAGTTTGCATTTAACATTTGGGATTGTCATACGCATGGAAACTACTCCAGATCATAGTTTCATTGACGTTTCGTAGAAATTAATCAATTAGTTTGTTCAGTTAGAATGAACTGAACAAATGAGAGAGTTCTGTGTATGATCGTCAAATTCGGAGAATTTGACATTTCTATGCAAATTAATGTTGTCGTGGCTCCAGTCAGTATGACCAGGCCACACTCTCGCATCAAAATTTCCAAGACAACAGTTTTGAGGGCCCTGTATTGGGCGAGATTGAATTCATTGGGAAACTATTGTTCAACGTACGCTGGAAATGGTGCCGTTTTCCACAAAAACGACAATAACAATGGCTGTGGCACCCTGTAAGAGTATGTAAATTTGTCAAGCAGTTAACGCAAATACGGTATTTGCCTACAATAGACATTTTCTCGTCTACTGTAAGTGAAGAGAATTTTTCACATTGTGGGAGGGAGTACATGCCCTTACATAACGGGCAGCATAACTTTGCAACATCATCACCTTCAGAAAAGTTTCTCCTGGAAGGAAAAGACGAATTCGAAATGTCTTGGTTTCCGCCGATGCTGAACGATGGAATCGTTCTACTGCATTGCGATGGCTGAATTGTTCCGCTAACTACCCAGCCAAAGACTGTGTTTTGAGCGATCAAGGATCCCAGAATGTCCTTGCGAATTCCTCTCTTTATTATTGATGGGTATATATCTCCTCCCGAAACTAAATCCACAGGAGCGCTCTGGTGTAACTTCTCATCTGCCAGTCGTAGACCGACGAGCTCCTTTTGTAAATCGGAAATAACTGAGCAGGACTGCAATTTTCCTGTAAGTTTTTGTAGAACAAACGCATTCGCTTTAATTGAAAATTTGGAGTCGATCGCAGAATCGATCTCCAACGGACACATCTTCGATGAATGCGCCGTAACCACTTTATGCTGTGGGCAAATATAGCAATACCAATTCTGGTACTATAACACAGTGCCTTTAATGTAAATGGCGTAACAATACGCGATTAAAAAAAATGGCCTTACAGTCGGCTGGGGCCGACCAAATTATACCCTGCATATGTAGAGGTATATATAAAAAGTTTGCTCGTATATCCATCCTTTTCTTTCACTACTTTGTATAGGAGCTAGATTAAGAACCAGGCTACCTCACCAATTTTTGAGCAATAATTTCTGCCTATAATACTAAACTACCTAGGTTGCAATGGGTTGACCTAGGCGTATTATTAAGTAAGTTATGGGTGTTCTAATGTTTAAGATAAATCCGAGATTTTGTACGGAAGCTATATAAAAAGTGGGCGTGGCTTACCTCTTTCTTGTATATCTAATTAATTTTTCAATATCAATCCACTCCTTAAATTTGGTTGTCCTACGCTAATTAGTTCGTAAGTTATAGCGGTTGAAATTTTTAAAAATTTTCCAAATTTTGTATGGAAGCCCCATTAAGAAGTGGGTGTGGCATGTTGATTTTTTGTCAGATTATTTTCGACTACCATATTAGCCGAAGTATTAATTATAATTGTTCTAGACAGAATGATGCAGAAGTTACAGTTATTTCAATTTAAAAGAATTTCACTCATTTTGTATAGGGGCTACGATAAACATTGGGCGTGGCGCGCCTATTTCCTGTAAGCCTAGTTGCTCGTACAATACTAATCCATACCTTAAATCTCGTTGTCCTAGGCTAAATGGTTTGTAAGTTATGGAGGTTAAAGGTTTTAGTTTAATTCACTCGACTTTGTATAGGAGACCCCTGAAGGAGTGGGAGTGGCACACTGATTTTCTGCCAGATTATTTCCGCCTACGATATTAATATAAGTGTAAATTATGGTTATTCTAGACAGAAGATTGCCGAAGTTACAGCTGTTTCAATTTAAAATTTGTATGGGGGCCACTATAAACAGTGGGCGTGGTGCGCCCATTTCCTGTGAGCCTAGTTGTTCGTACAATACTAATCCACACCTTAAATCTCGTTATTCTACACTGAATAGTTTGCAAGTTATAACCGGTAACATTTTTTTCTAATTTCCGCAACTTTGTATAGGAGACCCATGAAGGAGTGGGCGTGGCACACTGATTTTCTGCCAGATTATTTCCGACTACGATATTAATTTAAGTGTAAATTATGGTTATTCTAGACAGAAGATCGCCGAAGTTACAGCTGTTTCAATTTAAAATTTGTATGGGGGCTACTATAAACAGTGGGCGTGGTGCGCCCATTTCCTGTGAGCCTAGTTGCTCGTACAATACTAATCTACAGCTTAAATCTCGTTATTCTACACTGAATAGTTTGCAAGTTATAACCGGTAACATTTTTTTCTAATTTCCGCAACTTTGTATGGGAGACCCAAAAAGGTGTGGGCGTGGCACACTGATTTTCTGCCATATTATTTCCGACTACCATGTTAATCTAAGTGTCAATTATGGTTATTCTAGACAGAAAATTGTAGAAGTTACAGCAGTTTCAATTTTAAAGAAGTACAGACATTTTGTATTGGAGCTACGCTCAGAAGTAGGCGTGGCTCACCCATTTTTAGCGACGTTATATAGTAGTATAATAAACCTCTATGTGCCAAATATTGTTGTCCCAAGTGGTATATTATGTGAGTTATAGCAAGTTAAAAATTTTGAAAATTCCGAGGTTAGTCGCTTTGAATGCTTGGTGTGGGCGTGGCTATTGACCGATCATGCCCAATATTAATCCTCTCCGTACCCTTGAATCATAGGTTACTTGTGCCAAATTTCGTCGAAATAGTTCAATATTTACTCAAGTTATCGTGCGAACCAGCCAGGTGACAGACAGACTGACGGACGGACGGGCGGACATCGTTAAATCGAAAATTTAAGCGACGCTGATCACGAATATATATCTACAGTGGCTCACAGCTTATTTCGTACAGTGTATATATTTTTATGTACATGGCTGTAACATCGGAACTAAAAAACTTATCGATAAGTTTTGAATGTAGATGTCTGTGTATGTGTTTAGTAAACCTAATAAGAAAACGGGGAACCCCAAAAATTTTTCTTTTTGTTATGCAAGAGAGAAAAACTATTGATCAGCTGATTTTCAGCTCACATCTTATTTCGTACACAAACTTCAATGTAAGTAAGTTTCATTCTGCCGCGCAGTTACAAAGTTTTTTTGAATTGTATGAGTTTTTGGACCTTTTTAACTATTATAACAATTTTTATTATTATTATTTTAAATAGTTAAAGTGCTGTAAATTAAACATTTAGCTTTATGGGTCATCGTACAACGATGGAACAGCGTAAACTGGTAATTAACCATTTTAGGAAAGGTCAGAGTGTGCGAAAAATTGCTGAAATGACAAATTTAAGTGCCTCAACTGTCCAATACATCATTCAACGCTTCGTTCGCGAAAATCGGTTGGAGAACAAGGGCAGAGAAGCACCTAATAAGATTTTCAACGCATCAGACGAGCGTTATATTGTACGAAAAATTAAGAAAAATCCAAAGTTATCCGCTCCGAAGTTGGCTGCAGAGGTTCAGCGTGAAATAGGAAAATCATCCAGTGCTGAAACTGTCCGACGTGTGCTGCGCAATCATGACTTGAACGGTCGAGTAGCCCGAAAGAAACCATTCATTTCGAAAATGAATATACAACGCCGACTTGACTTCGCCAAAGAGCATATTATTAATACTCCTGCGTTCTGGAATACCGTTATTTTCGCGGATGAGTCTAAGTTTAATATTTTTGGCTCGGACGGAATGTCATATGTTTGGCGTAAAGCTAATACCGAGCTAAACAAGGAGAACCTTAAGCCCACAGTGAAGCATGGTGGCGGTAGCGTGATGGTTTGGGCCTGTATGTCAGCAGCCGGAGTAGGTGAATTGGTTTTTATTGAGGGAACAATGGACAAAATGAAGTACCTCGAGATTCTGAAAAACAATTTACTTCAAAGTGCAGACAAACTGGGTTTGCGGGAAGAATTTCGGTATTACCAAGATAATGACCCAAAACATAAATCTGGGATTGTGCAATCTTGGCTTATTTGAACTGCTCACACTTGATGTCTCCACCACCACAGTCACCTGACATGAATGTGATTGAAAATCTTTAGTCTATTTTGGACAATAAAATAAGAACACACAAGATTTCTAATAAGCAAGACCTAAAGAAGGTACTGATGGAGGAATGGAAAAAAATCACACCAGACATCACTCAAAAATTGGTGGATTCAATGCCAAGTAGACTCCAGGCTGTCATTAACGCTAAGGGATGTCATACTAAATATTAAAATCAACTTACTTTGTTTTTAGTTTGAACTTAAAGAGACTGTACGAAATAAGCTGTGACATGAATTTTCCTATTTTTTTCTTATTTTATTTTTTTATAGTGTCAAACACTAAAATTTTGAAAAAGTAAATTTTTTTTTTTTTTTTTTTTTTTTTTTTTTTTTTTTAGCTTATTTTTTTTTATTGAATCTTTCTTATACAAGAAACTAACAATAAGTATTAAAATCTTACAAACTAAATAAAACTATGTGATATCCCCTACGTTCCATCACAATTTGGTGAGTCGCGAGATGTAGCAATTTTACAGCATATTCAGTGTGTCTTTTCTTTTTAATCGACGATGCCCCTTGCTCAGCAACAATTGCCTAGCAAGGGGATTCGGATGATTGTGTAATTTTTGAATGTAGCTTCTGCAGGACATTGCAACTTCCTCAGAAATTGTGGATACATTTAAATCTCGATGGATGTTAACGTTCCTCATATACCAAGGCGCATTTACAATAATTCGCAGACACTTGGATTGTATTCGCTGCAATTTTTCGATATTAGAGGGAGATGCGGTGCCCCAAAACTGAATACCATAAGTCCAGATTGGTTTCAGGATTGCTTTATATAATAGCACTTTGTATTCAAGATTCAACTTTGATCTTTTGTGTAACAGCCACCATAACTGATTCATTTTAAGCTTGATCTGAGTTTTCTTTGCCTCTATGTGATTTTTCCATGTCAGCCTTCTGTCGAGGTGAATACCCAAATACTTTGTTGAGGAACATTGTGGAACTGATTGGCCATTAATTTTAAGTGGGGGACATGTATCTAGCCTTAGCGTGAAGGTTACATGTACGCTCTTTGATTCATTGACTTTTATACGCCATTTTGCTAGCCAGATTTCGAGAGAATCGACATGAGTCTGCAGGAGTTTAGTAGCTTCTATGGGGTTAGAGCGAGAGCACAATATTGCCGTATCATCAGCAAAGGTCGATATGAATGTATAGTTATTGTTGGGCATATCTGAAGTGTATAAGAGATACAGTAAGGGACCCAAAACGCTTCCTTGAGGAACGCCAGCGTGAATATCCAATGGATTTGTTGTGTAATCCTTGTGATGTACGAGAAATTGTCTTTTCGTGAGGTAGCTACTAAGCAATGAGGAGACATTTGCAGGCAGTAATAGTTTGAGTTTGTAAATAAGGCCATCGTGCCATACTTTATCGAAAGCTTGAGTGATATCAAGAAAGACAGCTGAGCAATACTTTTTTTCTTCAAAAGTGTTCCTTATCAGAGTTACAATGCGGTGGACTTGTTCTATTGTGCCGTGCTGTTTTCTAAATCCAAACTGATGTTGAGGAATCAGTTGGTTGAGATTAATAAATGGAGTTATATTCATGACAAGTAGCTTTTCGAATACTTTAGAAAGTAGAGGCAGGAGGCTGATAGGTCTGTACGATGCAACTTTTGTAGGGTCTTTTCCTGGTTTTGCTATCATAATAATTTTTGAAGTTTTCCAGCATTTGGGATAGTGTTTAATACGAAGGATAGCATTGAAAATGTGCATCAGATGAATTACTGAAGCCGGAGGTAGCTCTTTTATCATTTTACCGGTAATTTTATCTGGACCAGGTGATTTTTTTGGGTTTAAATCTTTATAAATTGCTTTGAATATGTCCTTTTTTTTAATTTTGAGCGTTATTGAGCAAGGTTGAGAAGTTAATATTGGTAATGAGGACTGTGAAGAGGGTGGATTGGGTGTAAACACACTTTTTAGGTGGTTTGCAAAAGCCAAACCCTTCTCACAGTTGCTTCTAGCCCAATTACCGTCACTCAAACGGATGGGGGAATCAGTGAGAATTGGCCGATTTGATTTTTTTGCTGATTTCCACAAGGAGTAGTCTGACGCTTCACCAGGTGTTAATTTCGCTATGTGCTCTTCTAACTCTTTGTTGTTTTTATTTTTTAAGGCTTGCTTTAACTTTCGAGTGCAGTGCTGTAGCTGTGTTTTCAGATTCGGTGATCTGAATTCTTGCCATTGTCTTCGGAGTCTTCTTTTTTGTCTTACTAGCAATTCAATATCGGCTGGTGTGTATGGGCTATAGTTTGATTGCTTGCATACCTTTGTGCAGGTGGCTGAGCTGAGAGCTAATGAGAGCAGCTGGTTGAATTTTTCGAGTGCTGAGTCTACATCGTGTCCATTTCTTAATACAGTACTCAGAGGAAGATGGGAATTTATATATTTCTTGAATTTTAACCAGTCTATTTTCTTTCTAACGCAATTGCTTTGGGGGCTTGGTGATTTTATAGATATTACCGTGGGTGAGTGGTCAGATGATAGATCATAATTACACTCTGTGGAGATATTTTCCATCTGCAAACCTTTGGCGACTCCAAAGTCTATGAGATCGGGTATTTTCCTCTTGTCCGTCGGCCAATATGTCGGTTGACCATTTGAAATAACATCGTAGCCGTGGTTAGTGATGATTGAACATAGTCTTTTGCCTTTTGGAGTTATTAATCGGGAGCCCCAGTGAGTGTGTTTGGCGTTGAAATCGCCAGCAACCAAGAATTTGCTACCAAGAGTTGAGAAAAATTCTTTATATTGCTGTTCGGTAATACTGTATCTTGGGGGACAGTATATCGTAGATATTACTAGCTTAGATATGTATTCTTCCAGACATATGGATGTTGCTTGCAAGTAGACGCTACTAAAATCTTCAAGAACATGATGTTTTATTCTACTTTTTATCAATATGTAAGTAAATTTAGGAAAATAAAAAACAAACCTTCCTTTCAAAAATGGCATTTATATTTTGTTCAAATTTTTGCTATATTAGGAATTACGACTGCAGCAATTTTTAAACTGTCACTGTACGAAATAAGCTGGGAGCCACTGTATGTCTATATCTCCCGAGATTCCTTCAAGTGAACACAAACATCTGACCGAAATGAATATACCTTGCATATTGCATTATGCAGGGTATAAAAAGAACGAGTAGTCTTAGTATTCTATTTTGGGTGATAATAGAATTGTACAAGCAACATATACGATGTATGTGTGTGTACTTGTATGTGCGATCAAGCGATACTTGTGTAGCTATACGTATTTTCGTACGTATTAATCGTATTTAAATTAATTTAATTATTTTGAAGTATTTTATAAACGCAATGATGTACTATTTATGTTATTAATGTTATAGTGATTTATGTAGAAAATCAGAAAAAAAAAAAATAAATTGTGGCGGCCTAATGCGGTATTTTATATAATTGACACAGGCGAAGCCAATGCATTAAAAAGCGTATGTATACTTAGTATTATACTGAGATTTGTTTAAGTAAATACCTCGGAACTACAGTTATTTTGAAGTTGATATTCTTTCATACAAAATTAGTTGTTTGTTAACTTCGGAATAGGAAACACCACACTATTCTGCGCTTTTATTTAAATACATGTAGATATATAAACATGTATATATATATATATATATATATATATATATTTATATATATATTTATATATATATATATATATATTTATATATATATATATATATATATATATATATATATATATAAATATATATATATATATATATATATATATATATATATATTTATATACATATATATATATATATATATATATATTTATATATATATATTTATATATATATATATATATATATATATATATATTTATATATATATATATATAAATATATATATTTATATATATATATATATATATATATATATATATATATATATATTTATATATATATATATATATATATATATAAATATATATATATAAATATATATATATATATTTATATATATATATATATATATATATATATATATATATATATATATATTTATATATATATATATATATTGTTGTCCAGGAGCGCATATGGTTTCATGCCGCTTGAGCTCCCCAGCTAAAGGTGATTTGGTGTGATGGCCTCAGCGTTGCTGTCATCGAGAGGAACGTACGTTAAGGGCCGCGAATTTACGCGTCCCATATGTGACGCAAGAGGCGGATTAAAATTCCATTTAGTATATGAAGAAGTGAAAGTACGCACAAGTTCGTTTCGATCCACTTCGGCGACTGCTTCGCGCATCTTTCTTTCAGCGCCAATGAAGTTAGTCCCATTATCGCTGAAGAATTCTCGCGGGATGCCACGCCTTGCCATAAAATAGCCAATATGCAAGAGTTGGTATTCAGAGAATACGCGATTTCTATGTGAACCGCTCTTATGGTTAAGCACGTGAATAAAACTCCATAGCGTTTTTCTTTGTGTCGATTTATCGTTATCAAAATGGGTCCGAAGAAGTATAATCCCGTGAAAGTAAAGGGCGCAACATGAGCAGCGAGACGGGCACGAGGTAACTTAGCCATTTGTGGCTTCAGTGGAACGGCATTTTGAATTTAACACATTTGGCAGTTTCTAATTTGCTTCTTAAAAACGACACGCAGGCGCGGTATATAGTAAAATTGTCGAATTTCGTTTATAGCTGTTTCATTATTCAAATGCCGATAGAAATTATGATAGTGCATTATTATTAAATTAGTTACAGGATTTTCTTTTGGAAGAATTATCGGCCTTTTCTGCTCACTTGTAACACATGCATGTCGATTCGTCCATCAATGCGCAAAATGTTGTTTTCATTCAAATATGACGATATTTTATATATGGAACTCGCTTTTGATAACGGTTTATTATTCTTCAACATGCTAATTTCCTCTGCATACATATTCAGCTGTGCTTGCCGATATAAGACATTTTCCGCTTTTATGATCTCATCTTGAATGATTTCTAAGCGCTGTATTTTTTGTCCTCGTACTTTAGATTTCATATTCTCAATAAAACGTAACGCAAATGCGGTAGTGCGTACGACGCGAGTCCATTTTGAGAAACGTTTAATTGCGATTGCTTCAACAACTACCTCTATATGCAATAAGCGGCGTTTTATCTCCTCCGTCGTATCTATAGTTGGATGAGCGTTGGTCGGCCCTTTGGCTTCAGACATGTATAGAAGTTGTGGACCACTAAACCAACGACGATCATTATGTAATTCTATCTTGCTCAACCATTTGGTGACGTCATCCGCTACATTAAGTTTGCTGGGTATATATATATATATATATATATATATATATATATATATAAATATATATATATATATATATATATATATAAATATATATATATATATATATATATATATATATATATAAATATATATATATATATATATATATATATATATGTATATATATATATATACATATATAAATAAATATATATATATATATATATATACATACATATATATATATATATATATATATATATATATATATATATATATATATATATATATATATATACAGTGAAACCTGTCTAAGTTGGACACCTGCGGCACCTCCATGTTATAAAGAAATGATTTTTTTCTCATTTTATTGACTTTATTTTAAAAACTAGGTAAAAAAAACGTATGTACATTGAATTCAATAAATAATAGAAAAACATAAAAATTAACACATTTTAGAAAATATGTACATATGTATGTGTATACGTACTTTGTTTTAGAAAAATATACATCTATTTCAGTTTGTTTTAATTTTGATAAGCCTATATTTTGTTCCAATTTCGTTTTTAACTTTAAAAACTCCGGTAGCAAAGTTGATTGATGTGCTGATACATAAAGAATGACTTCATTCAAGTTTGATAAAGTTTCTTTTGCAGTGGGAAGATTATAGTTTTCAGTGCACTCATCTTCACTTTCACTTGAAGAAGTTCCTTGGGAGATGTGTTTTAATTCCTCTACCACGTTTTTAAAAATAGTTTCATGGGAATCACCCACCTGTTCATGTATATCTATCGATTTTTCCATATATTCCACAACTATGGGCGATACTAATTCATTTCGAATTTCTTCAGGATAGTTGTGATTTATCAAACTTCCATAATTCAGATCTTCTTGCGGTGGACATTCCAGTAAATCGTGGCGAGGAAATCCAGCATGTTGAAAGCATTTTCTTATCACAATAGGGTCTAATTCGTCCCAGGAAGAAACCAGCCATCGAACAGCATCCAAAACAGAAATTCTTTTCGACAATTCACCTGCGTTGTTGCATTCATCAAGGTGTGTTATCAGAGAAAGCATCATTTTTGATCTATATTTTGTTTTTACATTTTGAATAATTCCTTGGTCGAGAGGTTGTATTTCTGACGTTAGGTTTGGTGGCAGAAATTTTACAAACACATTTGAATATTCATTAATTAAACTGTGGCTTGTAGTGTTGTCAATGAACAAAATAATTTTTCTATTTTGCTTTTTCATTTGGTTATTGATATAACTAAGCCAATGCTGAAAAATTACAGTTGTCATCCAAGCCTTTTTATTGTGAGCCCATTGCACAATAAAGTTTTTAGTGTCGATTTTATTTCGGTGAAAGGCTCGCGGCTTCGCAGCGTTACCTATAACCAGCGGCATTAACTTTTCTCCTGTACTGCTGCAGCAAAATAATACGCTTAGTCTTTCTTTTGCCAGTTTACCTCCTTTACAAACTGCGCCTTTTGCAACGAGACTTCGAGTAGGTAATTGACGATAAAACAGTCCTGTTTCATCCGCATTAAACTGATTCTCTGGTAAATAATTTTTTAAAAGTGTTGGTAGTTTTTCCTTCCAATCTGAGGCAGCTTTAAGATCTACATTTGCTCCTTCACCACTTAAAGTCTTAAATTGAATGTTATTTCTCAAGCGGAAAGATTCTAACCACCCATTGCTTGCTTTAAAGTTCTCTATTTGTAACTCAGAAGCCAATAGCTTAGCCTTTTCTTGAATTATTGGGCCACTGATAGGAATATTCTTAGACCTGCATTTTTCAAAAAACGATTTCACTCCCTCATTTATTTTTTCAAAATCAGTTATTCGTACTTTTCTTTTGCGTTCCGGATCGGGGTTGTTTTCTAATTCTTTTATAATATGTTCCTTTTTATTTTTAATATTAGCGATTGTTGATTTAGAAACTCCATACTTTTCTGCCAATTTTCTTATAGATAGACCTTTATTAGATGCTTCATTCAATATCTCACTTTTAATTTTCAGAGATAACTCCACTGCGTGTTTTCTTTTTGACATGATTGCAACAACTGATCAAATACGCGTAATTGTGTCATAGCTAATCCATGAAATTCGATGCATACATAATTTCGTAAAAATAACGGTATTGCAACGTTTGAAAAATTAAATGTATTGTCCAAAATAGAAAGGGAGTTTAATGCTTGCTGTTTAAAATTTGAGACAAATTTTGTCCGACTTACAAGATAGACAGTGTCCAAATTAAGCAGTGAAAATATGGATATTTTGTACTATATTATTTTGGTACAGAACATTTTGTCCAATTTGAGCGAGTGTCCAAGTTATAAGGGTGTCCAACTTTACAGGTTTTACTGTATATATATATATGTGTTTATATATCTACATGTATTTAAATAAAAACGCAGAATTGTGTGGTTTCCTATTCCGAAGTTAACAAACAACTAATTTTGCATGAAAGAATATCAACTTAAAAATAACTGTAGTTCCGAGGTATTTACTTAAACAAATCTACTAAGTATACATACGCTTTTTAATGCATTGGCTTCGCCTGTGTCAATTATATAAAATACCGCATTAGGACGCCACAATTTATTTTTTTTTTCTGATTTTCTACATAAATCACTATAACATTAATAACATAAATACATCATTGCGTTTATAAAATACTTCAAAATAATAAAATTAATTTAAATACGATTAATACGTACGAAAATACGTATAGCTACACAAGTATATATATATATATATATATATATATATATATATATATATATATATATATATATATATATATATATATATATATATTGTTACGTTTTTATTATGTGAACGTTTAATTCTATTTGAATTACCTTGTTCGATCACTGGATTCTGTTAATAATAACTGCAAGACTTATTTTATACAACTATATACAGCAACAATTTATTTAATAATCTCTATTTACAATCAACTCTGTTTACAATCAACTATTTACTATAACACTTAAATGTACTTGCAACTTTTGCCTCTGTATCAATGTTTTCGCAATCACGTTCGGAATTAGATTGATTCTCAATTCTCAACACTGGCTCTATTTATACTCTGTTGGCAACACCCCAGAATCTTCCTTTATCGAGATTCTTCTCTTCCTTTCTCGTTGGCTTGTTCTGGTTATCGCTTATTTCTTTTTGTTGTTGACATTCGTTTCGATGCTGCCAATAGAGTCAGTCACAATAGTGATGAGTAATCAACTATCGATACTCGTTACACTGCCCTCCTCTTAACCTTGTTCGTCCCGAACAAGTTTTTATACTTCCCCTCGATATGGCGCAAGTCGCTCCAAGTGCACTACTTTAAACTTTGCTCTTTTATTCCAGGCACGTTGAATGCGATACACTACGTCATTTATCTTTGCTATAATCTCATATGGTCCTTCCCAATGAGTCTGTAGTTTAGGAGACAGGCCTTTCTTTCGTTGTGGATTATGAAGCATTACAAGCTCTCCTTCATAGAACCCTTTTGAATTTGCTTTCAAGTCATACCTGGCCTTCATCTTATCGCTTATCATCTGCGACCGCTCTCTGATGAACCGATTACTTCATCCAACTGTTCCCGCTTTTCGCTAGTATAATTACCTTCGGTTGATCTCGTTGGTGTTACGACTCCAAATTTTAAATCAGCTGGCAGTCTTAACTCGTTTCCAAAAATTGCCATTGCCGGTGTAGTAGCCGTCGTATCATGTTGTGCGCATCGATATGCCATGAGGAACATTGGTATATGTACATCCCAGTCTCTTTGGTATTTATCTACGACTTTTCTCAAATATTCCTCCAAGGTACGGTTAAATCGTTCTACCATGCCATCAGATTGTGGATGCAAAGGTGTTGTACGAGTTTTGTATATACCCAGCATACGGCATATCTCTTGGAATACAACTGATTCGAAATTTCGACCTTGGTCTGAGTGTAACTCCATCGGTACACCAAAACGAGTAACCCATTGGTTGACGAATACATCCGCAACTGTACTAGCTTCCTGATTTGGAATGGGGTATACTTCAGGCCATTTACTGAAGTAATCTATAACCACCAGAACATACTTGTTTCCTGCGTTGCTTATTGGAAATGGCCCAGCTATGTCCATAGCAATTCGCTCAAATGGAGCACCCACGGTGTATTGGTGCATCTTACCTCGACTTTTCTTAGTGGGACCTTTGGCCATTGCACATTGCTTACATTTCCGAATCCAATCAGTGACATGGTCATGACATCCAACCCAATAAAATCGTTTCTTTATTTTCTCGACGGTTTTGGTGATTCCCAAATACCCTCCACTGGAGGCATTGTGATACTCAGCTATCACTTCATTTATTCTCGCCTTGGGTACCACTAGAAGATCATTAGTGATTTTTCCATCCTCACTTTCCCATGCTCGGAATAAACATCCGTCTCGTAAGTGCAGGCTTTGCCACTGCGCCCAGTATGCCTTTGCTATTGGACTCTCATTAGCCATTTCTTGCCAATCTGGACGTATGCCCTGCTCCTTGTGTTCCATAATCTTTACGAGATCTGGGTCGTTACGCTGATCTTCTTGCACTCGTTCGGTGGTCCATGACTCCTCCGGCAATATATTCGTAAGTCGTATGTCGACAATGTGCTCCTTGCTTTCCACTCGAGAACAATGTTTACATTCCATTTTGCAAGGACGACGAGATAGAGCATCCGCGTTGCCGTGATGTCCTCCTTTACGATGTTCGATGGTAAAATCATAACTCTGCAGCCTTTCAATCCAGCGCGCCAATTGTCCTTCTGGGTTTTTAAATTGCAATAACCACCTTAGCGCTGAGTGGTCAGTTCGTAGATGAAATGACTGACCGTACAAGTATTTATGGAAATACTTTACACATTCCAGTATTACGAGCAACTCTCTTCGAGTGATAGTAATTTCTATCTGGATTCGACAGGATTTTACTGTAGTATGCTATTACTTTTTCTTGCCCATCTATGATCTGAGAGAGCACACCACCTATTCCATAGCCACTCGCATCTGTGTCCAACACAAACTTTTGACCAGGTACTGGATACGCTAATATTGGTGCTGAACAGAGTTTTTCTTTCAGCTGTTCGAATGCTTTCTGTTGGTCCTCGCCCCACACAAATGGTTTGTTCTTTCTTGTCAACTCATGCAGACTGCTGGCGATGTTTGCAAATCCAGGAACAAATCGTCTATAGTAGGTGCATAAGCCTAGGAAGCTTCTTAGCTCGTGAAGATTCGACGGAATAGGCCATTCTTGAACTGCTGCTACTTTCTCCTCGTCGGTATGTACCCCTTCTGTTGTTACTTTATGACCAAGATATTTAACTTCTTGCCTGAAGAGTGAACACTTTTTCATATTCAGTTTAAGCCCTGCTGATTGTATACGCTCAAATACTTCTTTCAACTTTTCCAGGTGGTCGTTAAAATCTTTTCCCATCACAATAATGTCATCGAGGTACACCAAACACGTTTTCCAGTGTAGTCCTCTGAGTACACGCTCCATCAAACGTTCGAAAGTAGCTGGCGCATTGCATAAACCAAATGGCATGACTGTAAATTGCCATAGACCATCGCCAATACTGAAAGCTGTTTTCTCTTTGTCTTCCTTACCAAGTTCCACTTGCCAGTAACCACTTTGCAAATCAAGAGTTGAGAACCACTTCGCACCAGATAGTGTGTCCAGAGTGTCATCGATTCTTGGCAGTGGATAGCTGTCTTTTTTCGTAATATCATTTAGCTTTCTGTAATCCACACAGAATCGAGTACTTCCATCCTTCTTCTTTACCAGCACAACTGGTGAACTCCATGGACTCGCTGATGGTTCAATAACACCTTGTTTCTGCATATCGGTAATCAGCTTAATGGCTTCGTCTCTTTTGGCCAATGGAACTCGTCGTGGTGTTTGACGAATTGGTCTAGAATCACCGGTGTCAATGTGATGCTTCACGATGGTTGTTCGTCCTCCAGTTTTTTCATTTGAAGAAAAGATTGAACTGTACTTCTCCAATAGTTGTAAAGCATTTTCTTTTTGCTGGCTGGTAAGCACACCTGCCCATTCTTCCATCTGTGCTTTTATTTCCGCTCTGACAGTTCTTGATCTTCCACTTTTTATCGACGAACCATTTTCGCAGTCTACTACGGCAGTAACTTCCTGGCAATGACCAATCACCATTCCTTTCTTCACAACTGTAGATGTATTAGTTGGATTTAATATTCGCACCGGTACTATTCCATTTTCTTTAGGTTCTACTAACGTCCTACCAAGTATGATGTTTTTATTTTGTATTTCTTTATCTGCTTCCACCAACCACAACTTGCCTGTCCCATCATCCACATTTATCTGTGCCCAAATCACCGCTTCTGATTTTGCTGGAACCTCTTGGCGTTGACATGCCAGTACTCGTTTAATGTTTCCACTCCGCTTGTAACCGATGTTCAATTGTAATTCGACATTTGCATAACGTAGTATCCGTTGATTTAAATCTAACGTAAATCCGTTGTCAATCATAAAATCAACACCAATTATTACATCATCGATGATGTCAGCCACAATGAATTCATGTTCCCACGTGTAATTTCCAATAGATACTCGTTTCTTTATCTTACCCAGAATTTGTGCATCCTCACCCGTTGCTGTACGCAATTTTATTCCCATTAAAGGCTCAAACCTCTTTACCAAATCGCTCTTGATTATAGAATGTGATGCACCAGTATCCAGGGTTAACGTGAATTCCATATTGTCCAATTTTCCATCAATAGTCAAGCTGCTTGGCACACGCTGTAGTTGTGAAATGTGAATGATGGGGCAACCCACTGTTGGAGTCAGTTCACGCCCCGCTGAACTGACTCGATTTAGTTTAACGATGGATTTGTGTTAGTGGAGCGATCACTATCCACTTTATTCTCCTTCTTTTGTCTTCCTGGAGAATTCGATCTTGATCGCTTTCGTCGTAGACGGCAGTCACGCGCCATGTGTCCTGGTTTGTCACAAATAAAGCACTTACCAGTAAATTTGTTTTCGCGTCGACCTGTTGTTCTTCCTTCAGGCTGCACTACAGATTTGAATGCCTGACACACTGCTTCAACCAGATCTGCTGTTTCTGTTTCTAGTTGGCGTACCCGTGGCATTGGTCGACACATCAAACTGGCGGCTTCAAACGTCAAGGCACTACTGACTGTTTCGGCATAAGTATTCCTGGGTGACATGACTAGGGCACGCTTTGTCTCTCCATCACGTATGCCATCTATGAATGCCTCTATTTTTATTTTTTCGA
Organism: Megamerina dolium; assembly: GCA_963854835.1. Classification (NCBI taxonomy): domain Eukaryota; kingdom Metazoa; phylum Arthropoda; class Insecta; order Diptera; family Megamerinidae; genus Megamerina; species Megamerina dolium. Next base: position 55,293,980 of record OY978526.1, on the reverse strand, counting down.
CGAACTCTTCCGAATTACCGGAGAACGCTAGATGACATAAGCGCTCAATATCGGAAGCGAATTCCTGAAGGCTCTCATTACTCCGTTGCACTCGCGATCTCAATTCCACTCGATGTAATTGACTCTTGTATTCATTTCCATATTTCCGCTGGAGTGTGTCCATCAGTGATTGGTAGCTACCACGATCTTTCTCTGGAATCATCTGTAACACTTCGGAAGCATTATCTTTTAATGCGACTATTAAAGCAGCAGTCTTGTCGTTATCATCCCATTGATTCTTCGAAGCTGTTGTCTCGAATTGAAGCTTAAAGATATTAAATGGCGTGCTTCCGTCAAATGTTGGTGGCTTTAGTTTAATTGTAGTTGACTCTCTTATCACTGATGTGGTTGCTCCACTTATTTTTATTTTATTAAGTTCGCGCTCTAATTTCTCAAGCTTTTCTTCCAGGTCATCATGTCTGTCTACATGTTCCTTCAGCTTATCATCCAAATCATCCACATGTTCTTTCAGCTCTGTGACTTTGTCATTAATAGCTCCGGAAATTTCCTGAAATCTAATCTCAATCTTTCGATGACATGTTCTTGACGAGCCGAATGTTCTTGAAGCTTGGAGTCAATTGTTTTCTGGAATTCTCCCATAATGCTTTTTTGGCGAGACGCATTTTCTTGTAGCTGTTGTTGTTGCTGCAGCATCATAGTTTTCATGAAATCCATGAGTTGACCACTCGAATCTATTTTGCTCTCTTCCTCAGCGTGCACAACTGCTTGTATATCGGCTTCCTCGAAGAACTCATGTTCTTCTACATTAATTCCCTTAGCCTCCATAGCTTGCCTCAGCCTCACCAGCAGTTCCGCCTTTGCACCTGATGACGATAGATTCATCTCTACTAACAGCTTTTTAAGCTGGTCCACTTTTAGTTGGTCAATTTTCACCATCTTTACAGAATCCCACTTCTGACACCAATTGTTACGTTTTTATTATGTGAACGTTTAATTCTATTTGAATTACCTTGTTCGATCACTGGATTCTGTTAATAATAACTGCAAGACTTATTTTATACAACTATGTATATACAGCAACAATTTTTTTAATAATCTCTATTTACAATCAACTCTGTTTACAATCAACTATTTACTATAACACTTAAATGTACTTGCAACTTTTGCCTCTGTATCAATGTTTTCGCAATCACGTTCGGAATTAGATTGATTCTCAATTCTCAACACTGGCTCTATTTATACTCTGTTGGCAACACCCCAGAATCTTCCTTTATCGAGATTCTTCTCTTCCTTTCTCGTTGGCTTGTTCTGGTTATCGCTTATTTCTTTTTGTTGACATTCGTTTCGATGCTGCCAATAGAGTCAGTCACAATAGTGATGAGTAATCAACTATCGATACTCGTTACAATATATATATATATATATATATATATATATATATATATATATATATATATATATATATTTATATACATCTATATATATATATATATATATATATATATATATATATTTATATACATATATATATATATATATACATATATATATATATATATATATATATATATATATATATATATATTTACATATATATATATATATATATATATATATATATATATATATATATATATATTTATATATATATATATATATATAAATATATATATATATATATAAATATATATATACAGTGGCTCACAGCTTATTTCGTACAGTGTATATATTTTTATGTACATGGCTGTAACATCGAAACTAAAAAACTTATCGATAAGTTTTGAATGTAGATGTCTGTGTATGTGTTTAGTAAACCTAATAAGAAAACGGGGAACCCCAAAAATTTTTCTTTTTGTTATGCAAGAGAGAAAAACTTGATCAGCTGATTTTCAGCTCACATCTTATTTCGTACACAAACTTCAATGTAAGTAAGTTTCATTCTGCCGCGCAGTTACAAAGTTTTTTTGAATTGTATGAGTTTTTGGACCTTTTTAACTATTATAACAATTTTTATTATTATTATTTTAAATAGTTAAAGTGCTGTAAATTAAACATTTAGCTTTATGGGTCATCGTACAACGATGGAACAGCGTAAACTGGTAATTAACCATTTTAGGAAAGGTCAGAGTGTGCGAAAAATTGCTGAAATGACAAATTTAAGTGCCTCAACTGTCCAATACATCTTTCAACGCTTCGTTCGCGAAAATCGGTTGGAGAACAAGGGCAGAGAAGCACCTAATAAGATTTTCAACGCATCAGACGAGCGTTATATTGTACGAAAAATTAAGAAAAATCCAAAGTTATCCGCTCCGAAGTTGGCTGCAGAGGTTCAGCGTGAAATAGGAAAATCATCCAGTGCTGAAACTGTCCGACGTGTGCTGCGCAATCATGACTTGAACGGTCGAGTAGCCCGAAAGAAACCATTCATTTCGAAAATGAATATACAACGCCGACTTGACTTCGCCAAAGAGCATATTATTAATACTCCTGCGTTCTGGAATACCGTTATTTTCGCGGATGAGTCTAAGTTTAATATTTTTGGCTCGGACGGAATGTCATATGTTTGGCGTAAAGCTAATACCGAGCTAAACAAGGAGAACCTTAAGCCCACAGTGAAGCATGGTGGCGGTAGCGTGATGGTTTGGGCCTGTATGTCAGCAGCCGGAGTAGGTGAATTGGTTTTTATTGAGGGAACAATGGACAAAATGAAGTACCTCGAGATTCTGAAAAACAATTTACTTCAAAGTGCAGACAAACTGGGTTTGCGGGAAGAATTTCGGTATTACCAAGATAATGACCCAAAACATAAATCTGGGATTGTGCAATCTTGGCTTATTTGAACTGCTCACACTTGATGTCTCCACCACCACAGTCACCTGACATGAATGTGATTGAAAATCTTTAGTCTATTTTGGACAATAAAATAAGAACACACAAGATTTCTAATAAGCAAGACCTAAAGAAGGTACTGATGGAGGAATGGAAAAAAATCACACCAGACATCACTCAAAAATTGGTGGATTCAATGCCAAGTAGACTCCAGGCTGTCATTAACGCTAAGGGATGTCAACTAAATATTAAAATCAACTTACTTTGTTTTTAGTTTGAACTTAAAGAGACTGTACGAAATAAGCTGTGACATGAATTTTCCTATTTTTTTCTTATTTTATTTTTTTATAGTGTCAAACACTAAAATTTTGAAAAAGTAAATTTTGGAAAATAAAAAACAAACCTTCCTTTCAAAAATGGCATTTATATTTTGTTCAAATTTTTGCTATATTAGGAATTACGACTGCAGCAATTTTTAAACTGTCACTGTACGAAATAAGCTGGGAGCCACTGTACATACGCTTTTTAATGCATTGGCTTCGCCTGTGTCAATTATATAAAATACCGCATTAGGCCGCCACATTTTATTTTTTTTTTTCTGATTTTCTACATAAATCACTATAACATTAATAACATAAATAGTACATCATTGCGTTTATAAAATACTTCAAAATAATTAAATTAATTTAAATACGATTAATACTTACGAAAATACGTATAGCTACACAAGTATCGCTTGATCGCACATACAAGTACACACACATACATCGTATATGTTGCTTGTACAATTCTATTATCACCCAAAATAGAATACTAAGACTACTCGTTCTTTTTATACCCTGCATAATGCAATATGCAAGGTATATTCATTTCGGTCAGATGTTTGTGTTCACTTGAAGGAATCTCGGGAGATATAGACATAGATATATATTCGTGATCAGCGTCGCTTAAATTTTCGATTTAACGATGTCCGCCCGTCCGTCCGTCCGTCTGTCTGTCACCTGGCTGGTTCGCACGATAACTTGAGTAAATATTGAACTATTTCGACGAAATTTGGCACAAGTAACCTATGATTCAAGGGTACGGAGAGGATTAATATTGGGTATGATCGGTCAATAGCCACGCCCACACCAAGCATTCAAAGCGACTAACCTCGGAATTTTCAAAATTTTTAACTTGCTATAACTCACAAAATATACCACTTGGGACAACAATATTTGGCACATAGAGGTTTATTATACTACTATATAACGTCGCTAAAAATGGGTGAGCCACGCCTACTTCTGAGCGTAGCTCCAATACAAAATGTCTGTACTTCTTTAAAATTGAAACTGCTGTAACTTCTACAATTTTCTGTCTACTGTTTCAACAATATATATATATATATATATATATATATATATATATATATATATATATATATATATATATATATATATATATATTATATATATATATATATATATATATATATATATATATATATTATTCTACAGGCTATTTTTTGCATTTTGTAAAGTCAAGTCGTTAATTTATAAACGCAATATTTGGTGCCTCCTGTGAGGATCTTTCTTTGTATTCGACGTGAACATATTGACATGAGTATTTTTTAACTGTATCATGACATCTGAGCTGAAACAATTGATTGTTGAGCAGGATGCAATGCTCAAATATATCGAAAAGGTTCTCCGAAACGTCAAGAAGAATAGCACAGCAAGAAAAAATGAGGTGTATTTACGGACGCGATTAGAATCAGTCGCTCAATTACATCTTGCATTTCGGCAGAATCATAGAACCTTAATGCGTTCCAGTAACGTTGAAGAAGTTAAGGTAGATTATGTAACTCGCGAGACGGGCCGGAAGTTTGAAGAGACCTACAACGATCTGATTGGGGTGCTAATGGGGTAGTGACGCGATTATATAGCCTCTCCTATTCAATTGTCAACCTCACCTACACGTCGGTGCACTCATTACACTTTACGACACGACATTACACTTTAAGCTAAGGTGTTGAGGTACCCGTGCCGAGAGCTGAGTAGCTGGTAGTGATTAAGGAACCATGTAGTTAACGGTCCCCTCCGATGCCCAGGCAAGGTCGGTTGTATTAAGTGCCTTACCCTGGTATACTGGCTCTGCTTGGGTGGACTCTTCTTTCCAGTATACTCGTGGGATTCAAAACGGAGAACATACATAATAAAAACAAAAACCAGGAAGTAAGGGGGAGCGCTCTGGGAGCGCTTTCGGGGGATGATCTCTTGGCCAGTAGCCAGGAGAGCATCAAAAACAAGGATGACAAGGGTGTCAGACATAGCACCCCTGTCACCGACAATAATATACCATATACATCCCACGCCAGCACGCCAGTCACAGTGGCCCCCAAGAAGTCAAAGAAGTCGCCCGGTACCCTGCTGAAAGCGAAGTATCAAAGGGTGCTTTTCATACTGGAGAAGATCGCCAAAAATAAGAAAGATGGCCAAGTCCACGAGCGGGATGCCGAGGATAAGGTCAGGTACGAGGCGGCGAGGAGGCAGTACGAGACCTCGCTCGCAAAAAAAGTAGCACAGCCACAACAACAGCCGATGCAGACAGCGAAGCGGAATCGGTCACAGGACGTGACCGATCACCCCGCAAAAAAGGGCAAGTACTTCAAACAGGGGGGGTCCTTCCGCTGTTGCTCCAGCGTCATCAAAGCAATCCTATAGCGAGGTGGTCAGAGACCTCCTCCAGTTTGCTATTGTTGACGCGAAGAGCAGCAATGGGAGGCCGGTGCTGGCAGTGTGGAACTCTTTTGAGGGACGGCTATCTGAAATGGTCGTCGAGCACCTCTTGGAGAAACAGACTCCAGTTCCAGCCTTCAACTGTGAGGAGGTTTGTCGAGGTTGTCGGGTGATCAAGTGCGCGGACGGATTCTCGAGGGAATTTCTGGGCAAATGCGTAACTAAGATTAGTAAGGCATGTGAAGGTCTTTCGCTTAAGATCATCCCGACAGCGGAGATTTCCAGGAGGCCCCGGGCTCGTATTTGGTTGCCAAAAATGGCATTGAAACTGGATGAGTCGAAGCTCATCCAGTGTTTGAAGCTGCAGAACCCAAGTGTCCCGATGGATGACTGGTCGGTCATTAAGATCGAAGAGCAGCAGCGCAACAGCCAGCCAGTCTTTCTGCTTATCTGCAATGAGTCCCTGGGGGCACTTGAGCGGAGAGAGAATAAGCTTCAGTTTGGCATCAGGGAGGCCAAAATGAAGGTGTTTCCGGCCTCGGTGGCTCCGGACGATAACCTGGAAGAGGTTGGTGACGCCAACAAGCTCCTAGAGGGGCTCAAGCTGGCCGAGCCGGCCGGGGAAGGTGCCTCGTCATCAGCCGAGCAAACTGGAAGTGCGCCACAAACCAGCAAACAAGGAGGTGCTGAGAGTGGCGCAGATTAACTTGCAGCATGCCAAAGCAGCCTCGGACAACCTCATAATCCTTCTCAGAGAGGAGGACATCGACATCTGTCTTATACAGGAACCCTGGATATGGCGCTCAAAGATTATGGGTCTGCACACTAGGGACTACAACCTTTTTTATACGCATGGTGAAGGTTAGCCAAGTGCGTGTATCCTGATAAGGAACACAATTAACGCTTTCTTTTTACCTAATTTTAGTTCTTACGATGTCGTAGTGGTCAAGATCGAGTCGCAGAGCGGTCGTAGTCTCACGATCGCTTCTGCGTACTTGTCGCATGACCATCCAGCGCCTCCTGAGGAGGTCCAACGGCTCATCAGCAACATCAGTAACAGCAAAGAGGATGCTCTATTTGGCTGCGACGCCAATGCCAGACATGCGATTTGGGGAAGCAGCGAAACAAATAAGCGAGGTGAGTCTCTTTTTGATTTTATAATATTCTACGATCTCAATATTTGTAACAAGGGCGATTCACCTACCTTCACTATTCCTGGTTCGGAAACCTGTAGGGGGTGGGAAGAAGTCCTTGATATTACACTCACAACTAACTCTCCCGACCTAGTAATTCGTAACTGGATAGTTTCGAAACGAATCTCCCTGTCGGAAGACCGGGCCAAGTCTCTAGAAAAAAGTTTTCAGGTGGCCTACAAAGTTGCCTGTCCTATATCGAGGAGTAAGAAGATCTTCCCGCCGTGGTGGGATAGGGATCTGAGTGACCTGAGGTCCAAGCTCAGAAGAATCTTTAATAATTACTATGCAACGGGTGACTTTTAGGAGTATAGATATTCCCTGAGGGAATATAAAAAAGCTAAACGGACTGCAAAGACAAAATCTTGGCGGGAACATTGCGAGTCGATATTGGCGACGAAGGACTCAGCAAGACTCGGTAAAATCCTGGATAAAGATCACTCAAATAAAACCTTTATAAAGCGCGCCGATGGCACTTGGGCGGAATCGGCGGCCGAAACTTTAGATATCCTCATAGATACCCACTTTCCAGACAGTCCTGATGAGGCAACGCAAGGAAGCGAACCGGTACAGCAGGAAGTATCGGCGGCGCTGCTGGATAAAATCATGATTGAGGAGAAAATAGGGTGGGCAATTAATAGTTTCTCACCTTTTAAATCTCAGGGGGTAGACGGTATTCTCCCTATAATGATGCAGAAGACTCAGAAATCTTTGGTTAAGAAGCTAAAGGAGATGTTCCGTGCTTGTATTCGCTACAACCATATTCCGACTACATGGAGGAGAACAAGGGTGGTTTTCATTCGCAAATCGGGTAGAAGAGGACATGAATTGGCCAAGGACTTCAGGCCAATAAGTCTTATGTCCTTTGTATTAAAAGCTCTAGAAAGAATCTTAGACTTATATATACGGGAGCTTCTAGATCAGAGATCTCTCTCTTCAGTACGGCATGCGTACTTGAGGGGGAGGTCTACAGGAACTGCGCTACATGAGGTGGTACGCACAGTAGAGAGGTCCCTATTGTATAAACAGTTCACTCTGGCGGCGTTTGTTGACGTAGAGGGAGCGTTCAATAACGTCAAGGCAGATTCCATTAGATCCGCCCTTGCCAGGACAGAAATACCTACTAATTAACCGCGAAATAACAGCTGAGCTAAGGGATGCGAAACGTAGTAAGCGGGTACGTAGGGGCACATCGCAGGGGGGCGTGCTGTCCCCCCTGCTCTGGCTCATAACTATAAACGATATCCTTGTGGAACTTAACGCATGTGGCGATCCTAGTCTCGGGTCCCTTCCCTTCCGTGATGAGTGAAATCATGGAAATAAAATTAGCAAAACTAAGAAGGTGGGCACAAGATTGTGGCCTTAGGTTGAATCCGGATAAGACGGAGTTACTGCTCTTTTCGAGGAAGTACAAACCACCTACCTTCAGACTACCAACATTAAATGGACAGCAATTAACCCTATCGAACAGTACCAAGTATCTGGGACTGACTATAGACTGCAAACTGAATTGGAAAACATGCATCGAGGAGAGAGCACGGAAGGCCTGCATCGCTTTCTATGCTTGCAAATCGATGTTTGGTAAGAAGTGGGGTCTAAGGCCGAACATGGTACTCTGAATGTACCAAGCGGTAGTGAGACCGGTGTTGACCTATGGCTCTGTAGTTTGGTGGGAAGCTCTACGGAAGAACTATAATACCAATAAACTACGGAAAGTTCAGCGCACTGCGTGCGTTGGTGCCACTGGGGCCTGTCGCACCTGCCCTGCAGCGGCCTTGGATCCTATTTTGAACCTCCTTCCAATTGACTTGAACATACTATGTACTGCATCGCAAACGGCACTTAGACTCAGGGAATCTGGATGTTGGAAGTGTACTCAACAAGGACACAGTAGCATCCTTAGGAATGTACCTATAGATATAGTTGACAACAAGACGGACTTCTGCCCTCGCAAGCTGACTATTGAGAGAGGCATCAAGGCTGTATTTCCTAGTAGAAATGAGTGGAAGAAAGGTGGGATCCTGACTGGTAGGGATACACACATTTTCACTGATGGTTCCAAAATGGACTCTGGAGTTGGAGCAGGAATCTATTCGGAGTCCTTAGAAATATCAACGTCCGTAAAACTCCCTTCTTATTGCAGTGTGTTCCAGGCGGAGGTATAAGCAATTCTACAAGCATGCGAATTGCTCCAACAGAGGAACATAACTGGAAAGGCAACAATTCTCTCCGATAGCCAGGCAGCTATAAAGGCGCTAGCCGCGCCAACTGTTAGCTCAAAGCTGGTCAGAGAGTGTAAACAAATAATAACCTCAATATCTACCCACCTCGAAGTATCAGTTATCTGGGTTCCAGGACACAAGGGAATCGCAGGCAACGAGAATGCTGATGAGCTAGCTTGCAGGGGCTCATCTGCAGACAATGAACGAACACCTATGCTGATGTAGGTGTTCCCCTAGCTGAAGCCAAGGGGATTATTCAAAAACACTACCTAAACAAAGCGCAGCGGAAATGGACTAGCACCACGACCTGCACAATTTCAAAAGTCACCTGGTGAGACTACAGCGAGAAGAGGACAAGGAGCCTTCTGAGTAGATGTAGGGCCGTCACACACAAACTAATAGCAGTATGCACAGGCCACTGGGCTATTGGTACACATGCGGAGAAAATGGGTATCCCGCACAACGAACATCGCAGAAGCTGCAACGACATAACCGCTAAGGAGACGGTAGAGCATTTCTTGTGCAAATGCCCGGCCTTATGCAGAAACCGATTAACATCCTTAGGTAGCCCTTTCTTTGATAACCTAGGACAGGTATCTAATATAGAGATCTCCCATATCCTTCAGTTCATAAAGAACTCCGGCAGGTTGTAACATATTCTTCAACACTCAGTAGGTCTTAGCGAGATTTATGGCTCAAAACGGCATTTTGTTTGCTGCTTGAGCGACCAGGGTCGCAGCCATTCTACCTACCTACCTACCTACCTACAAAGATCTGATATCGCTACTGCGGAGCGATCTACCTACATTTACACCATCTTTAGCGCTACTGGCAATGACAGAGAAGAGTCACAATGACTACTCATTGTTCGAACAAAGCAGCGAGGATCTAAAGTTACCAACGGTTAAATTACCCACGTTGAGCGGCAAGTTAATGTGTTAGAGTGTTATTCGTACACTACATGGACGTGTGTGAAAAACAGTCCACCGTACCACATGACGACCCTGCTGCGCTAAAACAGTTTATACAAACTTGTCGTTCATGTGTGAATTTAATTGATCGTATTGGAGTAGATTTTTCAGAGAATAAAATTCTGGTTTATTTGATGGCTCGCAAATTACCAAGCAACATACGGCTTGAATGGAAAAAATCCATACTACGCAGAACATTCCCACTTTTAAGCAATATTGTACGTATTTGGATGCACAATGTAGGATAATGATCACGGCCGTTACGAACATTGCACCACCGTCTCATCAACGGAAGAACTTGAGCCGTGACTAATCTTAAAGAACAAGAAAGGATGTTAAAGCCTAATTTGGCACCGGCGCTCAGTCCGTGTGCGTTATATGCAAGAAAAGAAATCATTCACTACGAGACTGTTGAATATTTTTCTACATGAATGTATATGACCGCAAGACGGCAATAAAGAAACACAAGCTATGTTTTTACTGTTTGGGATTCAACCATGTCGTTTTGTGGTGTTCATGTGGACACTACCATACGCTCATCCATGTGGATCAGGCTGCGAGCGTGCGGCGTGAAAACAGCCAACTATCAATATCTAACGTTTAATCTGTGTTACCGAGAAATCTGTAAGCTATCGTTAGCGTTTAAAAGAAAGATGGTTCGCAAGCGTCGTTCATAATAGACAGGGCAGCACAATTACTGCGGATAAAACGAGTGGGGGCTTATGTCCGCATTAACGGGTTAGCGAACATGAAAATCAGCGAAGCTTCGTCGTTTGTCACATTGAAATTCAAATCTAAATATAAGGCAGACAATCTCTTTCCAGTCAATGCTTATGTGATACCTAAAGTTGGATCCAGAATGCCTCAAAGATATATAATGATCAATCAATGGGAGCCTATCCAGGGTTTACACATGGCAGATCCCTCCTTTCACACTCTTCAAGCGGTTGATGTATTACTCGGAGGTAGTATTTATGATGAACTAATGCTAGATGATGCACTACGTCTGAAGGGTTCCCCTATAGCTCAAAATGCCACATTGGGATACATTATCTCGGGAAAGCTAGGTGAAGGTAGCAACTCGAAATTAGCGCAAAACATTACTGTGGCTACTGATGACACATTAGATGAACTGGAGTCTCTGCTGCGAAAATATTGGGAGTTCGAAGACATAACCAATTCGAAACCTATCCTGTCGCAGTCAGAGAAATGGTGTGAAGAATTCTTCAAATCCTCGGATCGTCGTTTGGATACTGAGAAATATCTTGTAAGGCTGGCATTATTATCTTATGTAGATTCCAGTCACACGATTTGCGAATATCTGGAACCGGGTCAAATGAGAAAACTAACCAGCACTGACCCCACTCTGTAAAGCAATGAATGGATGGGTGTGCCACAGTGTTATCTTCCGCATTATCATGTGCTGAATGAATCATCGTCTACCACAAAGGTAAGTGTAGTATTTGAGAGATCTATGCGAACAAGCAATGGAAAATCTTTAAACGATTAGACTTGACTGCAATACTAATCAATTGGCGAGTACTTCAATACGTGTTCCCGACAGACGTGGAAAAAATGTATAGATGCATCGATGTCTTTCAAGAAGATGCAAATTTTCAACGTATTTTGTGGTACAACGAGCAAAATATTCAATTGGAACATTATATGTGCAAGACGCTTATGTTCGGAACAAGCTCAGCACCTTTTACTGCACTTTGAACAATGCAGCAATTAGTATGTGACGAGGCGGAAATTTACCCATTAGCTGTGAATGTGATTAAACAGCAAATGTATGTCGACGACATATTGTCCGGTGTAGATTCAATAAAAGCAGCAACAGAGATACAAAGGCAGGTAATCAGCATGTTAAATAGTGGAGCATTTCAATTATGTAAATTGGCCAGCAACTGCTCCGAGTTACTGACAAACATACCCGTGTAGCACCGTGAAATTGAGGACTTGTCACCACTAACATCGGAAACAACTATTAAGGCGTTGGGAGGCGACCCAACAAAGAAAAAGGTGCTGTCGACCATTGCTCGACTTTTCGATCCAATGAGCTGGTTAGCTCCAGTGCTTGTATCCGCAAAGATTCTTATGCAACGTTTATGGCAAGTACGCGTAAGATCATCCTCTACCGACTCAGCTGGCACGTACTTGGAAAGATTTTGTTAAGGATCTACATCAAATAGCAGATGTACGAATTCCACGTTTTAACATGTGTGGTGTGTTATCCAAAACTCAACTACACATCTTTTGCGATGCATCATCATCAGCTTATGAATTATCCGCATATCCGCGGGGACAGCAAAATGAAACCGATTACGAAACGTGGCTATTATTAGCAAGGTGCAAGGTATTACCTTTAAAGTCACAATTAACAATCCTAAGAGCGGAATTATGTACTGCCGTGTTAGCCGTTAAAATGTTCAGATATTTAAAACAAAATTGTCACTCATATGTTCAATTCCAGAAGACAGTATTTTGGACCGACTCCACCATAGTGTCAAGCTGGATCCGAGGAGGAGCGGGTAAATGGAATGTGTTAAAAAGGAACAAGTTCTCCGTCTTGGCGGTTGCCAAGACGCTCTGCTATCATAAAATGAACGTCATTTATACCTTCTACCGTGCAAAGGTCATTTCATCGATTTGGTGATAAACCATAGTCATCTAACGACTCTACATGGGGGAATTTCTCTTACGTTAAATTATATTTGTAAAATTTCTGGATTGTAAAAGGGCGTCAAAGAGTACGAACAGCCATTCATCACTGCATGAAATGTTATAGGTTGACACCTAAGAGCTTCGAGAAGATGGGCAATCTGCCCGCTGTACGGGTAAGGCCAGCAAAACCATTTGTGGCAATCGGTGTAGATTATGCCGGTCCAATAAATATTTCACCATCTAAAAGACGCGGACGTACAGCTATGAAGGGTTATATAGCAGTGTTCATTTGTTTGGCAACAAAAGCTATACATCTGGAGCCGGTTGGAGACTTGAAAGCTGACGCCTTTATAGGATCCCTTCATCGCTTCATAGGTAGGCGAGGCCTTTGTCGTGACATCTATAGTGATTGTGGCACTAACTTCGTGGGCGCAAATACCAAGCTACAATGTGATAAACGTGCCTAAAAAAATATATTGAGATAAAAGTTGCGCCAACATTGATGCAACACGAAATAACTTGGCATTTCATTCCTCCGTCAGCGCCACATTTCGGCGGCTTATGGGAAGCGGGAGTTAAATCGATGAAATTTCATCTCAGAAGAACCATTGGTGACAGAGTGCTTACGTTTGAAGAAATCGCTACGGTGTTGGCACAAATTGAGTCATGCCTTAATTCCCGCCCGCTGTGTCCAATGTCCGACGATCCAGACGACTTACTGGTATAAACTCCTGGGCCTTTTTTAAAAGGTGACGCGATATGAGCATGACCTGTACCTGACATATCGAAAATTAATTTGGTGGATTGTTGGCGCAGTTGCCAATATATCGTACAACAATTCTGGCGCAATTGGAGCAGCGAATACCTTTCACGATTGCAGCAAAGGCATAAATGGTTATCTGCGACTCCCAACGCAAAGATTAACGAAATAGTTATTATCAAAGATGAACGTTTTCCTCCAAATCAATGGTCACGAGGAGGGATTATTGAAGTGCATCCAGGAGTAGACGGATTGACTATGGTCGTCACTTTGAAAACGCAGAACGGTATAATAAAACGACCTGTGGAAAATTATGTCCTCTACCTATTAGAGAGGTGGCTGGCGATTCTCAACATGCCTGAATTCGGTACAAGTGTAATGAGGTCCGTTGTCCTCATTGAAGGGGGAGAATGTTCGATATTAGAGTCACTGTTGGTGTGAACAGTCACCTTATATCGTAATTTCATTCAACTAATAATTAATAGCAATTATTGCTTTAGTGTTACCCGCCACTGCACATTTCTTATATACTTACAGTGGCTCACAGCTTATTTCGTACAGTGTATATATTTTTATGTACATGGCTGTAACATCGAAACTAAAAAACTTATCAATAAGTTTTGAATGTAGATGTCTATGTATGTGTTTAGTAAACCTAATAAGAAAACGGGGAACCCCAAAAATTGTTCTTTTTGTCATGCAAGAGAGAAAAACTATTGATCAGCTGATTTTCAGCTCACATCTTATTTCGTACACAAACTTCAATGTAAGTAAGTTTCATTCTGCCGCGCAGTTACAAAGTTTTTTTGAATTGTATGAGTTTTTGGACCTTTTTAACTATTATAACAATTTTTATTATTATTATTTTAAATAGTTAAAGTGCTGTAAATTAAACATTTAGCTTTATGGGTCATCGTACAACGATGGAACAGCGTAAACTGGTAATTAACCATTTTAGGAAAGGTCAGAGTGTGCAAAAAATTGCTGAAATGACAAATTTAAGTGCCTCAACTGTCCAATACATCATTCAACGCTTCGTTCGCGAAAATCGGTTGGAGAACAAGGGCAGAGAAGCACCTAATAAGATTTTCAACGCATCAGACGAGCGTTATATTGTACGAAAAATTAAGAAAAATCCAAAGTTATCCGCTCCGAAGTTGGCTGCAGAGGTTCAGCGTGAAATAGGAAAATCATCCAGTGCTGAAACTGTCCGACGTGTGCTGCGCAATCATGACTTGAACGGTCGAGTAGCCCGAAAGAAACCATTCATTTCGAAAATGAATATACAACGCCGACTTGACTTCGCCAAAGAGCATATTATTAATACTCCTGCGTTCTGGAATACCGTTATTTTCGCGGATGAGTCTAAGTTTAATATTTTTGGCTCGGACGGAATGTCATATGTTTGGCGTAAAGCTAATACCGAGCTAAACAAGGAGAACCTTAAGCCCACAGTGAAGCATGGTGGCGGTAGCGTGATGGTTTGGGCCTGTATGTCAGCAGCCGGAGTAGGTGAATTGGTTTTTATTGAGGGAACAATGGACAAAATGAAGTACCTCGAGATTCTGAAAAACAATTTACTTCAAAGTGCAGACAAACTGGGTTTGCGGGAAGAATTTCGGTATTACCAAGATAATGACCCAAAACATAAATCTGGGATTGTGCAATCTTGGCTTATTTGAACTGCTCACACTTGATGTCTCCACCACCACAGTCACCTGACATGAATGTGATTGAAAATCTTTAGTCTATTTTGGACAATAAAATAAGAACACACAAGATTTCTAATAAGCAAGACCTAAAGAAGGTACTGATGGAGGAATGGAAAAAAATCACACCAGACATCACTCAAAAATTGGTGGATTCAATGCCAAGTAGACTCCAGGCTGTCATTAACGCTAAGGGATGTCAACTAAATATTAAAATCAACTTACTTTGTTTTTAGTTTGAACTTAAAGAGACTGTACGAAATAAGCTGTGACATGAATTTTCCTATTTTTTTCTTATTTTATTTTTTTATAGTGTCAAACACTAAAATTTTGAAAAAGTAAATTTTGGAAAATAAAAAACAAACCTTCCTTTCAAAAATGGCATTTATATTTTGTTCAAATTTTTGCTATATTAGGAATTACGACTGCAGCAATTTTTAAACTGTCACTGTACGAAATAAGCTGGGAGCCACTGTATATTGCACTTTGTTACTTGAGATTATACTCTCTTGTTTGCTTACTTTATATACTATGTCTAACTGTTGTTCGAGATGACTGATGCTCATTATAATAATATATGAAAATATGTATGTACAATATATACCTGTGAAAGGTACATTAGATATGTTTAAGTAAATACTTCAGAACATCCGATTCTACAGTTAGTTTTAAGTTCACATTTTTTTTATCGCTATCATGCAAAATTTGTTGGTTTTCCACTTCGGAATAGGAAAGACCTTCACACAATTCTGCGTTTATATATAAATATATGTAGATATATATATATACGTATATATATATATATATATATATATATATATATATATATATATATATTTATATATATACATATATACACATATATAAACATATATATATATATATATATATATATATATATATATATATATATATATATACATATATACACATATATAAACATATATATATATATATATATATATATATATATATATATATACAGTCAGGGACTAAAGTTTAAATACACCCATAAAACATCGCTTTAAATAAAAATAAAGCATTTTAACACAAATGTAAGTATGCAGTTTATTTTTAGTTGAATAATGACCAATATCGAAAACCAAAACAATTCACTTTTTTTCATAGATAACTTAAAATTCATCAAAAACTAAAAAAATACATGGGACAAAAGTTTAAATACAATACAAAATTTTCTTTCTTTAGCTGATTTTAGCTTAATTAAAAAACGTTAAACTTAAATTAATATTTGGTAGGTCCGCCTTGAGCTTCAATGACTGCCTGCAGACGACGTGGCATAGACAGAACCAAATTTTCTGTTTCCGATGTGCTGATTTCTGACCAGGCCTTTTTCAGAGCCTCTTTAAGGGAAACTTTGTTGTTTAAAGCTGCGCGATTGATTTTTCGGTCCAATAATTCAATTGGGTTTAAGTCCGGTGATTGGGGAGGACTACAGAGCTGACGTGGAGCATAATACAGCAACCAGTCCTTGAAATATCCAGTTGTTGAAATATCCAACTTCTTCCCAGACCCAAACTATCCACAGAAGTCTGCAAATTTTGTTCCAATATACTTTTATACACGTGTTTGTCCATTATTCCATCGATAAAAGCCAAGTGTCCCACGCCAGCTGCTGCAATTGCTCCCCAAACCATCACACTACCGCCCCCATGTTTAACGGTTGGTATTAAATTTTTGGTTTGAAGTGCTGTGCCGGGCTTGCGCCAAATTTTTGCGCGACCATCGCTGCCAAAAATATTAAATTTAGATTCATCTGTGAATAAGACTCTTTGCCAAAAGTCCTCATCCATATCCTTGTACTTGTTTGCAAAATCCAGACGAAGTTGTCTATTTTTTTCAGAAATAGGCGGTTTTTTACGTGGAACTCTGCTTCGATAGACGTTATACCGTAAAGCTCT
This sequence comes from Megamerina dolium, assembly GCA_963854835.1. Classification (NCBI taxonomy): domain Eukaryota; kingdom Metazoa; phylum Arthropoda; class Insecta; order Diptera; family Megamerinidae; genus Megamerina; species Megamerina dolium. Next base: position 55,276,996 of record OY978526.1, on the reverse strand, counting down.
TTGTACGGTTTTTGGGTGAACATGTTTGCCTGACGCCGCAGCAATACTACCGGCTAACTTTGGCGCACTTATTTTTGGATTTTTGTCCACTTCTCTTAGGATAAGGTTTACATCTCGGCGAGAAAGTTTTTTTGGTCGACCAGTTCTGGGCCTATTTTCCACTGTTTTGTAAGTTTTATATTTTCTTATTACGTTTTGCACACTTGCACAGGACAAATTCAAAATTTTTCCTATATCACGGTAGGATTTGCTTTCTTTAAAGTGTTTAATTATTAAATCTTTAACACCAGACTCTATTTGTTTTCCTTTGCCCATTATTTTGCTTTCAAGTTTACCGACAACGATGAAATCACTAATAATACTGAATAAATATGCGTAAGTGAAGAAAGCAAAAAAAATATAACGGTACTTTTCCAAAGAAATTGCAAAAACACGTGTTTTCTTGTATTGTATTTAAACTTTTGTCCAGCGTATTTTTTGAGTTTTTGATGAATTTACAGTTATCTATGCGACAAATACAAATTTTTTGTTATTGTGTTTGCTTACTGATAGACTGCAAAAAAACTGCTTACTTAGATTTACGCAGCAATGCTTTATACGAGTTAAAATTAAGATTTGTGGGGTGTATTTAAACTTTAGTCCCTGACTGTATATATATATATATATATATATATATATATATATATATATATATATATATATATATATATATATATATGTATATATATAAAGGGTTATCCGTTTCGCGGTTTCAAAAGTATAGGGCTAGAATTCGACATCTGTCAAACTGAGTTGTTAAAACAATTTCTTTCTTTTTCAGTTCAACGTCTGACATTTGCGAAAATGGATCGCTTAACTATCGCACAACGCATTAAAATTGTAAAAACCTACTACAAAAATGGTGATTCTGCCACAGCCACATATCGTGTTTTAAGAGGAGATTATGGTTTACATAATCGTCCAACTGCGCAAGCAATTGGCAAAATTGTGAAGAAATATGAAGAGACTGGATCGGTTACAGATATTGTAAGGCCTGTGCATCATCGTTTCGCTCATACCACCGAAAATATCGCTGCTGTAAGTGAAAGTGTTGCCGAAAACCCGAATGTGTCGATTCCTCGTCGTTCTCAGGAATTAGGACTGTCTTACGGCACATTATGGCGTATTTTGCATTTGGATCTACACCTACATCCATATAAAATCCAGCTCACACAACAACTGAAGCCATCTGATCATTCACAACGTCGTAGATACGTCGAATGGGTGCTTGAACAACAGGCGGTGGACGGCGATTTTTCGAACAAAATTTTCTTCAGCGACGAAGCACATTTCTCACTCGGTGGGTATGTTAACAAACAAAATTGTCGTATTTGGGGTTCTGAGAATCCTCAAGAAATTGAAGAGAGGCCACCACATCCACAAAAAGTCACTGCTTGGTGCGCTCTTTGGTCCGGAGGTGTGATTGGACCTTACTTCTTCGAAAACGACGATGGAACGACTGTCACCGTCAATTCGGAGCGTTATGGTCATATGATAACCGACTTTTTTTTGCCTGCTATTGAAGAATACGACTTAGAGAATATGTGGTTTCAACAAGATGGTGCCACATGCCACACAACTCGAGCGAATATGGCTTTATTGCAAGAGAAATTTTCTGGCCGCGTAATTTCTCGTCGTGGCGATATCAAGTGGCCACCAAGATCATGCGATTTGACACCGCTTGACTTTTTTTTTGTGGGGCTACGCGAAAGACCGTGTTTATGCAGATAAACCTTTAACTCTTGAGCACCTAAAATCCAACATTCGTCACATTATGGCTGAGATACCGCCCAATATATGTCAAAAAGTGGTCGAAAATTACCTCAAAAGAATCGATGCTTGCAAGAATTCGCGTGGTGGTCATTTAAATGATGTAGTATTTCACACATAATGTCAACGTTTAAGCTTTATAATAAAAAAGAAATATCATGATAAAAAATATTTTATATGTGCTTTCTTTACATTTACTTTTGAAACCGCAAAATGGATAACCCTTTATATATATATATATATATATATATATAGATATATATATATATATATATATATAGATATATATATATATATATATATATATATATATATATATATATATATATATATATATATATATATACCCTGCAAAAAATGCGACTGGTCCGGGATGTATCCGGGATCAGTCGCAAAGGAATATGCGACTAATGCGACTAATCGCACTTTTGATCTATTTATATGGAGTGAACTGTTCCCTTTTTTTCGAGCATGTCCATTTTCTTTCAATGCATTATAATTCTTAATTACATTTTCATTTCAATTATTTGACAATTTACCAATTTTTCTCCTCGCCGCTCTTCGAAACAAAATAATTTATTTTCATTAATTGTAATTCTTATGTAAAAAAAATTTTTGGGTACAGAGTACAGATCAAACAATTTATTTTCATTCATTGCACTATAATTGCCGATTCATATATTTCAAATTTAAATGTACAAATAAAATTTACGTATTTTCTATTCGCGGTCTCGATCCTGGGTACGCACAACATCACATGTTTTGCTATCTTATATTCTATAGCCGTCGCTCTACCAGCTACGATAACCTGCAACATATCGTTGTTGACTTTAAAGCGAATAACTTGAAAGTGTAGAAAATCTCGAAATATATTAATTAATTTCAAAAGTGATCCCGATAAGATTAATCCCGAACTACTCTCTTTAGAGATTAGTCGCACAATTTTTTGCAGGTTATATTTATATATATATATATATATATATATATATATATATATATATATATATATATATATATATATATATATAATAAATGAATTATTATTAAAGTAAAATCAAGTCGTAAATTTAGTTCTTGTGATGATTCTGGCTACTCTTCACACCAAATACGGCAATAGGAAATAAGCCGTTGAACACAAGAAAGTGCACGATGCACTTTCTTAACCGAGCATGAATATTGATAGTAAAATTTAATAATCTGCAAGTGTTGTTTGTTTGTAAGTCGATTCATGTTTAAATTATAGACCAAACTGAACATGTTTGACAGTAACATGTTACACGAAAACAGCTGAGCTGCCAAAAACAGTGTTACCAAAAAATCACACAGTACAAGTATATATTCGACTTATCCTGCGAAGCCGCTGAATTTTAATGCGTTTTATTATTTCGGTGTCAGCATACAGCATCACATGCATGATGAGAGATTTATATAGTGTGGGTTTGGTTTCTCGAGAGAGGACTCAACTTGTCAATGGCTAGAAGTGAAGTGAATTGAAGAGGTGGGCAGGACAAGAAGCAGGGCACTCAAGTAAATAACCATTGTACCCAAACCCAGAAACGGAAAAGACGATAGAAGGATAGGAGAGAGAAAAAGAAGAACAGAATGAAGCGATAAAATAGAGAATATTACTCTATATCAAACTTCCTATTACTCTTAACGAATCTAAGAAGATCGGATAGATGGAGCGACTGAACTGTGTTCGAGCTTAAAGCATATCCTCCCAACAATCTTAGTCTTGTTCGTGCAAATGTTGGATAGTGACAGAGGGAGTGCTCTGTTGTGTCCATATCCTCTAAACACCTATAGTGGCCCCCAATCAGCATCCTGAGGTCCTTCCTACTGAATCGTAGTAGAAAGTTCGCCTGTGTGCTGTCAGACTCATTCACGAAGCATTTGGCAGCCCTGCATATCTTTTGGACCATTGAGTCTTGTGGATCATGCCCACAGAGTCTTTGATTCATCGTTGGAACCAAGCAGAGCTCACCCCAAATATAGGTTCGGGACCGCTGTCAATGCCGCTGCAAATGTCAATTCCCTTCCACTGTCATTTCCTCTCAGTAATCCAGTAGACCACTTTTAGAATATCATATACTTCTGTTAGAAATACAGTCACCATAATTTCGGTGTAGAACGAGTACTTGGTATTATCATCCAAGTACCAATCGGCTGCAGTGCTGTAGGAGATTTTAGAACCATCAGTGTAGAAAATGTGATTCATTCCCCTTAGTAGAGCCTCTGCACTCGACCAGTGATCTCGTTCCGGGAAAATAACTTCAAATTTACGTTCGAGGCGTATATAGGCCACACGATCGTTCACGGGCATTGCAAACAGTGCTCCAATAGCTGGTTGTATATCTGCCTGTGCCCCATATAAGCCTCGCCATGCCAGACTCCGTAAGTTTTGAGTCTGAACGCAGCTTCCGGATCTGAAAATCCAATGGAAGTAAATCAAGTAAGGCATTTAGCGCATCACCAGAGGTGGTGCCTAGGCATATACTTCTTTGTAGTTTGTTTAGAGAAGAAGCAGCGGATTTAACCACAGTTCTGCGCCACCAGACCACAGACGCATGTGTCACAATGGGTCTAATTAGACAGGTGTACATCATATATATACATAGACCCCAAATTTTACCCTCTTGCACTGCCAGAAAACTTTTAGTGCTTTAAAGGTTTTCTGTTCAACATTAATCTTCCAAGAAGGCTTATTATCTAGGATGACTCCCAAATATTTAACTGAAGACAGCTGCAAGGTCACTCCTTTTAAGGTTGGGAGAAGTAAGCCATCCAATTTGCGTTTCCTGGTAAAGAGCACAAGTGTGCCAGGCAGCTTGTAACCGGGTTTTAAGTGCCCGATTTAGAAGTTTCCTGGATTTCCTACGTAGTTCCGAAAGCTCGGCGTTATACCAAGGTACCCCGTTGCCTTGTCTGATTCTTCGTTCCGGACACACCATCTCATAACAATTGATTAAGCCTAAAGGCTTCCTCAATAGATAGTATGGCCCGGAGCTCAGGAACGATTGTAATTCTTTCTTCGAAAAGACTGTAATATCGTGTCCAAGCCGCACTGGAGGGTTCCGAACCTCTAGTCGTAACTCTACATAGCAGTGGTCCGACAAGCAGTCATCATCTAGGACTCGCCAACCACTGATCCTGTTTGCTATCAAACTATTTGATAGAGTAAGATCAATGACTTCTTGTCTCCTGCCAGTCACAAAAGTCGGAAGGTTGTCAACATTGTGTATGACTGGTCCTTGAGACAGTAAGTAGTCCAACAATTTAGTTCCCCTGTAGTTGCATTTACTGTTATCCTAAAAATTGTACTGTGAATTTGCATCCTACTATTAGCCCCAAATTGTTAGATTCCGCAAATAGCACCACGTACACCAATTTTTTGGGTGGAGGTGGCACTAAGGCATCATATGGTAAGTAAGCCGAAACTACTACAGCTTCTTTCTATGTTGTGGTATATGATTTTGACTACAATTACGTCCTGACAACAAAACAAAGTTAATTTGCAAGAAAGTAATGCTGAATGATGATTTGGTCACAGACAGCAATTACTTATTTTTTGCCTTCAGGTCATCCGAATCAGGAGGTATAACAAGTACCCAACCAAGGCCCATATGAATACGCATACCAAACCGAGACCGCATAACTTTTAACGACTCTGGGTCCACACCAATCCCTAGGAGGGAAGCGTTCCCGCATCTAGGCGGGAACGCTTCCACTTTGGCGTATTGATACGTTGTTCAGTAAGTCGTATCAAGCCCCGCGTTCTGGGTTTGGACACGGGAGATTATTGCATGCGGCTTGCTGGGTTGCCTCGGAATCGGCATGCTCACCCGAACCAGGCTTTGAAAGGCGCTGGCCTGCCTTATGACAAACCGACGGCCCTGGCTGGCATACCAGCTACTAATTTTTTCAGCTACGCGAGTGAATGAGTATTGGAGCATTGCATCAGAATGATACCGTGCTCCACCCTCATCATCATCCTCTCACTAGGGGCCTGTCAACAAAGTTTATCTGTGCTTGAGACAGAAGACCCTGCTTACCGTCTCCATGGATCTCATGGATCTCTGTCGTTAGCAGGAGCTAACACCATTGCGACATCCTATTCCCCAGACACGGTCTCCGCAGCCTTGACAGCTTGGTTATGTTTCTGCGTCATTCTTCTCAGCTGTTTTTTGGACAAGCCTACTCCGCCAGCCATTGCTGACGTAACGTCCATTGGTACCATGGCACTTTCCATACCTTCGCATGTATTTTCCACAGCGCTAATGGCAGCATCGGAAAAGTGACTGAAGGAGTACACACAGACACTAGAGCGAGATTAGTAGGGGTCCCCTGCAACACACGGAATGGTCAGTATATTATAAAACGACATTTGATTCATGATTATTATTATTATTTTATTTTTTTTTCTTGCATCTAGAAATTGTTTATTTTAATAAATATTTAATATATGTTGGAATTATTTTATTTAGTAGGAATTTTATACTTTCATGCCAAAATTTCATAGTTGTTGCATTTGCTTGTGTTATGTGCATTTTGTCTGTAATTTGATTCTTGTATATCTACAGTGGCTCCCAGCTTATTTCGTACAGTGACAGTTTAAAAATTGCTGCAGTCGTAATTCCTAATATAGCAAAAATTTGAACAAAATATAAATGCCATTTTTGAAAGGAAGGTTTGTTTTTTATTTTCCAAAATTTACTTTTTCAAAATTTTAGTGTTTGACACTATAAAAAAATAAAATAAGAAAAAAATAGGAAAATTCATGTCACAGCTTATTTCGTACAGTCTCTTTAAGTTCAAACTAAAAACAAAGTAAGTTGATTTTAATATTTAGTTGACATCCCTTAGCGTTAATGACAGCCTGGAGTCTACTTGGCATTGAATCCACCAATTTTTGAGTGATGTCTGGTGTGATTTTTTTCCATTCCTCCATCAGTACCTTCTTTAGGTCTTGCTTATTAGAAATCTTGTGTGTTCTTATTTTATTGTCCAAAATAGACTAAAGATTTTCAATCACATTCATGTCAGGTGACTGTGGTGGTGGAGACATCAAGTGTGAGCAGTTCAAATAAGCCAAGATTGCACAATCCCAGATTTATGTTTTGGGTCATTATCTTGGTAATACCGAAATTCTTCCCGCAAACCCAGTTTGTCTGCACTTTGAAGTAAATTGTTTTTCAGAATCTCGAGGTACTTCATTTTGTCCATTGTTCCCTCAATAAAAACCAATTCACCTACTCCGGCTGCTGACATACAGGCCCAAACCATCACGCTACCGCCACCATGCTTCACTGTGGGCTTAAGGTTCTCCTTGTTTAGCTCGGTATTAGCTTTACGCCAAACATATGACATTCCGTCCGAGCCAAAAATATTAAACTTAGACTCATCCGCGAAAATAACGGTATTCCAGAACGCAGGAGTATTAATAATATGCTCTTTGGCGAAGTCAAGTCGGCGTTGTATATTCATTTTCGAAATGAATGGTTTCTTTCGGGCTACTCGACCGTTCAAGTCATGATTGCGCAGCACACGTCGGACAGTTTCAGCACTGGATGATTTTCCTATTTCACGCTGAACCTCTGCAGCCAACTTCGGAGCGGATAACTTTGGATTTTTCTTAATTTTTCGTACAATATAACGCTCGTCTGATGCGTTGAAAATCTTATTAGGTGCTTCTCTGCCCTTGTTCTCCAACCGATTTTCGCGAACGAAGCGTTGAAAGATGTATTGGACAGTTGAGGCACTTAAATTTGTCATTTCAGCAATTTTTCGCACACTCTGACCTTTCCTAAAATGGTTAATTACCAGTTTACGCTGTTCCATCGTTGTACGATGACCCATAAAGTTAAATGTTTAATTTACAGCACTTTAACTATTTAAAATAATAATAATAAAAATTGTTATAATAGTTAAAAAGGTCCAAAAACTCATACAATTCAAAAAAACTTTGTAACTGCGCGGCAGAATGAAACTTACTTACATTGAAGTTTGTGTACGAAATAAGATGTGAGCTGAAAATCAGCTGATCAATAGTTTTTCTCTCTTGCATAACAAAAAGAAAAATTTTTGGGGTTCCCCGTTTTCTTATTAGGTTTATTAAACACATACACAGACGTCTACATTCAAAACTTATCGATAAGTTTTTTAGTTTCGATGTTACAGCCATGTACATAAAAATATATACACTGTACGAAATAAGCTGTGAGCCACTGTATATGTCGTATTATTTCGAGTGTCGTTCTCACGTTATTGTACAGGGGCTGCTTTGTTATGCATTTTATTTAATATGATCAAAGTGCTATAAATGTTATTATTAATATTTTTTATACGGCATATTGCGTTTTTTTCCCTTTTTATACCCTGCATAATGCAATATGCATGGTATATTCATTTCGGTCAGATGTTTGTGTCCACTTGAAGGAATCTCCAGAGATATAGACATGGATATATATTCGTGATCAGCGTCGATTAAATTTTCGATTTAACGATGTCCGTCCGTCCGTCCGTCCGTCCGTCCGTCCGTCCGTCCGTCCGTTCGTCCGTCCGTCCGTCCGTCCGTGAAGGAATCTCCGGAGATATAGACATAGATATATATTCGTGATCAGCGTCGATTAAATTTTCGATTTAACGATGTCCGTCCGTCCGTCCGTCCGTCCGTCCGTCCGTCCGTCCGTCCGTCCGTCCGTCCGTCCGTCCGTCCGTCCGTCCGTCTGTCTGTCACCTGGCTGGTTCGCACGATAACTTGAGTAAATATTGAGCTATTTCGATGAAATTTGGCACAAGTAACCTATGATCCAAGGGTACGGAGGGGATTGATATTGGGCATGATCGGTCAATAACCACGCCCACACCAAGCATTCAAAGCGACTAACCTCGAAATTTTCAAAATCTTTAACTTGCTATAACTCACATAATATACCACTTGGGACAACAATATTTGGCACATAGACTTATATTATACTACTATATAACCTCGCCAAAAGTGGTTGAGCCACGCCTACTTTTTAGCGTAGCTCTCATACAAAGTGTATGTACTTCTTTTAAATTGAAACAGCTGTAACTTCGGCAATCTTGTGTCTAGAATAACTATAATTGACACTTAAATTAATATCGTATTCGGAAATAATCTGGCAGAAAATCAGTGTGCCAGGCCTACTCCTTCATGGGTCTCCCATACAAAGTCGAGGGAATTAAACTAAAATTGTAAGCTCCATAGCTTACAAACCATTTAGCCTAGGACAACGAGATTTAAGGTATGGATTAGTATTGTACAAGCAATTAAACTCACAGGAAATGGGCGCACCACGCCAACTGTTTATCGTAGCCCCCATACAAATTTTAAATTGAAACAGCTGTAACTTCTGCATCCTTCTGTCTAGAACAATCATAATTAACACTTAGGTTAATATGGTAGTCGGAAATAATCTGGCAAAAAATCAGCGTACCACGCCCACTTCTTATTGGGGCTCCCATACAAAGTTGAGGAAATTAAACAAAAATGTTAACCACCATAACTTAGAAACTATTCAACGTAGGACACCAAATTTAAGTTGTGGATTAACATTGAAAAATTAATTGGATTTACTAGAAAGTGGTATGCCACGCCCACTTTTTATATAGCTCCCATACTAAGCCTCGGAATTATCTTAAAATCCTTTTACTTCGTCAAAGTCAACCATATTTCGGGTGTAAATTAGTAGTATATGCAAAAATTGTTTCTCGAAAAGTGGAAATAAAAGAAAAGTTGGATATTCGAGTAAACTTTTTATATATAAATCTACATATGCAGGGTATAGTTTGGTCGGCCCCAGCCGACTGTAAGGAGATTTTTTTTAGTAGTATGTGTTTTGTTTAGTCTAGAAATTAATTAGTTAATTAATTAATTAGTGTACAATGGTGTTATTTTAGTTTTCAGATTTGTTGGCATATCGGTGTTAAAGTCGTATAGTATGCTGAAAGGTGTTTGTTTGGCGGTAGTATGTACTGTATTATTGTGACTATGTATTGCTGTCGTTAACCACTGGTCCCAATTTGAACCATCTTCTTTAACGAAACTCTTAAGATATTCCGTTAAAGGTCTGTGACTTCTTTCTAGAGAACCGTTTGCTTGTGCTTGATATGGCGTTATATGAATCCTTATACCTTGAAACTTGCATGTATCTGAGAACAATTTTGATGAAAAATTTCTACCATTATCTGTGTCTAAAATTTTTTGTATGTTGTAGCGTGTAATAATCTCGTTGTAGTAAGCTTTTGCTATTGTGCTAGATTCTGCATCAGGAATGGTTACACAAATGAAAAATTTTGAAAAATCATCTTGAAAAGTAAGAATGTGGTAAGCCTTGAACTTTTGTTGAATTGGCATTTTTTACAATTTTTTACATAATCTTTAATTTGGTTACGTATACCCTTCCATCTAATAAGTTGAAATGAAATAAGTTTTCAGGGTGAATCGTGGAAATTGTTTAGTGCCGTTATTATGTCCTTTTTATTGGTGAGCAGCTCCGAATTTTCGATAATTGTTCACAGCCCATACGATGGCCAGGAATTTCTTTTCGATGGTGGAATATCTTATCTCAGTATCACTGAGTGTACCGCTTGAAATGGCTATTGGTCTCTCATTTTCAATATCACATTGCGATAGAATTGCACCTACAGCAGAGCAGGGGAAGCAACGAAAGCCTATGGCCGAAGCCGTAGTGTGAGACTTTAACCCAAACTAAACCCGCTCATGTCTAACGGCTAGCCTCGTTGCTGACATCTGTTGTTATTACAAAAGGTTTAGAAAAATCTGCGTAGTAAGCGTATTTGTCAAATTTGACGTGCTGTCCAAGACGCCGGGACTCTTTGTTTGTTGACACCAGATACTTCGTCTTGCCCTTGTTCACCGTAAGACCTATTCGACGCGAATCACTTTCCAACTCTGAGAATGCTGCTATATATATATATATATATATATATATGTATATATATAAAGGGTTATCCGTTTCGCGGTTTCAAAAGTATAGGGCTAGAATTCGACATCTGTCAAACTGAGTTGTTAAAACAATTTCTTTCTTTTTCAGTTCAACGTCTGACATTTGCGAAAATGGATCGCTTAACTATCGCACAACGCATTAAAATTGTAAAAACCTACTACAAAAATGGTGATTCTGCCACAGCCACATATCGTGTTTTAAGAGGAGATTATGGTTTACATAATCGTCCAACTGCGCAAGCAATTGGCAAAATTGTGAAGAAATATGAAGAGACTGGATCGGTTACAGATATTGTAAGGCCTGTGCATCATCGTTTCGCTCATACCACCGAAAATATCGCTGCTGTAAGTGAAAGTGTTGCCGAAAACCCGAATGTGTCGATTCCTCGTCGTTCTCAGGAATTAGGACTGTCTTACGGCACATTATGGCGTATTTTGCATTTGGATCTACACCTACATCCATATAAAATCCAGCTCACACAACAACTGAAGCCATCTGATCATTCACAACGTCGTAGATACGTCGAATGGGTGCTTGAACAACAGGCGGTGGACGGCGATTTTTCGAACAAAATTTTCTTCAGCGACGAAGCACATTTCTCACTCGGTGGGTATGTTAACAAACAAAATTGTCGTATTTGGGGTTCTGAGAATCCTCAAGAAATTGAAGAGAGGCCACCACATCCACAAAAAGTCACTGCTTGGTGCGCTCTTTGGTCCGGAGGTGTGATTGGACCTTACTTCTTCGAAAACGACGATGGAACGACTGTCACCGTCAATTCGGAGCGTTATGGTCATATGATAACCGACTTTTTTTTGCCTGCTATTGAAGAATACGACTTAGAGAATATGTGGTTTCAACAATATGGTGCCACATGCCACACAACTCGAGCGAATATGGCTTTATTGCAAGAGAAATTTTCTGGCCGCGTAATTTCTCGTCGTGGCGATATCAAGTGGCCACCAAGATCATGCGATTTGACACCGCTTGACTTTTTTTTTGTGGGGCTACGCGAAAGACCGTGTTTATGCAGATAAACCTTTAACTCTTGAGCACCTAAAATCCAACATTCGTCACATTATGGCTGAGATACCGCCCAATATATGTCAAAAAGTGGTCGAAAATTACCTCAAAAGAATCGATGCTTGCAACAATTCGCGTGGTGGTCATTTAAATGATGTAGTATTTCACACATAATGTCAACGTTTAAGCTTTATAATAAAAAAGAAATATCATGATAAAAAATATTTTATATGTGCTTTCTTTACATTTACTTTTGAAACCGCAAAATGGATAACCCTTTATATATATATATATATATATATATATATATATATATATATATATATATATATATATATATATATATATATAGATATATATATATATATATATATATATATATATATATATATATATATATATATATATATATACCCTGCAAAAAATGCGACTGGTCCGGGATGTATCCGGGATCAGTCGCAAAGGAATATGCGACTAATGCGACTAATCGCACTTTTGATCTATTTATATGGAGTGAACTGTTCCCTTTTTTTCGAGCATGTCCATTTTCTTTCAATGCATTATAATTCTTAATTACATTTTTATTTCAATTATTTGACAATTTACCAATTTTTCTCCTCGCCGCTCTTCGAAACAAAATAATTTATTTTCATTAATTGTAATTCTTATGTAAAAAAAATTTTTGGGTACAGAGTACAGATCAAACAATTTATTTTCATTCATTGCACTATAATTGCCGATTCATATATTTCAAATTTAAATGTACAAATAAAATTTACGTATTTTCTATTCGCGGTCTCGATCCTGGGTACGCACAACATCACATGTTTTGCTATCTTATATTCTATAGCCGTCGCTCTACCAGCTACGATAACCTGCAACATATCGTTGTTGACTTTAAAGCGAATAACTTGAAAGTGTAGAAAATCTCGAAATATATTAATTAATTTCAAAAGTGATCCCGATAAGATTAATCCCGAACTACTCTCTTTAGAGATTAGTCGCACAATTTTTTGCAGGTTATATTTATATATATATATATATATATATATATATATATATATATATATATATATATATATATATATATATATATATAATAAATGAATTATTATTAAAGTAAAATCAAGTCGTAAATTTAGTTCTTGTGATGATTCTGGCTACTCTTCACACCAAATACGGCAATAGGAAATAAGCCGTTGAACACAAGAAAGTGCACGATGCACTTTCTTAACCGAGCATGAATATTGATAGTAAAATTTAATAATCTGCAAGTGTTGTTTGTTTGTAAGTCGATTCATGTTTAAATTATAGACCAAACTGAACATGTTTGACAGTAACATGTTACACGAAAACAGCTGAGCTGCCAAAAACAGTGTTACCAAAAAATCACACAGTACAAGTATATATTCGACTTATCCTGCGAAGCCGCTGAATTTTAATGCGTTTTATTATTTCGGTGTCAGCATACAGCATCACATGCATGATGAGAGATTTATATAGTGTGGGTTTGGTTTCTCGAGAGAGGACTCAACTTGTCAATGGCTAGAAGTGAAGTGAATTGAAGAGGTGGGCAGGACAAGAAGCAGGGCACTCAAGTAAATAACCATTGTACCCAAACCCAGAAACGGAAAAGACGATAGAAGGATAGGAGAGAGAAAAAGAAGAACAGAATGAAGCGATAAAATAGAGAATATTATTCTATATCAAACTTCCTATTACTCTTAACGAATCTAAGAAGATCGGATAGATGGAGCGACTGAACTGTGTTCGAGCTTAAAGCATATCCTCCCAACAATCTTAGTCTTGTTCGTGCAAATGTTGGATAGTGACAGAGGGAGTGCTCTGTTGTGTCCATATCCTCTAAACACCTATAGTGGCCCCCAATCAGCATCCTGAGGTCCTTCCTACTGAATCGTAGTAGAAAGTTCGCCTGTGTGCTGTCAGACTCATTCACGAAGCATTTGGCAGCCCTGCATATCTTTTGGACCATTGAGTCTTGTGGATCATGCCCACAGAGTCTTTGATTCATCGTTGGAACCAAGCAGAGCTCACCCCAAATATAGGTTCGGGACCGCTGTCAATGCCGCTGCAAATGTCAATTCCCTTCCACTGTCATTTCCTCTCAGTAATCCAGTAGACCACTTTTAGAATATCATATACTTCTGTTAGAAATACAGTCACCATAATTTCGGTGTAGAACGAGTACTTGGTATTATCATCCAAGTACCAATCGGCTGCAGTGCTGTAGGAGATTTTAGAACCATCAGTGTAGAAAATGTGATTCATTCCCCTTAGTAGAGCCTCTGCACTCGACCAGTGATCTCGTTCCGGGAAAATAACTTCAAATTTACGTTCGAGGCGTATATAGGCCACACGATCGTTCACGGGCATTGCAAACAGTGCTCCAATAGCTGGTTGTATATCTGCCTGTGCCCCATATAAGCCTCGCCATGCCAGACTCCGTAAGTTTTGAGTCTGAACGCAGCTTCCGGATCTGAAAATCCAATGGAAGTAAATCAAGTAAGGCATTTAGCGCATCACCAGAGGTGGTGCCTAGGCATATACTTCTTTGTAGTTTGTTTAGAGAAGAAGCAGCGGATTTAACCACAGTTCTGCGCCACCAGACCACAGACGCATGTGTCACAATGGGTCTAATTAGACAGGTGTACATCATATATATACATAGACCCCAAATTTTACCCTCTTGCACTGCCAGAAAACTTTTAGTGCTTTAAAGGTTTTCTGTTCAACATTAATCTTCCAAGAAGGCTTATTATCTAGGATGACTCCCAAATATTTAACTGAAGACAGCTGCAAGGTCACTCCTTTTAAGGTTGGGAGAAGTAAGCCATCCAATTTGCGTTTCCTGGTAAAGAGCACAAGTGTGCCAGGCAGCTTGTAACCGGGTTTTAAGTGCCCGATTTAGAAGTTTCCTGGATTTCCTACGTAGTTCCGAAAGCTCGGCGTTATACCAAGGTACCCCGTTGCCTTGTCTGATTCTTCGTTCCGGACACACCATCTCATAACAATTGATTAAGCCTAAAGGCTTCCTCAATAGATAGTATGGCCCGGAGCTCAGGAACGATTGTAATTCTTTCTTCGAAAAGACTGTAATATCGTGTCCAAGCCGCACTGGAGGGTTCCGAACCTCTAGTCGTAACTCTACATAGCAGTGGTCCGACAAGCAGTCATCATCTAGGACTCGCCAACCACTGATCCTGTTTGCTATCAAACTATTTGATAGAGTAAGATCAATGACTTCTTGTCTCCTGCCAGTCACAAAAGTCGGAAGGTTGTCAACATTGTGTATGACTGGTCCTTGAGACAGTAAGTAGTCCAACAATTTAGTTCCCCTGTAGTTGCATTTACTGTTATCCTAAAAATTGTACTGTGAATTTGCATCCTACTATTAGCCCCAAATTGTTAGATTCCGCAAATAGCACCACGTACACCAATTTTTTGGGTGGAGGTGGCACTAAGGCATCATATGGTAAGTAAGCCGAAACTACTACAGCTTCTTTCTATGTTGTGGTATATGATTTTGACTACAATTACGTCCTGACAACAAAACAAAGTTAATTTGCAAGAAAGTAATGCTGAATGATGATTTGGTCACAGACAGCAATTACTTATTTTTTGCCTTCAGGTCATCCGAATCAGGAGGTATAACAAGTACCCAACCAAGGCCCATATGAATACGCATACCAAACCGAGACCGCATAACTTTTAACGACTCTGGGTCCACACCAATCCCTAGGAGGGAAGCGTTCCCGCATCTAGGCGGGAACGCTTCCACTTTGGCGTATTGATACGTTGTTCAGTAAGTCGTATCAAGCCCCGCGTTCTGGGTTTGGACACGGGAGATTATTGCATGCGGCTTGCTGGGTTGCCTCGGAATCGGCATGCTCACCCGAACCAGGCTTTGAAAGGCGCTGGCCTGCCTTATGACAAACCGACGGCCCTGGCTGGCATACCAGCTACTAATTTTTTCAGCTACGCGAGTGAATGAGTATTGGAGCATTGCATCAGAATGATACCGTGCTCCACCCTCATCATCATCCTCTCACTAGGGGCCTGTCAACAAAGTTTATCTGTGCTTGAGACAGAAGACCCTGCTTACCGTCTCCATGGATCTCATGGATCTCTGTCGTTAGCAGGAGCTAACACCATTGCGACATCCTATTCCCCAGACACGGTCTCCGCAGCCTTGACAGCTTGGTTATGTTTCTGCGTCATTCTTCTCAGCTGTTTTTTGGACAAGCCTACTCCGCCAGCCATTGCTGACGTAACGTCCATTGGTACCATGGCACTTTCCATACCTTCGCATGTATTTTCCACAGCGCTAATGGCAGCATCGGAAAAGTGACTGAAGGAGTACACACAGACACTAGAGCGAGATTAGTAGGGGTCCCCTGCAACACACGGAATGGTCAGTATATTATAAAACGACATTTGATTCATGATTATTATTATTATTTTATTTTTTTTTCTTGCATCTAGAAATTGTTTATTTTAATAAATATTTAATATATGTTGGAATTATTTTATTTAGTAGGAATTTTATACTTTCATGCCAAAATTTCATAGTTGTTGCATTTGCTTGTGTTATGTGCATTTTGTCTGTAATTTGATTCTTGTATATCTACAGTGGCTCCCAGCTTATTTCGTACAGTGACAGTTTAAAAATTGCTGCAGTCGTAATTCCTAATATAGCAAAAATTTGAACAAAATATAAATGCCATTTTTGAAAGGAAGGTTTGTTTTTTATTTTCCAAAATTTACTTTTTCAAAATTTTAGTGTTTGACACTATAAAAAAATAAAATAAGAAAAAAATAGGAAAATTCATGTCACAGCTTATTTCGTACAGTCTCTTTAAGTTCAAACTAAAAACAAAGTAAGTTGATTTTAATATTTAGTTGACATCCCTTAGCGTTAATGACAGCCTGGAGTCTACTTGGCATTGAATCCACCAATTTTTGAGTGATGTCTGGTGTGATTTTTTTCCATTCCTCCATCAGTACCTTCTTTAGGTCTTGCTTATTAGAAATCTTGTGTGTTCTTATTTTATTGTCCAAAATAGACTAAAGATTTTCAATCACATTCATGTCAGGTGACTGTGGTGGTGGAGACATCAAGTGTGAGCAGTTCAAATAAGCCAAGATTGCACAATCCCAGATTTATGTTTTGGGTCATTATCTTGGTAATACCGAAATTCTTCCCGCAAACCCAGTTTGTCTGCACTTTGAAGTAAATTGTTTTTCAGAATCTCGAGGTACTTCATTTTGTCCATTGTTCCCTCAATAAAAACCAATTCACCTACTCCGGCTGCTGACATACAGGCCCAAACCATCACGCTACCGCCACCATGCTTCACTGTGGGCTTAAGGTTCTCCTTGTTTAGCTCGGTATTAGCTTTACGCCAAACATATGACATTCCGTCCGAGCCAAAAATATTAAACTTAGACTCATCCGCGAAAATAACGGTATTCCAGAACGCAGGAGTATTAATAATATGCTCTTTGGCGAAGTCAAGTCGGCGTTGTATATTCATTTTCGAAATGAATGGTTTCTTTCGGGCTACTCGACCGTTCAAGTCATGATTGCGCAGCACACGTCGGACAGTTTCAGCACTGGATGATTTTCCTATTTCACGCTGAACCTCTGCAGCCAACTTCGGAGCGGATAACTTTGGATTTTTCTTAATTTTTCGTACAATATAACGCTCGTCTGATGCGTTGAAAATCTTATTAGGTGCTTCTCTGCCCTTGTTCTCCAACCGATTTTCGCGAACGAAGCGTTGAAAGATGTATTGGACAGTTGAGGCACTTAAATTTGTCATTTCAGCAATTTTTCGCACACTCTGACCTTTCCTAAAATGGTTAATTACCAGTTTACGCTGTTCCATCGTTGTACGATGACCCATAAAGTTAAATGTTTAATTTACAGCACTTTAACTATTTAAAATAATAATAATAAAAATTGTTATAATAGTTAAAAAGGTCCAAAAACTCATACAATTCAAAAAAACTTTGTAACTGCGCGGCAGAATGAAACTTACTTACATTGAAGTTTGTGTACGAAATAAGATGTGAGCTGAAAATCAGCTGATCAATAGTTTTTCTCTCTTGCATAACAAAAAGAAAAATTTTTGGGGTTCCCCGTTTTCTTATTAGGTTTATTAAACACATACACAGACGTCTACATTCAAAACTTATCGATAAGTTTTTTAGTTTCGATGTTACAGCCATGTACATAAAAATATATACACTGTACGAAATAAGCTGTGAGCCACTGTATATGTCGTATTATTTCGAGTGTCGTTCTCACGTTATTGTACAGGGGCTGCTTTGTTATGCATTTTATTTAATATGATCAAAGTGCTATAAATGTTATTATTAATATTTTTTATACGGCATATTGCGTTTTTTTCCCTTTTTATACCCTGCATAATGCAATATGCATGGTATATTCATTTCGGTCAGATGTTTGTGTCCACTTGAAGGAATCTCCAGAGATATAGACATGGATATATATTCGTGATCAGCGTCGATTAAATTTTCGATTTAACGATGTCCGTCCGTCCGTCCGTCCGTCCGTCCGTCCGTCCGTGAAGGAATCTCCGGAGATATAGACATAGATATATATTCGTGATCAGCGTCGATTAAATTTTCGATTTAACGATGTCCGTCCGTCCGTCCGTCCGTCCGTCCGTCCGTCCGTCTGTCTGTCACCTGGCTGGTTCGCACGATAACTTGAGTAAATATTGAGCTATTTCGATGAAATTTGGCACAAGTAACCTATGATCCAAGGGTACGGAGGGGATTGATATTGGGCATGATCGGTCAATAACCACGCCCACACCAAGCATTCAAAGCGACTAACCTCGAAATTTTCAAAATCTTTAACTTGCTATAACTCACATAATATACCACTTGGGACAACAATATTTGGCACATAGACTTATATTATACTACTATATAACCTCGCCAAAAGTGGTTGAGCCACGCCTACTTTTTAGCGTAGCTCTCATACAAAGTGTATGTACTTCTTTTAAATTGAAACAGCTGTAACTTCGGCAATCTTGTGTCTAGAATAACTATAATTGACACTTAAATTAATATCGTATTCGGAAATAATCTGGCAGAAAATCAGTGTGCCAGGCCTACTCCTTCATGGGTCTCCCATACAAAGTCGAGGGAATTAAACTAAAATTGTAAGCTCCATAGCTTACAAACCATTTAGCCTAGGACAACGAGATTTAAGGTATGGATTAGTATTGTACAAGCAATTGAACTCACAGGAAATGGGCGCACCACGCCAACTGTTTATCGTAGCCCCCATACAAATTTTAAATTGAAACAGCTGTAACTTCTGCATCCTTCTGTCTAGAACAATCATAATTAACACTTAGGTCAATATGGTAGTCGGAAATAATCTGGCAAAAAATCAGCGTACCACGCCCACTTCTTATTGGGGCTCCCATACAAAGTTGAGGAAATTAAACAAAAATGTTAACCACCATAACTTAGAAACTATTCAACGTAGGACACCAAATTTAAGGTGTGGATTAACATTGAAAAATTAATTGGATTTACTAGAAAGTGGTAAGCCACGCCCACTTTTTATATAGCTCCCATACTAAGCCTCGGAATTATCTTAAAATCCTTTTACTTCGTCAAAGTCAACCATATTTCGGGTGTAAATTAGTAGTATATGCAAAAATTGTTTCTCGAAAAGTGGAAATAAAAGAAAAGTTGGATATTCGAGTAAACTTTTTATATATAAATCTACATATGCAGGGTATAGTTTGGTCGGCCCCAGCCGACTGTAAGGAGATTTTTTTTAGTAGTATGTGTTTTGTTTAGTCTAGAAATTAATTAGTTAATTAATTAATTAGTGTACAATGGTGTTATTTTAGTTTTCAGATTTGTTGGCATATCGGTGTTAAAGTCGTATAGTATGCTGAAAGGTGTTTGTTTGGCGGTAGTATGTACTGTATTATTGTGACTATGTATTGCTGTCGTTAACCACTGGTCCCAATTTGAACCATCTTCTTTAACGAAACTCTTAAGATATTCCGTTAAAGGTCTGTGACTTCTTTCTAGAGAACCGTTTGCTTGTGCTTGATATGGCGTTATATGAATCCTTATACCTTGAAACTTGCATGTATCTGAGAACAATTTTGATGAAAAATTTCTACCATTATCTGTGTCTAAAATTTTTTGTATGTTGTAGCGTGTAATAATCTCGTTGTAGTAAGCTTTTGCTATTGTGCTAGATTCTGCATCAGGAATGGTTACACAAATGAAAAATTTTGAAAAATCATCTTGAAAAGTAAGAATGTGGTAAGCCTTGAACTTTTGTTGAATTGGCATTTTTTACAATTTTTTACATAATCTTTAATTTGGTTACGTATACCCTTCCATCTAATAAGTTGAAATGAAATAAGTTTTCAGGGTGAATCGTGGAAATTGTTTAGTGCCGTTATTATGTCCTTTTTATTGGTGAGCAGCTCCGAATTTTCGATAATTGTTCACAGCCCATACGATGGCCAGGAATTTCTTTTCGATGGTGGAATATCTTATCTCAGTATCACTGAGTGTACCGCTTGAAATGGCTATTGGTCTCTCATTTTCAATATCACATTGCGATAGAATTGCACCTACAGCAGAGCAGGGGAAGCAACGAAAGCCTATGGCCGAAGCCGTAGTGTGAGACTTTAACCCAAACTAAACCCGCTCATGTCTAACGGCTAGCCTCGTTGCTGACATCTGTTGTTATTACAAAAGGTTTAGAAAAATCTGCGTAGTAAGCGTATTTGTCAAATTTGACGTGCTGTCCAAGACGCCGGGACTCTTTGTTTGTTGACACCAGATACTTCGTCTTGCCCTTGTTCACCGTAAGACCTATTCGACGCGAATCACTTTCCAACTCTGAGAATGCTGCACTGACTGCTCGCGTGTTCATGCCGATTATGTCAATATCGTCGGCATACGCCAACAGCATGACACTTTCGTTGAAGATAGTGCCATTATGTCTTAGATCAGCAGCTCGTATTATTTTCTCCATAATAAAATTGAAGAAGTCGCACGATAACGAATCCCCTTGTCTGAAACCCCGTTCGGTATTAAACGGTGCGGAGAGGTCCTTCCCAATTTTCACTGCACAACGGGAGTTATGCAGTGTCATTCTACAAAGTCGAATGAGCTTTGCAGGAATACCGAACTCAGACATTATTGCTTAGAGGTAATCTCTTACCGGAGTGTCGAAAGCGGCTTTATAATCAACAAATGGATGGTGTGTGTCGATCTATTTTTTTTGGGTCTTCTCCAGGATTTGGCGCAGTGTGAAAATTTGGCCGATGGTAGATTTACCAGGTCTGAAGCCACACTGATAATGTCCAATCAAGTAGTTGAGCATGGGCTTCAATATTTCACACAATACGCTTTATAGGACCTTGTATGCGATGCTCAGAAGACTTATTCCACGGTAGTTGGCGAAAATTGTGGGGTCTCCTTTTTTATGTACAGGACAGAGAACACTGAGTCTCCAATCATCAGGCATGCTTTCAGTACACTCTGGATATCTGTAACCTGATTCCCATTTCCATCATGACAAGAAGAGGCTCCGGGATTTAAACCGCCACTCAGGCACTTGATTTTTCGAAGAATTTTCGAGTCTCATTCTTGTCGGTACACATCTCTATCTCCTCACACTCACGTCTTTCTTGCTCTCTTCTCTTGCGCCTGAAAACACGTATTCCTCAGAGGCCGGTAATAACCGATTACCTCCTCGACAGCAGTAGTCATGAATTGGGATATATGTGTCCACCGTGCCCATGTATCATCAAATGGGGGAGTGTTCTGCATAAGCAGATACGATAGTCGAGTGGCAAATGCATCTGCTGCCTCTGATGATCGCAGCTTACTGACGTCGAGCTTTCTCTGTGTGGGACTTCTTTTGATATTTGCAACACATAAACGTGTGCGCACCTTAGCTGCAGAAAGGTAGTGATCCCAGTCGATGTTGGCACCACAGATCGATTTCACGTCCATCACACTAGAAGCATGTCTTCCGTCAATCATCACATTTGGTTCAATTTGGTTTCTTGTTCGTTGATCTGGAGACAGCCATGTCGCTTTGTGGATGTCGAGATGCTGGAATCTGGTAGCACCAATTACCATGTTTCGTG
Organism: Megamerina dolium; assembly: GCA_963854835.1. NCBI lineage: Eukaryota > Metazoa > Arthropoda > Insecta > Diptera > Megamerinidae > Megamerina > Megamerina dolium. The sequence goes on along the minus strand of OY978526.1, from coordinate 55,254,975 downwards.
CTGCGGTGAAGTCGATCAGCCTCATTCCGTTATCGGAGGAGTTCTGGTGGAGGTTGAATTTTCAGACAGTTGGATCAAAGGTACCTTCCTTGCCCACCCTGGCATTAAAGTCGCCAAGCACGATTTTGATATCGTGGCGGGGGCAGCGGTCATAAGCCTCTTCGAGGCCCTGAAAGAAGCTCTCCTTGGTCACATTGTCCTTCTAATCCGTCGGAGCGTGGGCAAATATAAGGCTGATGTTAAAGAATTTTGAATTGATGCGAATTGTGAGACAAGATGTCGTAGTCTCTTGCTGACCAAAAATCCACATCCTAATTCGTGCCTTTCAGCATGGCAACTGTAGTAGATGTCACAGGACGCTCTTTTGGAGCAGCCCTGTCCTGTCCATCGCATTTCCTGGAGAGCGGTGATGTCAGCTCTGTATTTTTCGAGGACATCAACCAGCTGGATAGAGGTACCCTCCCTATAAAGGGACCGGACATTCCAGGTGCATTTCCGTAACTCATGGTCCTTATTTCGTTTGCGGGGGTCATCAACAAAGTGGGTAGTCCGTTTCCAAGGCATTTTTACATTATTCACTGGGGGGATTTTTTATGTGGCGGTTCCCAAACCCAACGCAAAACCTCTAACCGAGGAGATTTTCGCCACTCACTTCAGGCTCGGAGGTCGCCACGTAGAGGGCCCCCATTAATAATAAAGAAGGCGCCATCACATAGTAAACAGAGCAAGCTACATGACTACCCCTCATTAACGAATAAAGGTATCATCACATAGGTCAAACTACGTGACAACCAGTGAGTTGACTTGCGATGAGTTCAACAAGGATTACGCTAGCCCCACCCGGTTGAGGCAGTTAGACACGTTATCTTGCGAAAACACCACCAGACCACCCGTACATCGTATATTGACCGAAAACTTGGAGATGAAAATGCTGTGTGCAAGATGGGTGCCGCGTTTGCTCACAATAGAACAAAACAACATCGTGAAGATGTTTCTATAGGGTGTTTTGCGATGTTTCACAGCAATAAAGCCGACGTTTTGCGTCAATTCGTAACCATGGAAGAGGTAATCTCTTACCGGAGTGTCGAAAGCGGCTTTATAATCAACAAATAGATGGTGTGTGTCGATCTGTTTTTCTTGGGTCTTCTCCAGGATTTGGCGCAGTGTGAAAATTTGGCCGATGGTAGATTTACCAGGTCTGAAGCCACACTGATAAGGTCCAATCAAGTTGTTGAGCATGGGCTTCAATATTTCACACAATACGCTTTATAGGACCTTGTATGCGATGCTCAGAAGACTTATTCCACGGTAGTTGGCGAAAATTGTGGGGTCTCCTTTTTTATGTACAGGACAGAGAACACTGAGTCTCCAATCATCAGGCATGCTTTCAGTACACTCTGGATATTTGTAACCTGATTCCCATTTCCATCACGACAAGAAGAGGCACCACTTCACACCTGAGACAAAGGAGCAGTCAAAACAGTGGACTGAAAGAGGAGAATTGTGTCCAAAGAAGGCGAAAACAGTTCCATTTGCAAGCAAGGTTATGGCGTATGTTTTTTTGGGATGCACGTGGGATAATTTCTATTGATTATCTTCAAAAAAGAAAAACAATCAACGGCGAGTATGCTAATTTGTTGCAGCGTTTAAGTGATGAAATTAAAGAAAAAAGGACGCATTTGGCGAAAAAGAGAGTGTTGTTTCATCAGTGCACCAGTTTATACATCCGTTCTTGCGATGGCCAAAATCAATGAGTTAAAGGTCGAATTTCTTCAGCACGCACCTTATTCGCCAGATTTAGCTTCTTCGGATTATTTTCTATTTCCAACCTTGAAAAATGGCTTGGTGGTAGAACATTTGCAAACAATGAGGAGGTGGAGTCTGCGGTAGATAGTTATTTTAATGAGCTAGACAGTTCATACTATGAACAGGGTATCGAAGCTATAGAATATCGCTGGGAAATTTGTATAGAGCTAACCGGAGATTACGTTGATAAATAAAGAAAAATTTTCCCAAATTTGTTGTGTTTTCTTTGTTAGGACGGGTAGTTCTGGGACCGCAATCGTAAATATGCCTTCTATGGATCTCTTTTCCTTAATGTTTAAGTATCGGTCTAACTTAATTATTTATAAAATCTGGGTAACCTTTTCGTGGTTATCAGTTTCTTTAACTTATCACTAAGTTATAAGTATCACCATATAGTCACTATTTTATACAAGCTTCAAAATCTTTAAACTCATCGGGTTTTATGGCTTTTCGTGCTAATTCGCAACCAGAAATGAACTGGTGTACTTCGGTCGTCAAATCTTTGTGCTAGACAGCGTTCTCTTTCGAGATTCCTCTCTTTTGCCTGGAGTGCACTTAGCTGCTCAGGGCCAACCGAGATTTTGAGTCTTTTCTCTATAAATTCTTTTGAGATTCTTTTTCTTTCAATAAATCTTATATTTCCTATTTCTGTTAAGGGTCTTAGTAATCTCTACTTCTAGCTATTACGCATCGGATCACTGTTTTGCGATCGCGATCTGAGTTTGCAGAGCTCTAATTTGTATATCTGCTGGCTCTAAATCATCTTTTTGTTTTAAAGCTGGTTCAGCCTTCCTGGCTTTTCAATATATCATTTAGCTCGGATAACAAGGTGTGTAGCTTAATCAAGCTTCACACGAAGTCGATTGATTCGGTTATTGCAACGTGTAGTTCTCTTGCCAATAATTGTTTTCCCAACACTTACTAAATATCTAACGGCTAGACTTTAGAGACCATAACACTTGTTAGCTGATAATAAAACACTTCACTATATATCTCGTTCTTTTCACTTTGAATTACAATTACTTATTTAACTAATAATAGGGTCTCGTGAGGATCGCAGTATTTACACTTCACTATTCAAGTAGACTCACAACGAAAGCAACTTTTTAATATTCACACACATGAGTAGTCCACGTGTCCACCAACAATGTCTAAAGATTGTTTGTATGCTCACGTAAGTACAGAGCTACGAATTGTGTGGGAAAGAACTTTGTCAACTTTTTCACACCCAACTGCAACTCAGTTGGCTCAATGTTCTGGCATACCACAATTATAAGTAATATTGATATGGATTGTGTATTACACAACTATAAAAATATATATATAATCCAGATGCGTCTGTCTCAATCTGAGACAGACGCTTCTGGATTTGAAAGTACCTGTCTTAGTCAGACACCTCCAGGCAGACCTCTCCAACATGGTTGTCCCTGCCAGAGTACCTGAGTACTCCGTTGGCACAACTCAGCCTTTCATAGGTGTACGCAAGCCCAACCACCGCGACAAGGTGCAGGTACAAGGAAGGGTTCTCAATGGCATACTTAGTTCAAAGTAGCACCTGCTAGCAAGAGTCATCTTTTGCAATATATCCAGGCTGACGTCATTACTGGTTTTAATGCGGGTTTATACACAAAGTCCTTCACTACTTCACAAGCGTAGTTGTCAACAGTAACGTGATGGGGTTCTTGATTTGTTGACATTAGGTACTAGGGCACTAGGAAATCAGAGGTGAATATCAGACAAAAATTGTCCAGGTAGCATAATGGTCACCTATTCTTTTCCTTCTTCCTATTTACATAAGCATTAGATTGTTTGTTGAATTTTAATATTCGGAATAGTACAGTGGAAATATTACAGGTTGAAAGCATAATTAAATTTTCAAAAGAATTAGATCCTTCATACCATCCGATGTTATTTGAAGTAACTTCAATAGCCAAAGAAAATCTAAAACGACAACTTTATTCATAAAATCTAGAAAAATTTAAATTACTGTACCACATATTATTTACTTCTAAGTAAGTATTGGCTTTGGCGTGTGGGTGCCGTCGCTCAGTGGTTAGCGTGTTGGCCTGCTGATCTGTAGGTCGTGGACTGAAGCATAACAAAATTAATATCGAAAAGATTTTTCTTTCGAACGGTACTCACCTGTCGGTAAGCAATTGGCGATTCTTCCGGCAGTAACAATTTGCAATGGAAAAGCTCAGAAAAAGTGATGTCGCAAGAGTTCTGCCATTCGGAACCGGCAAAAATAAGTAGGTCCCTTCTAATACTGTCCAAAATTTAACACGTACAACAGGAAGGGAAGAGAAGCTCGGCCCTTCGGGGCTTTAAGTGCTACATATTAATTTTTTTTATTGGTATTAACTTTAAATGTTTTTGGAACATTCTGAATATTTATTATACACAAACACATTTATATGTTTATTTGAACCCAAGTATGTAAATCGCAATTGTATATTTGTACAAATTAATCTATTCGTTCCTGAAATATTGGCGAGAGAAGATATTAGGTGTGTTTGTTTACAGAAAATTCGTACAAATTTTCATCATTTTTTGTCAAATGGTGTTTTTAACACCAAAAAACTTGCAAAGATAGAGAAAATGAGACCGTAAAATGAGAGAACTTACACATTTTTACTGGATAAATTTTTACTCGTAAGAATTTGCAAGTAAGAATATCATATGATTGAAACAGATATGACAACAACCAAATATTCTTGGAGTGTGCGTAAATTTAAAATTATAAGAAGATAACAAATTACCAATGGATAAGGTTTTAGAATTAGGGTTAATCAGTTAATTGAAGACGTTCGGGACGACGTGAAAGTAAGCAAGCAGGCCTATTATGAAAAAAATGTTGTCATTTACAAACTGTTATCCCGACCCGTTTGTGAGCCAGATTATAAAAATGAAATTTACCGTTTTGTGGTGAAAAATTGCTTCTAATGTTTACCATACCGATTACCTATTCGTTAATTCAATAAACCTTTTCCATGAAACATGGTAGTTTCTATGTTATTTACCAACATTTTGCTTAAAATTGAATTTATTACAATCTTATATTTATGTAAATTGGTTAATTGATTCAATGTTTACAACTGAATTTTCGGAATAAGAAATGAGAAACAAAGAAGTTGAAGTGAAATTTATTTGAATTGAAGTTTTGCTAAGTTACTTTAAATACATGCATATGGTATATGTCCTTTTTCAATAAAAAAAAAAGGCATTCATATTTTTAATTTATGTTGATCTCACATTAAGTTTTCAATTTTACTGGCAAGGCTAACAACCGGGACAAAATTTCGTTTAGCAAAAAATAAGGAATTGGGAAATTCCCCAACAGTTATTTTGTTTTTCAATGAATCGATCGAGTCTTTTGGAAAAAAGTAAGATAAAAGAGTTGATTTCGTGTAAAACATTGAAAATTATTTAGCACACGCCACTTAATGTCGATTTATGAAAACAGGGCTCATAACCGGTAACCTTCCCCTACTTATTTACGAATATACATACATAAGTAACAGTATAAGTAATAACACTCATCCTTACACACCGTGTGCATACACTCGTACGTTGTATATGTGTGTTCTTTTCCATGTATGTATTGTTCAGGTATTACATATTGTAGTAAGTACTTACAAATACAATAAGACTATTGATACATAATAGATCGTTTAATTTTTTATTTTAATTTTTTATTTTCATGATCTTCAAGAGCCATACAATCAATCGATTTATATTTTGCCTCAAAATACGCGTTTGTTTCAGCGATTAATTTTTCGTTTGAGCCAAATCTTTTTCCCTGAAGCATTTTTTTCAAATCTGCGATTGGCAGTTTTTGCTGAAAGCCCAGTCTGGTGAATATGGTGGGTGCGGCAATAATTCGAAGCGTAATTCGAGTATTTTGGCCATTGTTAATAATGACTTGTGACACGGAGCGTTGTCTTGATGAAAAAAAAACTTTTTTATTTGCATTTATTATTTACTGTATCTCTTATACATTTCAGATATGCCCAACAATAACTATACATTCATATCGACCTTTGCTGATGATACGGCAATATTGTGCTCTCGCTCTAACCCCATAGAAGCTACTAAACTCCTGCAGACTCATGTCGATTCTCTCGAAATCTGGCTAGCAAAATGGCGGATAAAAGTCAATGAATCAAACACCGTACATGTAACCTTCACGCTAAGGCTAGATACATGTCCCCAACTTAAAATGAATGGCCAATCAGTTCCACAATGTTCCTCAACAAAGTACTTGGGTATTCACTTCGACAGAAGGCTGACCTGGAAAAATCACATAGAGACAAAGAAAACTCAGATCAAGCTTAAAATTAATCAGTTATGGTGGCTGTTACACAAAAGATCAAAGTTGAATCTTGAATACAAAGTGTGCTATTATATAAAGCAATCCTGAAGCCAATCTGGACTTATGGTATTCAGTTTTGGGGCACCGCATCTCCCTCAAATATCGAAAAATTGCAGCGAATACAATCCAAGTGTCTGCGAATTATTGTAAACGCGCCTTGGTATATGAGGAACGTTAACATCTATCGAGATTTAAATGTACCCACAATTTCAATCATATTCTCTTATTAAATTCTCATCTTAAATTGAAAGCGTACAAAATACAGCTTGTGCAAAAACAAGTCATCGAAAATTGGACTCAACGGATGGAACATCTGAGACGTAGCCGCGGCCAACATTTGAAAGACATAATCTTCAAAAAATAAATGCCAAAGAATGTTCTTTCAAATGATAATAAACATTCCCCATTCAATTTGAATTTTCTGTGTTTTTTTCTTCAAAAAAGTTGGGAACCTCGAAATGGATCACGCTTTAAAACAATTTTGTGAATATTCTGACAAACGACTACGTTTTTCTTAGCCAGTAGACTATGAACCGGTACATTTTGATTTCTTAAAGCCTTATTGGGAAACGAATAAAGTACCTCCTAATCATCCAGACTATGCTGAACGACATTCATATAATTACTACATCATATTACCCTGTATATACATATATTTGTTAATAAAAACAATTTTCTTTCTGTGGTTTTATTTAGTTATAGATCCATCCTATAGGTGAATAAGAATTAAAAAAAAAGAATACTGAAATAAAAAAATTAAAAACGATTGAAAAATCGATTAAAAAATTCAAATTCATTCTAAAGTTAAAGGATAAATTTTCTCAAAAAGCCATAGATACAAGATTTTTATATTTGGTTTTATATGATCTATAAGCATTATATTTTAAGAAAGACCTTTCATTTAATTTTGTTCAAAGACACCGTGGAATTGCTTCGACTCTGCTCCCTCACTTTGCGGAAACATATGTAAAATGTACTGATGTGTAGGTGTGACATCTCCAGAAGTATGTCTTCGATGTCTATTATAGCGTGAGCATCCAGTCATTAAGATAAAGGTATATAAGCTACATATTATATAAAATCTGTCGCCTTTTTGGCAATACGCGTCTTGCATCAACATTCATACGATGAAGAAGAGTAATTTCCAATGGGGGCAAACATCGTGAGAATAGATTTTTATCTTGACGATCTCATTTCAATCCAAAATACCGTAGAAGAAACGGTTGAGGTCAGACGTCAGGTTTACTTGTGTGGAGGATTCAACATGCGTAAGTGGGGCTCAAACGAGCCTGGTACGCTCATTGTCGACTCATACGTGAGAATATGCTCTAATTCCATGATGGAACTTAAGTAACGAAGACTCTTGGCCTAGTCTGAGACATTAATACTGATAACCTCTTCTCTTTTTCGCCTATCGTACATAACGCATGCGCGTTATGTACGATATTACGGAAGAAAAATAAACTCTTTGGAAGGAAAAACTACAGTGGGACGAAAGTATGTCTCAGACGTCTCAGATGGACTGATATTTGTGTACAGTATGGTCTATTCATTAGCTTTAAATTTCTTCGCTTTGTATTGACCCCTCAGTTGGACAATTCATGCATTCTGCGATGCAAGCTTGGCATCGTTTGGTGTATGCGTCTACATTCATTCGGAATGTGATGGTTTCTTAAACTTACGCTTACATTGTGGAAAGTCAAGTCTCGCATCTGAAGAGTTTAACTATAACTAAATTGGAATTGTCTACAGCCTTGCTATTTGTGGAATTGGCACCGTTCACTGCTGATCAGACTCAATGATCACTCTATCTTGACTTCGCGAACAACCATCAAATTTCAAAGTGTACCAAAAGTGAGATACAAACGGTAACTGATGGTATGACTTGACAACATATGACTACTTCTTTAAACACGGTGTGCATCTTCTCCTTTCGAGAAGATGCACACTGAATGAACTACTAAATTATAAACTTTGGAGCAATGGTCCACCATTCTCATTGAAACATTTCAATTGCGTTACATAACACTAGACTGCAAGTACCACAAATCTTTTCAAAAGTTGAAGCTCATCTTTGCATAACTTTACTATTTTTTCCAACCGCGCAGTACTCATGTTGATAATCAACCGCTGACTTCATTAAAATGGGTACACACTTACTAACTCGTAGTATTTAAAAAGTTCATTTTGCAGCTGAGCTCAAGGCGCTACGGTTTGATAAGAAACTTAATTCATTAATTAAGCTACATCTTTAAATCCATTTGTCGACTCATTTGGGCGATTTCGTTTTGGAGGACGTTCGCGAAACTCATTGATGGACTTTGAAGCGAAACATCCACCTCTTTTGCCAAAGCATAAACCGGTCACTACTGCAGTCAAACGCAAGACCGCAGAGCCTATTAGCGCCGATTCGACAGAAATATTGGCCAATTGGTGGTCGAAAGACTGTCGCCAGTGTCATAAAGAAATGCACACTATATACAAGCAAACAGAGCCTTTTTCACCACTATGACTATGCGGGCCATTCTACCAAAAGTCAGAAGTTCGGACTAGGCCACCCACAAATGCTACATATGCATTTTTGTTTGCTTCAGATCGAGGCCTTGTCATCTGGAACTTATTCAAGACCTTTCCAAATCATAATTTTTGGCAGCCCTAAAACGCTTTATTTGCACAAGAGACAAGCCGCACATTATTTGGTCTGATATTACAACGAACTTTGTTGGAGCTAAACTTGCTCCAAACTTGCTTTTAAACAATATATTAAAATCAATAATCAATGCATCTCAGAAGGCATCGCTCTCGTTCACCACACTTTGGTAAATTATGGGAGACGGCGCTTAAGTCAGCGAAATTTCGCTTTCTACGCATTGTTGGCCTCTCAATTATAACATTTGAAGAGCTTCTTACTCCTGTGTGTCAAATCGGAACGATAATTAATTCTCGCCCACTTTATCCATTTTAAGAGAATCCAGATGATTTGAATGTGCCCACTCCTGCTCATTTTTTCATATTTGCACCATTTATAGATTTCGTTGAACCATACCTAACCAGTCTCAGTATCAGTCGTTTAAACCGATAGCAGCCCATTTGTAGCAGGTGTTTTGGAAAAAATGGAGTAGCTTAAACAAGAGCGAACCAAGTGGCTAAAATCAACTGGAAGTATTCAAGTTGGAAACATGGTCATTTTGAAAGACGAAAACCTTCCATTACTGAAATGGGGGAGATTTTAATTCGTGGCGTCGATGGCGCCAATGGACTAGTTTAGCGAGCAATTTAAGGGAAAATTGCTGTGCTCTCTATTGAGACTGTAGTGGTTGAAAGCTTAACCTTACAACTTGGGGAGGATGTTCGCAGCAGTACTATTTCTATTTCTGAATTCGCAGCACTAATTCTTGTGATCTTATATAAAACTAAAATTATTGCATTGAAATATACTAAATCTCGTGATCATACAATATATGAAACTGTAATCTCATTGCAATGTATAATACTGATCATATGTGCGACTATAAAATCTATCATTGCAATGTACTAAAATTTTATGTATCTCCTTTTTCATCTCATTCTTATGTACATATCATATTAAGCATAGTCTAATTTAATATTGTAAAACTTTTGACTTCACTTCTACTGCTATTACGGATTAATAAAGTTGTTAATATTTTAAAAGTTCAATTTTAAATTTTACAAATAGTTGGTACATCAGCTCCTTTTCAAAACAATCATACTATGGATTTGATCGATAATTTCTTGTTTGGTGTACTCAATTGGGCGATCAGAACTTTCGACATCAAGAATTTGAATAAACTAGGAGCGGATAGTGTAAATTGATGGTGAAGAGCCTCCAAATACTTTTTGGGCATGTTTAGTTTGCTAAAAATACTATATATTTTCGAAAAAGATCGTAGACCTATGTTCCAAAATGGCTGTCACAATAAAAAAAATTTGCTAGATCCATTTGAAAATTTGAGGGTGTTCTCTTGCCATAATGCTCTTTTTTGCCGAATCCGGCCAAACCCTGGATAATACACGTGTAATGTTTTGTACAATATATATTGCTATATACATAATTTACACTAATATATTCACGAAGCAAGTACCCTTCATCATCAGAATTATCATATTTCTTGCCAGCAGGTATTCAACGTCAGAAAGAACTAACATTTTGCTGAAATCGTTGTGGTCGATACGGTGTTTGAACCTGGGCTTCTTGAACGGAAGTATAATATTTTCATAGATACATAAGAAATTAAACAGAGTTTGTGCTTCTATTCATTGGATTATTGAATTGGATGTGTTGTAATGATATATAGAATGATATTGATTTTTAGATTGTACATTTGCATAAATATTTATTCGATATTTAATATTTACTATGTACTTTGAATGTAAAAATATAGTTACTACATAACAATTATTGAGCAAATTGACAATTTTAGGTAAATTTTATAAAAAACTAGTGAATAAATTTGATTATAGTTCCAACGTAGTGCGAAATATTAATTATTTAATTAGTTTCAGTAGTAATATGGCTAAATATGGTTGTAGGGATAATAACCCATTACTAGTTCTTATTTTTGTGTTTACCTTCTGATTCCGCAGTATTATTAATGTAAATTTTTGAAGTTTTATCGATCTCGGTATTTTCGGCAGCTGAAAATACAATCCCGGGATTCCGGGATCGTACTAGCAGTTTTGATTTCGAATTTTTTTTTTTTGATTTCGTTGATTCCGTCTTATACAAAACATCAAAATCAACTGGAGATCATTTGAAAGGCATCGTTCACCATCGTGCTCGCATTATCGGTTGTGATGGCGACGACATCTTTTGATAAAAGATTTACTTCCTTTAAATGTTATGGAAAATCGTAAAACTATTTTTGAAAATCTTCTGCAAAGACAAAGAAGAAAAGCCACACCGAAATGTCACTGGAGATGAAAAATGGATATATACGAGAATTACGAAAAAACATTTATAAAGCCTGGTGAACTAGGTTCATCACAACCAAAACGAGATTTACATCCCACGCAGCATATTGTAAAAATATATTAGTATAAAATTTCCGAATCTTTCGACGTTATTACAAAATATATAACATTTTTAGAACATTTACGACATTACTACAAAAAAACTTGAAATAATGCAAACATTTTTGCAAGTCAAAACGAAATTTTTGTTTTAGAAAAAGTCCTCGCAAAGCATTTTGCATTGTTTGCAATGTTCTGTAACACATGACACTAGACAATAAATCAAAGAGAATGCAGATATAATGGTCAAGTATTTTATTCTGGAAACACGTCCTTCTTGATTATTTTACAATTCTAAATTTTATTATATTGTCTTATTCTATTTCAGATATTTTATGTGTGAAAAAATTTATTGAAAATTAATAGAAATAAAGTAGCATACAAATGCTGCACAAGAAATAATAGCTTTATTTCCTACGTCCGCTAAAAAGAGTAAAGAAAAAGTTTTTTTTTTTTTTTTTTTACAAGCCTTTTTATTGGATCTTTCTAAAATTACTTAGAAACTAACCATAAGTAATCAAATCTTACAAACTAAATAAAATTATGTGATATTCCCAACGTTCCATCACAATTTGTTGAGTCACGAGGTATAGCAATTTCACAGCATATTCAGTGTGTCTTTTCGGATGACTGTGTAATTTTTGAATGTAGCTTCTGCAAGACATTGCAACTTCCTCAGAAATTGTGGGTACATTTAAATCTCGATGGATGTTAACGTTCCTCATATACCAAGGCGCGTTTACAATAATTCGCAGACACTTGGATTGTATTCGCTGCAATTTTTCGATATTTGAGGGAGATGCCGTGCCCCAAAACTGAATACCATAAGTCCAGATTGGCTTCAGGATTGCTTTATATAATAGCACTTTGTATTCGAGATTCAACTTTGATCTTTTGTGTATCAGCCACCATAACTGATTAATTTTAAGCTTGATCTGAGTTTTCTTTGCCTCTATGTGATTTTTCCAGGTCAGCCTTCTGTCGAGTTGAATACCCAAGTACTTTGTTGAGGAACATTGTGGAACTGATTGGCCATTAATTTTAAGTGGGGGACATGTATCTGGCCTTAGCGCGAAGGTAAGGGGGAATTTAGTATTATCGTGGATAGCTCGAGTTTAGTTATTAATTATTGCTCAGCATGATCACATGAAATTGCAAATATGATTGGCATAATTGGCATGATTGGCAAGTAACTGTTCATTTTAGAACAATAAAAAATAGGTATTATAACCATTTTGAAGTCGTGATGAATTAATTAGCGAAAGCAATCACAAATTCAACAATTAAATAATTATTAGATATAAAACACAAAATTAATTGATAGTTATCAACGACCTGAGCAAAATAATTATAACAACACCCTGGGTTAATTAAAATATATAAATAAATTTTAATAGTTAAGATATTTGGAACTCACGAACGAGAACCGAAAATGCAAGGAGATCTTATTTATTGATCACAAACATTTATTTATTTATTTAACAAAAGCAAATTTACAAAAACAAAATATATTTATGTACATATGTATGTATTGAAATGGAATATGAAGCGATGAAAATTTTGCAATATACATACACATATAGAGGTACATATGTATACCATTATATAAAATAGAGTAAACAATTGAATTAATGCTAGGCAGTAATAGTAATCAAGAAAAAATCCATATTAAAATATACATACATAGTGATAAGTAACTAAGCTATAATAATACGATTTGAGCACAAAACGGTAGCTCCAAAAGTGGTACCACATAAAATTAGAATAGAGAAAGAGCGAAAGTGGGAGGAAGAAAACGGAAAAATAAAGAAAAAGAAAGCGAATGAACTCGAACACACACACCCTTTTTCCTCCTCCTCTTTCCTTTGATCTCAGTTCATACATATGCATTTCGTGAATAAATCATCTAATCAATGTTCAATTGTCTGAAGGTGCCCTCCATTCCGAACAACTCGTCGCTAGTCTTTGGTGAACCTGGTCGCAAAGCTTCGTTAGCTTTCTTATCTTCTTGTTCCTTGAACCATGGTGTGTAGTCTTGAAGTTTCTTCTTCCATTGGTTGTTCAATTCGACAATTGGTCCAGCTTTGCCACCATATTCATTGGGCAAGAGATCTTTGTCGACGACCTTGTGCAAACTCTCAAGATTACTATGGAAGAAAATACGATTGCGGATCTTCTCCTTGACGAAGGGGCGTACAAAATTGAAGATCGTATCGACAAGTGGTGATGTATTGAAAACATGCACCTCCTTAACTTTGACTGGGTACGCTTCTTGTGCAGTGATCAGGAATTTCTTGATAATGGTTGGCGTGAATTTGGCAAAATGTGTTGCTGTAGCAACGGAAGCATCCAAAATGAAAATATCACCAGCAATGCCTTGTTCCTCCAATAGACGAATGTCACCAATCATGAAAGCGACCTTCATGGCATCGGGCACCTGTGATGGTGTGAAATCACAATCTATACCACGAACAAAAGTGATACGACGACCATTCGCAGTTAAACCAGGTAAAGTGGGACCGTGTCTACACGAGAATAAGTAATGATCAAAATTAATAGATATAACCAAAAGCGCAAGCAATTGTATTTGTATAATATATGCTTACACGTAATCTAACACGATGGACAATTCTTCACGGTCGATATCACGATTGGCAAAGAATTCGGGCACAGCATTACGCATTGTATAATACATGTCTAACTTCTTTTTCACCTTCTCCATACTGAATTTGCAGCCGCGCAAGAAATTCGCCAAGCGGCCATCATCCATATCCTTGGGTAAGTGGGGTTGCGTATCCAACCATTCACGAATCAGTTTAATATCACGATCAATATCAGCTTGATTTTCTGGTTCACGCAGCTCTTCACGAATGGTGACACGTTGTTGTGCAGTCGGTTGCATGAGCATCATCTACAGAAAATTATTATGAAATATTTTAACTTTTTTTTAATTGCACCAATTTTTTATAAACAAAAAAATCATAATCATTAAAATTGAAGGGTATATTAAATAGATGTACATGAATAAATGAATAATTACAAAATGTAGGTACACAAAAAAAAAAAACGATTATAAATCAAAAGTGTTTTGCAAATGACGCAACTTCAAATCAGCGAAACCTTTTAATCTACCAGCCTCCAAATTTAGTTTACTCACTGACATAAAAATCATACAAATAAATTTTAGATATATGAATTTTAAACAAGTTAAACAAGGTCTATGTATTCAATTTTGTAGCTTTATTATGCCTTCTCATTCATCTAAAACGAGCATAGTATAGATGTACAATATATCTATACTCTATGTAACTAAAATAGCTAAAGATTAAGTATGAGTATTGTACCCAAAAATATTGTAAAATAAGAAACTTCAGCAGAGAAGAAAAAGAAAAGAAAATACAAAAAAAGAGTAAATAGATTGCAACACAAAGCAGCAACAATTTAAAAGTTATTTGCGGGCTATTAACATTTGTATATGTTTTGTTTCGCCACTTTGTTGTTGGTTTTCGGTGGTTTTCTTCTCTCCCGATTAATAATGTTATTATTGTAGCCCCATTTTGTAACCTTCTCACTACTATGTCTTACAATACATTGTTGTTTTCATAATATTTTATTATATGATAACTTTTGTAGTTTGCTGGTATTGGTACATCTCTTATAATTCATCGGCTTTGAGCATTTTTCTCACACGATTTAAGCTTCGGCCTTATAAGTATATACATACATTCGGATACTATATATGAATTCAGTAATACCTAAATAATAATATGTATACGACGAGCAAAATATCATATTTTTTAAGTCTGAAGTACATAGAGTAAACCGGAAAGATTTGTCCATTTAATTGACGCATGTTGCAAAGTGTGTATAAAAATGCAGATGCAAACATTTTTCATTACATTGCGCTAAGGTTTTTTTAAATGAAAAATGCTTTTGCAAATGAGTATGAGAACGTGAGAATTTTTAGACAGAATAAAGTTAAGTTTTTTACAAGAGTTGTATAAATGGTGGTTGAGATGCTTTCAGGAACATGTTGCCGGTTAACTTATATCCAAAACATGTGTTCAACTTTTTGCCTTAACTGTGAATATTAATATTGTCAAATTTAAGGCGAAGTAGTAAGTAAGTAGAAGTATTAATTTTTAGTAATTTTTTTCACTACTTTTAATATTTACTATAACTCTTATTATTTTTATTGTTACATTATTTATTTATTTATTTATTATTATTATTATTATTATTATTATTATTATTATTATTATTGTTAATACTCTTATTATTACCACTCTTTAACTTAAAAATTATAAATATTATTACTTTAACGTGAAGGCAAAATGTTATAGGCAATAATTTATATAATTAACTATCGCATAGATAACGTATCGCATAGTTTATATGTACTACTTAATTAACACTTGTAGCGTTATTATAATATTATTATTATAATTAAATCAATGAAGCTTATCATAAGATTTAATAATCATGATATAATGGACCACAACACGACATTAAGGTCATTGATCATTTCGTATGAAGTTCAGGGACAAAACAAAAACAATCAGAAAATTATAATACTAATTCATGGTAAAATAAAATTATTTGTGTAATTTGTATTTACAAATTAAATGCGTATATATATTAATTAAATGTAAACTTTGGGACTTGTTTTCAGTTTGACAGAATTTACAAGAAACGACATACAAGTAAATAAGTATTATACTCAAAATTTTTAAATAACATACACTAGTTGATTACACATATAATGTTTCATATTTAATTAAACATTTTTTTCTTTCCTCTTCCACATGCTAGAGGGTATTCACCTAATTACCATCGCATTAATTAATTTGATAAAAATGAACTTTCAACTATATTTCTCTCTGATCTGTGAATGTAGAAATTTCTAGTGTTTTTTAAGCATTTTCGGAGAAAGTTTGTAGTTTATTATATATAAATGTTTATTAGGTGGTATAGCTGGTGAGAGTATTTATGTATGTATATATATATATATATATATATATATATATATATATATATATATATATATATATATATATATATATATATATATATATATATAGAAATAAATATAAGCTAAACAATCATTTGATATTTCTCAGAAAAAGTATTTTTTTGCTATCATAATATAAATTATATCTGTATAATTACAAAATTGAGTGTAATTATAACAAAATATTGAGTTGGCAACTAAGTAAGTGCCGATTTCACACATGGATGTTTCTGGCTATACACACAAAAATTTTTGAGAACTTTTGTCAATGTTATGATTTTTTCTTTCTGACATTGGTTAACTGACACATTTCACTTGTTTATGAAGAAAATTGAACAATTTTTATTTGAAGGTGGTAGTTTGAGGTCAATTCGTGTATGAAAACATCGTCAATTACTAGCAATTTCTTACTTGCCAACCCGATATACATGTGGTATAGTACAGTATAACGAAAGACTCAAAATGGTTGAAGAAATTAAAATAAACTTATATTTCTGTAGGCATAACCAATAACAGCTTAGGCGCTGTATGGTGTGAAACCACATCGTGTAGATTAGATTAGAAATTGTTGAGAAAACTTCAAACCACTCTGAGAAGAATGAATAGTTGCCCAGTTATAGAATATCAATTTTTTGCATTGAACAATTTCTTAAAAAAAGTTCATAATACCTGGACTACAGCTTGTTGCAAGGTGTTAAAGATCTTGTTTTGATAACTTATGGTAAAAAAAATGAAAATATTGGTATTCAGCTGATATCCAGCAACCAATACAATGTTTTTTATTTGCAGGATATTTTTATTTGCTGAAAATTTGAATAAATTTAGTATATATATTCTATTATTACCAACTCGAATTTTCAGATCAATGTGTGAGTGGTAATAGTAAGCACAGAAACAAAGTAATTGAAAGAAGAAAACGTAAAGAGAGGCCGAATATGAAAAGCATTTACCACCTTGAATGTAATACATATATATTCGTACAAGATATAATTAGTATGTAGTGTAGTGATGGTAATACTGTTATATTGCATGATTGCGTTTGTTGATTGCAAATTGTTTGCAGTTGTTGTTGTTGTTGTTGTTGTTTCAATTGCAAAATCAAGCAAACAGGTTTACAAATTATTATTATTATTATTATTATTATTATTATTATTATTATTATTATATATATATATATATATTATTATACTTTATTATTATTATTGCTGTGATTATAGACATTTATGTTTTCTTACAATTGTTGGAATTACTTCTTATTTTGGAGAAAATTTTAAATAATATTTATTTAAAAGAGAAATAGCAGAAGATCGTAAAACATTACGAAATGGTATTGGTATTGTAATAGCTGTTGTTGTTTGTGGAACTGAATTTTGCGAAATTTGTGTTTTGTGTACATATACATTTATATTATTTTTTGTTTTGTCTACATTCTTATGTTGCTAATGTTGCAAGTGACCCAAATTGTAGAAAATGAAAAAATTAATGTACACAATAGCACTTATTTTCTTTACTTGAATTGGCATTTATATTCTATTTTTATTTCGTTTTTTATTATAAAAAGTAAAGCATTTCATGGAAATTCATGAGAAAAATTCAAATATTATAATTTAGAACTTGATTTTCTCTCCCTCTCTCATTTCTCTTTTTTATATCAAATGAATCTTTCTTAATTCAAATAATCTTATCATGTATGCATTATAAACCAGTTCTAACAAAAGATTATTGATCAAGGTAATCAATTTGGAATAAAACAATTTATATAAATATATAGACACACACACACACAGATATATATATATATATATATATATATATATATATATATATATATATATATATATATATATATATAAATACAGTGACTCACGAAAACGATCAGGATATAAGGATAAGCCAATTTAAGCTCCTTGTATAGAAGAATGTGCAGCAAAACTGAGCATGAGCATATGGCCAACCTGGATTGGCCATATATATATATATATATATATATATATATATATATATATATATATATATATATATATATACATATATATATATATTTATATACACATATGTATATATATTTATATACACACACATATATATATATATATATATATATATATATATATATATATATATAAAATTTATGGCACATAGTTTCTATACACTCTAATGTTTTAAAAAACATTGAAATTAATATGATAAAAAATTCTGCATATGGATAAATCAATAACAAATATATTTTTAATCATTTAATATTCAAATTGAAAAAAATATGTGTGTGTGGCAACAGTCTTAAGACGCGAACTTGAATTTTGCATATATTTAAATTTGTGGGTTTTTTTTTATTGTGACTTGTGTGTCATATGTGGGACATACATAGCATATAGCTATTTAAAAATAATTTATTAAAAATTTATTGTTATATATAGTTTTTATCTTATCCACCTTGCCAAAATCCTGGCCTGACTTTGAACATTCCAATAACCAGAGTGTCAATGTCAAAACATTCAGTAATAATTTCATCATGATGAAGTACATGAACGAACAACGTTTAAATAATAAAAAGATTTAACAACATTTAAATAATAAAAATATATTACCAAAATTCCTTTAAGTTTTGGTCGTGATTCTCGTCTAGTAGACAAACAATTCATAGTCTAGTTAAAAAATTTGAGTGAACGGATTGGTCTCGAGAATTGCGCATCGTTTAGATGATGCCCAATGCCCAATGCCCAATGGCTAATTTCGCGAAACGATCTTGGCCAGTACCTTTATAAAATAAAGTTAATTCAAAAACTAAAGGCATAAACCGACGTAGGTTCTCGAATTTTATTTTTTTTTAAAGTTGTCTAGTCCTCAATGGAAAACCATTTATAACTCGTAAATGCGTTTATTTTACTTAAATGCTAACTAAATTCTGGATTGTGTTCCAATAAAAATTAATAATACAAAAAAAAAAAAAATGAAGTCAAAGCAGAACTATTCATCATTGACAAATACAAAATGAGACTGAAATGTATATCTATATTTTATTTTCATATAAAAATATTTGTTGAAAACATAAATCAACTTTTGCATTTACTCAATGAATACGGTTAATGACCTGTTCGAACATCTTCTTTAAATTGGAATATTACTTTCTAATTATAATTGTTCCTTCTTCACTCACCTTGAAAATATTCCAAATTTTTTTTTTATTCCACGGAAACAATAATAGTAATAAAAGGTAATCCTTCTTTTTAATCCAATTGGACACTGGTAGCTGCAGAAATTTGGATTTTTCTATTTAACGGTATTTCCTTTATTCTGTTGTTTTTTTAAATGTTTCCCGTAAAGCTGTGAAAATGTTAAGCGTACTACAACCGCCTTGATGGTGGCTAAAACTGCAACTGGATACTACCAAACATGTTATGCCGCTATATAAACCGGCGATCATAGATCGTATGCGTGCCAAAAATAGTAGATAATAAAAACGATCAAGAAAAACAATAACAATAACAACAGCATAACTAACAACTTATAAACGAGCGAATGACGATGTTCATGCAAGAAATATCGTACGAGATTAATGATGTAGACGTTAGACTCTTGAAATATTATTACGTTACACATTAATACTTGTAGTAGCAAAAGTAGTAGTAATAGTAACAACAAAATGAAAACGAAGAAAATCAGAAATTGTTAACTATATTACATGTTACACGAGTATGAACATGCTCAAATAATGCTAAAACTAATATGCGAAAGTTAAAAAATATATATTCTCATAAAATACAAAAATAATTGCATTTTTCAAATTTGTAAATATATAATAGGAAAATGATGTATTCCTTGTGTAATATTGATTTGAAAATATTTTAACGTTTGAAGTAATGTAGGTACAATTTCTATGTAATTGAAAAAAAACTTGTTGATGTTGTAGTTTTCTTCTATAGAATTATATACTATTTATGTAAAAAAGCATTCGTTAAGATTGTTTAGCTCGAAAGCGGATAGAAACCCTCACCGCACCTATTGATAGCAAAATCACAAATTCCCAAATTCGGTGGTTTCATGGCATTTTAAAACTACCAGACTTAAATGCAACACAGTGGAGGCCTTTAGTTGAAACTAGACCTATGTATCACTTAATAACCATGTATTGCGGTAAAATTGTAAAAACTGACTTCTAAAGTGGTAATTATTGCTTTAACCAACCAATTCAACAAGCAAAATTGTGAAAAATGCGAAAAGATTGGACCCCTAATTTCATTTATTCATTTATCAATTTCAGTATATCAAAAGAGTGATTGTCTTAAATAACCTGGTTATTGAAATATTTTTTATTATATCACGTTTAAAATAATGAATCAGCTGTCAATGAAATGTCTCTGACATATAAGGCCAGGTTTATACATTTTTTAAGGTAAGTTAAATTGTATGAAGCGATATTTTGACAATCTGGCTCATCGACATCTGTAAATTTTGAAGCAAAAAGAAGGTACAGATTTGGATTCACTAATTTTTAGATTTTACAATCAAGAGATAAGGAATAGAGTGAGATAAGTGATAGGTATGATCGGATGAAATGTTTGCGAGGTAGAAATTAAAGTGGGGGTAAGTACGTTTAGAGGAAATCTGTGCGAAGTAAAATTATTGGTGGTCGATCGTATACTCCACTGCACTATGATCGAATTAAAATTTTATGCCCCGCCTTATGTGGGTCGCCGATGAAAATCTTGACGTTCTATATCTCCTTTGTCAAAAAATACATATTTTAAAACGTAGGTAAATTCATATCTGGAATTTATTTTTATAATTTCTTTCTTTTTGTGAAGAGGTGCTGGATGTGATGTGTCATATTTTTTAAGGCGGCCGAGCTTATATTAAGGGATATTTGGAAGGGAAAGTAGAAGCTTCGCCGCTGGAAAATAACGAAGTGGTAATGCGTTATGGATTTTTGGTAATGCGTTATGAATGGTGCTTTTCCCCACTGGAAATATACACAATATATATAAATATATATATATATATATATATATATATATATATATATATATATATATCCTCTGTGCACATATAGTTATAGTGCATTGCTATTATTTAATTTGATTTGTGTGATTTGATATGGTCGGTATGATATTAATTAATTTCGAGTTTGTTGCTTAAGTCTTTTGTATTCATGCGAATGACCAAATGAAGATGTGGTGTATGGATTTTTCGCAGACAAACACAGTGACAAATCTATTTTCAATCCCATTTTTATTTATTTTGTTTACTCTTTCTGTACTGTTTTCATCTGTATGAAAATTTATGACACTATCTCCGTTTCTTAAATATTTAGTTATACTTATATTTTTGAACAACCAAATTTTTCAAATTTTATATTGTCTCAAAGTTCATATTGTCGAAAATATGAGAATATGAATGGTATAAATATTTTAAAGTGGGTCGAGAAAGAGTTGGAGAAGCAGAACGTCCCGCATGACAAACCACATCAACTGATGAACAACACGTCAATATTGTCATAGAATTCGGTGATTGACACTTATGAACCCTACTGATATTGTTGGAATACCAGAAGGATCACTGAAAATCATTTTGAAAAACCATTTTGCCTGAGAAAACTTAAAACTCGATTGGTTCCAGAAACATTAAATTTTTTGGAAAAAAAAACCTTCTCGTTGAAGTGTGTGAAATAACTCTCTGACAATTAGGACGAGATGAAACGCAGTTAAGGGAGATTAAATTTGAATTTAGCTGCGTGTGACTTCTAGTTATTCGTTAAACTCAAGAGACCGCTCGAATTTCCCGATATATGTATTTGTATTTGTAGTATATATATACATATATATATATATATATATATATATATATATATATATATATATATATATATATATATATATACACATATATATACATATATATATATATACATATATATATATATATACATATATATATATATATATATATATATATATACATATATATATATATATATATATATATATATATATATATATATATATATATATACATTCATACATATATATATATACAGCCACCATGCTTTACCGTTGCCTTAAGGTTTTGATTTTGGTCTTCTGCGTCATATTTACAGATGAGTCTAAATTTATTATATTTGAATCGAATGGAATGAATTATAAACCAAATACCGAGCTTCAAAAGCTTGATATAGCTTATTTTAAATGTGATATTTTAAGCTTTATTTTGTTGGAAGACATTACTAAAATCGCATTATTCTGTGAAAAGTTGAAGAAAGCTGGATACACAAAGAAGTTTTATTTTTGGGTGCCACATGAATTAACAGTGACAAATTTAATGGACCGAATTTCGATTTGCGATTCACTGCTAAAACGGAGCGAATGATTGCAGGTGATGATCACGTGGATCACGTACGACAATAATGTGCGAAAAGGTGGCAAACTACGATTGATATCAAGAAAAGTAATGATGTGTGTCTGGTGAGATTGGACGGGAATTGTTCATCATGGTCTTCTACAAGCTGGTGAAACGATTGACTCTGATCTCTACTGTCAACAATTAATGAGATTGAAGCAAGCAATTCAATTAAATCGGCCAAAAGTGTTGTGTTCCATCATGACAACGCCAGACCACACACATCTTTGATGACCCGGAAGAAACTAAGACAACTTGGCAGGGAAGTTTTGATGCATTCCCCATATATCGCAGACCTTGCGCCTTCAGATTATCATTTGCAAAACTCTCTTAATGGTGTAAATTTAAATTCCGTAGAGCCTTGCAAAACGCACTTTGATCAATTTTTCGCTAAGCAATCCCAGAAGTTTAGCACAAATGGATAGTGGCTTTACCCGCAAAATGGAAAAGGGTTACCGAACAAAACGGCACATATTTGGTTTAATACAGCTCGTTACAAATACAAGAAAAAAGTGTTACATATTTGGTCAAATTTGTAACCCAACTTTTTCAAACACCCAATATTATAAACATACATACATAATACCAGAGATGAATGGTTGTTATACTCAGTTAAAGTACAACAAAGATGGAATAGTGGAAATACAGCAGATCTAATAATTAAGCGAATAAGTGAAAATCACTAACGAAATAATTTAAATAGCGCGTTAAAAAATAAAGAAAAGAAAAAACTAGAATTTAATTAACCACTATGATACACATTACAACTGCGTCTTTACATCTACATGCTTCCATGCATATTTCATCGTTTATGGTTTTCCTTTTCTCTGGTTGCCATATCACAAATTTATTGAAAAAAGGCATCATCACATACACTTAAATTTAATTAAAAGCAATGAATATAAAAGCTCTAGTCATAACTATTATACGAGTAGCTATAAATAATAAATAAAATGTAAAATAATATAAAATAAAATAAAATGTACAATATAATAAATTAAAATTAAAAAAAAAACCGAAAGCAAGTTATTGATGAAAGAAGACTATCGAAATTTTGTACTATTATTCTACATATACATATGTATATGTTGTACATGCATAGGTATTGTATGTCTCTGACTTTAAATCTGATACAACCATAGTTTTAATTTAATTTTCTTAGTGCAAATACGATATTTTAGTGCAAAGTTTAAAAAATTAACATCTTAATGCATTCGTATATGTAACACTCGT
This sequence comes from Megamerina dolium, assembly GCA_963854835.1. NCBI lineage: Eukaryota > Metazoa > Arthropoda > Insecta > Diptera > Megamerinidae > Megamerina > Megamerina dolium. The sequence continues at coordinate 55,231,129 of OY978526.1, read as the reverse complement.
TAACTTTTATTGTTGTTTTTTTTCTTTATTTAAGCAGAAAGGAAAAAAAAAAACAAAAGAAATAGATGAGTCACCGTAATGTTGCCAATGAACTTGAAGTTATTAATTTGCAATTTCATTGATATTGTTGTTGCCGTTGGCTCTAGTATCACCAATGTCTTTCCGTCATCTCTTTTTTGGTGAGCTAAGTGTTTGAATTGTCACTAGTTCATTGCGATTGTTATAGCTTTTGTTTGCATAATGATAAACTTTTCAAATTAAAATGCAAAAGTCAGAGAAAAAAGTGTTTGAACTCAAAATCGAATATCATTTCAATATCTAGTGTATGTATATATGTACAAGGAAAAAGTTGAATCATGGACAACATATAAATTAATTTGATTACACTGAAAAAAGAAATAATAATATTATGTGTATATTCTTCTGAAAATAATTTCAGAAAGAAAGTATGTGCGCTACCGATTCAATTATTGGTTTTCGGAGCATACCTTTTAGCTCAATGGTTAATTCGTTAGTGGGTTAGTTATGATTTTATTTGTTTTAAAAATTTATGTGATCGTCTGTCAGCAAAAACAAAAGAATTGCCGTTGCAAAACGCTCTTTGGCTTTTTAAGCGCTCTTTAATTTTTTTTTTTTTTTTTTTTAGCTTATTTTTTTTTTATTGAATCTTTCTTAAATACGAGAAACTAACAATAAGTATTCAAATCTTACAAACTAAATAAAACTATGTGATATCCCCTACGTTCCATCACAATTTGGTGAGTCGCGAGATGTAGCAATTTTACAGCATATTCAGTGTGTCTTTTCTTTTTAATCGACGATGCCCCTTGCTCAGCAACAATTGCCTAGCAAGGGGATTCGGATGATTGTGTAATTTTTGAATGTAGCTTCTGCAGTACATTGCAACTTCCTCAGAAATTGTGGATACATTTAAATCTCGATGGATGTTAACGTTCCTCATATACCAAGGCGCGTTTACAATAATTCGCAGACACTTGGATTGTATTCGCTGCAATTTTTCGATATTAGAGGGAGATGCGGTGCCCCAAAACTGAATACCATAAGTCCAGATTGGTTTCAGGATTGCTTTATATAATAGCACTTTGTATTCAAGATTCAACTTTGATCTTTTGTGTAACAGCCACCATAACTGATTCATTTTAAGCTTGATCTGAGTTTTCTTTGCCTCTATGTGATTTTTCCATGTCAGCCTTCTGTCGAGGTGAATACCCAAGTACTTTGTTGAGGAACATTGTGGAACTGATTGGCCATTAATTTTAAGTGGGGGACATGTATCTAGCCTTAGCGTGAAGGTTACATGTACGCTCTTTGATTCATTGACTTTTATACGCCATTTTGCTAGCCAGATTTCGAGAGAATCGACATGGGTTCTTTAATGAACTTCTGAAAAAATGAGTTCGACAGAGTTCTACAACAGAGTTCTATAACCTTTCTTCTCGAATCGATAAAAAAAAAATAAATATGTGGCACTTAAAGCCCCGAAGGGCTCATTGGCCGGGCTTCTCTTCAATTACTGTTATGCGTGTTAAGGTTTAGACAGTATTAGAAGGGACCTACTTATTTTAGCCGGTTCCGAACGGCAGAACCCTTGCGACATCACTTTTTCTAAGCTTTGTCACAGAGTTCTTTTAGAAGCTTTTCATGGCAAGTTGTTATTGTCGGAAGAATTGCCAATTGCTTGCCGACAGGTGGGTACCGTTCGAAAGAAAAATCTTTTCGATATTAAATTTATTATGCATGAGCCGGGGATTGAACCACGACCTACAGATCAGAAGGCCAACACACTAACCACTGAACCACGGCACCGAATCGATATTCCAATAAATTTTGAATATATTGTGTGTGAAGCATATTTGAACATCTTTTTTACTTTCGGTTTCGAATCATGAATTGAAATAGATTACGATTTCAAACAATTTACTTTACGAAGAATGAATGTTTAACATAACTAAATCTCGCCTTTGCACATTAGAAAAAAGATATTGCTACTTCAACTGTTTCAAATGTAATAGGAACATTTATAGTTTGCAAACTGTCGAATTAAATTACTTTTAAGGGTGTTTACCTTAGTATTAAATAGATATGATGCTGGCCTTTAAGTGTATAAATTGTTAGCACAGTCTACGTACTCATAAAATAGGATATGAATAACCTATATTCCATATATACATATTACCTGTTTAAAACAAGTATATTTTTACAACATTTATTTCACAACAACTTAATCGAATAGCGAACTTTTAGATTGATACCAAAGTACGTATTAAAATAGGAAAAGTTTTAGTAATTACCTTTATTTACGTTTATTTATTATGCAATATACACAAATGGTTAAAACTAATATTATAAATGCCCGTAAAACGTTTCCATTTGAAACGAATACTTTTAATGAACTAGAATCTAATGAAATTAGATTGAACTATCTTATTAGCTAATTAATAATCATAACATTTTCTATGATGTCAAAAGGGTGATAGTGTCAATATTTCCTGCTTATATTGTATTTAGAAATATATTGAAAATATTCTTTAGTGTCGACGATTTGTTGCATTTTTGTTTGTCATCAATAATTATATTTATGTGCATGTGTGCATATGTACATAAAACTTGCTGTACCAGTTTTTCCAAAAAGAATTACAATAATAAGAGAACATATATATTGTATTTTCGATTATTTGAGTTGAAGTACATATATGAATTTAATCCTCGTGTACTTGTCCAATATATGTGGCTTGGAAGCATATATGTATTTTAAAAGTGATCAATGTAAATATTGAGCTGCGTTCTCATATTACATATTAATGTACTGGACCACGCAGATTGTGACAGTTGTCATTTCATAATTTTTTTTCGATTGAGAACACAGCTTCTCGACAAAATTAAGAAATAGAATACTATCCTGCAAACATGGAACAAATTTCTCTGCGCATTTTTGGTCACTAAATCTGCATTCGGCGTTGAATTGCCTCGATAAGGTCGCATTTCGTCTCTAATCACAAAATAAAAATGTATGTCCGACTTTTGCTAATTTTTCAATTTAAATCATGTCTTTTGAACATACTTTCCTACCATCTCTACCCGCCAGTGGGGCTACACTACAAAATTGACGATTTTATATATTCATTCCCACCCCCCGCTCAAGTAGTGACCCTGACCGATCCACACAAATTTTTAATACTCTATATTTTTTAAAACATATTTCCACGCTACCTTTACTCCTTAAGTAGACTCCCCTATAAAGTCAACTAGAAAGCTTCTAGAAAACAAGTATCTTCATAACTGTTCAGAAATTGCCTCAAAAGCGAGTTTATTTTAGAGTTTAGAGTTTTTAATGTGCCAAGGAGCAACGGTAATCATCAGAACAATTTTAGATTACGTTCTTTGGAGTTTTTACATATTTTATGGTAATGTAAGTTCATACGGTTTTAATGACTTTGTTACTTATATGCTTTGTCAATGTGAGTTCTACGTGATTGAAGAAGTGTTTACAATGCGGTGGATTTCATCGATTGTGCTGTGCTTCTCTCGGAAACCAAACTTATCCTCAGGTATGATGTTCAAATGCGATCAACCACAAATTCAAATCACAAAAATCAAATTTTTATCAAATTTTCAAAAAGTTTTGAGAAAGTTGATAACAAAATAATGGGACGGAACTTTTGTAGGATTTTTTCCAGTTTTGGGGGTCATGCATTAAATATATGCATGAAATGCATTACAGCTATATCTGGGAGCTGTTGGCTCATTTATCCTGTAATCAAATCACTTCCTGGAGATTTTTTAAGGTTGAGTCCTTTGATCGCATTTATAAGATCTTTTTTCGATATCGATATACGATTAATGTTGCAGCAGCTATAAATTTTGTACCGAGGTTACTAAAAATAGTTTGTATTGATCCTCATCTGGTTGCTTGCGTTGCGTGATCGATATAGTAATTTTGCATTGAGAAATGCCTTATTCTACTTTTTATAAGAATAGTTGCACCAGCTTCGAGCTTCGTCACAAGGGTGCTCGGTGTCATAGCCTTGTATCTTTAAATTTGAAAACTATTTTTTTGTGTAAGATACGTTTTCCAGGGATGCCGTAGCTCAGTGGTTAGTGTGTTCGCCTTCTGATCTGTAGGTCGTGGTTCAATCTCCGGCTGATGCATAACAAATTTTATATCGATAAGATTATTCTATCGAATGGTACCCACCTGTCGGCAAGCAATTGGCAATTCTTCCGACAGTAACAACTTGCCATGAAAAAGCTTCTAAAAGAACTCTGTGACAAAGTTCAGAAAAAGTGATGTCACAAGTGTTCTGCCGTTCGAAACCAGCTAAAATAAGTAGGTCCCTTCTAATACTGTCCAAATTTAAGACGCACAACAGTAATGAAAGAGAAGCTCGGCCAATGAGCCCTTTGAGGCTTTAAGTGCCGCATATATATATATATATATATATATATATATATATATATATATATATATATATATATATATATATATATATATATATATATATATATATATATACATGTTTACATCAATTACTTAACATCATCAGTGATTTCATACAACAACATACATTTTTCCTCGTATAATCATGTCTAGTTTCGTGCCAGGAAAAGAGCATATGCGGAAAGCTATACTTTTTTGCTTCAATTTGATGAAATCTGCTGCTGAATCGCATTGAATGGAGACACTTGTCGCTTCAAAGAAGGCCATTTTGACTTGAGTGACAAGAATCGTGAAAATAGACCCAGAAAAGTTGAGGACCATGATTTGCAGGCTCTTTTGGATGAGGACGACACCCAATCGCAAAAAATGATTGCCGAACAGTTAGGTGTTACTCAACAAGCCATTTCCATACGTTCACCAGCCATGGAGAAGGTTCAAAAATTTGGAAAATGGGTTTCCCATGAATTGAACGGTAGGCAGATGAAGCGGCGCCAAAACACATGCGAAATCGTGCTTGCTAGACAAAAAAGAAAGTCGTTCCTGCATCTTGTCGTGACTTGTAATCCCAAACGAAAAAAATCGTGGGTCGATCCCGGCCAACCAGCAACTTCTTCTCCAAGACCAAATAGCTTTGGATGCAAGACGATGCTGTGCGTTTGGTGGGATTAGCAGGGTGTCATCTACTACGAGCTGTTGAAACCTGATGAAACTGTCAATGCTCACCGCTACCACCAACAACTAGTGAAAAAGCTCCGTGATTTGGGTGAAAAAAGGCCTGGTTATGAACAAAGACATGAGAAGCTGATTTTTCTCCACGAAAACGCCCCATCGCACACGTCAAAACTGGTCCAAAACTACATGGACACATTCAATTGGGAGGTGCTACCTCATCCCGCTTATTCACCAGACCTGGCCCCTTCTGACTAACACCTGTTTTCATCGATGGGTTACGCGCATGAAGACGTAGGAAAATGGCTTGACGAGTGGTTTGCCTCGAAAAATGAGGAATTCTTTTGGCATGGTATACACAAATTGTCCGAGAGATGGAAAAAATGTATAGCTAGTCAGGGCAAATACTTTGAATAAATTAATTTTTGGCTTTCCATGAAAAAAATGTGTTTGTTTTACCGAAAAACAGCGGATTTAAGCTTGTACACCTGGTATATATATATATATATATATATATATATATATATATATATATATATATATATATATATATATATATATATATATATATATATATATATATATATATATATATATATATATATATATATATATATATATATATATATATATATATATATATATATATATATATATATATATATATATATATATATATATATATATATATATATATATAATTATTTAAAAATTTTTTTTATTGAAACGTTACAAAACAAATACATTTCATACAATTACACCTAGTTTAACAACTAATAAGTAATATTTTAATAGACAATAATTTATAAAATTTACAGGATATTAGTTACAAGATCCTGTGGCTTAGTTCTTTAAGCTTGGCGTCTAATGTCATACCTAAATTCTTAGCATTGTTAACATGTGGGACAGTGACTGAAAAGATGTTAACTGGTATGTACGAAATTTTTTGTTTGTAAAGTTAATGTGACTCGACTTTGTTTCGTTCAGTTTAATATTCCACATTCTGGTCCATTGAACAACTTGTCAATAGATACTTGTAATTTTGCAGTAGATTCATGCTCGTTTATGTCAACAGATAATATGCACGTGTCATCTGCAAATGTGGCTATTTTGCTTGGTTTTAGAACCGGCAGATCAGAAGTGTATAATAAATACAGGAGTGGTCCAAGTATGCTGCCTTGAGGAACGCCGGCATTAATTTTCCTAATATTCGAATATGCTTGACCTTGTCTTATACGGAAATAGCGATCCTTTATGTAAGATTCCATTAGATCAGAAAACTGTATCGGAAGAAAAGTTTTTACTTTATAAATCAGCCCTTCGTGCCAGACTTTTCTATTTCTTTCTATTTCTATTTCTTTCAAACGCTTGGAAATAACTTTTCAAATAGTGTATTCAAATCTTACAAACTAACTAAAATTATGTGATATTCCCTATGTTCCATCACAATTTGTTGAGTCTCGAGGTTTAGCAATTTCACAACATATTCAGTGTGTCTTTTCTTTTTAATCGTCGATGCTCCGTGCTCAGCAACAATTGCCTAGCAAGGGGATTCGGATGATTATGTAATTTTTGAATGTAGCTTCTGCAAGACATTGCAACTTCCTCAGAAATTGTGGGTACATTTAAATCTCGATGGATGTTAACGTTCCTCATATACCATGGCGCGTTTACGATAGTTCGCAGGCACTTGGATTGTATTCGCTGCAATTTTTCGATATTTGAGGGAGATGCCGTGCCCCAAATATGAATACCATAAGTCCAGATTTGCTTCAGAATTGCTTTATATAATAGCACTTTGTATTCGAGATTCAACTTTGATCTTTTGTGTATCAGCCACCATAACTGATTAATTTTAAGCTTGATCTTTTTTGCCTCTATGTGATTTTTCCAGGTCAGCCTTCTGTCGAGGTGAATACCCAAGTACTTTGTTGAGGAACATTGTGGAACTGATTGGCCATTAATTTTAAGTGGGGGACATGTATCTGGCCTTATCGTGAAGACTCATATCGAGAGAATCGATATGAGTCTGCAGGAGTTTAGTAGCTTCTATGGGATAAGAGCGAGAGCACAATATTGCCGTATCATCTGCAAAGGTCGATATAAATGTATGGTTATTGCTGGGCATATCTGTAGTGTATAAGAGATACAGTAAGGGGCCCAAAACGCTTCCTTGAGGAACGCCAGCGTGAATATACAATGGATTTGTTGTGTAATCCTTGTGATGTACGAGAAATTGTCTTTTCGTGAGGTAGCTACTAAGCAATGAGGAGACATTTGCAGGCAGTAATAGTTTGAGTTTGTAAATAAGGCCATCGTGCCATACTTTATCGAAAGCTTGAGTGATATCAAGAAAGACAGCTGAGCAATACTTTTTTTCTTCAAAAGTGTTCCTTATCAGAGTTACAATGCGGTGGACTTGTTCTATTGTGCCGTGCTGTTTTCTAAATCCAAACTGATGTTGAGGAATCAGTTGGTTGAGATTAATAAATGGAGTTATATTCATGACAAGTAGCTTTTCGAATACTTTAGAGAGTAGAGGCAGGAGGCTGATAGGTCTGTACGATGCAACTTTTGTAGGATCTTTTCCTGGTTTTGCTATCATAATAATTTTTGAAGTTTTCCAACATTTGGGATAGTGTTTAATACGAAGGATAGCATTGAAAATGTGCATGAGATGAATTACTGAAGCCGGAGGTAGCTCTTTTATCATTTTACCGGTAATTTCATCTGGACCAGGTGATTTTTTGGGTTTAAATCTTTTTAAATTGCTTTGAATATGTCCTTCTTTTTAATCTTGAGCGTTATTGAGCAAGGTTGAGAAGTTAATTTTGGTAATGAGGACTGTGAAGAGGATGGATTGGGTGTAAACACACTTTTTAGGTGGTTTGCAAAAGCCAAACCCTTCTCACAGTTGCTTCTAGCCCAATTACCGTCACTCAAACGAATGGGGGAATCAGTGAGAATTGGCCGATTTGAGTTTTTTGCTGATTTCCACAAAGAGTAATCTGACGCTTCACCAGGTGTTAATTTCGCTATGTGCTTTTCTAACTCTTTGTTGTTTTTATTTTTTAAGGCTTGCTTTAACTTTCGAGTGCAGTGCTGTAGCTGTGTTCAGATTCGGTAATCTGCATTCTTGCCATTGCCTTCGGAGTCTTCTTTTTTGTCTTACTAGCAATTCAATGTCGGCAGGCGTGTATGGGCTATAGTTTGATTGCTTACATACCTTTGTGCAGGTGGCTGAGCTGAGAGCTAATGAGAGCAGCTGGTTGAATTTTTCGAGTGCTGAGTCTACATCGTGTCCATTTCTTAATACAGTACTCAGAGGAAGATGGGAATTTATATGTTTCTTGAATTTTAACCAGTCTATTTTCTTTCTAACGCAATTGCCTTGGTGGCTTGGTGATATTATTATTATAGATATTACCGTGGGTGAGTGGTCAAAGACATAGTCTTAATTAGTTACCTATATACTATATTGGACCTGTCTAAATTCATACGATTTTCTATACTTTCGCTATACTATACTATATTATACTATAATTTGATGATTTTTTGTACCACTAGTCAAAGGCGTTATACAATTGTGTTATCAATTTCACAGCTATCAGCTGATTGAAGTTTTTGCATGCACTATAGTTTTTTTGCTAGATTCTAATTGTTATTATGAAAATCTATTTTACATAGCTTTTGTATGAAATTTAATAAGTAGGTATCGTCAAATTTACATTACACCTAAAAAGAAGTTGCAAGTTTGATGGCTGAATGTCAACAATATCAATGTTGCATGCGCTGTACACTTACAATGAAACGATGGTGAATTAGTGTTATTGGAAAAAATGGTATTGTTCATTATTAAGACATGGATTATACAGGGTGATGCCTTAGCAAATTTCTTTTTGGCAACACTGTTTTTGGCAGCTTAGCTGTTTTCGAGTAAAATGTTATTGTCAAACATATTCAGTTTGGTCTATAATTTAACCATGGATCGACTTACAAACGAACGCTTGCAGATTATTGAATTTTATTATCAAAATTCTTGCTCGGTTCATTCATTCATTCATTTTATGGTCAGTTTGGGCGACCTACTGAGGAGGCTATTCGGAATCTTGTGACTAAGTTTCGCACCAAATGTACATTATTGGATATTAAACCACCAGTGTTGTTGATGGCCGTGAATTATGGATTTATTCGTGAGATACCGGCCGTATTGTAGGAGGGATGATGCCAAAATTGGACCCAGCGTATGAACCTTTTGAGGCGCAGCCGCGGTCAACATTTATATGAAATCATGTTTAAACATTGAATTATATAGATCGTTCTATTGACTGAAATAAAGATTTCATACATTTCTCAACATTTTATGTTTTTTTTAATCAAATCCGAAGGCTCTTAAAAAATCACCCTGAGTATTATTTTGCAAAGGCACCATATACGTAAGTTCAAAAATACAACATTGCACAAAATTTTTACACTTTTGGTCCATGATTGGTATGGTTAGGAGCCGCCGAAAATGGGTTAATAAATGAACTACTTTAATTTAACTTTCAAATGTTTGATGGGTTGTTTATATGGGTTGTTAAAAGCTAAAATTACTTGTTAATTGAAGAAATAATGCTTTCTGATAAGTAAAACTCCATAGAATCTATAACTACGAGTATCTAATTGTCAGAATACGAAGTTCTTTATTTTAAGATTACATGTCGTCATAATAAACTATTCGACATAAAATTTAAATCAAAGTCATCAGCTAATTTGATAATTGAAAACGGTTTTTTGCAATAATTTCGCATATAATTTGCATCAATAGCCATATAATATCATTGTCGAATAACAGACCGATATTCCCCTATTAGTGACGTTTAAAACACAACAAAAAGCTTAAACATATAGACGTTATTCAAATAATTCAAGCTGAAACAAAGCATCAACAGAAGATATGAAAAAAATATTTTGCATTTTTCCATTCTAAATAAGAAATTTCTATAGAAAATTATGAAAGAATATAAAAAGAATACAAATGAGTACAAATGTTATGCTATTAAAATATTACAACCGAAACACTCATTAATAAAATATTATAAAGTGTATGATTGTCCTAAAGCAAAGAACACTGGTACTTACTTCCCTCCTTATGTAGTCATTTCAACCCAAAATCGATTTAGACTGAATTTAGTAAGCCAGTTAGAAATTCCAAGCCCCGTCAAATTCTCCAGTACTTGGGTTTTCCACCAGAGGTAAGGTCGTGGATGTACCTTATTCGTGTGATTTTTTAGAGATTTAGTTTTAGATTCTCGAGAGAGAGATCGACTTCTCTAATGCGTACTTTGCCGAAAGTAGCGGCTCTTAGTAAGAGTGACTATTTGTTATTGCTGGTTCCAAGATAGACAAAGCACTTTACTACTTCAAAAGCATAGTTATTAATAGTGATGGATACCACATCCATGACGCCGGGACTCTTTGTTTGTTGACATCTAGTGTCTTTGTCTTGCCCTTATTCACCGAAAGAGGCTACTGCACTGACTGCTCGCTCGAGACTGCGAATCGCCCAAAGACACAACACCAGCATAGCTTTCGGTAAATGTACAGCACAACCACCGCCCTGACCTTAAATCAGTCACAAATAATACGTAGTATGAACACGCAGAAGCCATTGGCCAGTACTGTCACTTTGGCACTCGATCCTGCTAAGGCGTTTGACACGGTTACTACAAGTTATCAATAATTCGCCTCTCTCTAACATCATCAAAAGGTGGAAAGCAAGCTAATTCAGGAATTCAGGAATTCAGGAACGCCAAATCCAAGCACAGGCGGAGGAGTTTCGCAAGGCGATGCCCTGTCCCTCTACTTTTCATCTATTATATCTACATTGCCTCCACCTCCAGATACCGTAACACTTGTCTCATATGCTGCCGTTTCGTCCCTGCCACTGGCAGCAGCATAGCCGAGTTTTCATTGGCCGAAAAGTAAACTCAAACATTATCTACTCCTTGGACGAGGAGATCAGCACTATACTTGATATACAGGGTTATTTTTTAAGAGCCCATAAAATTTAGGGTAATGTATGAAATCTTTATTTCAGTCGATAGAACGATCTATATAATTCAGTCTTTAAAGATGTCCTGTCCCTCTACTTTTCATCTATTATATATCTACATTGCCTCCTCCTCCAGATACCGTAACACTTGTCTCATATGCTGCCGTATCGTCCCTGCCACTGGCAGCAGCATAGCCGAGCTTTCATTGGCCGAAAAGTAAACTCAAACATTATCTACTCCTTGGACGAGGAGAAAAACACTATACTTGATATGTAGAGTTATTTTTTAAGAGCCCATAAAATTTAGGGTAATGTATGAAATCTTTATTTCAGTCGATAGAACAATCTATGTAATTCAGTCTTTAAAGATGTCCTGTCCCTCTACTTTTCAACTATTACATGTCTACATTGCCTCCACCTCCAGATACCGTAACACTTGTTTCATATGCTGACGTATCGTCCCTGCCACTGGCAGCAGCATAGCCGTGCTTTCATTGGCCGAGAAGTAAACTCAAACATTACCCACTCCTTGGACGAGAAGATCAGCACTATACTTGATATACAGGGTTATTTTTTAAGAGCCCATAAAATTTAGGGTAATGTATGAAATCTTTATTTCAGTCGATAGAACGATCTATATACATAATTCAATCTTTAAAGATGATTTCATATAAATGTTAAGCGCGGCTGCGCCTCAAATGGTTCATACGCTGGGTACAATTTTGGCATCATCCCTCCCACAATACGGCCGGTATCTCACGAATAAATTGATAATTCACGGTCATCAACAACACTGCGGATACAGCTGCGATATTTTCCTCTATCCGCATGTTACGTATGCGTGTTGGTGGTTTAATGCCAAGTAATGTAAAATTTTGTGCGTAATTTAGTCACAAGATTTCGAATAGCCGCCTCAGAAGGTCGCTTAAACTGACCATATAAAGAATGAATGAATGAACCGAGCATGGATTTTGATAATAAAATTCAATAATCTACAAGCGTTCGTTTGTAAATCGATCCATGGTTAAATTATAGACCAAACTGAACATGTTTGACAATAAGACGTTACTCGAAAACAGCTGAGCTGCCAAATACAGTGTTACGAAAAAGAAAGTTGCTAAAAAATCACCCAATACAAGTCGTTGGGCGAACCACTATGTCCAAAAATATTAGGTGTCACGTTGACTGCATACATTCATGTGCTCTTCACTCCCACAACAGTAACGCGTGGTAACGCTGGCAACATTTGGGGCAAAAAAAAAGAGAAACACTCCCTACAAACAATACAGCTTTTGGAAGATCGGTGCTTAAATAAGTGGCTCCAGTCTGGACTCCAGCCATCAATGAAATGCTTTGGATGAGGCTTCACGAGCTGCCATCTGATGACACAAGAAAACCATCTGCACGAAGAGACGGTGAAACAACATATCGAACTGCTATCCAAACAATTCTGGTTGGCCTGTCATATGGGCACGTATCCAAATTGTGCGCTCACGACGTCAGTGTTTCTCTGATGGCTCCTAACTCGACATTATTGAAGGCACCTTCAATATCTATAAAGGTTTGCCAATATGTAGTGCTTGTGGTCCATAGAATTTTCTATAGTATGTATTAAAGTGTGCAGGGCTGTTCGTACTGACTTTAACCTTGATGTAGGCCTGCTAGGATTCAAAAATGTGCCGCGGTCCAATCGTTTGTGTAAAAAATACGAGGCGCTTTAGGGTGTCAGTGAGTTGTTTTAGTCTCTTTTTCTGAGGCTCTAAAAGTGCATGGTCCATCCGACCTCTGTGGGACACTTGATATAAATGCGGACACAGAGGTTACCTTGCTGAGCTTTGCAGCTTCGGAAACTCCTTCAATATCTTTGCAGTAGTTTTTCTAACCTACTGTATATGTTTTTTGTATATCTTTACAGATTCATTGTGCAGGTCCCAGTCCAATCAGGACTGGGACCCTGGATCTCTTTGCTTTGTTGAATAACTTCCTATTCTCTGTTCCTAGTTCGCAGAATTCTTTGTTCCATCATCGGGGTTTAAGTTTTCCTCGTAGTTTCGAAAAGGCCATGCTAAGTTTTGCGCCATATTGATGGTCTGGGTGAGCTGAGTTACTAGGGATTTTAATGCTTCGCTACTACTAATATCTGAGTCTATCTCTCTGATGTGATTGTTAGTAATATTTCTGAAGATTGCCTAGTTCGTCCTTGGAAGTAGTGGGTCGTGGATTAGATGCCTTGCCCAACCCCGGCTTTTTGAGTTCTGGCCTCTGTTTGTATGTTTTGTTTGTTAATCTTGTCCACAAAAATGTCCCTTGAGATGCAGAGAAAGGGTCGTTCACCCGCTCAGAGAACCGCAGTACGCAGGTAAGTCCAATTTATGCGGAGGGCGCCAACTATTCGGATAAGCCGTTAGAGCCTGAGCTATTTTTACTGGGCTCCAGCCAGTCTGACGCTCTGCACGGGTAGTAGTCTAGCCCAGGGGATGGAAAATGCCGAGAATTTGAGATAGGGAAGGGTTAGGGATGTGCACCTCTTTGCTATGGATAGGATCTGCCAATCAGTGTACCACTCGTTTAAAGCAAACACATCTTTAAGGCTCGCGTATCCTTAGTTAATCGCCCCATCTCTAAGAATTAGGGCAGTTCTTACCGGTCATCACACACGGGGAGGGTTTCCGCTAACCCTCTATACCTCGCATACAAAATCACAGCCTCATGCGCCTTATTTTTATTAAACTCTCACCTGAAGTTGAAAATGAGGTGCACGATACTAAACTTCAATATTTTGAAATAGTTATACAGCGCAAAAGGTCGGTAAGATAAGGCATCTTTTTATATACGTCTTTCCGTGCGGCACATAACTACATGTAAGTTATTGGAGAGTAACTAAAGAAGCAGTTATTTTCCAAAAGTAAGCAGTAAGGCTGCAGTTCTCAGTGTTTATATTGAAACAGAAACCGCTACAAAATATTTTTGATTCTTGAAAAACAAAGATTCAATTAGTAATATTTTATTATATCAGAAACAATGTAATTATTCTGTCTTCATTATTAGATAAGAGCTCAAGTTATGAAATAGTAGTACATTGAAATTCAAACATTTGCTTTATTTTGTATATATGTAAATATTATGGAAAGTAGAAAAACTGGATATTGAACGATAGCATAATAATAAAATAGTAATATAAAAATTATGTAATATATATAACATAATTAATATTAACCCATTTTTCATCACTATTCAAATTGAATAACTAAACTTATTTACTGATATTTCAAATATTAACTTTCAAAAGAGCTTAAACAATTTCATTTATTTACTTGGGATATAAAAAATTTTTAATTTTTACAATTTTTAACTATCTCTATTGGAAAAAGTGCCTCCTATTGGATGACTATATAATTTACAATTAATATATAGGTACCTTCATAGTTAGATATACTTACTATTATAGAAACTTAGTTATATTTATACAAACAACTGAAAATAAAAAAGAAGCAAACTAAACTGACTACTACGATTTAATTGTTTTAATTAAGTTAAACTACACATAGTAACAAATACCTTAACAGGCCATTCAATAAGTCCGTAGGAAAAGTATGTAAACAACAAAATTATGGCAAATTCGATTTTATTATTCAACATAGTTACCTTCGAGGACGATACAACGAGTATAGCAATTTTCCAACTTTTCGATACCACTTTTATAGTACGATTTCTCTTTCGCGTCCAAGTAGGCCCCAGTTTCAGCGTTTACTGCATTATCGGACTTAATTTTCTTTTCAGAAAGCATTGTCTTGATATCTGAAAACAGGGAAAAGTCCCTGGAGGCTAAATCTTTAGAATACGGTGGGTAGGGAAGCAATTTGAAGTCCAATTCCTTCAATTTTGCTATCGTTTTCATCGATTTGTGACACGTTGCATTATCTTGGTGAAACAAAACTTTTTTCTTTTGCAAATGTTGCGATTTCTTTACGATTTCAGCCTTCAATCGGTACAAAAGTTCACAATAATAGTCACTGTTGATGGTGGTTCCGTTTTAAATATAGTCGATGAATATTATTCCGTTCACATCTCAAAATACAGACGCCATTAACTTACCGACCTACTGTTGCATCTTTGCTCCCTTTGGATTCGATTCGTCGACTGCTGTCCACTAAGCTGACTCTCTATTGGATTGTGGTGTGTAATGGTGAAGCCATGTTTCATCCATTGTCACATATCGACGATAAAATTCGCTTTTATTGCGTTGTTGTTTTTGGTGAGCTGTGAATTCACGCGGCACCCACTTTGCACAAATGTTCGTGTAAAATGGTAAAAACACCACCACTAAACAATATTACAATGTCAACTAGCTCCTGCACCTTCAATTTAAGATCGTTCATGACCAATTTGTTAATTTTTTTATGTTTTCTGGAATAGCAGCCTCCATTGCGTTCTGTACCGTTTGTGTTGGTACGACCACGTTTAAATTCAGCAATCCACTTTTCTACCATTTGTCTCCATGGAGCAGAATCCGAATAATGTTTACCAAGCCATAGTTTGGTCTACATTATATTTTTTTTCACCAAAAAGCAATGCTTTGTCAAAACACTAAATTCACTTTTATCCATTTTTGTTTTTTCAACAACAAAGTAGCTTCACACAAAATGCTATAACTCACGAACCGATTATCAATTTTATACACGTGTTATTTAAAGGTTAGAACTCAATAAAAATAATATGAAAATCTAGTAACGCCATCTATGTGTCATCCTACACAATTATTGAATGGCCTGTTAGTTACTTAACACATTTACCTTGGTAGATACTTTGTATAAAACTGTGAAATGTGAAATATGAAAACGAAAATAAAGCGTAAAAACTCTGGTCCAAAGTACCTTGAGTACTAACTCAATCACATATCGTAATTATACATATGTTCAACTACCTAAACCTAAACAATAATTCAAAATATTGTTCACATAGATATATATATATATATATATATATATATATATATATATATATATATATATATATATATATATATATATATATATATATATATATATATATATATATATATATATATATATATATAGTCGATTCAGCAAAACATTACATAACAAAGTAAAAATATGTTTAAAATGATGTGCTCATATATTCTTATATGAATTTGTGTTAAAGTGAAGATACACTTTATTTATCCTGTATATGTAGTATGCAGCAAGATTTCTTAATGGAGTTATCGCCTACTGGACTACTGTACTTATGAACCAGCTGATATCAATTTATCAATTACAATAATATAAATCACCATGCGGCTAAAATTTCGGCTTAACCAAATGGACAGCTATTACAATGTTACAATGTTACAAGTTTTAATGTTAGAATGTTAAAGAAAATTTTATACTTTCATAATCTAAAACTGTCGTAATAAAATTGAGAAATTGTAGACTCATTTTTAATTATACAGCAAAGTTTTTATTACATATTTATTCACATTTACATACAATGATTTAATTTTTATTTTCAATATGTACACGCATTTAAAAATGTTTATAACTAAAAAAAGTATGAAAAAAATATATATTGTATATACAAGTATCATGTGATCGTATTTATATTCGTAAATATTTTGTTACACTATTGTAATAATATGCCCAATAGAGTTCAAAAGAAAAATATGTTCGTTTTTATAAGTTATAATCAGAGTGAACAATATTTAATTCAATATTGAAAACATCAAATGTGAATATTCGATTTAAAGACACCATCAATCAATAAAATAAAAAAAAATTTATATGTGGCACTTAAAGCCCCTAAGGGCTCGTTGGCCGAACTTCTCTTCCATTAATGTTGAGCGTGTTTAATTTTGGACGGTATTAGAAGGGACCTACTTATTTTAGTCGATTCCGAACGGCAGAACCCTTGAGACATCACTTTTTCTGAGCTTTGTCGCTTAGTTCTTTTAGAAGCTTTTCCATGGCAAATTGTTACTGCCGGAAGAATTACCAATTGCTTGCCGACAGGTGGGTACCGTTCGAAAGAAAAATCTTGTCGATATAAAATTTGTTATGCTTCATCCAACACACTATCCACTGAACCACGACACCCACCATCAATCAATAACTAGAGTAATAAAACTAAGAACGCCTCCTTAACAGCGTTTACTTGCTGGTGTGATTCCCTTAGACATTGTACCAAAATTATGTAAGATTTTAGCCATCGGTTTGGTTAAGACATCTGTTGGGATCTCGTTTGTTTGTATATATTTGATTTCCACAATATTTTTTTCAATTGCTTCTCGGACGAAGTGGTTTCTGTAGTGAATGTTTAGTTCAAGAGTGATGACAACCAAATTTGGCAATGCATTTCTTTGCTTTGTAAATCATTGTAAATTGCGATTGAGTTAGTGGGTTTGTATCCTAGTTCTTCCAACAAATATCCCAAATATTGCTACCACGCGTTGTTTTCTTGATTCCCAAGATGTGACTGCATCAGAGAGCACAAAACAAAAACCCGATTGAGTGGCAACCCCGTTTTACGAAATATTAATACAAAATCTTTTGTTGCATTTTAATTTTCAACTAATTTTATCCCTGCATTCCAATACTGCAACATATGTCGGGTCGACTAAAAATAGCCAAATGATATAAAGATCCAACCATTTCCTGATACATCTTCTGATTTACATTTTCTCCTTCTAATCCTCGATATCGTTATGAATGATCGCCGAGTCAAGTTGCGTGAGATTGTTAAAATGGCAAACATCTCATATGAACGTGTGTTCAACATTTTGCATGAACATTTGCATATGAAAAAGCTATCAGCAAGATGGGTGCCGCGTTTGCTCAGTGTCGAACAAAAACGAGTTCGAGAGACCACTTAACAGCGGTGTTTGGACATGATAAACCGTAATCCTGTTGATTTTTGGCGTCGATTAATAATTGTTGATGAAACGTGGGTCCACCACTACACACCTGAAACCAAAAATCAATCGAAACAATTGGTGGAAGCTGGTGGAAGTGGTCCAAAGAAGGCGAAGGCAGTGATATCGGCTGGCAAGATTATGGCCACTGTATTTTGGGATGCACTCGGAATATTGATTATCGATTATCTTGAAAAAGGATCCACAATCACAGTAAAGAATTATCGTGCATTATTGGATCAATTGAATGATGCAATCAAGAAAAAACGACCACATGTAAAGAATAAAAAACTGCTCTTTCTTCAAGACAACGTACCGGTTCACACAGCATTAGATACTATGCTAAAATTACGTGAAATACACTTCGAATTGGTTGATCATCCACCATATAGTCCAGATTTAGCTCCTAGTGACTTTTTCCTGTTTCCAAACTTGAAAAAATGTCTCGCAGAAAAAAGATTCAGCTCAAACGAAGAAGTGATTACCGAAGCTTACGCGTATTTTGAGGGGTTCCCGAAATCGTATTATTCAGATGGTATAAAAAAGTTGGAATATCGTCTTACTAAAAGTGTCGAAGTAAAAGGAGACTATGTTGAGAAATAAATGGTTTTTGAAAAAAAAAAAAGATTTTTTCCTACTTAGGTAGCTTCATTATCAATCCACCCTCGTAATTGGGTTTATTGTACATAATCATTTCTTTGTAGCGTATGTTGATATTTATTCAAATCTTCTGAATTATCGTAAAAAATTTCTTCTTCTGATTCTATCATTTTTTCAACTTATCTTCTGTACTTTCTTGTATATATTTCATTTTCTTTTTCTATTTTATATTTATTATCATTTATGTTAAATTTAAAACCCGACTATTTTCGTTCGCTTTTACTTCGAATTCTTCATTTACAAATTTAACATCACGACTTTTGACAATGTACCAGGCTCCCATAAACGGTATGCCTGTCTGAATAACCTGCTAGAACATATTCGTAACTTCTAACATACCATTTAGATTTTCCTTTCTTTTTATCTAATACAAATGATTTGCATCCAATTTGACGCAAATGTTTTGCTGTATGTATTTTTCCAGTCTACATTTCTTCTGGTGTTTCATTTAAATTTAAATCAGAATTTTTGGAAGTTTGGGATTCTATCATCGTACAACTTGGCATTCGACTAATAGCCTAGACAGACGGCAGCCTAATTCCGGATTACCGGCGCAGTTAATCCGAATAAAATAATAACCTGACAGACGGCAGTATTGCGGATTAACTAAACGGCTGATTGCTGTTTTATTAGGTCTGTCCACTTACGTTACTATCACTATCAATTTCTGTCGTCTATCACTCTCGATATGAGAAAATCTACAAGAAGTACGTGAACTGAAAACTATCAAAATCTTGTAAATTAACATTCACCGTTCGTAATTGACAGCTGGATTTATTTGTTCACCAACACTTTTCATGTTGAAAACTGTTAACAATTGTTGAAAGTTATTTGTTAGCGAACATGCCTAATATTTTGTAAAATTGATCGAGAAAAATTAACAATAGACAATTTTCAGCAGTGTTGCCATTGCAAATTGCCGTAATCCTCTTTTATTTTGAGAATTAACTCATAGAGTTTATGCGGATCAGCTGCAGTTAATGCCCGAGTTAATTCGAATTAACTCGGTAATCCGGAATTAGGCTTCCGTCTGTCTAGGATATAACGTTCTATTAATTCTATAAGCGAAGTCAAATGGCCGCTTGTTTTGAGATATTGTGAAAACTCATTACTATTGAGCTCAGAACGGACTGACTTGATATTTGTGCTTTTTTCAAACTCAACTTCTGTTTTGAAATCATTAAAAACTTCTAAATATTCGCTCTTATTACGAAAAATTCACACCGGGCCACATATATCAGTGCGCACCAAATCCAATATTCCCTTTGTAGATTTATCCCTCTTGCTTGGAAATGGTTCCTGCGTTTGCTTCACTCTAATACAAATGATAAAATTAAGTTTTTGATATGTTAATTTTGGTCATCATAAGACCATGTCTTTGATTCTAAGCTTCTGTAAATATGCAGCATTTAGTTGGTTAAATAGCTTATGCCATATTTCAAATTCTGAAAACATGCCACCTTGCAATTTTCGCTGTCTGATTTCTTGGATATAAGAATACATTTTAATTCTGGAACGTACATGTTTTTGTAAAGACATGCGTTTATGATTATTTATTTTAATATTCAGCTCAACAGTGCTAAATCCTTCAATATCTCTCTTTCTAGTTAGCTAAATATATTTTGCCAAAATGGCTTTTGCCGATTTCACTATCTCACTATCTAGCTCCACTATCCACGTGTTAGCATTCTCTTTTATGGTACGATTACATCTGCCTTTATTGCAGTTTTCTGTAGTGGCTATGAATCTTTTTATTCCACATTTTATAACAATCGTATGAGAAATTGTTACGGAACATATCTTGATAATTACCTTGATAACAGCTTTTGATTTTGTTAGGTTGCTTTTTAAATTTTATTTTTATTTTATTTATTTAGGTGTAGTATATAATACTGATAATACATAACTAAAGAGTGAAGGTGCCAGGTCTAACAACTAACTACTAAATTTATACACTTTCAATGCGTTATTCTGATCATTTTGAACGTCTTCAAAATGCTCTCTCTTATCACATTCATATTGCGAGATCGTCTGAAGGTCTGACATCTTTAAATTTAACAATTTACTACAACTTTCAGCCTCATGTCTAGTTGGCTTCCGTTCAATAAAAGTTGCGTCCGTCGCAATTATTGATTCAGCTCTTACATTCATAACTCTTTCATTAAACACAGTTTGTAATTGTAATTCATTTTCGTGCTCCAAAACGTCTTTCCTCTTCGCTACGCACCATTTTCAATAATATGCTCCTGTACGAAACTGCCTCCATTTGGGGTTTCCATGTTGCGTGATTCATCCCATTAAGCAATGGGATTAGCCGGTCCTAGACATGATTTTATTTGAAAATGTTCGTATTCTTTTATTTCTTTATTATTCCTTTGATCAATATTGGAAACTGAACTCGCTACAGTATATATTATACTGCTTATGAAATCTGGTTTGGATCCAGGACCTGACATATGTATAACCTAATGAAATAATATGCACAATAGAGTTCAAAAGAAATATGTGTTCGTTTGTTAGAAGTTATAATCAGAGTTAAAAATATTGAATATAATATTGAAAACATCAATTATGAATATTTGATTTACAAACACTATCACTCAATAAGTAGAATATTAAACGTAACAAGTACATAACAAGTAAGTATATAAATATGAACGTTGTTGATCTTTAATATACACAATGTTCCATAGGTAGGCAAACTTAAACATTTGTTTCGAATGTTGGATGAAGGATAGCTTGTTGGAAAGCTTGTTTCATAACTTAAAAACTGTAAACGATAGTCTGTTTTTTCCCCTACATCTTTATTTATATGTATTGGTTCTGATGTGCTCAAATGATCCAGGTTTCAAAAAGAATTCAAGATAAAAATTGAGAACCCTGTAGTACATTATTATGTAGTTTCACGTATTTTTAAGTAAAAAGTAGAAATTTTAAACTTTTTGGATCGAATATATAAAACCAGACTATTCTGGGCAAAAGCCCTATAGTAGTTTTTTTACTTATGTTACACAACTTTCCGAAAAGCCAACCCCCTTCTAATTTCAAACAAGCTGTTGGACAGTGTTTCAAAGAAACATACAATGGCTGACGAATAAAACTTAGCAACAAGATACGATTTGCACATATCTCACTTAAGTATATAACAAATTTTTTGCTTTTTTATATTACATTGCTGATATATGCGGTACCTTAAGTTAGCGTTAGTGGTAGTTAAAGTGCCAAATTCAAATTAATACACATACGTTATTCTATATATACATATAGATATATGTATGCATAGCAACAACAAATTGTTGTTGCTATGCAAAAACAAATCGGTTTTTCATCTTATTGTATTTTTCCTCTTTATATTATGGCAAATATTTATGGTATTGTCTTCTTCTTCTATATGTTAGATGAGTAATAGACTTGACAACTAATTGGACAGTTTTTGTTATATTTATTTAAACATTTTGTGTAATTAACAAATTTACGTATATATAAGTATATGTACAAATAAATAAAGTATATGTACACAGAGAAAAAATGCCTAATATTGAGATTTGCATATGTAAATTAACACTCTAAAAATATGTACGAATGTTATGAATAATATATATAAAGTTTATTACATTTGCATTTGTTTCGCAATCTTTTTGACATAAATAACATAATTGTTGTTTACAATGCTGTGAGACGGTTGACAAATCATATCTAACCAACTTAGCAAACGAAGCGCAATGGTAGCACGATTTTTTTTAACGAATTTTTAGCTTTGAAAGCCTGTTAATCTTACTAATTTACCTGAACTGTACTTTACATATAGTAGTTTGACGACAATTCGTTCAAAAATAAATATGAAAAATTCATTTTTTTCAAAAATTGTTTTTATTTTTATATAAGAGAAATCCTAATTCAATAAAACTGCTTACATAAAAGAACATATTGATCTGCTGGTAGAGTTCTGGCCTATATCAGTTATCAAATGAAGATGCAAATGTCAAAGCTTGTGCAATATATTCCTGCTATGGAATAATTCGTTTAGAAATATATAACTTGAATTTTTTTTTTGCTACGCAACATTCGAACATTCGCAACATTAATATCGAAAAGATTTTTCTTTCGAACGGTACCCACCTGTCGGCAAGCAATTGGCAATTCTTCCGACAGTAACAACTTGCCATGAAAAAGCTTCTAAAAGAAAGTGATGTCACAAGGGTTCTGCTGTTCGGAACCGGCTAAAATAAGTAGGTCCCTTCTAATACTGTCCAAAAATTTAACACGCACAACAGTAATGGAAGAGAAGCTTCGCCAATGAGCCCTTCGGGGCTTTAAGAGCCACATATTTATTTTTTTTAACATTCGAGGGAATATTCATATTGATCAATTTAAGCTATCGACATAAATTTTCAAAAGTTTATAGGACTCAGTGTCATTCACTGATTCAACATAACCAGGTTCGTCCATCTGTCTCTAGTCTGACGCTGACAATTTCTCCAGTACTTGATCTTTCCACCGGAGGTTAGGCCTTCCTCTTCTGCGTTCCGAATATAACACCTTCTTAGTCGGAGCGTGTTCTTCCATTCGCTCGACATGAATGCGCTTTACTATGTCGGTGTGGGCATACAGCTCATACGACTCATGGTTGTATCTTATTCGATACTCACCACCAACAGAAATTGATCCAAAGATCTTGCTTACGATTTTTCTCTCGAAAACTCTAAGCATTCTCTCATCTAAGGTGGAAATTGTCCAAAGTTCGGCGCCATATGTAAAGTCTTGTAGAGTGTGGTTTTCATTTCTCGAGAAAGGGCCCGACTTCTCAATAAAAAAACGAGGATCAAATATCGTCTGCTGAATGCAGTTACGTGATCGCACCTTGCAGGTGTGGGAACTTTGTCACGTTGAAGTGTAACGTGCGTTACCCAACAGAGTGTGGGAAAGAATTTTCTGGAACGGAATTTTAAAGTGTCACGTTGAGATGCAACGTGCTTTATGCTTGCGCGTGCATTGCAGCGGATGCAAAAAGTCCGCGCGTGTGTTTGAAACTAGGGCAAGGAAATGTAAATCTTTTGATAAGAATTTACAGACAGACGTTAAAGAATTTAGACTGTTAACTATTCTGTTAACTACTCCTCCTCTTGAAGATCAAGCGTCCTCGCCTGCTTAAGTTTATTAAGGACATTTACAATCTTAATTCGTTGTTGTCTTCTTTTCATAAGAAGAAAAATAGCTATTACCGCTGCTATTATTACAAGGCAGACGACCGCATAAGATGTTTCTTTTATTTTAGAATGCAACAGGGCAATTCTATCAATGTTTCTGGTGTGCAATTCATGTAAATATGGAAGCGATAAGAGAGAGATATGGTTTGTGAAATTTACGGAGTGAGCCATAGGGGTTTCATGTAGGCTATTTTCCTTTGGTTTCGTAACTTGGTTCCGTTTATTGCTAGTTCATCATCGAACTTAAGTAGGAATGTTCCCTTGTTGAGGAGTTTCCTTACTCCTTGCTCTGTGATTTCAGAAGGTTGGTTATTTATAACCACAATTCCATCGTCAATTACTGAAAAGAATGGAAGATCATAGGCGGGTATTGTTTGGCAAGATGCTGTATTGTTATTTAAGAGGTTGGTAAGACATAGGTCTTTTAGATGAAGTAAATTTTGGCAAAAGGAAGTGGTAACTTTTTTCTTACAATTACTTAGTGCTATATAATGATTGTTACATTTAGCAAATTCATTACTTTCAAATAAAAGCATTTTATTCTCATGAATAACAGGTATAATTAATAAATTTTTGCATAATGCCTCGATAATAGGAAACTTAATTATAAATACAATAATTTTTTTATTTTGCAATATTTTTAACTTTGAATTTGCGATGATTTCGCTTACACTTATATCTATATTACTTTTTTCAGAATTAAAAATGTATTTCGTTTCTCTTATATTTAATAGTAAAGGATTTATGGGAGTTAAGTTTTCCTAACATTATTGATAATGCAATGCTGTCTAGTTTAAAATGAGTTCGTTTTCTTTGACATGCATTTCTTCAAGATCGTCATAGTCGGGAGTACCTGCAATGTATTTAAGCGCTGATCCCAGAAAGTTAATGCTGCGAACATGTCGATGGTGGGTTTTCAAGGAATCGACTAGTTTCTCTATTTGTTCTATATCCGCTTCTAAAAGTTTCTTCATTTGGGAATTCAATTAAGTTGTGCGTCTCATTTATTATTTCCTTGAAGTCAGTCAGATTAGTTTTGTGTAATAGGGTTCTGCTGTCGGTCAAGATTGCCACCTTACCATCCAGTATAGGAATGTAGTGTGAGGAAGAGTAATCCACTATATTGGTGTGGATGTAAGGAAAGAGTGAAATTATAAGCCTGGCAAAGAGGTGAGAAGAAAAAAACGAAATTTAATAGATTTGAAGTGAAGAGCATCTACCTAATATTATCCTTGTGGACTAGTCTGCTATCAATTTGTACTGAATTCCCCATATCCTTTTGCACTATTTTCTTAACAAACAGATTGCTGAACTTATTTCCTATACGCTTATTAGCTTTGACATACACGATATCTCCGGGTTCGAATGTTCTTATATGCCTATCCTTGTTATGATACTGAAGGTCCTTTTCTTGAATCTCGGTCAGTTTTTTTATAATGTATTCCTTTTTTTCTTCTGGAAGAGAGTGGATTATATCTACGGGTCTGCAATTTGTTACTGAATGGATAGTGTTATTATACTTAGAGGTAGCGATGAGAACAAGGTCTTTGGTGTCTGAGATTTGTCCCTCATTCTTTAAACATCTAGCTATTTCGCCAAGTGTGCTATGTAGTCTTTCTACTTGACCGTTACTAGTGCTGTGTGCTGGGGGCACGGTAAATAAAGACACTCCGAAATTGTTTCTTAGCAAGGATTTTACGGTTTCCGAATTGAAGGATTTTTCGTTATCACACACTATTGTTTCGGCATTCGGGAAGAAATTCATGATTTGTAACATTGGTATTTTTATGTCTACTATGGATCGCGACTCTATGGGGAAAGTAAGGGCATATTTTGAAAATTTATCGATACAAGTAATGAAATGGACCCTGTCAGTAGAAAATATGTTCAAATGGATGATCTGTCCAGGGTGAGTTGGGATTGGTGTCTTGTCAATCTGATTCTTTGTGGGGTGTCTGTCATATTTCGCTTCTTTGCATGTTCTACAGTTAAGGGCAATCTCTTTTAATTTCCTTGACATCTTTGGAAAGTAGTAATATTCAAGAATTTGATTTCTATTTTCTTGGATGTTTCTGTGTGCTCGGTTATGTTCACTGATAAGAATCTCGGACTGATCGTTAGGATTATGTATGTCTATTACAATCTTTTCCGAATGGCGGAATTTAGCCGAAAGGAAGCGTTTGACAACTTCGTTTTGAATTTGTCCTAGGGTGTGCAAATCGCAGTGAATGCAGTTTATTACTTGCGGGTTCACGGCATCTTTCAAAAGAGGGTATATTTCGTTAATGGTGCTAAAGTTTATTAAATGCCTGATCTGTTTTTTGAATAACGTTTCGGTTGTGAGTTCTGATGTATTGGTCTTATTTAGAATGATTTGATTCCTAAAACAATTTACAGGATTTTGTACTGTCCTAATTATTTCCGTAAGGGATTCTTCACTATGAATGGTTTCTATTTCTGAGTTTTGAGATTCCCCTGGTCCTCGACTTTGTCCTTCTGATGCAGTTTCCGTATCTGATCTGGTATCCGATCCAAAATCTGCACCTACAGAGCTAATGGATTCTAAGTCGTCCTCTAAATTATTAACATATTGCCTGGATAATGCATCCGCGACAACATTATCTTTGCCGGGTTTATAGAAGAATTTCGGAGTGAACTCCTCAATGAAAGCTCGCCATCGCCTAATTTTAGTATTTGGATTTTTCTCGGATATTGAGAATGAAAGTGGTTGGTGGTCAGTATAGATGTGGAGGCTTTTTACGCCATACAGATAGTAAGGCCCAAACGATAGCCAATAATTCACGCTCATTGGTCGCATAATTCTCTTCTGTGGGTGACAGTGTTCTTGAAATCATAGTTATAGGCCTACTGTCCTGAGAAAGTACAGCACCCAAAGCTGTTGAGGAGGCATCAGTTGTAAGCTCAAAGGGTTTACTGAAGTCAGGCTGTAATAACAGTACATCTTCTGAGGCCAGTAGCTGCTTTACTCTTATAAATGCTTCGAGCGCTTCTTTGTCCAAGTTCACTGGAATATTTTTTGAATATCTACTACCAATGTGTCCATTCTCTCCACGCAAATACTTCGTAAGTGGTTTCGTGATCTGAGCATAATATTTAACAAATCTTCTATAGTACCCTGCTAATCCTAAGAATGACCTTAAGCTTCTCAGAGTTCTAGGTTCCTTATATTCTACAATGTCTCTGATTTTATCTGGACATGTTTTAATACCTTTCTGGGATACCACAAATCCTAGAAACTCTACGGACTCCTGGAAAAATTTAGATTTTTCGGGTGATACTTTCATATTCGCTTTGTATAGTTTCTGCAAAATTGTCTCTATATCCTTAAAATGTTGATCTACTGTATCGGAGAAGATTATAATGTCGTCAATATAAACATGACAACTCCTCCCTATTTCTTCTCGTAAAACATCATCAATTGCCCGTTGAAAAATACTTGGAGCGTTCTTTAATCCGAATGGAAGGCGACAAAATTCATATTTTCCATTGTTTACGCTAAACGCAGTTTTTTCCCTGTCTTTTTCTGCCAAGTTAATTTAATGGAAGCCTGATTTAAGATCAATAGTGGTAAAGTATTTTGCTTTGCCTAGGTTTGAAAGAATGACGGAAGTGTTTGGAATAGGGTATTTGTCACTTATTGTTTTCGAGTTGAGTTTCCTGAAATTCGTGACAAGTCTTTTCTTCGGTCTTCCGAGATCGTCAAATCCCTTTTTATCCACAATCCAAAGTGGATTGTTATAAGAAGATCGGGAAGGCCTGATTACTTTATTTTTGAGTAGTTCCGCAATTTCTTGGTTAACGAATTCGGATAAGGCGAGTGGATAAGGATAGAATTTTGAGTATATCGGTTCCTGATCTATAGTTCTGATGGTTGCTACTACATTTGTGGTGTATGGCAGCGCTTCGTCTGGATCGGCAAAAACGGCTTTATAGTTTTCTAAAAGTTCATTAAGATTTTTTTCTAAGGTTGGTGCACTTCGGATGTGTTTGTGGGCTATTAAAATGTTATTAACCTCCTTACAATAAAAGTACTTTAAAATCTCCCTTCCATTGTTATGTACTAAAACTCCTTTCTTCAGGTTAATCTGAGCATTGATTTCGTTTAAGAAATCAAGGCCAATTATGCCTTCGAAAGTTTCTAGTTCCGGTAAGATAAAGAAACACGCGTTTTTATTAAAAAGGTTAATACAACATTTTGAATTTATTACTGAATTTCCATGGACTGATTTGACAAAAAATGGTTTCCTAACAGGTTTTATTGATTTTAAGTCTTCTAAATTTTTTATGTAATTCTTTGATGCACCGGTATCTATTAACAACTTAATTAATTTTCCTCCAATATATCTCTCGACATATGAGAGGAGGGATGTTCCTCTAAAAAATTTATCTCGTCTTGTCCAACTGTTTCACCAGTTTCATCAGTTGTGATATCATCATATGATCCTAAATTCTGTTCTTCTTGGTAGTACTGCTCTTCTTGATTTAGGTGATTCAATCTTTGGAATTTAGGTGGATCCTGCCTCAGTGATTCTAAAGGTCTCTTAGTACCCTGAGCCTGTTGCCTAAATAATTCTTGCTGCATGCTTCTTAAGCTGCAATCAACGTCCATTGGTTCAGGTCTGGCCTGATAATGAGGTTTTTGAGGTTGTCCAAAATTATTTGTTGGTCCTTGGAATTGACCAAAATTGTTGATTGGCCTTTGGGTTTGACCAAAGTTGTTTACTGGTCTTAGGTGTTGACCAAAACTATTTGCTGTTCCTTGGGGCTGACCGAACCTATTCAATGACCTTTGGTGTTGTCCGAAATTATTTGCTGGACGCGGGCCGTTTTGGCCAAATGCACGTTGTGGGGAAACATTAGATTGATGGTTATAGTGTGGAGAATTTAATACGGGGTTTTGCCTTGGCGACTGGTTCCAATAGGTAGTTGCGAAATTATACTTTATTTGGTTCGATTCTAATTCTTGAGCTAGCGCAAGGGCAGAAGGCATATCTGGAGGCCTGCATGAGAACAGAATGTCACAATGGGGTCGTCTGAGCCCAGATATGAATACCCGAAGGGCATCCTGTCTGTATTTCTGGTTCAGAGATTCTATCAACATCTGGTTGCATTCGTTTGTCATAATTACCTTATTGACTATCAATGTGAGTTTTTGTTCTACTTCATCATAGAAACTCACGATTGATCTTGTTCCCTGCTTGAGAGTAGAAAGCTCCTGCTCTAGTGTGAAAATTGAGCGTTTATCTCCATAAGAGAAATCTAGCCGAGCGATAATCGCTTTAAAATTAAGGACTGTATTATATGAGCTCAAGACAGTGTCAGCTGCACCTACAATTCTATTTCGCATGATAGCAACTGCTTGATAATAACGTGAGCTGCCTTCATATTTTTCGAAAAGTTTGTGAGCAGTTGTGGCGGCTTGGCGCCACGAAACGTATCTTGAGGGATCACCGTTAAACTCTGGAATGGATTTAACAATATCAAGGGACTCACTACAGTCCACATTGGGAATTATCGTGATTGGTTTATAAGGTTCGACCAGAGTGGGTGTTTCTAAAAGTCTCAGTCTGTTAGTTAAGTCATCAACAGTAACTTGAAAGTCCTTTCTTGTTTGTTCTGTAGCTACTTCTATTGCTGTCGTGAGGAGCGCTTGTACTCCGCCAGCGTCCATTATGTTTTGTTTGGTTTCGTCTTGTTCGTTGTCGCCTAATCTTAATTGCCAGCTGCTTAGTTCTTCGGTTAGCTGATCTATGCTCAGCTCCTCAATACTCATAGAATCTCAACAATATTGTTATTATTTTTACTTTTCCTTAATTTCATAAGTTATAATTACTCTTTTTCTTAAAATTCGACTTACAATGTTGTAGCATTTAACCTCATCCTCGCTTGTAGTGTTGGTTCCTGTAGATACAAATTCGAATTTGGGTTCTCCGAGTATCTGCTCAAGTTCCTCCACAGTGTAGGTTGAATTCTTATGATGTTTGGTTTCTGGAGACACGCCGTTTGGTTCAACTATCCGTACTAATTCCAGTTCTAAGTCGTCAAGCATGAGCGATTTGTTGATTGCTGATTTAAAAGATTTCGTACAGGAGTATAATTTTTGATGATTGACCTTTATTCTTCGCAGGAGTATAGTTTTTGATTATTGAACTTTATTCTTCACAAGAGTATAGTTTTTGATGATTTATTCTTCACTGGAGTGTAGTTTTTGATGATTGAACTTTATTCTTCACAGGAGTATAGTTTTTGATGATTTATTCTTCACAGGAGTGTAGTTTTTGATGATTGAACTTTATTCTTCACAGGAGTATAGTTTTTGATGATTTATTCTTCACAGGAATGTAGTTTTTGATGATTGAACTTTATTCTTCACAGGAGTATTGTTTTTGATGATTTATTCTTCACAGGAGTGTAGTTTTTAATGATTTAGAAAATTTTTTTTATTTTTCAATTTTCGGCGTGCCCCACGTTGGGCGCCAATTAAAAAAAGATTAATTAATATTCAAAATTTTTTTAATGTTTTTTATTAAAACTTTTACTTTAGTTACAGGTTTTCACTTTATTCTAAATTTCTTTACACGAGAATGTCTTGCTTTCCGCTATGCGGAACTTTTTCGGCAAGATTACCTTTTAAAGTTTTTAAAGACTCACTGTCAGAGACTAACTAACTTAGCTACCATTTCCCTTTTATTTATACGAAAATCTTCGCGCTTATTATCGTAACGCGCGTGGGAACGCAAGCTTGCCAAAAAAGCCAAAAAGAAAAGAATAAAAAACCGAGTATCAAATATCGTCTGCTGAATGCAGTTACGTGATCGCACCTTGCAGGTGTGGGAACTTTGTCACGTTGAAGTGTAACATGCGTTACCCAACAGAGTGTGGGAAAGAATTTTCTGGAACGGAAATTTAAAGTGTCACGTTGAGATGCAACGTGCTTTATGCTTGCGCGTGCATTGCAGCGGATGCAAAAAGTCCGCGCGTGTGTTTGAAACTAGGGCAAGGAAATGTAAATCTTTTGATAAGAATTTACAGACAGACGTTAAAGAATTTACAGACGGACGTTAGACTGTTAACTATTCTGTTAACTTATATATATATATATATATATATATATATATATATATATATATATATATATATATATATATATATATATATATATATATATATATATATATATATATATATATATATAATATTATATTTACAATATAAGGTATGTTTAAGGTCTATTTATAAAAATAGAACATGCGAGGAATAGCACAATGATTAGAACTCGTGAACCGAATTAGTTCGAATGTCTAACGCAAGATGACCTTCAAGCTTTCTTTACTTGGATGATGACACCTTTTGAGTGAGGGGACCACTAAGTAAGGCTTCCGCAGATATTTTGACGGATTCCAGTTAGGAAGATTTGAGGAATCATATCGCTACCTATGACCATGTCGATTTGCGTTTGCACGAAGCAATTTGGGTCGACCAAATCTAACATTGCGAATTGTTGCCATTCGAGCCCGCAAATTGTAAATGTTGGAAGAAACTTGGTCAATTGTGGGAGTGTAATTGCCCGTGTGTGTAATTGGTTAGCTATTTTAAATTAAAAGCGATAAATGAGAAACTATGAATTTATTTGGTCATAGGCCAGTACAATTAATTAAATACCGTTTCATTGAATACCTATGTAGTCGTGCGTATGGTGGCGACTCGAACATTCTTATCCAAGACCCGTCCAAGACGCCATAGAGTAGGAGGAGCGCGTTCAATGCGCAGTAATATTAGATCTTCAATCTTTACGGTAATCTTACTTTGATACCATTTATCTCGGACCTGTAGTTCTTGCAGATACACACAAATCCATCTCTTCTAGAAATAATGTTACATTTGTTGAAGCTGCTTCCACTTCTTCCGGTGGTATGAAGTCCCACGAGGCACTATGACTCGTTGCATAGCTGCAATTAGTTTTAAGTTGTTTACGAAGGCTTTACGTTCTTCCTTTAACTCAGTATTGGTACCAGTGAATGTTGTGCAACAATCGCTATAAATATCGGAGCTATATCCCCGTTGAGCGATGAAACGACAAAGTGTACCGAGAAAGCAGTAGTACTCACATCGCTGACCAATTCTAGGAGAATGGCTCGAGTACTGGAGCACACGAAAAGAGCAACGTATCCCTTATAACTGCGATGTCCTCTGAATTTCGTAGTACGAATATAATAGGGTCGCGCGTAATCCAACCCACAGTGATTGAATGCTCTTCCTATTATTTGAGTTGTGGCGGTACTACGCTGTCTCATATATCTAATGCAGCGATGAATAAAATGTTTGACCGATGGTCGAGATTAAATTATCCAGTATCGTCTTCTCAAAAACCAAATGTTGCTTGTACGCCACCATGCATTGTACACTCATGTGTTTGATCGACTAATAGCATACATAGGTGATCTCTTTTCCGTAGGATGACTGGAAATTGTTCATACTGTGGCACGACAGCATTTTTTAATCGACCGATTAAACGCATAATTGCATTTTCGTTCAAAATTAGATTGAATTTCAGTAGCTTGCTCTTCGAGTTTAGTGGCTTGGTACAACGAAGACAAGAAATCTCATAAACAAAGTGCCACCACTGCACATACCTGGTCTAGAATTGTAAGGCTGTCACTCTTTCCATCGCTGTAAACCATGAGATCGATGAAGTCTTGCTGCGATGAACCGTCTACACCAGGAGGTAACTGCTAGCAACATGTTTATGTTCGAGTATTTTGTAAGTACGAGTATATATGCAGCGAGTGAGATAGCCGGTTTTGATAGAGTCGTTGATAAAATAACAATAGTTTCTGCGCTTGTTGTATGTGTACTAATATGCTGTTCGGGCCATTTTCTTGACAACAGAGCTAATGAGGCCCAGTAGTAGTTTTTGAGTCCGACCAGCAATGAGTTCAAAGTGATGGTAATTTCATAGTTTTGATCACTTTCACCGCTACCTTTGCTGTAAGAAGGACCGCATTCAACTCCAGACGAGATATGGTGATCTTTTTGATCGGTGCGACTTTAGTCTTGGGCGTCAGAATCGATACAACGATATTCCCTTCCGGCATCACCAACCGTAAGCATGCTACACCTGCATATGCGATTGTCGATGCATCGGAAAATACGTGTACTTGATAGATGTGTATAAACGGAGACACTCCGATCCATATAGGTATCATGAGGCAAGGGATCTTCCCTATCACAGCTGGAGAGCCAGAGCTGTTGACAGAACATCTTCCCAGTTACGACGATTGGTGCCAAAAGACCTGGATTATCACGCCCGATAATTGTTGGCACTTGGTGATCCTTATCACCAAGCGCCAACAATTATCGGTAGAGGGGATACCTTTAACCTGTAGTTTATGCTATCTCTGTCACAGAGCCATTATATACCGAGCGCTTTAGTCTCACGATCAAAAATAAGATTACAACAGATTGCGTGTACCCTATCATTAGCGTGACGACGTTGAATGATTTCGGTCGAATTAGAACTCCATTTCCGAGGATTGAAACCTCCGCGCTGTAATAACTGTTGAAGTTCACGTTGGGTTTTTGATGCCGCTTCTACTGTATCTTCTCCATGTAGACTATCATTAATGTAGAACGACGTCTTTAGTATTTTCGATGCTACTGGCAAGTCTTCTTCATCTTCCGCTAATGTGTGTAGCACTTTAATTGTCAAGTATGGTGAGCAGTTTATGCTATATGTTACGGTGAGCAAACGATATATAGCAGGGTTTCCTTCCTGGTCTCGCCACACAATAAGTTGCATATTGGCATTTCCCTTGATAACGATGATTTTGCGATAGCAATTCTCAATATCAGCCATGAAACCAATTCGATGCATTCTCCATTTTAAGATGGTCGAGCTCAGATCGCTTTGAAGCTTGAGCCCAAATTGAAGGGAGTCGTTCAGTGACATTCCATTTTTGTATTTTCTCGATGCATTAAATACAGTGCATAATTTTGTAGCGGAACTAGCTCCCTTATATACGCCATTGTGAGGAATGTAGCAGACATCTTGTTGCCTTCCTTTCGAGCACTCGCTCCATATGTCCGAGCTTGATATATTCATCCAAGAACGCTGCATACATTTCGTCCATCTCTGAATCATTTCGAAGACGAGCTTGTTGATACGCAAAAAGTTTGAACGCATCCAACTTTGAGTCAGATAGATTTGATAAGTTACAAGATTGCTTGAATGGGTATTTTACCTGGTACCTCGTCCTCTGCCATCTTGGAAGGAGATATACATCGGCTCCTATAATGACCTCAACTGATCCTGGTTCGTAAAACTTCGGGTCTGAAAAAGTGAGACCTAGAAAGTTGCTGGACTACTGTGGATCAACGCGATTCTGAGGCATCAGGTGCCCTAGACACGGAAGAACAAGTGCCGAGAATTCCACACTAAAATTAGGCTCTGTGAAAGAGCATAGTGAACAAGGGATTTAGAATAACCAACACTGCATCCACCAATTCCAGTAATTAGAACTAATAAACGAGTTTTGCGCAAATAAAGTTGTTGCGCTGCAAATTCGCTTATGATAGAGTGCACGAAGTTGTATGTAATGTCCCGACGGGAACCGTACCCCAATTCGACTGGTGGCTAGTAAAACAAGTGTTAGGGGTACTTATTTTTTAATGACTTGCTCTTGAGAAAAATATCCGCGCACATGTGGTGCACGCTGATTCCGTTGACTTTCGTATAATAGTGTATGATGTTTTTGCATACATTTTTGAAGTTTGATTTGCATTAAGGCTATTTCAGCAAAGCTTGGCGTTTGATACTTGATCTAATTTTGCTGTCGGTGTTTTCCTCCGAAAATCTGAATAGTACATTAGAGATTGCTTCCCAGTGCAGCAGGGACATCGGGTTATATTTGTTTGATGACTACGAATGCCTGGAGATTGTTGTTGTGATTTAGAGGCTGTATCTTTTGGCTTTGGCTCATAGACTGCAGTTATCGCCTTAAGACCCTGAATACGCCTTTCCAGAAAATTTATAGTGCATCGTAGTAAGGCATAATATATGGAAACTCGAGCGACATCTCACGCTTTTATTGTCACAGTATTTAGTTTTTCGGTTATTAGCAAACATTGCCAGTCGTCCCAATGAGACGTTGAACGTCCTAGCTGCTTTAAGGCACGCACAGTTTCGGTTGCGCTATCTACCAATTTACGCATACTACTGTCAGATTCAGTAGTCAGAGCAGGTAACTTTAAAATATTGCGTAGATACGAATTGACTAAACGACGTTTGTTGTCATACCGTTGTCGCAACATATCCCATGCAATCTTGAAATTGTTCTCGACGATATTTAGACTACGCAATATTGTTTCAGCTTCACCTTGTATGCTACTTTTAAGATAACGCATTTGTTGTACGTTGAACAACGAAGTATCTTGGACAACACATGTTTTTTTTTCAGGTTATATACATTTTGTTGAATCTTCCAAAAATGTCTTAGAACTAAAAATAAATCTTCATAGTATAGTATTTAACATTTCACTTTTGAATTCAGATCATTCATTACCAACTTCCCAACGCCAGTGCTTTGAGTAGTTATGGCATATGAAAAGAAGTAGCACAATACTTAAGTAATCGTGTAATGAATAAATTTATAATCTAAACGTGAGCCCCAATGAGTATGTTTTGCATTAAATTATCCAGCAGCAATAAACTTCACATCGAGAGTACTAAAGAATTTTTGTATTGCTGCTCATCTATATTAAACCTGGGTGGGCAATAGATGGCTGATACTGTCAAGCCTTTGACATATTCTTCGAGCTGAATAGTCGTGCATTGGCTGAGGCGCAAATTTCTTTTTTATGTGAACATATATAGATGTCTGTAGTTTGCAGTGTGATTTTCACCACAGTTGCTGCATTTTTAGACAGTGGACTGGTCTTTGGGCTTTGTGCAGTTTGTGACATGTAGAGATCACCACAATCGACACATACACTGGTATGTTAGAGTGCCCCTCTCTATGGGGCACTCTAATTCTGTCTTTAGTAAAAGGCGAAAGATTTATTCGACAACTGAAGAGAAACCAGAGCACACATGTAATGAACATATTTTTAAAACTAAGCCACTCTTGAAATGAGCCGTCAAATTTAGATAGGTCAATTTTTGGCTAAATATATTGAGGTGCTATAACATGTCCAAACATTGTGCTGTTTAATGTGGTTCGAGACAAGCTGTCATTCGAAGCACTAGTAGCGTCATCAATGTCGTCGTGTAGTTCTCCCAACGCTTCAGAATATGCTGATTCAATAGTAGCATATCACTCCTCCGATAACACATTTTTGATGCCGTTTCGTCAATCGTATCACGGATGGTGTTGTACTTTTGCCAATTATCCATTAGTAAATTCCTTCTGGCTATGAGGAACTCTTTGTTTTTTTCTGCATTCTGCTTTTTGCATGAATTTACCGAGAAGTTTATAAGAAGCCTAGTTATGGCTACCCCCTTTGCCACTACCATTTTTAACTCGTGGCAATTTGAGGTTACCAATGAACACTAAAATTTCTCAAAATGGCTGACAAATGTTTGATTGAATATCACAAAAGTAGTCAGCAATTTAATTGCTACTACAGAAAAATAAGGGTCAACGCAAAGGATGCCAATATATTAAACGCGATAAATAAAAAACTATGAATTTATTTAGTCTCAAGCCAGTTCACACCAACTGTAACGATGTGTAAGTACGATGTTATGCTTTCGCTTCTCAGTTGCTGTTTAGCATTTGGCGAAGCGAGAGTGTTGCGCAGGTTCGAAAGAAACAATGAACACGAAAATAAATGACAATATGCTGCGATGCTTGTTCGCCATTTATCAGTGCACAGAGCACAGTTTTTATAAAGCCACTGTAGAAGCACGTACTCCCTAATGCACACACACACACACACACACTAATGCAAATGTTTTAGTATTTGTGTGGCCGGCAATGTTTTAGATGATAGAAGAGTAACGTTTATGCAAAGCACGAACGAGATAACGATAAAGGTGGAATGTGTGTGGGCTGTCAAGGAGATGATAAGACAGACAGGGAATAGTTAATCGTGGTTTGCAGTTTTTGAATTGCCTCGTTATTCTCGTAGCTCACTTGAGGGAGGTTCAAGATAGTTTTAATTTGTTTATCGACAAGAATGCGAATGTTTTCGAAACGGGATTTCAGCCCATTCCATGTCAACTCCAAATTTTCATTACTAAGCGCGTACTGCTTCATAATGGCTCCAGCTTTTCCGCCAGTTTTATTTCGGATATGATACAGCTTTTGGGCAGAAAAGAGTTTAGGGTGGTTAATGTAAACCGCCGTAAATGGCAAACGGAGGAATTATTTGCCTGTTCTAATCTTGGTGATCTAACTTCCAGAAGACCCGATATTTGAGCGTTCATTCCTTACAGTCAGTTTGAAGTTAGTGGGCAGCTCATTCTCATCCGTTTTATTTTCAAGTTGCGCAAATGAAAATTGTTATGCTTATCTGCGTGTCTACTGCTGGTCTTGGTGTTGATGCTGCTGCCCCAATTCAAACGAAGCTAAAGTGCGTCTTATTTGTCCCTTTTATGTTATTTTTATTTTTATTTTTATTAATTTTTTTTTTTTGACCAGTCTAGCACACATGTTGTTATGTATTTTCTTTTGTTCTAAGTAAAAGAAACATTTTTTTCTTTTAATTTGCCTTTTTTTTAAACCACAGTAATGTACTTTTCAACGTTCCAATTGTCTATGATTTTATATTTAAAAAATTTGATAAAAAAATTTTTGTTTGAGCCACGCTATTGCACAATTTAATTTGCCGGTTATTTATGTACTTTTTTTTTGTTTTTATTGAACCATATTGTATTTGTATTATGTATTCGCTGACACTTAGTAATTCTTTTCTTTAGTTATGTGCACATATACATACGCGGGCGGATTGCTAAAGAAGCTACCTAAGTACGAAAAAGGCAGCACAAACACAAAAACTTTTTTTTTGAAATTGCGATCTGTCAAATGTCAGCTGGTAACCAACTTCTGTGTTTCTTGAAAAATGGAAAAAATTGAATTTCGTGCAGTGATTAAACACTATTATTTGAAGGGGAAAACGGCGAAAGAGACAAAAGAATAGCTCGATAAACATTACGGTGAGTCTGCTCCGTCAGATTACATGGTAAAATATTGGTTTGCTGAATTTAAACGCTGCCGAACAAGCACTGCAACAATACCATCAACAGGAAGGCCAAAAGAGGTGGTTTCTGAAGAAAATATCAAGAAAATCATCGATATCGTCGTGAATGATCGCCGAGTCAAGTTGCGTGAGATTGTTGAAATGGTAAACATCTCATATGAACGTGTGTTCAACATTTTGCATGAACATTTGCATATGAAAAAGCTATCGGCAAGATGGGTGCCGCGTTTGCTCAGTTTCGAACAAAAACGAGTTCGAGAGACCACTTAACAGCGGTGTTTGTAATCCTGTTAATTTTTGGCGTCGATTAATAATTGTTGATGAAACGTGGGTCCACCACTACACACCTGAAACCAAAAATCAATCGAAACAACGGGTGAAAGTTGGTGGAAGTGCTCCGAAGAAGGCGAAGGCAGTGATATCGGCTGGCAAGATTATGGTCACTGTATTTTGGGATGCACTCGGGATATTGCTTATCGATTATCTTGAAAAAGGATCCACAATCACAGGAAAGTATTATCGTGCATTATTGGATCAATTGAATGATGCAATCACGAAAAAACGACCACATTTAAAGAAGAAAATAATGATCTTTCACAGCATTAGATACGATGCTAAAATTACGTGAAATACACTTCGAATTGGTTGATCATCCACCTTATAGATTTAGCTGCTAGTGACTTTTTCCTGTTTCCAAACTTGAAAAAATGGCTCGCAGGAAAAAGATTCAGCTCAAACGAAGAAGTGATTAACGAAACTAACGCGTATTTTGAGGGGTTTCCGAAATCGTATTATTCAAATGGTATAAAAAAGTTGGAATATCATCTTACTAAGTGTGTCGAAGTAAAAGGAGACTATGTTGAGAAATAAATGGTTTTTGAAAAAAAAAAGTGATTTTTTCCTACTTAGGTAGCTTCATTATCAATCCGCCCTCGTATACCTATATTATTGTCTGCGGTTTTTTTTCTTTTTATATGTTGTATATATTAAACTTACTTTTATCTGTTTTTTAACAATATTGCAATAACCAAATAATTTGCAATGTTTTCGTTTTATGTATTGTTAATATTTGTATTTGTTTTGCACTGTCACTTCATGTACATAATTTTGCACATACTCTAATTTATTTATATATTTCTATATTTTTAGCTTTTTAACACTATATTTACATGATTTTAATTTTGCCACTTTATATATTGTGTTTATTGTTTCTCACTTGACAAATATTTATATAGCGGCCGATTAAAGTTTAACTTGAAGGACCATGAATAAAATGTATTAGTTATTATTACACTACTCTATTAAGCTACGCTATAAGAGTATATGTGTACAAAATTATTTTGTTTTTAATTATAATTTGTAGTCACAATACCAAATACGATATAAATAATATTTCCCTCCGTTGGAAGGACCAAGTGTTGGGTAACCTGGCGGCGCTTGGAATATCCAATTACCGCTAGCAAGCGAATAACAGAGAAGACTGGCGTCGCATTATGAGTTCGGCCTAAATCGATCATCGGTTATTATGGCCACACAAGAAGAAGAAGAATTATTACAATATAAGTTAAGTTTAAGGTTTTTTTATAAAAATATAATGTGCGCCGAATTAGAATTATTTGGTCTATCGCCGCGCGAGAGGCGAATATACAACATAAAAGGAATTTATGCGTAGCATTGAGGTGGTAAGTATGAAATTCAGGTAAGTAAATTAAAAGAAAGTAAATCAAATTAAAGTAAAATTAGTGTTCGGTACATGCAATAATTATCTTCTATCTTAATTCTCATACAAAATTATTGCTGGCCATCGAACAATTTTGACGCTATATTTTCCTTAAAAATAGCTCTCAAATGTCAATTTTTGGTACTCGGATTCATATTTTAGTACCATAAAAAGTCAATTCAATTTTTTTAAATTTCTTCAATCCACATTGTAAATCAATGGTTAGCGGAATGCTGATGTTGATGTGAGTGGATTGGAACTCCACAAAGAACTCGGTGAGAAAGTTTTCTAATTTTATTTTTAATACTATCTCAGTACTTTTCAGATGTAACTAAATTCTACACAGCCAACACGAATGGATGTGATGAAGCTCATCCTCTGTTGGTCAATGTTGCTACCTACGAAGTGCTTAGGACATATACAAGTATGTAGTTATATGACAATATTAATTTATGAATTATACAATTGGATTCTCTTTCTACATTACCAGTTTCTATCATTTTTTTATTGATAAATTTTGTTCTTCATACTGTGCTTGTGCGTCGGTACATATATCATATAAACTCTCTAATCGGCAGACGTACCTGTTAGTGATAAATATTATAGATAAATAGTTAAATGCCGCATGCAACAATAGCGAACTTTTAGATAGCGAAATTTAGATGAATATTTGGTCAATATAACGATATTGGCTCAGCACCTACAAGTGACAGAACTCTACCATTATAACGATTATAGAGAGTAAAACAAATTTTTCTTCTTAAAATTAATATTCGGTATATGCAATAATTATCTTCTAGCACATTAATGTTTGTAGAATATTATAAGATGAAATTTTTGAACAATTACACGATACCAGACAGTGTAAATGATCAGCATTACAATGTTCTAATTGCAAACAAAACTTGGCCGCTTTGAGATTAACAATATTGTAGTTTCGAAATATTGTAGTATAATAAATACAACTCGTACCTACAAATATATTTATCTACGAAGAAGAACCTTTGAAGCTAACAACCTTGAATGATATACTTAATAATTGCTTCTTCTTCTTCACAGTGTATGTTTTTATATTACGATAATATGTTCTTTATTAAAGCCAAACGCAAAAGTAAAGTTAATTACATAAAGTAAAAACAAACTACATATGTATTAACATATATATATTTATAAAGTATGAATATAGCATGGTATCGTACAAGTATCTACCATGAAATTATTTACAATTCAAGCGAAACGAAAATTTTCACGAAAATCACAAAAACAATTGTTTACAACTAAACATTAACACAATAGTGTTAGTACAGAAATAAAGAAACAAGCGAATAATACTAATAATAATAACAATAATAAGCAAGAAATAAATCTCTTCATCTTTCAAGCATTCCGAACTGTACGGGGTGATTCAATTAATATAATACTAAAAAACAGTAATGCATTAGACTAGAAATACATTCTGTCAAATAAGTACCCGGAAATTCTCATTTTTAATTTTCCCTCTGAGAATATTTCAAAAATTTTTTTTCCCAGGTTGGCACAACTGTCAGCCACTATTCTGTAAATTTTTATTGCTATGTGTCATTTAGTTTGGTTACGGCGTCATTAGGAACAAGTCAATCTTTTGTGTGCGTTGCGATTTCTTCTCGCCCCTTTTTGAACGATTTATACCAATCGTAAATTTGAGTTTTCGACGTGGTTGAATCACGAAATGTTT
Organism: Megamerina dolium; assembly: GCA_963854835.1. Lineage (NCBI taxonomy): Eukaryota > Metazoa > Arthropoda > Insecta > Diptera > Megamerinidae > Megamerina > Megamerina dolium. The sequence goes on along the minus strand of OY978526.1, from coordinate 55,189,536 downwards.
TTTTTTCAACATTTCCAACGTTTTTTTGAAATATTCTCAGAGGGAAAATTAAAAATGAGAATTTCCGATTTCCGCGTACTTATTTGACAGAAAGTATGTATACAAAAATTACTCTGAACATATAATATTTGTGAAAGTTGAAAGTTTGGACAACTATTGAATATATCAACAATCCAGATAAATCAAAATGCGTAATATCGGTCGATAGAAAATTGTCTCGCAACGCTAATCATGATTTACAAGATGACCCTCAGACGATACGTTGACCTTGACCGAAAATGAAACGAGCAGCCCTATTTTATTATCATTTATATTTAACGCATAGTAGTTATGTATAATTTATTTATAATAGTATGAATATGTATGTATAATAATGGGTGAATGGTTTAACTATACACCGCAAAAAAGTTTCTTATTAAATTTATATAATTTTTATTATTTTGACCACCATATAAAAACCAACATCATTATTACATTGGGAATAAGAAGCCGTAAATAAGTAAATCAATGAGATTGAGAATGTATTTTAAGGTGTGTTACATTATTAGTCTGAAAAATAGCACAATTTTACTGATATTTCAACTAACGTGCACTTTATCCAAAATGTTTATACTTCGCATTCACCTAAAAATTCAAGTAGAACAGAAAGATGGTTGGCAAAAACTATGGGAGGTCATAATTGATTTTAGACCTATTGTTAATAGGCTAATTTATTTAGAATTATCAGTAGAATTATCAGTAGAATATTTTTCTATACGCTTATAAAGATAAAAATTGACACGACACACTTTGATTACTATGCTCGACTTATAGCCGAAGCCCATAGAATACCTTGTTCATTTGCGTTAAAACATATAACTTTGCTTCACGTACGCTAAAGATAAAAGTTGGCCATCTTTTATACTTTGCGTTGAAGGACACGGAGTGATTGGGCATCACTTCATACAAATTCATGTATTTTAACTCAGCTGTCAGTTGTGTATTACGGATTGGCGTATATAAAGTATTCTATGGGCTTCGGCTATTACTTCTTTACGGTGGACATACATTTTTACTCAACACTTGTCAACATGGCGCCACACAACATTTTGCACAATTGAGTAATAAAAACATTTACTGTCAGCGTCATATTATCAACCTTTCGTATATATGTACGTATAAGCAAGATGGCATCATGTGTCGTGTATATTCACAGAATAAAAACGTAACAATATTGTTACGTTTTTCTCCGTCGCCGCTACGGGCATAACTTTTGACAAATTTTTGTTCTTACGTACGGGCGGTACGTACGTACGCTACGTCGGTGACTAGTTGCAGTATTTGTCATAAATTATTGAAGCTGCATACAACTGCATATACTGTCGTTCAAAGATGTATGTGTAATGTGTAAATTTATGTGTGCACAAAAAATGAATTTGCTGCTTTCCTTTCCTTCTGCATATACCCTACTATGTTACTTTCATTGCATTTCAAAATTAGCAAATTTTATGGAAAAGTGGCAATAATAACATTTTAAATGTTCCACGGTGTGATTTACTTTTGTTGTATTTATAACTATAACACAGTTATTTCTGGATTTTTCTGGAATGATCAGTATTTTTTATATAAGGTAAATCATTTTGTTTTTATATCTACAATTACAAACAAATTTTTCTACTTACAACACTTAAGGTTATTTGGTACAAGGAATCCACTTTTGTTAATTTTCATGTAAACATATCTTGGATTGTCCATTCAGTATATTTCTTTTTCGATTTTCAGTTTATAAAGAAAATCGTCTATCAATCCTATGGCTTTATATGCACCATATTTAAACAAAGAATATATGCCTAATATTTATATTTTTTCAGGAAAAATATGAAAACACATACACCTTTGTTTGGAATGTAGATGAGGTTTTTATCCGATTTCATCCATTCAAGAACTCATTGTTCGCCGGTGAAAATAATCCTCTGAACCATTATTTAGCTTGATCGCTCTATAATTTGCATCAGTTACACTAGTCAACAGAGAAAAGTATCTAAATAAAAGTATGTTTTCTGGACTAAGTTGACCTGCTGAACAAAAAATGGAGCTCATTTATTTTTCCAAACAAGCGTATTTTTTCGCACTTTTTTCAGTTACTGTCAAAAGTCTCAATAACATTTGGGCCATTTTCATATATATTTGTTCTCTACTAAAACAATCCCTACATATTAAGTTTCATCTCAATAGCTTTACATATATGTTATATGCACTTATGTATAGCGCATATACAAGAGTTTGTGTGTAAAATTGAATTTCCTATCTTCACTTAATGCCCTCTAACTCCTACATTCTGATTTTAGCAATATTATACTTAAAACTTTCGCCATAAAATTATATTTCACCTACAATCTTAAAAGTATGTAAAATAATTTTTTTCTTCATGTCAATGGAACAACTGAAAATGAGTATTTTTCAAAAACAGTGAAAAATGACTCTTCTTTCCGAATTTCATCGCATAGTAAACACAGTAAACACAGGTGGCACATTGTCGGAAAGAAGAAGACCACTGATTTTAAATGGTGTGCAGATCATATTATATGGTTAAATCGTTTTTGAGATTTTTGCCATTAACTAAAAAAAGTGCAAAAAATCATGTTCCCTTACTGCCGTAAAAGGAAGAAATTGTCGAGTAGTGTTATCCGTCAAATAGACAGATATACAGACTTGTCTACATCGACTCAGATAACATACTTTTCCATATCTGTCAAGTCTAATTATGGGTATTATAAAAGGGAAAAACTGACTCAGTATAACCTTAACTCTTAAAGTGCGGAGTATAAAAATAGAAACCGTACTGTAAGCCCACATAAACTATAAACATTTCAAATTTTATTATCTCAAATGTCAAATCAAATAAATCAGAACACAAGTAGAAGTACCACTAATATTGCTTTTGTATCCAACTACAATTTTTATTCGTTTCTAAAATATTGTTGTATTTTACATACGATATGTTGTCAACAAAGCTTATGTAGTTATGTATATACGTATATGAGCAAGGCTTTCATCTGTCCCGTTACACTCACGCGCATATTTTGTACAATACATCGAAAAAACATGAAATTTTTTAATTTTATGAATGCATAATACGAAGGTCAAATACATCATAATACAAAGTTGATTTGTATCTCTCATGGTTTTGGAGCTATAGGAGTGTAAACACGTCTGTCACGTTACACAATTTGCGAAGTGAGTTTCGATGTTTATGGAAATTTTTCAAAAAATCTTTGCATTTACCAAATCGATTGAATTTTTTTTTCAATATATATAGTTGATGGATGAAAAAAGTCTGGAATCAATGTTTAAAAAAAATACAAATTTCTAAGGTTTTATGGACAAATATGTGCGATCTGACACGTTACACGTGTACAAATTAACACCAAAGAAAATATAAAAGAGGGCATGAATGGTACCAAAAACAACAAATAAAGTAAAGAAATTATAAAAAAAAAATTTTAATGAACTTTCATTTAAGACAGCTTTGGAGAATACACTCAAACCTGTTTTTGTGTATATATTAGCTGCATTCTTTTGTAAGCGAGTTGCAAAAGAACACCAACTCACATATAACTTCCCTTTTACTTGAATATAATTTCCCTTTAGTTACTTAGCAGCGCTGGTGGTATATATGTATATATGGTTGTTCGTGAAATTTATAAACGAAATAAAAACAAAAAGAAGCAATTCTGCGGATTCTGTGGTAAATATATTCGTTTATTTAAAATAAATTTTTATTTGCACTTGATTTATTTTGCTTATTTTTGTTTATATTTACAATAATTTGACGTGTTGTTAAAATTTCCTAAGTACATTCCAGTGGCCTATTCACAATAGTGCTGTTTTTTTACTTTACAACACTATAACTCAGGTTGTTTAAAATATAAGTGAGTTGAATTGAACTCGGTTAAAATAGCCGATATCGCTTATTTTTATTGTTGCTTTGCATGCAAATCGGCAAATAAGCGAGTGTTCTTTTGTAACTCGCGTGCAAAAGAACACAGCTTATAATATTATAAAATTATATAAAAATATCACGCAGACATGATTTGAAATGATAATACTTAATCTGAGTTTATTTTTATACATGTAACAACTTAAAAGGATTTTTAATTGTGTCGCTGTTTGGATATTTCATAGGTAACCATTTCGCCACTAATTACTTGGATTTGAAGGGCAGATGAAATGTTTCGTACGTTTCTGGCACTCCAAAAAATATCAGTTGTCCTCGAAATGCTAGTAAAATCTGCTTTTACGTGTGTACCATTATTCTTTTTAGACATTAAAGGTTATGTTCTTTCGATTTTATAAAAAATGGGTGCTATGATTAAAAACAAAATTTTTTTCACGTGGTTCCAATTTTCAAAGCCTTGCCCATATGCATTATGTTTGGGTGGTACACCAACATTAAATAGTTGCAAATACACTGTTTATTATGTGTATTTGGTATATAAGATATGTGCATTAATATTTATCATTCCACTTATAGTCTTACAATTACAATAACAAACTTGGGAATTAAAAATTTGCAAAATGTACCAAATCTCCACGAGTGTAGAGAAAAAAAGAAAGCGAAGCATAATTTTTTTCACAGCATTCAGCAATTTGCAATTTATCGTCAAATACACATATCAATATATACATACATATATGTATGTGGACCATCAGACAAATGAAAGCGGATAAAAGTACATTTGTTTTCGAATTGTTGGAAAATTTTGTCCAATTGTTGACGCTGATTCTGCTCGTGTTATTGCTCATTTCAACTGCACCAACACCATGAAATAAGTGACAACTGCACCAAGTACCTGCAATCGTATGAAGATTTAGAAAAAATAAATAGTAATACTTATTATAGCAATGATAAAAAGAACAATAATGGCGACGCTATGTCAACTTGCTAACATTGAGCAAAACATGTAAAACTTTGTTGAAATACTCATTTATATGTACAGTATACGTATGTAAGTATGTGATTATATTACATGCTACTGCTCTACCAATACATATAGGATACACTACACAAGAGACAATAAGACTAAGAAGAATTAAGAATAGATTCACATACATATGGAATGGATATTCAGTCATAACATACCGATGCAAATAAATCCAATGAGACGGTAAAGAATTTTGCACCAGATATGGACATCGCCTTCTGACATTGTTGACAGACAATTTGTACAAACGTTTTTGCTTCCTCGGATCCGTCATACCAGTGACACGAATAAGCAGCCTCCATGACTGATGAGCTCTGTACAACAAAGAAAAAGGAACAATGTATCATATTAAGGATGAGTGGTAAAGTGCAAGACATAAAGTTACATCATATACATTTCGTATATATTCGTATTTTTTTCCTATAACAACATATATGGAAAAATTATTGAAAAACATGTCTTATATACCATTGGAAAGGAAATTGCATGGTATTTATACTGATCCTAAATTCTTCGTTGTTAATTGGGGATTTTTTGGAAGAAAAAATTCAGTTTTAAAAAATCTTGTAACTTCGATTGCAAATTTGAACATCGACCTTCAGACGCCCCATCAGGGGTATCCGAAGAAAATTTTTTAATTAACTACCACATCTTCGGGTATTCAGTGATTTAATACTAATACCAAAAGGTTTTGTTGCGAGCCAAAATATAAAATATGCACATTTTGCCTCGCAACATTATTCCCGAAGTTGTGAAATACATATGTATTTATCCATACACATACCAACATCGCTCATTGTTGTGAAATACGCAATCCATATCAATATTACTTATAATTGTGGAATATCAGAACATTGAGCGAACTGAGTAGCAGTTGGGTGTGAAAAAGCTGACAAAGCACTTTCCCACACAATTTGTAATTCTGCACTTACATAAGCATAACAACAATGTTGAGACATACCATGATAACTAAACTCACGTGGGACTACAAGAATGTTAGAATTTCTATCATTCTTGGTGGGACTATTCATGTGTGTGAATATCAAAAAGTACATGTGGTATGAATCGATTGTGGACATACACACATCCATACACACATGTGGTGTGAATCAATTGTGGATTGTATATTATATATGGATAGATTTATATGTGTATATTATTAGAACAATGGTATATAAGCTGCAGCTTACTGAATGCAACCGCATTTTTGAGTTGTGTGTTCACTTGAAGTGTAAATATTGCGATCTTTACGAGTGAAATAAGTAATTGTAATTAAAGTGGAAAGAACCAGAAATAAAATGAAGACATAAAAGCGCAAGTATAATTAACCCTGTTTTATTTTCAGCTAACCAGTGTTATAGTCCCGAAAGAACACGCAACACTTGGGTTTAGGTGTGAATCTTGTGTGTTACATCCTTGAATTTACCCGTTAGATATTTAGTAAGTGTTGTGGAAAATAATACACAACAGTTGGTATATGTATAACAAATTCGTTCTGTTATGGGCCTACTATTATTCTGATATAAGAACCAATTACCACGTGGTTCTGTTATGAGTGTATATGCCTGATTTTGATGTATTAAAGGCAAAGCTTTTATAAAAGTTTGAGAGTATTTAATAAGTGTTGTGCAAAAATAATACACAACAATTTGGAACAACCGGTAGAATACTGCGAAATATCTTGTATATGTAACGTTTAACGCAGTATAGGATCTGATTCTAGTTTGAGTTTCTTTTTTGGGGTCAAATGCACAATAAATTCTATGAATCATTAGAATGTCAAAGGAATTCGTGTGGAGCTTGATTAAGCAACGCAGCACATACGAGCAATTGCAGCTCATAAAATCAAAAGTACATCACGGAAGGGTACTGACAAAAACCGATGAAATAGACTTTACGATATCCGAATTAAAATACATTTTAAAAAGCCAGGCCGAAGCAGCCTTGAAACAAAAAGACGACTTCCATATGGCAGAAACACAAATAAAGGTGCTGCGAGTACAGATCGAAAAACAGGTATCCGACGCAGAACTTCTAGAAGTAGAGATTTCTGAGACATAAGGAATTAGAAGACTTGTTAAAGGAAAGAGATATTTCAGAAGAATTTATAAAAAAAAAAAACAGAACCTCAGTTAACCTTGAGCAGCTAAGTGCTCTCCAAGCACAAGTGAGGAACCTCGAAAGCGAACGTTGCCTAGCACAAGAAATACCGCTTCCTCGTCGCACAGCTATAAAGAGACCACAATTCAAGTTACAACCAGAAATACAATCACACCCAAAGCCAAAATGCGCGTCAGTAGTTTGGTCCCAGTACTCACTGGTGTGGAGTCTAAAAACTTGAGAACCGCAGTACATCAGTTCTTTTCTGGGTGCGAATTAGCACGAAAAGCCATAAAACCCGACGATTTGGAAGATTTCGTAGCCTGTAGAAAACAGCGACTATACGGAGATACTTACAACTTGATTAAAAAATTTGCTAATTTAGAAGAGTTGTAAAAATACAAAAATGCAAAATACATATTTAAAAACCGTCCACCTGGAGCCGATCACGTAAATACAATTCGCACGGCAATTGTCCCAGGAAGATAACCATGTTTTTGCAAGGATGTGGGGTGATTGATCTACAGCAACACAGTGTTTCAATAGTGCATAAGGGGGAATTGGTGATAAAGCTTTGCTTAAAAATCTAGAGGGATATGCAAGGACACTCTTCATATTTGGTATTCAGGGCTTATGGATTAAAATTCATATGATAGGCAAGAAAGGCATGTTAGAGAAACTAGCAGAGGAGGCCGTAAATACGAGTATCCTGCTCGAAAGAGGAAAATGGCATATTCAGCTCGATATGGGACCCAATATAAGTCTCAATGCACCTTATATTCTTACGACGTTCACCGCACTGAAGCCAGTAATACGGTGGCATTTCACCAGAACAGAAATGACAAGATGCCACTCGGAATGAACAAATACCAAAATATATAATATCATAAGTCCCCAAAATAACCAAAGGAAAGTTCCTACCTGTTCCTTCTGTGACAAAAAGGGTCACACCAGGGACGACATTTTAAGAGAAAAAATATACCCTGTTGCATAAAGTGTAAAAAATACGAATATGGGTTCAGTTTGTCATGCACCACGTAAGGGACGTCTAGGAAGCAAAGGGCCTAATAGCGAAAATGTTGAGATCAACATTTTTTTGTAAGAAGCCGGGACACAGGATCGCCGTCTGTTATAAATGCAAAGAGTTGGAAAAACGAAGGGAAACTACGCTGGTCCAGGTACGGCCAATAAACCGGGAACCCCAAAATTTTGTTAAAAATAGGAATGAGATGGAAGGTGTCTGTCAGGCGTCTTTAAAGATCGTTGACACACCCTCCACGTCAGATAGTAAGATGGTGGAAGTTGATAGCCATGCGTTCAGAGGGATTGTTGACCCATCTTTCACACCTAGTGAGGGCAAACGTGGCTACTGTTATGGAGTCTTTGATGTAGATGATGTGTTCTTTGAGATTCCGTGCAAAGAAGCAAAAAATGGAAAACTCATTTTACTTGTAGACTCTGGGACAGATACCAGTTCAGGTGTCGGACACTATGAATTTAACCGAAGTCCATTCGAGTTAATAGGGGCACCTGCTACTTTTCAAAGATTGATGAATCACATATTGACTAGACTTCAAGGTATAGATTGTTTCATATATTTGGATGGTAGAACTGGTAAACTTTACAGAAAGTCTTTGAACTTTTACGTAAACATAACTTAAAGCTAAACACGGAGAAGAGCCAGTTTCTGAGAAAAGAGACAATTTACCTTGAGTTGAGAATATTCCTGTGCCAAAGAATAAGAAAAATGTTTCGGCATATTTAGGTTTAGTAAATCATTACCGAAAATTTGTTGAGGATATGGCTGGTATGGCACTGCCAATGAACAAACTACTCAGAAAATACTCGAAATTTGAATGGACAGAATGGACAGAAATTGGAGTTTTCGAGAGAAAAGTCTTACGCAAGATCTTTGGACCTACTTACGTTGGTGGCGAGTACCGAATAAGGTACGACCTTATTGAGCTGTATGCCGATATTGACATAGTAAAGTGCATCAAAATCCAGCGGCTGCGCGGGCTAGGTCATGTCGAGCGAATGGAAGAACACGCTCCAGCTAAGAAGGTGTTATATTCGGAACCCGCTGGAGGACGACGCAGAAGAGGAAGACCTAACCTTCGGTGGAAAGACCAAGTACTGGAGAACCTGACGGCGCTTGGAATATCTAACTGGCGCCAGCTAGCGAAGAACAGAGATGGTTGGCGAAGCATGTTATTTTCGGCCTAAATCGATATTCGGTTGTTATGGCCACATAAGTAAGTAAGTAATGTCTCCAATTCGTTTGAATGATACCTGGACTCTGCAGGTGAAGTTCTCTTGCTGTAGTATTCTACCACGTGGGGTTTGTTGTTAATCTTATGTAACAAAATTGCGCCATAGCCGTCAGAGCTAGCACCCGTATGCAGCTCTATTGGATATTGTGGGTCAAACATGATCAACGCCGGCTTATTTGTCAATATTGAAATTATTTTCTGGCGTATATGTTCATGTTCAGGTTTCCATAAGAACTTTCTCTTTTCAGAGGTAAGAAAATAAAGAGGTTTCATTAGTTGTGAAAATCCAGGTACAAATTGCCGGAAGTAAGAAGCTAGCCCAATGAACTGTCTCAGCTGCGTGACGGATTGGGGTGGCGGCAGAGAAGTTAAGCCATGTATTTTTCGTAGATTAGGTCTAATTTCTCCCACTTTAATTTCGTACCCAACATACTCAATACTCGTTTTAAGAAAAGAACAATTCGTTATATTAAAGAAAGGCCTTTGCAAGAATATTCAGAATAGTACGTAGTCTATCAAGCGCTTCTTCTTTTGTGGTGGCAGCAATCATATGGACATAATATGGCCAACGTCTCCACATTTAAAGCAAGTGATCGATGAACGGTCTCTTCCAGCAGCTACGTTATTAGAGAACTGGTTAGTTTTTCCCGGGGTTTAGCCCTGTTTTTTTTTTTCAACCGGCAGTTCACTATCATATGATCTTGTTTTCCGCAGAAATTACATTTTACATACGTTTGCAGTTTCATCTTTTTATTTTCTGTCCAAGTAGAATTTTCTGGGGTGATGTGTTCTCTTTTCCTGCTAAACGCGAATGCTTTGAGTTCCTGTTGCAATTCGTTTCTCGTTTTTTTATATCGATGAACGGTCTCTTCCAGCAGCTACGTTATTAGAGAACTGGTTAGTTTTTCCCGGGGTTTAGCCCTGTTTTTTTTTAAACGGCATTTCACTATCTTATGATCTTGTTTTCCGCAGAAATTACATTTTACATACGTTTGCAGTTTCATCTTTTTATTTTCTGTCCAAGTAGAATTTTCTGGGGTGATGTGTTCTCTTTTCCTGCTAAACGCGAATGCTTTGAGTTCCTGTTGCAATTCGTTTCTCGTTTTTTTATATTTGTCGTAAATTTTCAGAACTTATCGATTTCCACCTAAACATTAGGAATGTGATCAAACGGCTGCCATATACGGAAAGGCACTCTCCTTCCATTGGTGACCGTTCAACATGTTGATGAGTGTAACTACCGAAGTCTCTACACCTCCAAAACGCTAAATAAATAATTCTTCAAACTGTTGCCATGTAATACCGGCATAGCAAATCTGTGATAGCCACTGAGAAGCACTTCCTTCCAACGATTTGCTAAGAGAAGATTATGTTTTTATTCGAACAGTATAGTACGATATTATATAAAGCAAATACAATGGTCTGAGTAAATAAAGTAAATTCAATATACTAGAGTATAGAATATAACATATATATATATATATATATATATATATATATATATATATATATATATATATATATATATATATATATATATATATATATATATATATATATATATCGGCTCTCGGCTTCTTTTCAAAAAAGTTCAACAAGGCCGAGATGCGGTATAGCACGTACGATCGCGAGCTAACGGCATTATACCTTGGTCTTCGTCACTTTCGGTACATGGTGGAAGGCAGAGAATGTCACGTATACACTGACCATAAACCACTTGTGTACGCGTTTCGCCAGCGCCTCGAGAAAGCTTCCGACCGCCAAGTTAGACAACTTGATTTTATCTCGCAAATCACCACAGACATTCGCCATGTTGAGGGTGAGAGGAACGCAGCAGCTGATTTGATGTCACGCATTAATTCAATCGATCATGCGCCCCTTGATTACGACCAATTAGCCGAAGACCAAACTGAAGACGAAGAGCTGCTCTCATTGTTGTCAGGTAGTAAGCGTCATTCACTTAATCTTGCACAATTTGCTCTCCCTTCCAGTTTATGGAAAATATACTGCGACTGCTCAACTGGAAAGCTGCGCCCGTTTATCACGAAAAAGTACAGACCAAATGTTTTGCACGCTATACACGATCTGTCGCACCCTGGGACAAAAGCTACAGCACGCCTTAAAACGGAGCGCTTTGTGTGGCCGTCTATCCAATGCGATAGCAAGAACTTCGCCCGTAATTGCATCCAATGCCAGCGAACAAAAGTTGTTCGTCATAACAGAGCAGTTCTTCAGCGGCGCGAAATGGCAACGCAACGTTTTGCACATCTACATATTGACATTGTTGGACCTTTTCCATTGTCAGAGGGCAATCGCTACTGTCTGACAATTATAGACCGGTTCACTAGATGGCCAGACGCCATACCTATGCCAGACATTGCAGCACCCACAGTAGCGAAAGCCTTGCTCAATGAGTGGATTTCCCGCTTTGGTGTTAACCTCGGATTTAGGTAGGCAATTCGAAAGCACCCTATTTCAACAGCTGTTGCAGCGCCTTGGAGTTAACCACCTTCGAACAACGCCATACCACCCTCAAGCAAACGACATGGTTGAGAGGTGGGACCGTACCCTCAAGTCAGCAATTCTATGCCACAACGCTGACCGATGGACAACGTATTTGCCTTCAATTATGCTGGGATTACGTTCTACGTTCAAAGATGACCTAATAGCTACTTCTGCTGAACTTGTATACGGAACAAACCTTCGTTTGCCGTCAGAATTTTGGGTCGACAGCAAACAAGCAACGAGCATGAGATGCTAACTGAGCTCAGACGTGTGATGAGAGATTTACGACCTGTTGACGCTTCTTGGCATACAACACCAAAAGTTTTCATCCATCCGGCATTGAGATCATGCGAACAAATATTTCTCAGAGATGATTCCATACGGCCATTGCTTTCGCCACCATACAAGGGTCCGTACAAAGTTTTGAGTCGCGCACCGAAATACTACGTCATTAAAATAAATGACAAAGACGTCAAAGTTTCCATCGACAGACTCAAACCAGCGTTTACTGCAGCTCTACCTGCTTTCTAAGAGGGGAGTAATTTAGCGTAATCACTTATTTAAACCGACTACTTTTGTAAATTTGCTAACTTTAACTTAAGCGCGCTTTACAACACATAATTTTGTACGCCTTTTTATTACGCTTTACAACACATAATTTTGTACGTTTTTTATTACGCTTTGCAATACTTGTAAATTTTGACAGTTTATATTCTAGATGATTCCTCTTTCTACGACTGCGGCATACACACGTTTTTTATACAAAAAATTAGATTTTCGTAAAACATAAAAACGGTTTTATAATTTCTAAATATATATATATATATATATATATATATATATATATATATATATATATATATATATATATATATATATATATACAGTGGCTCCCAGCTTATTTCGTACAGTGACAGTTTAAAAATTGCTGCAGTCGTAATTCCTAATATAGCAAAAATTTGAACAAAATATAAATGCCATTTTTGAAAGGAAGGTTTGTTTTTTATTTTCCAAAATTTACTTTTTCAAAATTTTAGTGTTTGACACTATAAAAAAATAAAATAAGAAAAAAATAGGAAAATTCATGTCACAGCTTATTTCGTACAGTCTCTTTAAGTTCAAACTAAAAACAAAGTAAGTTGATTTTAATATTTAGTATGACATCCCTTACCGTTAATGACAGCCTGGAGTCTACTTGGCATTGAATCCACCAATTTTTGAGTGATGTCTGGTGTGATTTTTTTCCATTCCTCCATCAGTACCTTCTTTAGGTCTTGCTTATTAGAAATCTTGTGTGTTCTTATTTTATTGTCCAAAATAGACTAAAGATTTTCAATCACATTCATGTCAGGTGACTGTGGTGGTGGAGACATCAAGTGTGAGCAGTTCAAATAAGCCAAGATTGCACAATCCCAGATTTATGTTTTGGGTCATTATCTTGGTAATACCGAAATTCTTCCCGCAAACCCAGTTTGTCTGCACTTTGAAGTAAATTGTTTTTCAGAATCTCGAGGTACTTCATTTTGTCCATTGTTCCCTCAATAAAAACCAATTCACCTACTCCGGCTGCTGACATACAGGCCCAAACCATCACGCTACCGCCACCATGCTTCACTGTGGGCTTAAGGTTCTCCTTGTTTAGCTCGGTATTAGCTTTACGCCAAACATATGACATTCCGTCCGAGCCAAAAATATTAAACTTAGACTCATCCGCGAAAATAACGGTATTCCAGAACGCAGGAGTATTAATAATATGCTCTTTGGCGAAGTCAAGTCGGCGTTGTATATTCATTTTCGAAATGAATGGTTTCTTTCGGGCTACTCGACCGTTCAAGTCATGATTGCGCAGCACACGTCGGACAGTTTCAGCACTGGATGATTTTCCTATTTCACGCTGAACCTCTGCAGCCAACTTCGGAGCGGATAACTTTGGATTTTTCTTAATTTTTCGTACAATATAACGCTCGTCTGATGCGTTGAAAATCTTATTAGGTGCTTCTCTGCCCTTGTTCTCCAACCGATTTTCGCGAACGAAGCGTTGAATGATGTATTGGACAGTTGAGGCACTTAAATTTGTCATTTCAGCAATTTTTTGCACACTCTGACCTTTCCTAAAATGGTTAATTACCAGTTTACGCTGTTCCATCGTTGTACGATGACCCATAAAGCTAAATGTTTAATTTACAGCACTTTAACTATTTAAAATAATAATAATAAAAATTGTTATAATAGTTAAAAAGGTCCAAAAACTCATACAATTCAAAAAAACTTTGTAACTGCGCGGCAGAATGAAACTTACCTACATTGAAGTTTGTGTACGAAATAAGATGTGAGCTGAAAATCAGCTGATCAATAGTTTTTCTCTCTTGCATAACAAAAAGAAAAATTTTTTGGGGTTCCCCGTTTTCTTATTAGGTTTACTAAACACATACACAGACATCTACATTCAAAACTTATCGATAAGTTTTTTAGTTTCGATGTTACAGCCATGTACATAAAAATATATACACTGTACGAAATAAGCTGTGAGCCACTGTATATATATATATATATATATATATAGCTGTACAAGCTTAAATCCGCTGTTTGCTCGTAGATGGCTTTAGTGAGCAAATCGACTGTGCATCCTTTTTATGAGTTTTCATCAATTAGTAAACATGATCAGTGATTTCATACAACAACATACATTTTTTCCCGTATAATCATGTCTAGTTTCTTTCCAGAAAAAGAGCATATGAGGGAAGCTGTAATTTTTTGCTTCAATTTTAAGAAATCTGCTGCTGAGTCGCATCGAATGCTTGTGGAGACGGTGCGCTATCGGAAACCACTTGCAGAGACTGGTTTCGTCGGTTCAAAGAAGGCCATTATGACTTGAGTCACAAGAAGCGTGAAAATAGACCCAGAAAAGTTGAGAACCATGATTTGCAGGCTCTTTTGGATAAGGACGACACCCAATCGCAAAAAATGCTTGCCGAATAGTTAGGTGTTACTCAACAAGCCATTTTTATACGTTTACGAGCCATGGGGAAAGTTCTATGAAAAAAAGAGTTTTTTTTTACCAAAAAACAGCGGATTTAATATATATATATATATATATATATATATATATATATATACATATATATATATATATATACATATATATATATATATATATATATATATATATATATATATATATATATATATATGTTATATTCTATACTCTAGTATATTGAATTTACTTTATTTACTCAGACCATTGTATTTGCTTTATATAATATCGTACTATACTGTTCGAATAAAAACATAATCTTCTCTTAGCAAATCGTTGGAAGGAAGTGCTTCTCAGTGGCTATCACAGATTTGCAATGCCGGTATTACATGGCAACAGTTTGAAGAATTATTTATTTAGCGTTTTGGAGGTGTAGAGACTTCGGTAGTTACACTCATCAACATGTTGAACGGTCACCAATGGAAGGAGAGTGCCTTTCCGTATATGGCAGCCGTTTGATCACATTCCTAATGTTTAGGTGGAAATCGATAAGTTCTGAAAATTTACGACAAATATAAAAAAACGAGAAACGAATTGCAACAGGAACTCAAAGCATTCGCGTTTAGCAGGAAAAGAGAACACATCACCCCAGAAAATTCTACTTGGACAGAAAATAAAAAGATGAAACTGCAAACGTATGTAAAATGTAATTTCTGCGGAAAACAAGATCATAAGATAGTGAAATGCCGTTTAAAAAAAAAACAGGGCTAAACCCCGGGAAAAACTAACCAGTTCTCTAATAACGTAGCTGCTGGAAGAGACCGTTCATCGATATAAAAAAACGAGAAACGAATTGCAACAGGAACTCAAAGCATTCGCGTTTAGCAGGAAAAGAGAACACATCACCCCAGAAAATTCTACTTGGACAGAAAATAAAAAGATGAAACTGCAAACGTATGTAAAATGTAATTTCTGCGGAAAACAAGATCATAAGATAGTGAAATGCCGTTTAAAAAAAAAACAGGGCTAAACCCCGGGAAAAACTAACCAGTTCTCTAATAACGTAGCTGCTGGAAGAGACCGTTCATCGATATAAAAAAACGAGAAACGAATTGCAACAGGAACTCAAAGCATTCGCGTTTAGCAGGAAAAGAGAACACATCACCCCAGAAAATTCTACTTGGACAGAAAATAAAAAGATGAAACTGCAAACGTATGTAAAATGTAATTTCTGCGGAAAACAAGATCATATGATAGTGAACTGCCGGTTGAAAAAAAAAAACAGGGCTAAACCCCGGGAAAAACTAACCAGTTCTCTAATAACGTAGCTGCTGGAAGAGACCGTTCATCGATCACTTGCTTTAAATGTGGAGACGTTGGCCATATTATGTCCATATGATTGCTGCCACCACAAAAGAAGAAGCGCTTGATAGACTACGTACTATTCTGAATATTCTTGCAAAGGCCTTTCTTTAATATAACGAATTGTTCTTTTCTTAAAACGAGTATTGAGTATGTTGGGTACGAAATTAAAGTGGGAGAAATTAGACCTAATCTACGAAAAATACATGGCTTAACTTCTCTGCCGCCACCCCAATCCGTCACGCAGCTGAGACAGTTCATTGGGCTAGCTTCTTACTTCCGGCAATTTGTACCTGGATTTTCACAACTAATGAAACCTCTTTATTTTCTTACCTCTGAAAAGAGAAAGTTCTTATGGAAACCTGAACATGAACATATACGCCAGAAAATAATTTCAATATTGACAAATAAGCCGGCGTTGATCATGTTTGACCCACAATATCCAATAGAGCTGCATACGGGTGCTAGCTCTGACGGCTATGGCGCAATTTTGTTACATAAGATTAACAACAAACCCCACGTGGTAGAATACTACAGCAAGAGAACTTCACCTGCAGAGTCCAGGTATCATTCAAACGAATTGGAGACATTACTTACTTACTTATGTGGCCATAACAACCGAATATCGATTTAGGCCGAAAATAACATGCTTCGCCAACCATCTCTGTTCTTCGCTAGCTGGCGCCAGTTAGATATTCCAAGCGCCGTCAGGTTCTCCAGTACTTGGTCTTTCCACCGAAGGTTAGGTCTTCCTCTTCTGCGTCGTCCTCCAGCGGGTTCCGAATATAACACCTTCTTAGCTGGAGCGTGTTCTTCCATTCGCTCGACATGACCTAGCCCGCGCAGCCGCTGGATTTTGATGCACTTTACTATGTCAATATCGGCATACAGCTCAATAAGGTCGTACCTTATTCGGTACTCGCCACCAACGTAAGTAGGTCCAAAGATCTTGCGTAAGACTTTTCTCTCGAAAACTCCAAGCACTCTCTCATCTGAGGTGGAAATTGTCCAGGCTTCAGCGCCATATGTTAGGACAGGCATGATGAGCGACTTCTACTCGACTTCTCAATTGCTTACTCAGCCCAAAATAACACCTGTTAGCTAGAGTTATCCTACGCATGATCTCCAGGCTACATTACAGTTGTTGGTGCTGGTTCCAAGATAGACAAAGTCCCTTACTACTTCAAAAGCGTAGTTGTCAAGATTGACAGCACCAAGAGGCCGGGATTTTTTGTTTATTGACACTAGATACTTCGTCTTGCCCTCGTTCACCGTAAGACCCATCGGACGCGACTCTTTTTCCATTTCTGAGAATGCTGCACTGACTGCTCTCGTGTTTGTGCCAATTATGTCAATATCGTCAGCGTACGCTAACAGCATGACACTTTTGTTGAAATAGTGCTATTATGTCGTAGATCAGCAGCTCGTATTATATATATATATACCATGGCATAACTGGAAAATTAAGTGGTAAGAACGATCTAAAGAAATACGTAATAGTTCAGATCGATGCTTTTACAAAATTTGATTATTTGTATCACACTCTAAATATCGATGCTGAAAATTGTATCCAAGCCTTGAAGTCCTCAATTTCGTGTTCAATCGTGTATAATAGCTGAAAAGGGTAGATGTTTCGCTAATAAAACTTTCAGAGATTTCTATTCTTCGCAAAAAGTAGATTTACACTTAATTGCCATTAGTGTAAGTCGTGCTAATGGGCAGGCTGAACGAGTGATGAGCACCTTAGATCTATTGACTGCTGTTGAAACTAGTCAGCGTTAGTGGCAAGGCGTTGAGTTCCTGTTGCAATTCGTTTCTCGTTTTTTTATATTTGTCGTAAATTTTCAGAACTTATCGATTTCCACCTAAACATTAGGAATGTCATCAAACGGCTGCCATATACGGAAAGCCACTCTCCTTCCATTGGTGACCGTTCAACATGTTGATGACTGTAACTGCCGAAGTCTCTACACCTCCAAAGCGCTAAATAAATAATTCTTCAAACTGTTGCCATGTAATACTGGCATAGCAAATCTGTGATAGCCACTGAGAAGTACTTCCTTCCAACGATTTGCTAAGAGAAGATTATGTTTTTATTCGAACAGTATAGTACGATATTATATAAAGCAAATACAATGGTCTGAGTAATTAAAGTAAGTTCAATATACTAGAATATAGAATATAACATATATATATATATATATATATATATATATATATATATATATATATATATATATATATATATATATATATATATATATATATATATATATATATATATATATATATATATATATATATATATATATATATATATATATATGTTATATTCTATATTCTAGTATATTGAATTTACTTTATTTACTCAGACCATTGTATTTGCTTTATATAATATATATATATATATATATATATATATATATATATATATATATATATATATCATATATATATATATATACATATATATAAATATATATATATATGAATATATATATATATATATATATATATATATATATATATATATATATATTATATATATATATATATATATATCATATATATATATATATATATATATATACATATATATGAATATATATGAATATATATATATATACATATATATGAATATATATATATATATATATATATATATATATATATATATATATATATATATATTTATATATATTCGAGTGTGGTCCCAGAACTACCCGACCTGAAATAGAGATAGCAGCAGTAGTTTGAAAAAAATTACTTTGGTGAAAAATGGAAACCTTATAAAACATATGTTTTAAGTTTCAAAACGACCTTAGTGAATTTGTAAACATGGGAAAAATTGGTCACCGTTATGTAATTCATTACTTTCATTTGAAAGGTCTCAGTCCAACGAATATCAAAGCCGAAATAGATTCTACTCTGGGGGAGTCTTCTTCTTCGTTTACGACTATGAAATATTGGGTGGCAGAGTTTAAACGAGGTTGTACGAGCTGCCAAGACGAACACCGTAGTGGTCGATCAATTGAGGTGGACACACAAGAAACGGTTAAGAAAATCCACAAAATGGTACTGGATGATCACCGACTGAAAGTGCGTAAGCTAGGTGAAATTACAAGCATTTCAAAAATTGCTATATATCGTATATTGACAACGGCCAGTTGTGCCGTTCGAAACAGTCTAAAATAAGTAGGTCCCTTTTAATACTGTACAAAATTTAACACGCACAACAGTAGTGGAAGAGAAGCTCGGCCAATGAGCCCTTTGGGGCTTTTAGTGCAACATATTTATTTATTATTTTTTTTTTGTTTAGTACAAAAATACTATGACAACATTGCATTTTCTTTTCATAGACGCAGTAATCAACTTTATATATATATATATATATATATATATATATATATATATATATATATATATATATATATATATATATATATATATATATATATATATGTATATATACATATATACATATATATATATGTATATATATACCAAATATATACATACCAACATCGCTCATGGTTATGAAATACACAATCCATATCAATATTACTTTTAATTACATTGAGCCAACTGAGTTGCAAAGGCAGAACTCAAGCCTGCTATTTTCCGCAGCAAAAATGAAAAGGGGGCAGAACTATGCAAAGACGTAAACAACGATCCCTGGGGACTGGGATACAAAATAGTTATGAATAAAGTATGTAGCAAAGTTGTGACAAATGATATGGATGAAGAAACAATGGAGAATATAGTATCGACCTTTTTTCCACAACATCCCTTACGACCGGAGGATCCAGTTAGAGAAGCAGGAGAAATTCTGCTTTTTAGCTAAGAAGAACTAGAATATGCAGGAAATACACTTAAAAATAAGAAGGCACCGGGTCACGACAGAATCCCAGGAGAAGTATTAAAGGAACTTGTACACCATCAGCCGCAGGTACTGTTACATATGTACAACGCATGCCTCAAAGAAGGGATATTTCCAGAGGTGTGGAAGAATAAACAACTAATTCTGGTAAGCAAAGGCAAAGGTGACCTAATGACACCAGGTACATGTCGCCCACTCTGTATGCTTGATACAGCAGTGAAATTATTGGAGAAGCTTCTTAAACCTCGTATCACAGCTGCAATACAAGCAGCTGGCGGACTCAGTGACAGACAGCATGGCTTTAGAAAAGGCAGGTCTACCGTGGGATCGATTAAAGAAGTGGTGGAGGAAGCCTCGATAACAAAAAGAGGTAACCAGTATTCTAGACCAGTAGACTTGCTTGTGACCCTAGACGTTAGAAACGCGTTCAACAGCGTGAAATGATCGGACATGATGGAAGCCTTAGAACAACGCTTCCGGATATCTGCATACTTGAGTACACGTAGCATACGTACTCACATACAATACAAACGCTGGACCAAAGACGAAAAAATAACGGCTGGGGCGCCAAATTCCTTCGGAGGTCAATATGTACATAAACGAGTTATATTGGATTCAAAGTTCACTTATACGGCACAATTGCAGCATGCTACAAATGCAGCAACTAGAGTTACAGCACTACTAAGCAGACTAATGGCAAACATCGGTGGACCGTTGCCTAGCAAGCGTAAAGTCTTAATGGCGGTAAACCATTCCATCCTATTAAATGGATGTGAACTATGGGCCGACACACTCAAAACGAGATGCAGAAGGAAAATTATATCAGCTGTACAAAGGACTATGGCACTACGAATAACATGTGGCTATCGCACAGTGTCATATAGTGCGGTGCTGGGAATAGCGGGAGTAACACCAATTGACAAATTGAGAGCGAAAAAAGTGACAAATTGAGAGCGAAAAAAGTTACACTTACTAAAAAAATCTGGAGGCTTTACACAAGCTGAAAAGCACATAAGAGAGCACACAATTATTATCTGGGAAATGGGAGAACGACACGTATGGCAGATGGACCATAAAAATTAAACCAAGCCTATGTAAATGGATTGGGCGAAGACAGAGAGAGGTTAATTAATAACTCAGTTCTTATCTGGCCATGGCTATTTCTGTAAATATTTACATAGAATGGGGAAGAGAGCGCATGCCAGATGCGTATACGATGATGCGGAAGAAGACGACGTAGAGCATATTGGAGCAGCAAACCGGGTTATGCGCAGTTGAAAACCTGGTCGAAATGCTGTTACGCAGCGAAGAAAACTGTAACGCTATTTCGCGGTATACGGAATGCGTACTCAGAAGAAAGAAGCGGGACCTGGACGCAGGTCAAAACGAGTCAAGTCTAATAAAGACTCACTAGGGCCCTGTCCGAAGTAATACTACCGTGGTTCCGGGGTGGGTTCAAAGGTCCTTCATGGAGGGGGAAGTTTTTTAGTGTCTGCGACGACAAACTCTGTAATTGTGACGAAAGTTACGGGTCAGTGGGTCAGCCATTTTGTTACCTCCTCACCGCAAAAAAAAAACTGATTTGCAGTTGGGTGTGAAAAAGCTGACAAAGCACTTTCCCACACAAAGCCTACAAATAACGGACAATAATAGTTCATTATTAGTTAAAAAAATTGTGAAAATCCCTAATACAATAAATTAAAAATAGTAGTCTGAAATTATAACGGACTCAAACTATATCTTATTGAAAACTCCATAGACATAGCCCTAACCTCTGAAACTTACTGATAACAGTTACATCAAAATTCCAGCTTTTAAACTCTCTCGGACAACGATTTATTGTTGGAGCCGATTTAAATGGTCATCAATGCTATCAACAGATTAGTCAAAGAAATCAAGGAGCTATTAAAAGTTGAGAGTGAAAGGATCTTCAAAAACTATATAAGTAGATTAAGTGCCTCAAAGGTTATAAATTACTAAGCTTGCTAAGGTTACTATTGCAAAATCAAGCTGTTCTACACCTACCACCATTACCATTACCACCAATTGAAGAAAAATAATAAGATAAATAATTTATCCAGTTGATGATATTGTATTAGACGCAACGGAATCATAAATGTTGCGAAAGGAGGGGAATCTGTAGTATTTGAGTTACATGATCCGGAATAGCACTGTTTGTAATTCTCATGATCATTAGAACTATCAAATCCATAACTGTGTTTTCAATATAGGATCGTTGTGGTTCTTCATAAGAGTTTCTACGACCTCACTTTGCAACTCAACAATTCATTCTACAGTGTGTTTCAACAAGTTTTTCGAAAGCACTACCGCACATTTTGCGAAAACTATTATACCGTAAGTCTACCTTTTGCAAGAGTAAGAGCTTTGTATGAAGAGTATATATTGCTGTTGCTCTTTTACTTTCTTTTCTCTATTTTACCGAACCATTAAGAAGGTTGCTATATCAAATAATCTAATATGAGGGTTTTGGCCACATGATGGAGTAATTTTACCCATAGCGCAACGTCTTGAGCCAATATTAAAACACTCGGCAATTCAACAATTACATCGAGTTGTCAATAAAATTTCAAAGGATATTGTTTCAAAGAAATAATGCGTGGCTTTATATTTGACGTAGCAAAGCATTCGATAATCTTTTATCAAATTCTGAACAGTAAACCACCAATTTTATGTAAAATGCAAAGATAAGACTTCACAAATTTTAACAATGGAATCTGGAGTTCCACAGTATAGCGTGCTTGGCCCTATATTATACCTATTATATACAGCAGTGATGGGCACGATAGCTCCCAGGAGCTATTTTCACTTACGAGCTAGCTTAGCACATTTGAGTGCTAGGTGAGGGGAGCAACCAAGAGCCAGCATGAAGGGCGAAGAACAGACGAAGAGCGCAATATAATTTCTCATAATCCATTTTACAATACTAACACAAATGTAAGAATTAGATTGAGAGAGCATGAGGCCATATACACGTACGGCCACACAGTAGGTAAAATACAAAAAATGTGGTAAATTAATTTACATTTATACTTCACTAATGTTCTCAGAATATTAAATATACACATGAATTTAAAACATAAACTCTCTGATTTTACAAATCGTTTTTATTTATTTCAGTTTGTTTATTGCTAATAATAAAGTCTATATTTGGCTCAGATTGAAATTTACATCTGAAATTCTATTTCTTAAATGTGACTTATTAAGTTTCATTTTTGAAAAAAATTGTTTGCAAGTGTATGTGCTTCCAAACATTGATGCAATGTTTGTAGCAAAAGTTCTAAATGCTGGATATTTTAGCTCATCTAGGTTTTTATAAAACAATATCATATTTCCGCATTCTAAAATCTTGTGTTTTAAAGGAGTGGAGCACTACAGTTCTATTAATTCCATTTGCAGTTCTGTTGCAGCAGTGTGTACAAGCTTGTCAACAACAATCTATTTAAGAGAAGGGCAAACAAATAATAAATATAATACAAATAATAAATATAAACCTCTAAAGCACTGCTGTCTGAAGATCTTAGGTTTTGAAAATTTTCCAATCTTGCTTCTTGTCATATTCTTCATCTGATGCACATTTTCAATGCTATCCTTCGTATTAAACACTATCCCAAATGCAAGAAAACTTCAAAAATTATTATGATAGCAAAACCAGGAAAAGACCCTACAAAAGTTGCATCGTACAGACCTATCAGCCTCCTGCCTCTACTTTCTAAAGTATTCGAAAAGCTACTTGTCATGAATATAACTCCATTTATTAATCTCAACCAACTGATTCCTCAACATCAGTTTGGATTTAGAAAACAGCACGGCACAATAGAACAAGTCCACCGCATTGTAACTCTGATAAGGAACACTTTTGAAGAAAAAAAGTATTGCTCAGCTGTCTTTCTTGATATCACTCAAGCTTTCGATAAAGTATGGCACGATGGCCTTATTTACAAACTCAAACTATTACTGCCTGCAAATGTCTCCTCATTGCTTAGTAGCTACCTCACGAAAAGACAATTTCTCGTACATCACAAGGATTACACAACAAATCCATTGGATATTCACGTTGGCGTTCCTCAAGGAAGCGTTTTGGGCCCCTTACTGTATCTCTTATACACTACAGATATGCCCAGCAATAACCATACATTTATATCGACCTTTGCAGATGATACGGCAATATTGTGCTCTCGCTCTTATCCCATAGAAGCTACTAAACTCCTGCAGACTCATATCGATTCTCTCGATATGAGTCTTCACGCTAAGGCCAGATACATGTCCCCCACTTAAAATTAATGGCCAATCAGTTCCACAATGTTCCTCAACAAAGTACTTGGGTATTCACCTCGACAGAAGGCTGACCTGGAAAAATCACATAGAGGCAAAGAAAACTCAGATCAAGCTTAAAATTAATCAGTTATGGTGGCTGATACACAAAAGATCAAAGTTGAATCTCGAATACAAAGTGCTATTATATAAAGCAATCCTGAAGCCAATCTGGACTTATGGTATTCAGTTTTGGGGCACCGCATCTCCCTCAAATATCGAAAAATTGCAGCGAATACAATCCAAGTGTCTGCGAATTATTGTAAACGCGCCTTGGTATATGAGGAACGTTAACATCCATCGAGATTTAAATGTACCCACAATTTCTGAGGAAGTTGCAATGTCTTGCAGAAGCTACATTCAAAAATTACACAGTCATCCGAATCCCCTTGCTAGGCAATTGTTGCTGAGCACGGGGCATCGTCGATTAAAAAATTGCTATACCTCGCGTCTCAACAAATTGTGATGGAACGTTGGGAATATCACATAATTTTATTTAGTTTGTAAGATTTCATTACATATTGTTAGTTTCTAAGTAATTTTAGAAAGATCCAATAAAAAAGCTTGTTAAAAAAAAAAAAAAAAAATATTCTTTATGAAACTTTTGATATTGTATTTTATATTAAACGCTTTACAAAGTATATGTTTTTTGAAAAACAGAGACTGAGAATTACCTCCACTATGCTGAAATAAATATTTAACACCCCTCACAATTGAAATTTCACAACTTCCTTTTTAGAACGTCTTCTCGTGTTTCACACTCCGACATTGTTACAAAATGTTAAAATGTGCAAATTTAAAAAAATGTGAAATAAGAATTTTACCGTACGGAATACATTTTTTGAACACTGTACTAAAATTTCCTTCCACACTTTTCTTCTCTGAATATAGCTTGTTAGCACCGTTATCAAGCTATGTATGTAGTAGAGCTGCCATCGTTCTTATGAGTTGCAATAATTTCTTCTATTTATTATAAAATTTTGCTATATGTTTTACTGAATCGTTACAGTAATTGAGATCTTGCAAAATTTTTCATTTAATTCCTCAGTAAAAATATAATTTTTACGTTTTCACTCAATTTAGTGCGCATTACATTACATAATATATATTTCTATATATTATGTATATTTGTTTATATATTTATGCATATGTATTGTATGTATATTATAATATATCCGTCTATATTTCCATATATAATAATCATAACACATTTGAATTTTATCATTGCTGAAATAATATACAACTTTATTTGAACTGAAACTAATTTGACTGATTTTAATAATTGTGATATTATGTCTGTGTAAAATAAAATATTTGAGATGAGGCATCTCTGAGGCAAGAGTTTCATTATCAAACGATTGTATAAAAAATGTGCAATAATACTTATTTCTACTACTATTGATCCTACTAATACTACTTTTAGAATATAAACGACATTTAAATAAACATAAAAATTTTATAGTTTGCAAGAAAAGTCCGATATAAAGGGTTATCCATTTCGCGGTTTCAAAAGTATAGGGCTAGAATTCGACATCTGTCAAACTGAGTTGTTAAAACAATTTCTTTCTTTTTCAGTTCAAAGTCTGACATTTGCGAAAATGGATCGCTTAACTATCGCACAACGCATTAAAATTGTAAAAACCTACTACAAAAATGGTGATTCTGCCACAGCCACATATCGTGCTTTAAGAGGAGATTATGGTTTACATAATCGTCCAACTACTCAAGCAATTGGCAAAATTGTGAAGAAATATGAAGAGACTGGATCGGTTACAGATATTGTAAGGCCTGTGCATCATCGTTTCGCTCGTACCACCGAAAATATCGCTGCTGTAAGTGAAAGTGTTGCCGAAGACCCGAATGTGTCTATTCCTCGTCGTTCTCAGAAATTAGGATTGTCTTACGGCACATTATGGCGTATTTTGCATTTGGATCTACACCTACATCCATATAAAATCCAGCTCACACAACAACTGAAGCCAGCTGACCATTCACAACGTCGTAGATACGTCGAATGGGTGCTTGAACAACAGGCGGTGGACAGCGATTTTTCGAACAAAATTTTCTTCAGCGACGAAGCACATTTCTCACTCGGTGGGTATGTTAACAAACAAAATTGTCGTATTTGGGGTTCTGAGAATCCTCAAGTAATTGAAGAGAGGCCACTACATCCACAAAAAGTCACTGCTTGGTGCGCTCTTTGGTCCGGAGGTGTGATTGGACCTTACTTCTTCGAAAACGACGATGGAACGACTGTCAGCGTCAATTCGGAGCGTTATGGTCATATGATAACCGACTTTTTTTTGCCTGCTATTGAAGAATACGACTTAGAGAATATGTAGTTTCAACAAGACGGTGCCACATGTCACACAACTCGAGCGAATAAGTGCAAAATCGATAGTAAGCTTAGTAAGTTTTGCATAATTTCTGCCGAAAATTGTATTAATTTCTTTCCATGCTACGGCAACACTGTTTTAGAATTATAGCCGAAGCCCATAGAATACTTTGTTCCTTTGCGTTAAAGCATATAACTGACAGCGACGGAAAAAACGTTGTAAGCTGGCCCAATCAATACGTTTCACAACGGATACACTTCTAGTAGTTCATATGCAAATTTACTATTTGGTATTTATTTATGTATTTTATTTAAATGAAATATGTCTATACCACTTTTATTATACATTCAATAACTATTTGAACATCTATTTAATGCAATATTTAATAATTTTAAAATTTTATAATTATTATTATTGTTAAAATGCAACCCTGTTTGCCTCACGTACGCTAAAGATAAAAGTTGGCGATGTTTTATACATTGCGTTGAAGGATACGGAAGGACAAATTCATGTATTTTAATGGTGCAACTAGCCACCGACATAGCGTACGTACATACGTACGTACGTAAGAACATACAAAATTGCACTGATTCTCTCCGCTACGAGCAACGGCTAATTCACCGTCATACGGTGGTGAGTTTTCGTTAACACGACATTTCCATAAGATAGATCGTGTCAGCTGACACGTTCTACGTTTTTACGTTGCAGCATTATGCTGCAACTAGTCACGAAGCCAGGACATAATATTACAGAATCACAATTTTCTGAATTTTTTGCAACTTTTGGGCATACGTTTATCGCAGCGGGGACTATAACGTCAAGCACACTTATTGGGGTTCCAGGATTATATCTCCAAAAGGTAGACGTCTTTTCTCGACAATATCAAGCAACGGATATGATGCCATATCTACCGGCCAACCTACTTACTGGCCTTCGGATCCTAGAGAAGTACCGGATCTTATTGACTTTGCAGTAACTAAAAGTCTAAAAAGAACCCATTTAAAGGCATGGCCATCCTTAGAACTTTCATCTGATCATTCTCCATCTTTCATTTTACTAAATGTTTTAGTTAGTTTCAGTGAATCAAGCCAGTATCTTACAAACAAATTCGCTAATTGGCTAAATTATAAAAAATATATTAGTTGTCACATTGGCCTTAAAATACCTCTTAAGACAGTAAAGCAAGTCGACAGTGCAATTGAAAATTTCACCAAGTTCACAGAATAGTATCTAACATTACAAAAGCGTTCGAAGCAAAGCAGTACTGCTCAGCAGTATTTCTGAACGTCGCACAAGCTTTTGATAAGGTTTGGCATGATGGCCTACTTCACAAAATCGGTTGTCTCTTTCCTGATAACATTTGCAAAATATTAAAGAGCTATCTGTTGAATAGGAAATTTGTGGTTAAACAAAGATCGTATCTAACTCAAACACGTACGATAATGGCTGGGGTCCCGCAAGGAAACGTCTTAGATCCCTTTTTATATCTAATCTACACTTCTGATATACCAACAAATGGCAATCTTTTCACATCAACTTTTGCAGACGATATAGCAATCTTGAGCGTCGATGATAATCCCAGTAAAGCGTCAGAAAAACTGCAAAGTCACTTAAAAAGAATACACCACTGGCTGGAGACATGGCGTATTAGAATCAACGAATCAAAATGCGTCCATATGACTTTCACGTTGAATAGAAAAACATGCCCTCAACTACAAATTAATGGTCAAAAAATACCACAAAAAACGAAGTGACCTATCTAGGCTTTCATCTCGATAGAAGGCTAACCTGGAAGAAGCACATTGAAACAAAGCAATCGCATGCTAAATTAAAAGCAGCCAAACTTCATTGGTTGATTGGAAACGCCTCGAAATTGTCACTTCATAATAAAATGCTTATATTCAAGTCCACCATTAAACCAATTTGGAGCTACGGCATTCAGCTTTGGGGCACTTCTTCAAACTCTAATATTGAGAAAATTCAGCGTGTTCAATCTAAAATCCTTAGACGTCTTTGCCGAGCTCCTTGGTACATCAGTAACACAAATATACACAAGGACCTACAGATAGACACTATTAAAATAGACATAGGGAAACATTGCCAACGTTACTCTGAATGACTAAGTAATCATCCTAATACTCTAGCGAGAGAGCTCCTTAAGCTTAAATATATTAAAAGATTAAAAAGGAAAAATGTTTTAAATATATCTTTCACATAATCTCTCATTACTATTATATATGTCCTTCATGACATCACATGTTATATTTGTTTGCTTTACGTTACTTGAATGATGTACACATTGGTGTAAAATCAACAAAATGTATTTTTTAGTATATAAGATTTGTATAATTATTGTTAGTTTCGTAAGAAAGATACAATAAATAGAAGAAAATGAGAAAAAAAAAAAGGTGTGTAGTGGTGGACCCACATTTCATCAACAATTATTAATCGTTGAGAAGTGGTCTCTCCAACTCGTATTTGTTCGACACTGAGCAAACGCGGCACCCATCTTTTTTTTTCATATGCAAATAATCATGCAAAATGTTGAACACACGTTCATATGAGATGTTTACCATTTCAATAATCTCACGCAACTTGACTCGGCGATCATTCATAACAATATCGAGGATTTTCTTGATATTTTTTTCAGTAACCATCTCTTTTGGCCTTCCTGTTGATGGTATTGCTGCAGTGCTTGTTCGGCCGCGTTTAAATTCAGCAATCCAATATTTTACCATGTAATCTGACGGAGCAGACTCACCGTAATGTTTATCGAGCTTTCCTTTTGTCTCTTTCGCCGTTTTTCCTTTCAAATAATAGTGTTTAATCACTGCACGAAATTCCCTTGTTTCCATTTTTCAAGAAACACAAAAGTTGGTTACTTCAAACGACTACAACAAATAAACTAATCGATGAATTTGGGTAAAATTTTAACAGCTGACGTTTGACAGATCGCAATTTCAAAAAAAAAGTTTTTGTGTTTGTGCTTCTTTTCTTTCTTTTGTGTTTAGGTAGCTTCTTTATCAATTCGCCATCTATTTGATTTGTATAGGCTTGTTTGGTTTGTTTAAAATAATAAAAAAATATAATGCTATTTTCAATCAGGTTTTACATCGTCTAATCACATCGAGTCAAATCTACTCTCCTTAATTGTTTTAACAGCTTGAATTTGTTTATCTCGTCATAAATATACAGTGGCTCCCAGCTTATTTCGTACAGTGACAGTTTAAAAATTGCTGCAGTCGTAATTCCTAATATAGCAAAAATTTGAACAAAATATAAATGCCATTTTTGAAAGGAAGGTTTGTTTTTTATTTTCCAAAATTTACTTTTTCAAAATTTTAGTGTTTGACACTATAAAAAAATAAAATAAGAAAAAAATAGGAAAATTCATGTCACAGCTTATTTCGTACAGTCTCTTTAAGTTCAAACTAAAAACAAAGTAAGTTGATTTTAATATTTAGTATGACATCCCTTAGCGTTAATGACAGCCTGGAGTCTACTTGGCATTGAATCCACCAATTTTTGAGTGATGTCTGGTGTGATTTTTTTCCATTCCTCCATCAGTACCTTCTTTAGGTCTTGCTTATTAGAAATCTTGTGTGTTCTTATTTTATTGTCCAAAATAGACTAAAGATTTTCAATCACATTCATGTCAGGTGACTGTGGTGGTGGAGACATCAAGTGTGAGCAGTTCAAATAAGCCAAGATTGCACAATCCCAGATTTATGTTTTGGGTCATTATCTTGGTAATACCGAAATTCTTCCCGCAAACCCAGTTTGTCTGCACTTTGAAGTAAATTGTTTTTCAGAATCTCGAGGTACTTCATTTTGTCCATTGTTCCCTCAATAAAAACCAATTCACCTACTCCGGCTGCTGACATACAGGCCCAAACCATCACGCTACCGCCACCATGCTTCACTGTGGGCTTAAGGTTCTCCTTGTTTAGCTCGGTATTAGCTTTACGCCAAACATATGACATTCCGTCTGAGCCAAAAATATTAAACTTAGACTCATCCGCGAAAATAACGGTATTCCAGAACGCAGGAGTATTAATAATATGCTCTTTGGCGAAGTCAAGTCGGCGTTGTATATTCATTTTCGAAATGAATGGTTTCTTTCGGGCTACTCGACCGTTCAAGTCATGATTGCGCAGCACACGTCGGACAGTTTCAGCACTGGATGATTTTCCTATTTCACGCTGAACCTCTGCAGCCAACTTCGGAGCGGATAACTTTGGATTTTTCTTAATTTTTCGTACAATATAACGCTCGTCTGATGCGTTGAAAATCTTATTAGGTGCTTCTCTGCCCTTGTTCTCCAACCGATTTTCGCGAACGAAGCGTTGAATGATGTATTGGACAGTTGAGGCACTTAAATTTGTCATTTCAGCAATTTTTCGCACACTCTGACCTTTCCTAAAATGGTTAATTACCAGTTTACGCTGTTCCATCGTTGTACGATGACCCATAAAGCTAAATGTTTAATTTACAGCACTTTAACTATTTAAAATAATAATAATAAAAATTGTTATAATAGTTAAAAAGGTCCAAAAACTCATACAATTCAAAAAAACTTTGTAACTGCGCGGCAGAATGAAACTTACTTACATTGAAGTTTGTGTACGAAATAAGATGTGAGCTGAAAATCAGCTGATCAATAGTTTTTCTCTCTTGCATAACAAAAAGAAAAATTTTTGGGGTTCCCCGTTTTCTTATTAGGTTTACTAAACACATACACAGACATCTACATTCAAAACTTATCGATAAGTTTTTTAGTTTCGATGTTACAGCCATGTACATAAAAATATATACACTGTACGAAATAAGCTGTGAGCCACTGTATATAAAATAGAGTAAAAGTAAAGACTAAGGGTGTGTACGAGTTCATCTAAATTTTAGGACCTAAATTAATATGACATTGGAATATTACACCACTGCTTCCAAATAGGAAAGATAATTGATAAATTGCGAGTTCATTTCAAAATTTTACATTTTCTAAATGGAGAAAAAAACAAAAAACCAGCAATTTGAAAATGTTCGTGTTTAAAAATACAGAATATAGCTTCAATTTTTCCATTTTCTGAATGTTTTAAATATTTATTTTGTTCTGTTTCAAAACGTAAAATTACGCTAATCGAATTTCGCTGTTTTGTTTTAATATAGTTTTAATTTTTCCACAGCTAGTATTTAGGTATGAAAAGGTTGCCTGAAAATTTCCTAAATTCACTATTCACTGCCATATTCCAATAATTTAGGAAAAGTCATAATTTACAGACCAATTTAGGCGAACTCGCACGCACCCTAAAACTTACATTTATAAAAAATAACTTACATTTAATTTAGAAAGGACAAAATATATAAAATGCGATGAATAAAAAAAAATTAAGTAACCTGCGGTAAGTGTATATTCGTATATTCGATAATATTCGATACTTTTTCCTTTAAAAGTATCAAATTTTGCTCTTAAAAGGCATAAGTTGTCAAAAAGGCTCAACGCAATCCTTGCCGTGATCTCTTCATTTGGTGTCGATAGCCAAATCTGCTGTGATATTTTCGGTCAGTTCTTACGCTCTTGCTCTCGCTCTCAATTTTTCATTTTACATTAAAAACAAACACAACGCGCGACGTGATTGTTACCGAGACCGGCAACATAACAGCCTCCTTATACGTAAACACACGGGCGACAGAATATTAAGGTAACGACCATATTTTACCTCTAATCGATTCTCAGTGAATTTGGCAGAGTGTGACGACACAGTATTTCCAAGAGTTGAATTATTCATTCATTATTCCGCATTGTTTATATAATTATTATAGTATAATTAACAAAGTAAGACAATCCGAGAGAGGAATTTTGATGCTCTCATTTTGAAATAAGTTTACAGAAGAAAATCAAAAGACAGCTTTGTGAAATCTATCAAAGTGAAATATTCGAAAATATTTTGTTACAATAACACTCTGGTTATATAGAAAGGTCAAACATCTCACATTGATTTGTTTATTCTTTCTTTTCAATTATTACTAATTTTATTTTAATTACATCAACTTGTAAATATTTTTTAAATGTTACAATCATTAAAATAATCAAAAATTTGGTTTAAGCCCATTGTTTTTCTTTAAAAAATTTAAAAAGAACATCAGTTTGTACTCAACCAGAGGGTTAATATTTTTGACATATTTTGACACATAGTAATTTTGACACTACCTAAACATGTAAATAACATGAGGGCAAATTTTAACATGGTTAATTATACTATATATTTTCTTTTCAATTTGTTTGCCATTTTGTCATTTTCTATCGCAGCTGAAATATTGTGACGTCACATCTAGAAAAATTTAATCTGATGGTCACAATCTTCTTTTCTGTTATTGTTGGTAAAAGCACAAATGCAAATACATTATCAGTTGCTGGCAGACATGGTTGCTGTTTGATTATACGGCGCATGATAGTGTTTTTGTTTTTGTCTTAGTCCACATTTAGACACAAAAACATTTGCACGAAAAATATTTTCAATTAACGTTTGATGTTTCGTTCACGTTTACACGGGCAAAAGTGTATCTCGGCGACTCCTTTGTATGTTTGACATTACGAACAGTGTTTGGACTGATAAAACATTTTTTGATGTAGATCAAATTGTGGTAGATTCTAAATTTCAGTGTTAGATTTTAATGAAGTAAGAGATAATAATATTTATGAAGTCACTTTTTGCTATTCATCAAAAAGTGTAATGTGTCACATTATACTAATAACAAATAATAAGCAAAAATATTCATTTCACGTTTCATTGTTACACATGTTGAAACGTTAAAAAAATCGCTTATCAAATTAAATCACAAATGTATGTACTTACATTAAAAGATAAACTTTTGGGAACGTATTTATGTACCTACATACAGTATTGTGCAAAACTTAAGCAACTGGCATAGTGCTCTCATTGATTTCAAATTTACTAAAAAATAAAAGCGCTTAGATTGAATGTTTTAATATTTATTTGTTCCTTCATTAAATACATAAAAAACAACAACAACAAAAGTTCGGTATTCTTACGAAATTAACTGTAAACAACAAAAAACAAATTATACTCATATTTCATCTGTGCAAAACTTAAGCAACTTTTAATATTTTGTGTAGTATCCCTTATTTTTAATTACTGCAGCACACCTTTTGGGCATAGAAGCTACTAATTTCGTTAAATATGATTTATTTATATTTTCCCATTCAGTTTTGAGGCCTAAAAATAGTTCGTCTTTATTTTTAAAGCGCTTTGAGCCCAAGCCTCGTTTTAAAATTGAAAACAAATTTTCAATAGGATTCAAGTCGGGCGATTGTGCCGGCCAATCAAGCACTTGAATCTTATTTGACTGTAGCCAATCCCTCACAAACTTCGATGTGTGTTTCGGATCATTGTCGTGCTGAAACACCCATCGAAGTGGCATATTCCATTCCGCAAAAGGCAACATTGCAGTTTCTAAGATGTCCTTATACATAAATCTGTCCATTTTGTGGTCAATCCTATGCAACGAACCAAGTCCATTTCCCGAAAAACACGCCCACACCATGACGTTACCTCCTCCATGCTTTACAGTCTTTTTACAGTATCGCGGATTGAGGCCTTCAACTTTCGCATGTCGAACTCTTATTATTCCGTCTGAATTAAATAAATTTATTCTAACTTCATCACTGAACAGTACGCCAAACCACTTTTTTATGGACCAGCCCACGTACTTCTTAGCAAATTCAAGTCTGGAAAAAAAAATATATGTTGTTGTTTTTGTTTTGAAGGCATTAAACCAAACATACCTTTTTTTTACATGTTTTGGTGTAAGCATTGGTTTCTTTACCGCTTTGTAGCTTTTTAAACCAACTTTAATCAAATGCCTTCTTACTGTGCTTGAATCGACATTTAAATTAAGGGTATTTACTATATCTTTTGAAGACATGAACGGATTTTTTTAATCAATTTTTTAATTTGAATAGCTTCCCTATAAGAAATTTTTTGGGGTCTTTCTCCTGAATTTCGATCTGTAACGCTACCAGTTTTTTCAAATAATCGTATCCATCTTGATATCATAGATTTGTTGATATTTAATGATTTTGCAATGTCATTCTGTGGTTTTCCTTCCTTAAATAACGATATAACCTTCATCTTAAATTGATGACTATAACGGACACGTTGCATTTTGGATTTCAATATGTTTGAAAGAACTGTGCGCTAAGAAAGACTTTTTTGTACTGAGTTAGATCAATGTTAATGCACAAAGCAGAAAAAACTCCGAAAAAGATCCGTTATTTTCTGAACAAAGAAATTTCGAACACCTTTGCACTCCGAGTTGCTTAAGTTTTGCACAGATGAAATATGAGTATAATTTGTTTTTTGTTGTTTACAGTTAATTTCGTAAGAATACCGAACTTTTGTTGTTGTTGTTTTTTATGTATATAATGAAGGAACAAATAAATATTAAAACATTCAATCTAAGCGCTTTTATTTTTTAGTAAATTTGAAATCAATGAGAGCACTATGCCAGTTGCTTAAGTTTTGCACAATACTGTAGTTAACTTAAAATATAAATTTATAGTAGCATATAAAATACAGAGATCAATCATTTCATAAAAAACTAAATCACACACTTAATTGTACTAATTATATATTGCAAGTTTAAGTTATGGGAACAAAATGCCAGTCAATAATTTTAAAATTCTTTTGGTGGCTCAAATATTTTACTACTTTCATATATTTGTTTTATTAAAATTTGATTAGCACATTCATAATACGTACATCATGCAATTAAAAAAACAAAAATATATATATATATATATATATATATATATATATATATATATATATATATATATATATATATATATATATACCAGGTGTACAAGCTTAAATCCGCTGTTTTTCGGTAAAAAAAACCCATGGCTCGTAAACGTATGGAAATGGCTTGTTGAGTAACACCTAACTGTTCGGCAAACATTTTTTGCGATTGGGTGTCGTCCTCATCCAAAAGAGTCTGCAAATCATGGTCTTCAATTTTTCTGGGTCTATTTTCACGCTTCTTGTCACTTAAGTCAAAATGGCCTTCTTTGAACCGATGAAACCAGTCTCTGCAAGTGGTTTCCGATAGCGCACTGTCTCCACAAGCATTCGAAGCAACTCAGCAGCAGATTTCTTAAAATTGAAGCAAAAAAGTAGAGCTTCTCGCATATGCTCTTTTTCTGACACGAAACTAGACATGATTATATATATACACCAGGTGTACAAGCTTAAATCCTCTGTTTGCTCGTAGATGGCGTTAGTGAGCATATTGAGCTATTATCGACTGTGCATCCTTTTTTTTATGAGTTCGACACCTGTTTACATCATCAGTGATTTCATACAACAACATACATTTTTCCTCGTATAATCATTGGATATTTAGCAGTAATTAATAATTTGACATTTTATTTTGTAGATGAAGCAACCACTGCTGTACCCCTTATTAACTAATACTAATATAATTTACAATACATAATGTTTCATTATATTATTAGGGATGATGCAAATCTTTTGACCTATGTGTTGTTCTTATTGTAACGAGTATCGATAGTTGGTTACTCATCACTATTGGACTGACACTATTGGCAGCATCGAAACGAATGTCAACAAAAAGAAATAAGTAATAACCAGAACAAGCCAACGAGAAAGGAAGAGAAGAATCTCGATAAAGGAAGATTCTGGGGTGTTGCCAACAGAGTATAAATAGAGCCAGTTGAGAAGAGCAATCAATCCAATTCCGAACGTGACTGCGCAAACATCTATACCGAGGCAAAAGTTGCTTGTACATTAAAGTGATATTGTAAATAGTTGATTATAAACAGAGTTGATTGTAAATAGAGTTTATTAAATAAATTGTTGCTGTATATAGTTGTATAAAATAAGTGTTGCAGTTATTATTAACAGAATCCAGTGATCGAACAAGGTAATTCAAATAGAATTAAACGCTCACAGAATAAAAACGTAACAATTGGTGTCAGAAGTGGGATTCTGTAAAGATGGTGAAAATTGACCAACTAAAAGTGGACCAGCTTAAAAAGCTGTTGGTAGAGATGAATCTATCGTCATCAGGTGCAAAGGCAGAACTGCTGGTGAGGCTGAGGCAAGCTATGGAGGCTAAGGGAATTAATGTAGAAGAACATGAGTTCTTCGAGGAAGCCTATATACAAGCAGTTGTGCACGCTGAGGAAGAGAGCAAGGTAGATTCGAGTGGTCAACTCATGGAATTTATGAAAACCATGATGCAACAGCAGCAAAAACAGTTACAACAAAATGCCTCTCGCATTGACTCCAAGCTTCAAGAACATTCGGCTAAATTGCGTATGAAAATTCAAGAAGGTTCGTCCCGCCAAGAAAACGCTATGGGAGAATTCCAGAAAACAATTGACTACAAGTTTCAAGAACATTCGGCTCGCCAAGAGGGCGTTATTAGTGAATTGCGTATGGAAATTCAAGAACATTCGGCTCGCCAAGAACACGTCATCGAAAATCTACAAAAAGGAATTGAACTTAGATTTCAGAAAATTTCCGGAGCTATTAATGACAAAGTCACAGAGCTGAAAGAACACGTGGATGAGTTGGATGATAAGCTGAAGGAACATGTCGACGACTGGGAAGATAAGTTCGAGAAATTACAGCACGAACTCAATCAACTAAAAATAAATGGACCAGCCACATCAGTGATTAGAGATTCAAGTACAATCAAACTAAAGTCACCAACATTTGACGGAAGCACGCCATTCAATATCTTCAAGCTTCAATTCGAGACAACAGCTTCGAAGAATCAATGGGATGATAGCGACAAGACTGCTGCTTTAATAGTCGCATTAAAAGGTAATGCTTCCGAGGTGTTACAGATGATTCCAGAGAAAGATCGTGGTAGCTATCAGTCACTGATGGACACACTCCAGCGAAAATATGGAAATGAATACAAGAGCCAATTTCATCGAGTTGAATTAAGGTCACGATTGCAACGGAGTAATGAGAGCCTTCAGGAATTCGCTTCCGATATTGAGCGCTTATGTCATCTAGCGTTCCCCGGTAATTCGGAAGAGTTCGTCGAAAAAATTAAAATAGAGGCATTCATAGATGGCATACGTGATGGAGAGACAAAGCGTGCCCTAGTCATGTCACCCAGGAATACTTATGCCGAAACAGTCAGTAGTGCCTTGACGTTTGAAGCCGCCAGTTTCATGTGTCGACCAATGTCACGGGTACGCCAATTAGAAACAGAAACAATAGATCTGGTTGAAGCAGTGCGTCAGGCAGTAAAATCAGTAGTTCAGCCTGAAGGAAGAACAACAGGTCGACGCGAAAACAAGTTTACTGGTAAGTGCTTCATTTGTGACAAACCAGGACACATGGCGCGTGACTGCCGTCTACGACGAAAGCGATCAAGATCGAATTCTCCAGGAAGACAAAAGAAGGAGAATAAGGTGGATAGCGATCGCTCCACTAACACAAATCCATCGTTAAACTAAATCGAGTCAGTTCAGCGGGGCGTGAACTGACTCCAACAGTGGGTGGCCCCATCATTCACATTTCACAACTACAGCGTGTGCCAAGCAGCTTGACTATTGATGGAAAATTGGACAATATGGAATTCATGTTAACCCTGGACACTGGTGCATCACATTCTATAATCAAGAGCGATTTGGTAAAGAGGTTTGAGCCTTTAATGGGAATAAAATTGCGTACAGCAACGGGTGAGGATGCACAAATTCTGGGTAAGATAAAGAAACGAGTATCTATTGGAAATTGTACATAGGAACATGAATTCATTGTGGCCGACATCATCGATGACGTAATAATTGGTGTTGATTTTATGATTGACAACGGATTTACGTTAGATTTAAATCAACGGATACTACGTTATGCAAATGTCGAATTACCATTGAACATTGATTATAAACAGAGTTGATTGTAAATAGAGTTTATTAAATAAATTGTTGCTGTATATAGTTGTATAAAATAAGTGTTGCAGTTATTATTAACAGAATCCAGTGATCGAACAAGGTAATTCAAATAGAATTAAACGCTCACAGAATAAAAACCTAACATTATGTTGCTCTTCAATTCAGTGGCGAGTGTATTGGGATGCTTCTCCAAACGTTGTAGATACCGTCGGTTGTATTTAATTAGTTCTTCTTATACGGTTGGAATTTTTAAATCGTGATGTATGATGTCATTCGTAACATACCAAGGTGCATTTGTAATCATTCGTAGTACTTTGCATTGAAACCGTTGTATGATGTTAATGTTAGATTTTGAGGCTGTTCCCCACAGCTCTATTCCATATGTCCATATTGGCTTGTCAACTGCTTATATATTAATAATTTGTTGTCTAGAGACAATTGAGAATTGCGGCTAATTAACCAGTGCAGTTTTGTTAGCTTTATGCCAAGCTGTTTTCGTTTTGTAAAGATGTGTTTCTGCCATGTGAGTCTTCTGTCCAGATGGAGACCAAGGTATTTGGCGCTAACTTCTTGAGGTAGATTTTGATTGTTAAGTCTCATTGCCGGACAATTCTCTGTTGTATAGGTCGTATAGGTCACCTGAATAGATTTCGTTGTGTTCGCCTTTAATTTCCATTTATTTAACCACGTTTGTATTACATTTAAGCCCGTTTGAAGATGCGTTGACGCAATATTTGGATTGTCATGGCTAGCTAATACAACAGTATCATCAGCAAATGTTGCAATCGTGGTAGTAGGTTTTGTTGGTAAGTCAGCGGTGAATAAAGTGTAAAGCACAGGGTCAAGTACACTACCTTGAGGTACATATTCTTGAATTTTTCGATGCTTCACTGTTGTATTAAGTCGTTTGAATGCCTGGTAGTCTGCCATTTTTTCCTTAGTTTACGTTTGTCCTTCAATTTATCTTTTATTTCAATGGACAATTATGACCTAGTGTTTACAGATATTTGAGGCGTTGATGACCACGCAGCATTTTGAATTGCTTTAGTAAGTAACTCCGCAGCGTATTCTATGTCTTCATCGCTCTTCAGTGGAATATTTAAAATAAGTGATTCAGTAACAATATTTTAAAATATTCACCAGTTGGTTCTTTTATTGTGCAAACTGGGTAATTTGTTTTTCAGATGAATTTTACAGTTCAATGCGAGTAAAATGGGAAAATCATCTGAAGAAATCTCAAAGCATGAGGCTGCATTCACAAGGCCAGGATGAATTGTTTTTAACGCCGGAAAGTCAACTAAATCTGGTAGCTTGTTTTTGTCTGATGGCCAGTATGTTGGTTCACCGGTAGACACGTATGAAAGCTTATTTTCTTGCATTGTTTTAAGGAATTCTCTACCTTTAGCAGTGCTTAACCTCTACCCCAGGTTGTATGTTTTGCGTTGTAGTCTCCCACTGCAATAAATTTACCACCTAGACTTTTAAAGAAGTCTACAAACTCGTTTTTCTTGATAGCTCATAAAAGAGGGCAATAAATTAAAGCCACTGTTATCGAACCATTAAATCTGTATTATTTAATGCTTGTGCTTTAAATATTAGATTTTTTAAAATGATTATTGATTTCATGTTTAATATTATTCTTAATTATAATAGCTGATCCTCCTATCGGCACCAGCTGGATGGTTTATGTTGTATTTTATCATTCTATATATATATATATATATATATATATATATATATATATATATATATATATATACATATATATATATATATATATATATATATATATATATATATATATATATATATATATATATATATATATATATATATATATATATATATAAATTGAAACATTTTGGGAAATTTTGTCTAAAACAGGACTTATTAACAGGATATATTAAATAGATCTGCGTGATCTGAAACTTTGCCCAAACTTTTCAGATTGAAGTTTCATTAAACCACTTACGAATTATTTGCGTTGAAAATTGTTAAATTTTTGGATCAAAGCATTGCTACGTTTATTTCGATAGGCAGTGTATCAGCGGGAAAATGGGCATTAGGGAACAACTGTTCCTTTAATTCGCTCTCGTGTCTATTTTTGTTATTTTCCTGTTTTCATTGTTATTTTCCTGTTTTCATTCTGAGCAAAGCATTGCTATTTTCATTATGAAGAAGTACTAAAACTATTTCAAATATGTGTACGGGAAAGACTTCGGACTATTTCTGACTAAGTCCAAGGCGAATTCATGCAAGGTTGTATTAATAGCTGATTTGGGTTTTTAAGAAGTTTTACTTCTATCACGTGTACGGTGCTATACGCACAATTTTTGTTTAGGGATTGTAACTGTTTGCTATCTTTATCTTTATCTTGATTTTATTTTTCTCTATGTTTGCGCGAAGTGTTGCAGAGGAACTGCATTTAATTTATTAGGAGTTCGTTCGATGTCAAAGTTATTTTTTAAGGAATTATAGCCTTCCTGAGTCCTTTTCAATAAGCTATCAATTTTTAAAATCGGGCGAACAGCAACTGTGCTATAATAAAAGTACTATTCTGGCGGTTAATAAGGTTAAGGAAATTGTTGTCCTAGGAGCCATTCAACATAATCAAAGGGGAACGATGCACCTTCGTGTACTTAAGCTCTCATGTGAGCTCAAAAATATTAAATCACCATGTTTTGATTTTTTAGATATCAATTTATATATCAAATCAAAGGTAATTTTAAATTTATTGTAGTATTTAAATGTATTACTAATTAGTTTTTTTAAACATATTTTTTTTATAAAAAAAATTGTATTTTTTCTTTTTAATTAATTTAATTCTTTTGCTCTTCTCAAATTTTTATAATCAAAGCACATATATAAATATATATATATATATATCAGAAGACACGCCTTTACAACAATACCCATCTTTTAAAAATCGGTTCAACATATTTGAAATATAAGGTGTTTAATTTTTTGAAGTTTGCACAAAAAGGTATACAGTGGCTCCCAGCTTATTTCGTACAGTGACAGTTTAAAAATTGCTGCAGTCGTAATTCCTAATATAGCAAAAATTTGAACAAAATATAAATGCCATTTTAGAAAGGAAGGTTTGTTTTTTATTTTCCAAAATTTACTTTTTCAAAATTTTAGTGTTTGACACTATAAAAAAATAAAATAAGAAAAAAATAGGAAAATTCATGTCACAGCTTATTTCGTACAGTCTCTTTAAGTTCAAACTAAAAACAAAGTAAGTTGATTTTAATATTTAGTTGACATCCCTTAGCGTTAATGACAGCCTGGAGTCTATTTGGCATTGAATCCACCAATTTTTGAGTGATGTCTGGTGTGATTTTTTTCCATTCTTCCATCAGTACCTTCTTTAGGTCTTGCTTATTAGAAATCTTGTGTGTTCTTATTTTATTGTCCAAAATAGACCAAAGATTTTCAATCACATTCATGTCAGGTGACTGTGGTGGTGGAGACATCAAGTGTGGGCAGTTCCAAATAAGCCAAGA
This sequence comes from Megamerina dolium, assembly GCA_963854835.1. Classification (NCBI taxonomy): domain Eukaryota; kingdom Metazoa; phylum Arthropoda; class Insecta; order Diptera; family Megamerinidae; genus Megamerina; species Megamerina dolium. The sequence goes on along the minus strand of OY978526.1, from coordinate 55,147,351 downwards.
TTGCAAATCCCAGATTTATGTTTTGGGTCATTATCTTGGTAGTACCGAAATTCTTCCCGCAAACCCAGTTTGTCTGCACTTTGAAGTAAATTGTTTTTCAGAATCTCGAGGTACTTCATTTTGTCCATTGTTCCCTCAATAAAAACCAATTCACCTACTCCGGCTGCTGACATACAGGCCCAAACCATCACGCTACCGCCACCATGCTTCACTGTGGGCTTAAGGTTCTCCTTGTTTAGCTCGGTATTCGCTTTACGCCAAACATATGACATTCCGTCCCAGCCAAAAATATTAAACTTAGACTCATCCGCGAAAATAACGGTATTCCAGAACGCAGGAGTCTTAATAATATGCTCTTTGGCGTAGTCAAGTCGGCGTTGTATATTCATTTTTGAAATGAATGGTTTCTTTCGGGCTACTCGACCGTTCAAGTCATGATTGCGCAGCACACGTCGGACAGTTTCAGCACTGGATGATTTTCCTATTTCACGCTGAACCTCTGCAGCCAACTTCGGAGTGGATAACTTTGGATTTTTCTTAATTTTTCGTACAATATAACGCTCGTCTGATGCGTTGAAAATCTTATTAGGTGCTTCTGTGCCCTTGTTCTCCAACCGATTTTCGCGAATGAAGCGTTGAATGATGTATTGGACAGTTGAGGCACTTAAATTTGTCATTTCAGCAATTTTTCGCACACTCTGACCTTTCCTAAAATGGTTAATTACCAGTTTACGCTGTTCCATCGTTGTACGACGACCCATAACGCTAAATGTTTAATTTACAGCACTTTAACTATTTAAAATAAGAATAATAAAAATTGTTATAATAGTTAAAAAGGTCCAAAAACTCATACAATTCAAAAAAACTTTGTAACTGCGCGGCAGAATGAAACTTACTTACATTGAAGTTTGTGTACGAAATAAGATGTGAGCTGAAAATCAGCTGATCAATAGTTTTTCTCTCTTGCATGACAAAAAGAACAATTTTTGGGGTTCCCCGTTTTCTTATTAGGTTTACTAAACACATACACAGACATCTACATTCAAAACTTATCGATAAGTTTTTTAGTTTCGATGTTACAGCCATTTACATAAAAATATATACACTGTACGAAATAAGCTGTGAGCCACTGTATATCATTTTAATAAGTGGAAAAGACGGACCACTTCCATATTTTTATTTTCAGTTACTTACATACAATAATTAAAAATAATTGTTTAATAAAAGTCAAATTTCGAAATTCTAAGACGCATATATCGATTTCGGCGTCTAACCGGGGAGCTCAACTTTCAAATATTCACTTGATTAATATCAATGATCTTTATTTTACTGAAATTAATAAAATAGCACTTCTTTCTTTGTAAATAAAGCTTGAAATTAAAACATTTTCGAAAATTTATAATATCGAGAATACTGGAAAATTGTATTTAAAAATGCTCAAAATCTATATATTTTACGTATAGCGAAATAAGAAAGCATCGATGATCCGAAGTACGTATATTTTTCTAAGGAACTACGGATCTAAAATCAATAAATATGTATTTGTCTTCATACAAAAATAATTCTAAAAAATTGTTTTTCTTTTTGTGGATAAATTTATTTGTCAAACCTGATATCAAACACATGATTTCTTGGCAAATATATGTACTTAAAATCAATGGTAGATTCTTTTTGCCTTACAATTTGTAAATTGCGCATGCAGCACCGTACACGTGAAAGAAGTAAAACTTCTTAGAAAATCCAAATGAGCTATTAATACAACCTTGTATGAATTCTCGTCACATATTTAAATAGTTTGAAGAAGTTTTGTGACGAAATACTTCATAATGAAAGTAGCAATGCTTTACTCAGAATGAATATAGGAATTTAAAAAAAACAGACACGAGAGCGAATTAAAGGAACAGTTGTTCCTTCTCTAATGCCCATCTTCCCGCTGACACTCTCCCTATCGAAATAAACGTAGCAATGCTTTGCTAATTTTAAAAATTTAACAATTTTTCAAAGCAAATAATTCGTGAGTGGTTTAATTATACCTAAATCTGAACAATTTGTGCAGTGTCATATCGCGCACTTCAATTTAATATATATGTGTCCTTGTTTAGACACAAAAACACTCGCATGAAATACATATTGTTTGTGAGCGAGGGACACATAGGGAAGAGTTTTTCACAGAGAGCAATTTCACAGCTTATTCAATGTGTTTTTCTTTTTAATCGTCGGTGGCCTGTGCTCAGCAACAATTGTCTAGCAAGACGATTCAGGTACATTCAAATCACGATGGATGTTAACGTTCCTCATAGACCAAGGCTCCTTTACAATAATTCGCAGACACTTGGATTGTATTTGCTATAATTTTTCGATATTTGAAAACTGAATACCATAAGTCCAGATTGGCTTCAGGTTTGCTTTATATAATAGCACTTTGTATTCGAGATTCAACTTTGAGCTTTTGTGTAGCATCCACCATAACTGATTAATTTTAAGTTTGATCTGAGTTTTCTTTGCCTCTATGTGATTGTTTCAGGTCAGTCTTCTGTCGAGGTGAATACCCAAATACTTTGAGGAACATTGTGGAACTGATTGGTCATTTATTTTAAGTGGGGGACATGTATCTAGCCTTAGTGTAAGGGTTACTTGTACGCTCTTCATTGACGCTCTTCTTCTTCATTTACGCTCTTCATTGATTCATTGACTTTTATGCGCCAATTTGCTAACCAGATTTGGAGATAATCGACATTAGTCTCCAGGAGTTTAGTAGCTTCTATGGGGTTAGAGCTAGAGCACAATATTGCCGTATCATCAGCAAAGGTTGATATGAATGTATAGTTATTGTTGGGCATATCTGAAGTGTATAAGAGATATAGTAAGGGGCCCAAAACGCCTCCTTGTGGAGATATGCACACTTGGTGGTTCAGTTGTTAGACTAATTTATTTTAGCAAATTCAATTTCTTTTATACATTCCTTAGCTTATGTATGCTAATATATAATCACTCATACTTCGAAATATAATTCATTGTTTTTGGTTACATTATTCGATAATAGATGTACATACATATTGTTATGTTAGAGAGATTAATAAGGAGAAAGATAGGATATGAGCGCAGGTTAGTGGTAGGCAAAATATATGCAAATATGTGTGTGTATACTAAGTTGCCTAAAATGATAATAACTAGCGAGAGTACATATTTTAGCATGAGCACATCGTTAGAATAAATGCAATAAAGAATAGACAAACATGATTGGATTGAGGTGAATGATCGCATGACATTGACCTTGATTTTTAGAGAAATGATTTTAATAACCATTAATTTTAATAGTTAATTTTGGTAGTGAGGACTGTGAATTGGGTATAAACACACTTTTAAAGTGGTTTGCAAAAGTCAAACCCTTATCACAGTTGCTTCTAGCCCAATTACCGTCACTCAAACGGATGGGGGAATCAGTGAGACTTGGTCGATTTGAGTTTTTTGGTGATTTCCAAAAAAAGTAGTCTGACGCTTTACCATGTGTTAATTTGGCTATGTGATCTTCCTTGGTGGTCTTAGTTTCGAGTCCAGTGCTCTAGCTGTGCTTTTTATTTTAAACCCCATCATTAAAAGCGCAAGAGCAAACAGCTGAACAGGATTGGGCGTTTAAACTTAGAGTTATAGTTCCTATTATTGCTACTGCTGCTTATCTACCAATTATCTACCAATGTGGAATCTGGCACTTTTGTGTGTATGGTCACATATATATATATATATATATATATATATATATATATATATATATATATATATATATATATATATATATATATATATATATATATATATATATATATATATATATATATATATATATATAAAGGGTTATCCATTTCGCGGTTTCAAAAGTATAGGGCTAGAATTCGACATCTGTTAAACTGAGTTGTTAAAACAATTTCTTTCTTTTTCAGTTCAAAGTCTGACATTTGCGCAAATAGATCGCTTAACTATCGCCCAACGCAATAAAATTGTAAAAACCTACTAAAAAAATGGTGATTCTGCCACAGCCACATATCGTGCTTTAAGAGGAGATTATGGTTTACATAATCGTCCAACTACTCAAGCAATTGGCAAAATTGTGAAGAAATATGAAGAGACTGGATCGGTTACAGATATTGTAAGGCCTGTGCATCATCGTTTCGCTCGTACCACCGAAAATATCGCTGCTGTAAGTGAAAGTGTTGCCGAAGACCCGAATGTGTCGATTCCTCGTCGTTCTCAGGAATTAGGACTGTCTTACGGCACATTATGGCGTATTTTGCATTTGCATCTACACCTACATCCATATAAAATCCAGCTCACACAACAACTGAAGCCAGCTGACCATTCACAACGTCGTAGATACGTCGAATGGGTGCTTGAACAACAGGCGGTGGACGGCGCATTTCTCACTCGGTGGGTATGTTAACAAACAAAATTGTCGTATTTGGGGTTCTGAGAATCCTCAAGTAATTGAAGAGAGGCCACTACATCCACAAAAAGTCACTGCTTGGTGCGCTCTTTGGTCCGGAGGTGTGATTGGACCTTACTTCTTCGAAAATGACGATGGAACGTCATTTTCCACATGCCACATGCCACACAACTCGAGCGAATATGGCTTTATTGCAAGAGAAATTTTCTGGCCGCGTAATTTCTCGTCGTGGCGATATCAAGTGGCCACCAAGATCATGCGATTTGACACCGCTTGACTTTTTTTTGTGGGGCTACGCGAAAGACCTTGTTTATGCAGATAAACCTTTAACTCTTGAGCACCTAAAAACCAACATTCGTCACGTTATGGCTGAGATACCGCCCAATATGTGTCAAAAAGTGGTCGAAAATTACCTCAAAAGAATCGATGCTTGCAACAATTCGCGTGGTGGTCATGTAAATGATGTAGTATTTCACACATAATGTCAACGTTCAAACTTTATAATAAAAAAGAAATATCATGATAAAAAATATTTTATATATGTTTTATTTACATTTACTTTTGAAACCGCAAAATGGATAACCCTTTATATATATATATATATATATATATATATATATATATATATATATATATATATATATATATAAGTTAACTCGGCTATTCATGGTTTTTATGGGAGCTACATTACATTACATTATATATATATATATATATATATATATATATATATATATATATATATATATATATATATATATATATATATATATATATATATATAATTATATATATATATATATATATATATATATAATTATATATATATATATACATATATATATAGCGAATATATATATATAAGTTAGCTCGGCTATTCATGTTTTATATGGGAGCTACATTACGAAGTATGCGTGGCTCATACATTTTTTAGGAATAATTTCGGCCTACAATGCTAATCTACATCTAAAATATGGTTGTCTTATACCCTAGACAGACGGCAGCCTAATTCCGGATTACCGGCGCACTTAATCCGAATAAAATAATAACCTGACAGACGGCAGTATTGCGGATAACCTAAACGGCTGATTGCTGGTTTATTAGGTCTTCTCACTTATATTACTACCACTATCAATTTCTGTCATCTGTCACTCTCGATATGAGAAAATCTACAAGAAGTACGTGAACTGAAAACTATCAGAAACTTGTAAATTGACATTCACAGTTCTTAATTGACAGCTGGATTTATTGTTAGCGAACATACCTAATATTTTGTAAAATGGATCGAAAAAAATTCACAATAAACAATTTTCAGCGGTGTTGCCAGCGCAAATTGACCTAATCCTCTTTTATTTTGAGAATTAACTCATAGAGTTTATGCGGATTAGCTGCAGTTAATGCCCGAGTTAATTAGAATTAACTCGGTAATCCGGAATTAGGCTGCCGTCTGTCTAGGCTATTAGGCGAAGAATTTTGTAAGATATGGGGGTTTTAAAGTTCAAGATAATTCTGCAACTTTGTATGGAAGCTATATTAGGTAGCAGGTGTGGTGCGCTCGTTTCTCGCAATTTTATAACAATCGACAATATTAAATTTTATGCTAAAAATTGTTATTGTTGTTGGTTAAGCTGCTGAAGTTGCCGAAGTTTAAACATAAAACAACTTCCAACGTTTTGTATGGGAGCTATATAAAAAAAGTGGGCGTAGCTTGGTTCTTTCCTGTAAATGTAATTATCTTTGCATTACTAATTCAAAACTTAAATATGGTTTTTCTACGATGAATAATTCGTAAGTTCGGGCGGTTTTAACTTTTTATTAAAATTTCCGCAGATTTGTATGTGAGTTCTATGAAAAAGTGTCCGTAACATGCTAATTTCATGCCAGATTATTTCCGATTATGATGTTAATTTAAGCGTCAATTATTATTGCATTGGGCAAAACACTGCCTAAGTTACAGCGGTTTAAATTTAAAGAAAATTCAGAGTTCTTGTACGGGGGCTACTATAAACAGCGGGCGAGGCTTGCCCACTTTTTGCAAAAATATTTATCCTTATAATGCCAATCCGCACGTTAAATCTGGTTGTCCAACTTTGAATAGTTAGTCAGTTATGGCGCTTAAAATTTTATTTTTAATTTCGTGGACTTTGTATGAGAGCCAAATAAAGATGTGGGTGCTGCTTGCTGATGTAATGACACCTTATTTCCGACTACAATATTAATCTAAGTATTATATATTTTTGCCGAAATTACAGCGGTTTAAATTTAAAAGAAGTCCAGGCATTTTGTATTGGAGGTACTATAAAAAGTAGGTAGTCGCCTATTTTCGGAAGGATTATATAGCAGTATACTAAATAAGTTATAACAAGCCAAATATTTTGAAAATTCCGAAGTTAGTCACTTTGAATGCTCAATGAGGGTGTGGCAGTTGACCGATCGTGCCCATTATCAATCCACTTTGTACCATTGGATCATAGGTTGCTCTCGCCCAATTTTGTCAAAATAACTCAATATTTAGGCGACGCCTATATATACTTATATATATTCCTGATATATATATCTCTTGAGATTTCTTCAAGTGGTTACAAACATCTGACCGAAATTAATATACCTTGTATATCATCATGTTTATGATTAGTATGTAAAGTACTATGTGTTTTAGTTTTTATATGAAATAGGAGATCTCTGCCTCTCCTCTCCTCTTTTTTTTTGTTCCTATAAGTTTATATTTTAATATAACTAACATATGTGGGTACATACATAAACATGTTTCCAAAAATGTATCTTTTGATATACGAGTACATATAAGTACATGCATGCATTTGTGATTTAAGTTTGATAAGCGATTTTTTTAATGTTTTACATGCCTAACAATGAAACATGAACTTAATATTTTTGTTTATATGTACATTAGTAATAAATGTGAAACATTACACTTTTTGTTGAATAATAAAAATCGACTTGATAAACATCATCTTTTACTTCATTAAAATCTACCATTAAATATTAGAATTTTTTGGACTCATCTACTTCTAAAAATTTTCTACAGTCCAAACACTTCGTAATGTCAAACATTAAGAAAACATACAAAAGAGTTCATTGTCGCCGAGAAACATTTTTGCCTGTGTAAACACGAACGAACCACCAAAAGTGAATTGAAAATGTTTTTTGTTGCAAATGTTTTTGTGTATAATTGCGGATTTACACAAAAGCAAAAATATCATCATGCGCCACATAAGCTAACGGCATCTATCCATGTTTCATAGTCTGAAAGCGACTAATAATGTTTTTGTTTTACTTCAAAAATGTTGTCCGCCTTTGCTATATGCTATCTATTGGTCTATTTAAAGAGTTTGAAAATGTATATATTTAACGACTGCGTATTATGAGAGAATGAAAAGCGAAATTAAATTCCTGGTGTGCAACTTGAAATATATGCAGAAAAAATCATATGTGGTGGTCTGGTGGTGTTTTCGAAAGGCTAGCGCAATCCTTCTTGAACTCATCCCAAGTCAACTCACTGGCTGTCATGTAGTTGTTCTGAGCGCTATGTGATACCACCTTTATTTGTGAATGAGGGGTAGTCATGTAGCTTGCTCTGCTTACTATGCTTACTATGTCGCCTCCACGTAGCTACCACCGGGCAGCGTCCTCCAGCATTAACAGCAGTAATGACGTCAGCCTGGAGATATTGCGAAGGATCACTCTTGCAAATAGGTGCTACTTTGGGCTAAGTAAGCAATTGAGAAGTCGAGCCCTCTCTCGAAGAACGAAAACTACACTCTACAAGTCTCTCATCATGCCTGTCCTAACATATGGTGCTGAAGCCTGGACAATTTCTACCTCGGATGAGCGAATGCTTAGAGTTTTCGAGAGAAAAGTCCTATGCAAGATCTTTGGACCTATTTGTGTTGGTGACGACAACCATTAGCTGTACGAGCTGTATGCCGATATTGATATAGTAAAGCGCATCAAAATCCAACAGTTACGCTGGTTAGGTTATGTCGAGCGAATGGAAGAACACGCTCCAGGTAAGATGGTGTTATATTCGGAATCCGCTGGAGGACGACGCAGAAGGGGAAGACCTAGCCTCCGGTCGAAAGACTAAGTACTGGGGATCCTGATGGCGCTTGGAATTGCTAACTGGCGCCAGCTAGCGAAGAACAGAGATGGTTGGCGAAGCATGTTATACTCGGCCTAAATCGATATTCGGTTGTTATGGAGACATAAGCAAGTAAGTATATCTGTACTTTATATACCAAAAATTGAATGATGATTGTGTTAATAAAATGGCAGATCACAAAAAAGTAATATGCCATAAATACCTCAACATGAGTATTAGGAAATATTTTACATACAAGCCTTGTTTTCTTCAATTTTATGATATTGTTTATATTAAAATATATATGTACATACTTGCAAATGATTTATTAGTTTAACCCTAAACCCACGCACACGGTATCCTATACCGCTACTTAAAATTCAATCTTCCTTAACTGTGGAGAGAATGAAGTCATGACCTTAGTCTCCACCTTGCTTCAGTATATTGTATGATGGCGACGCTGTAGTCAATATTTTCATAGCCTACTTGAGGAAGTGTTGCTCTGAAGGTTGGCGGTCAGTTACACCGATAGTCACATATAGCGTAGAACTTCTCTATACAAATGCAGTGAAGAAAATATTGGTTTTATTGTATCTTACATGTTTGTGTATCATTGAGTCGTGGTAAGTTCTATTCTATTTACGTATAAAATATATATAAATAGTAGTTCTTCGGACAAAATATTTTATATGAAGTAATAGTTTTGTGAGCAAAAAATAGACTTTTAAAGAGTTATACTACAAGATCTAAGCAATACTAATATTTGGAAGTTGGAATATGTTATTAGGGTTTTTGCCTATTTGCCTATTGAAACAGTATATCGTTTGAATCCAATTAAGACCAAGAAGACAGCTAACATTTTTTGTCCAATGTATTATTGTTTTTTATATAAAATTTTATTGTTTGCTTTATATTATGGAAAGGTAATAAATCAATTTCTGCTTATTATTTTGCACGTAAAAATTCGAGTTAAGGGTTATGTATGTATGAGGTTATCAATAGCACGGAATAGTATACTCATCTGTTGTGCATAAAGTCCAGACTTGGGAAAGACAGAATTTGCTCTTGCGAATTATGCACACCATGGGCAAGCGATTGCAATAAATGGAATACGAATATATATAATTAGGTGGTATATTCTCCCTTTATTTTCAACAATGCACCAATTTGTGGATTCCATGTCAGAAAAGTGAACTTGGTCGGCTTATTTGAAAATTTTTTCACAAGATAAATAAGTATTTTAGAATAATTTTCATAATTATTTTCTTATGAATTGTGTAGTTTGGAGTTTAATATCTATGGTTGTTTGAATTCTTCCTATACGATTAGACGCGGTTTTTTCGCCATATAAATTCGACCCTCCTTATTACGCATGTGTGAATTTGTTTTATATATGGAAGACAAAAAAAAATCAGAAATTTGATGAGTCTTTTTCTTCCTGCAAGAAACGAGAGCAAAAGCACCAACAAATACGCAAGCGTAGATGTGTGTGTGTGTGTACCAATGCAAGTGTAATTGACGAAAAACGCTGGCATCTCTCTTCTTGATTTTGGTGACTGCTAGATGGCACAAAAATGACAAAATCTTTAAAAAAAAATTCCAAAAAATGTATTTAATGTATTTAAAAATGAAAAATAGTATTTTGCTGAGCATGCGTACATATATTTTTTATGTAAGCAAATAGAAATAAACAAAATTAAGAGTTTGCAAACGGTGGTTGACATGCGGACACAGCCTTTCCCATTTTGATTGTTTATATGCAGATACGAGGCGGATTGATAAAGAAGCTACCTAAGTACAAAAAAGGCAGCACAAACACAAAAATTTTTGAAATTGCGATCTGTCAAACGTCAGCTGTTAAAATTTCACCCAAATTCATCGATTAGTTTATTTGTTGTAGTCGTTTGAAGTAACCAACTTTTGTGTTTCTTGAAAAATGGAAAAAAGCGAATTTCGTGCAGTGATTAAGAACTATTATTTGAAAGGGAAAGAAAGAGACAAAAAAAAGCTCGATAAACATTACGGTGAGTCTGCTCCGTCAGATTGCTGAATTTAAACGCGGCCGAACAAGCACTGCAACTATACCATCAACAGGAAAGCCAAAAGAGGTGGTTACTGAAGAAAATATCAAGAAAATCCTCGATATCGTTATGAATGATCGACGAGTCAAGTTGCGTGAGATTGTTGAAATGGTAAACATCTCATATGAACGTGTGTTCAACATTTTGCATGAACATTTGCATATGAAAAAGCTATCGGCAAGATGGGTGCCGCGTTTGCTCAGTGTCGAACAAAAACGAGTTCGAGAGACCACTTCACAACGGTGTTTGGACTTGATAAAGCGTAATCCTGTTGATTTTTGGCGTCGATTAATAATTGTTGATGAAAAGTGGGTCCACCACTACACACCTGAAACCAAAAATCAATCGAAACAACGGGTGAAAGTTGGTGGAAGTGCTCCGAAGAAGGCGAAGGCAGTGATATCGGCTGGCAAGATTATGGTCACTGTATTTTGGGATGCACTCGGAATATTGCTTATCGATTATCTTGAAAAAGGATCCACAATCACAGGAAAGTATTATCGTGCATTATTGGATCAATTGAATGATGCAATCACGAAAAAACGACCACATTTAAAGAAGAAAAAAGTGCTCTTTCTTCAAGACAACGCACCGGTTCACACAGCATTAGATACGATGCTAAAATTACATGAACTACACTTCGAATTGGTTGATCATCCACCTTATAGTCCAGATTTAGCTCCTAGTGACTTTTTCCTTTTTCCAAACTTGAAAAAATGGCTCGCAGGAAAAAGATTCAGCTCAAACGAAGAAGTGATTACCGAAACTGATTTTGAGGGGTTCCCGAAATCGTGTTATTCAGATGGTATAAAAAAGTTGGAATATCGTCTTACTAAGTGTGTCGAAGTAAAAGGAGACTATGTTGAGAAATAAATGGTTTTTGAAAAAAAAAGTGTTTTTTTCCTACTTAGGTCGCTTCATTATCAATATGCCCTCGTATGTATGTATGTATATATATACTTAGAGGGAATGACAATTAATTGAACCTGCGTATTGGACATTGATAACGCATATATATTTTTCAGATAATGATATAATAATATATAATTTTTTTTGTAAATATTTTTAATTCTAATTTGTTTAAAATAAAATAAAAAGTTATAAATAAAGTATTAAATAAATGAATATAAATTATATTAATATGATTCAACAATATCAAATAATTCATAAATATAAATAATACAAAATATACAAAATATATATGCAAAATATATATGCACGTTTTGCTTTTGTATGTGCAGTCCAAACCATTTGTCCACTCCCGCTGATTCTTGGTTATTCCAGTTTATTTTGTAGGGGTTGGAAAGTGAGTGCACTTCTCTATCAAAACAAACCAAATAATGAGTACATTCTTTTTTATTATGTTTTTAAACGCCAAACTACACAATTCATCAGATAATAATTATTGAAAATTATACTAAAATACTTATTTAGCTAGCAACTGATAGCGACGAAAAGAAGGGTCAACATTTTTGACATAGTTGAGCGAATCGCATCAGGCTCCATTTATGACCGATCGGATTCGCATCGCGCATCCGATGAAAATCGCTCTATCGCTATCAGCTTTTTCGCCATCGTAATCGCTAGCGATCGAGTGTACGTTCGTACTTTCTTTTACTTTTCGGCATTACAAAAGACATGTGTGCACAAGTTCGTGAAGTTGTGCTTACACAAAGTAGTTTTTAGTGAGTGAGCAAATTTAGAAAATTTGTAAATGCGAAAATGGATCAAAACCAGTTTTAATAATATTATGATATTAGGATATTATTTTAAGTAAGCGTTATTTAAATTAAAAAGTTTTCATTGTCCTTCCAAAAATGTTGTATTTTCTTTCCCTAACTCTCTTTCATTCTCGCTCTCTATAGTTAACTCTTAGTTGTTGAATGTTATTCATCCAGCTATACTCACATACAAAAAACCACGTAAATATATTATTGACTTACCTCCTCAATTAAACGATTGCCAAAGATGCAAAAGTGAAACACTTGCGCCAGAGCGTATCCCAAATATCCGATTACAGTGAATGCGTAAACATTCACACCAGTGATTTTAGTTGCCTGATATGCCAATAGAGTGAGCATAATGGTAGATGTCAACATGTGTAAGAGCAAAGCTCCACCATAAGTATCACCAATAGCTGCCACTAATCTGCGTGCATGTTCCACAATATACATACATATGTATTAAATCATACATGAGTGTATGTGATTTTGCGGGTTCAAATTTTATTAAAAATTTACGTTAGTAAATAATCGAATAGAATCGTGTGTAAAAGTTGTGACTTGCATTAAACATGGGTATTCTGATGATAATTTAAATTGAATTTGTATGTATGTATTATTTAACTTGATTGGACAATGTTAACTATAATTATATACATTGATAGCGAGCACTTATTCAAAATGATATATGTATATGTATGATTGCTTATTCAATGAAATAAATTTTACTCGATATGCGCCAATTTCTGTGAAATTAGATATTTTCATTATACAAATATGATTAGTAACTTTTCTTTTTAATCTTTTTGTATTCTCCTAACATTTAATTGAATATATATTGAAAACTGAAATAATTTCTTCATGAAGAGAGGATCAATAAGCATGTACAAAAGTCAACAAAAACGTGTTTGAAAATATGCCAACACAATTCTTTGAATATTATAAAAACCCAAATTCTATTGGAAATGGAATGTATGGGGAAAATATCGGTAGAAGACGAAGAAGAATTAATGGAGGTCGGTCCTACATATACATATAAACGACTGCTGCCTTTTAGGTGCGCTTTAGGAGCAACGGGAGCTAAATAAAATGAGCCAGGTATATATTAGGTGTAATAAAAGGAAATCCATTATTTTTGCATTATATTAAAGGTTTTATTTTTTTAAATGGTTCCAATTGGTTTTTTGTGCAATGTTTAGCTTCTTTTTACTACATATTTTAATCCTCTAGGTGTGATTCTGGATATTTTAATGAATTTTTACTTTCCGTGAGACTTGGAACTAAATGTGATCTGGCTGAATTAAACTTATAAAAATATTTATCACGTCTATTGGACATGATCATGTTATTTTGACGTGTGGCTCTTGAATTGAAAAGCTTTTAAAATACTTCATAAACAGAATTCATATAACTTTACCTCTGGCCATTCAACTCTCAAATTTCTAATGAAAATGAACTTTGTCTGATGCAAAACAAAACTAAATAATTTATACCTGACAACGTGCTTGTGACGTTCAACCCAATACTTAATTGCGCTGCGCACCATCATTTCCTGTTTCTTCGTTAGACCATTTGGATTGGTCCCATTCATACCACCGAATGTTTGTAATGTTGAGGGTGCACGAAACTGTGCGCCCCAATCTGTTTTCGTACTATACACACCCGTTATATCCAAATCGGTCGGTTCTTTTTCTATACAATAATAAGAACAATAATATGATTAAAATAAAAATCTATATATTTTATGCTACATTTTGAAGATGAAGCTCATTCAACCAATCAAATAACCAACCTTCATTATGTATCAATTCCGATTTTGAATTTGCCGATAATGAACGGAATAGTGCAGCAGAATTGGGACGATACGTATCCAATGAGGCCGATAATTCCATCAACGGTTTCATGATACCCTTTAGGTGTTGCAATTGTTCACAAGCGAATATGAGCCATGAACAAAACATCACGTCGCATAAATTTGAGTGAACCATTGAGAAGAGTAAATAATACACTTGTAAGGCAAAGCTAATCATATAGAACATGCCTTTACCAGCATTCCAAGGGTAAAAAGATTTAATAGGTAGCCGTGGTATTTCAACGGTAATAGTATTGTTCGTCTCCTTTTCAAAGGCAAATTTAACACTGTCACCAAAGAATGTAATTGTTGTCCAAGCTATAGTGAATGAATGAATGAAATGTATATCAGCCATTACATTACAAATGCGACCATTTACTTACCAACAGCTGAGACAACCGTTGTCAACATAACCAAAGTGAAAAGTTTACGCATTTTACCCAATGCAATACCATGGTAACGAGCATCAGATTCGGCAAATAATTGATGTGAATTTGGTTGATTCCAAATATTGAGTGTTCTGTTAATTGAAAATCCAATTAATTATGTTGTTGTTGCGAATATTTATATTAATATCGGATGTGCACGTGCGTTCACCTGTAGAAAGCCTTTTGATTTACAGCCAAATAAATGAATTTCGTTATGCAATGCGTAAAGAAGAGAGTTGTAATCGTATTTCCAGACAATTCGTTCACCTCATCTGCATTCAATGCCATATTAACTAGTATAAATGTGAATTGCAACAATATGACCACTAAATGTATGGATGAATAAATTTTCTTCATGAACAACGAACCACCGGTGAATGCATGCATGAATAAGCCCGAATATTTCATAAGCCGTATATTTGGCATCAGATCGGCCACAAGGCCAACATATTTGCTTGGTTGCATGTAGTGATAGATTTAGAGCTGATAACAAAAATAAATCTATTTGAAAGAATATTTTCAATTGAGTATAGGATATGATTATTTATATTCAATATTGCTTATATACCTACATGGAAAGGCCCTAACTAACATTTTTTCCAATATCAAGTTTTTTTTTATTTCGATATATCAGCACAATACACCTCCCTAAAAATATTTAATGTGAAATGGTACAGAATAACATATTTACAAGCTAAAAGCCATAACACATTTCATGCAAAGGGTTTCAGTTTTTAAATTGTTTTTTGCTTCTTCTGAAATATATCAAAAATGTTGATAGGGCCTTTCTACATTTAGATAACGATATTTATGTATATGCATTAGGGTGTTTCATTATTAGGCGATATTTCTTTTTGTACTACTTCAAAATCTGATGCTTAGCTTAGCTTAGCTCTTTCAAAAAAATTGGATAACCCATATAAATAACACGGGAAAATTTTTGTTCGGTTCCAATTCGATTTTTCGATATTAACAATTTTTTTTAGTGGAGTGTATAGTTTTTGTAGAGCATAAAATTTGCTACAAAAGATTTGAAATTTATTATTCTTACATTAGAAATTAACGTATAATAATTACTAAGAATCTATTAAATTCTTTATTTTAAGAATTACGTTTTAATTTATTAAATAAATATAAATTTTAATGAATAATTAATATAAAATTAAATGTACAATTTATTAAAATTAAAATTTTAGTCTCATATTTAATTTTTTAAATTTTCTATAGTTCTATTCTATACCAACGTGGCGCTGGTTCTGACTTCGTCCATACTTTCATTGCAGTAAACATAAGTTTTTGCTTTCCATTTGTATAATCGGACGGCATTTGTTCAGAGGAACTTTTTGTAGCAAATTTAATGCCCTATAAAAGCTGTACACTCATTTTTCCAAAAATAATACTTTTAATACCGAAAAGTCGAATTGAAACCAAACAAAAAATTTTCCCGTGGTATTTATATGGGAAATCGAATTTTTGGAAGAGGTAAGCCTGTAATCAACTTTGAATTTATTTATATTCTATTTATTAACTATCCGATTTTAAGGTAGCACAAAGAAAAAAGATCGCCTTAAAATAAAACATCCTAATATATTTACATATGATATAAATCCAAATACATAAAATGCTGAATGAATTAAAAATGACTTTTTGCATAAATTGGTATTTATGTTAGTATGTTGCTGTACATACATGTTTACGCTGTGTGTTATAAACACAAGGTTGATATTATTTATTTTTTTATTTATGAATATGATCATAATATCCATAAATCGAAGGATGGTGACTTTAATCTATATTAGGAAATTTGACATGCATTTGTAAAGATGATACGTGCATTTTAAGGTAGAGTCCTTAGTACATCTAAAATCACATATGACGAAAATAGGTTTGTGAATGCTAAAAGCTATGCACAATTTCTGAATGCCATAAATTTTGTTTCGTTACATTTTCAGCACTTTGTCCTCTAGAAATTTAAGAAGTTTTTTTTTTTTATATAAAATTTTCACGGTTGCAATAGTTCGGATTTTACAAAATATGGGTTAGACTAAATTGACCATATTGTTGTGTTTTTATTTTGTGAACGTTTAATTCTATTTGAATCAACCTTGTTTGATCACTGGATTCTGTCAATAATCATTGCAACACTTATTTTGTACAACTGTATACAGGAACAATTTATTTAATGGACTCTATTTACAATAAACTATTTACAATAACTCTTTAATGTACTTGCAATTTTTGCAATGCATACTGTATCAATGTTTGCGCGATCACTTTCGGGATTTAATTGATTTCATTTGTCAACAACTGGTCCTATATATACTCTGTGGCAACACTCCAGAATCTTCCTTCATCGTAGTGGAGATTCTTCTCTTTCATTCTCGTTGCCTTGTTCTTATTATAGACATTCATTTCAAGGTTTCCATTATTCGTGCCATTCACAACAAGTAATGAATAACCAACAATCGATACGCATTACACTGTCCTCCTCTTAACCTTGTTCGTCTCGAAGAAGTTTTTATACTTCCCCCCGATATGACGCAAGACGATCCAAGTGCACTACTTTAAACTTTGCTCTTTTATTTCAGGCAAGTTGAATACGATACATTACGTCATTTATCCTTGATATAATCTCATATGGTCCTTCCCAATGAGTCTGTAGTTTAGGGGACAGGCCTTTCTTTCGTTGTTTCGCATTACAAGCTCTCCTTCATAGAATCCCTTTAAATTTGCTTTCAAGTCATACCTGGCCTTCACCATATCTCTTATTATCTGCGACCGCTCTCTGATGAATTGATGTACTTCATCCAATTGTTCCGCTTTTCGTTAGTGTAGTTACATTCGGTTGATCTCTTTGGTATTGCAACTCCAAATTTTAAATCAGTTGGCAGTCTTAACTTGTTTCCAAAATTGCCATTGCCGGTGTAGTAGCCATCGTATCATTTTGGGCGCATCGATATGCCATAAGGAACATTGGCATATGTACATCCCAGTCTCTTTGGTATTTATCTACGACTTTTCTCAAATATTCCTCCAAGGTACGGTTAAATCGTTCTACCATGCCATCAGATTGTGGATGCAAAGGTGTTGTACGAGTTTTGTATATACCTAACATACGGCACATCTCTTGGAATACAACTGATTCAAAATTTCCACCTTGATCTGAATGCAACTCCATCGGTACACCAAAACGAGTAATCCATTGGTTGACGAATACATCCGCAACTGTTGCTGCGTTGCTTGTCATAAATGGTCCAGCTATGTCCATAGCAATTCGCTCAAAAGGAACACCTACTGTGTATTGGTGCATCTTACCTCGACTTTATGGGACCTTTTGCTATTGCACATTGCCTGCATTTCTAAATCCAATCAGAGACATGGTCGTGGCATCTAACCCAATAAAATCGTTTCTTTATTTTCTCGACGGTTTTGGTGATGCCTAAATACACTCCACTGGAAGCATTGTGATACTCAGCTATTACTTCATTTGTTCTTGCCTTGGGTACCACTGAAAAATCATTAGTGATTTTTCCAAATTCAATTTCCCATGCTCGGAATAAACATCCGTCTCGTAAGTGCAGGCTTTGCCACTGCCAGTATGCCTTTGCTGTTGAACTCTCACTAGCCATTTCTGACCAATGTGGACGTACGCCCTGTTCTCCAATATCTTTACGAGATCTGCGTCGTTCCGCTGATCTTCTTGCACTCGTTCGTTGGTCCATGACTCCTCCGGTAAGATATTCGTAAGACGTACATATATCGACAATGTGCTCCTTGCTTTCCACCCGAGAACAATGTTTACATTCCATTTTGCAAGGACTACGAGATAAAATATTCACGTTGCTATGATGACCTCTTCTACGAGTAAAGTCGTAACTCTGCAGTCGTTCAATCGAGCTCACCAATTGTTCTTCTGGATTTTTAAATTGTAATAATCATGTTGGCGTGGTCAGTTCGTAGATGAATTGACTGACCTTACAAGTAGTTATGGAAATACTTTACACATTCCAGTATTACGAGCAACTCTCTTCGAGTGATAGTAATTTCTATCTGGATTCGACAGGATTTTACTGTAGTATGCTACTACTTTTTCTTGCCCATCTATGATCTGAGAGAGCACACCACCTATTAGGTTGTTACTTTATGACCCAGATATTTAACTTCTCGCGTGAAGGGTGAACACTTTTTCATATTCAGTTTAAGCCCTGCTGATTGTTTGTCCTCCAGTTTTTCCATTTGAAGAAAAGATTGAACTGTACTTCTCCAATAGTTGTAAAGCCTTTTCTTTTTGCTGTTTGGTAAGCACACCTGCCCATTCTTCCATTTGTGCTTTTAGTTCCGCTCTAACAGTTCCTGATCTTCCACTTTTCATCGACGAACTCTTTTCGCAGCCTACTATGGCAGTAACTTCCTGGCAATTACCAATCACCATTCTTTTGGATAGATGTATTAGCAGGATTTAATATTCGCACCGGTACCATTCCATTTTCTTTAGCTTCCACTAACGTCCTACCAAGTATGATGTTTTTATGCGTTATTTCGTTATCCGCTTCCGCTACCCACAACTTTCCTGTCCCATCATCCACATTCATCTGCGCCCTAATTAACGCCTCTGAGTTTGCTGGAACCTCTTGGCATAGCGTTAGATAGCGCATTAGATTTAAATCAATCAATTATAAAATCAACAACAATTATTACGTCATCCATGATGCCGGACACAATGAATTCATGTTTCCACGTGTAATGAATCTGTGCATCCACACCCATTGGTGTACGCAATTTTATTCCCATTAAAGGCTCAAACCTCTTTACCAAATCGCACTTGATGAACTCCATATTGTCCAGTGTCGACGCCAGAACACATTAATTAATTTCTTTATTTACTTTATATTATAATATTCCATTGAGTTGGCAACCCAAATGTAAATTTAATATGTTATTTTTCGATATTTGCCGCTTTTTTTTTCTCTCTCTCTCTCTCTCTCGCCTTTTCTTCATTTCTTCTTTATATTCCTTTTCCTCTATTTTGATTATTCTCGTTTTTGTTTATTATTATTATTTTTTTATATCTATTTTCTTATTTATATTTTTTATATTTATACTTTATACTATATTTTATACTATATTTAATTCTGGGTGAATTTATATATACACTTAGCAGAAAAAGTGTACGTACAAGAAGTAAACAATTCTTCGCTGCACTAAATACCAATAAGGAAATAATTTTTCTCAAAAGAAATTATTTTTTATTTAAATGTTAGAGTATTATGTTCACTTTAATCCTAAATACATTATTATAATGTACAGAAAAATTATGAGAAATAAAATAATTCAAAAGCACCTGTTAATTGGTCAGAAAAAGTCTACGTACAGAAACGAAAACGGGACTTCCCCGCTCATTTGCTCGATCGCCATCAAAAGTTTTTTTTTTTCAAAAGTTCTATATTTAATACGTATCGTTGTTCTATTTTGTGCTTTGAATAATCTATTTCAAGAAGTTTATGTGAAAAGTCACCAATAAGAGTCCTTTGATAGAGTCGGAAAAGTGATTGATTTCGTTAAAAAAAAAAATTAAATATATTGCGAAAAGACCCTAAGTAAACTCAAGGAGTTATTTCTGTGGTTCTTTATTGCTTATACAAACAAGCAAAAATAACAATAAAATCAAAGAAAAAAAAATAATAATAATAATATCGTTTGCAAACATTTTGTTTGTAATATGAGTGTTTAGCGCTCTCCTCTCCGGCAACGGCAATCGCCTGTTAATGTGTGTGTAAACAATAATTTGCAATCACCCGCGCAAACCCCCCCCGATACGTGCATTATCAAACATATCAGTTGATACACACTGCACAAGTGAAAGTAACAGTGCAAATCTTTTGCATGCACATATTCCTCACTCTAACACTACATCAAAATTTGCAACAACAATAAATACACACAAAAAAAATAATTTGTTCTCTCGTGATATACTATCTCCCTCTATACCATGGAGTGTACAATGCGCTTCTTCTGCTGTAACACCAACAGCTACAACATTAAAGCAAACAAATAACGGCTCTTCTACTGAAGTGCATGACCCAGTAGTTAAAGCAACT
Source organism: Megamerina dolium (assembly GCA_963854835.1). Lineage (NCBI taxonomy): Eukaryota > Metazoa > Arthropoda > Insecta > Diptera > Megamerinidae > Megamerina > Megamerina dolium. The sequence goes on along the minus strand of OY978526.1, from coordinate 55,126,634 downwards.
AGTGCGATGACTAATAAAGAACCAGTTGCTGTTCAAACTGGAATTGATCGCTACATTACTGTAGTAAAGCGAAAAAGAAGTCCACAAAATTCAAAACAAATGAATTCAACAAAAATTCAAAAGCAGAACACTGCCCCTTTTAGTTCGGAAAATAGATACGCTCTGCTTTCAGGTGATGAAAGTGACGAAAATATTATCTCCAAGAAAAATTTCAAACCCCCACCCATTTTCTTAAGAGAACGCAACTCAGATAAGTTGATTTCTAGAATTACAAGTCTTATAGGACCAAAGAATTTCCACGTTGTTCCTATTCGCAAAGGCCAAATTGAGGAAACGAAAGTGCAAATCTACAGCGAAGCTCATTATCGCAAAGTAATTGCGGAATTTGATGCTGGAAAAAAGAATTACTACACATATCAGCTAAAAAGTAGTAAGGGCTTAATCGTTGTACTCAAAGGCGTCGAACCCAACGTTGATATTAACAAAATCAAACTTGCCCTTCAGGAAGAAGGGTTTCAAGCCAAAACAGTATTCAACATTCTCAACAAGAGCAATATACCTCAACCGTTATATCGTATCCTGAAACAAAACCCCTAAAAAAGGTGAAGTACACCCCATATATAAAATTTGATTTTTATTGCATCGCAAAATCACAATCGAAGAACCCCATACGAGAACTGGACCTCCTCAGTGCAGTAACTACCAAGAATATGGACATACTAAGACATATTGTACCCTGCCAGCTGTTTGTGTGATTTGTGGAGATCTCCATAAATCAAACGTATGCCCAAAATCTAAAGCTAAATTTCTCCGCTAGCAATCAACCTCTAAAAACAGTTGAGCAAACTCAGATAGCCAACTCAAGTAAGAGACAAAATATTGATGCAACACAATTCTTCTCTGCAATCCCAAACAAGAATCAAACCAACTCATACGCTAGCGTGTTAAAACAAAACCCACACCAACAAAGCAATGTAAATAATGAGCAGAAACACTCACTGCCCACCCAACAGCCAAGTAACCTTGAACATTTGCTTCAAACATTAATTCAGAATATGAACCAATTCATGAACTCAATGCAAACAATGATGCAAGAAATGATGAAAAATCAATCGATGTTACTCCAAACATTGCTATCCAGACCATGAGTTGTCTCAAGATATGCCACTGGAACGCCAACGGCTTAAGAAAGCACCGTTTGGAGCTAATTCAATTCCTTGAATCCAGCCAAATCGACATAATGATGATATCTGAGACCCATTTCACTGACAAAATTGCTACTAAATACCATATTACAAACTGTACACCACAAATCATCCGCATGGTAAGGCACGCGGAGGAACTGCCATATTGATAAAAAGCAGAATAAAACATCATGTTCTCGAAGATTTCAGTAGCGTCTACTTGCAAGCAACATCTATATGTCTGGAAGAATACATCTCTAAACTAGTAATATCTGCGATATACTGTCCCCCAAGTATTACCGAACAGCAATAAAAAGAATTTTTCTCAACTCTTGGTAGCAAATTCTTGGTTGCTGGCGATTTCAACGCCAAACACACTCACTGGGGCTCCCGCTTAATAACTCCAAAAGGCAGAAGACTATGTTCAATCATCACTAACTACTAATTACTAATCACTATGAAATAACTACGATGATACGATCATCTGACCACTCACCCAGGGTAATATCTATAAAATCACTAAGCCCACAAGGCAATTGCGTTAGAAAGAAAATAGACTGGTTAAAATTCAAGAAAAATATAAATTCCCATCTTCCTCTGAGTACTGTCTTAAGAAATGGACACGATGTAGACTCAGCACTCGAAAAATTCAACCAGCTGCTCTCATTAGCTCTCAGCTCAGCCACCTGCACAAAGGTATGCAAGCAATCAAACTATAGTCCATACACACCAGCCGACATTGCTAGTAAGACAGAAAAGAAGACTCCGAAGACAATGGCAAGAATGCAGATCACCGAATCTGAAAACACAGCTACAGCACTGCACTCGAAAGTTAAAGCAAGGCTCAAAAAATAAAAACAACAAAGAGTTAGAAGAGCACATAGCGAAATTAACACCTGGTGAAGCGTCAGACTACTCTTTGTGGAAATCAGCAAAAAACTCAAATCGGCCAATTCTCACTGATTCCCCCATCCGTTTGAGTGACGGTAATTGGGCTAGAAGCAACTGTGAGAAGGATTTGGCTTTTGCAAACCACCTAAAAAGTGTGTTTACACCCAATCCACCCTCTTCACAGTCCTCATTACCAAAATTAACTTCTCAACCCTGCTCAATAACGCTCAAAATTAAAAAAAGGACATATTCAAAGCAATTTATAAAGATTTAAAACCAAAAAATCACCTGGTCCAGATAAAATTTCCGGTAAAATGATAAAAGAGCTACCTCCGGCTTCAGTAATTCATCTGATGCACATTTTCAATGCTATCCTTCGTATTAAACACTATCCCAAATGCTGGAAAACTTCAAAAATTATTATGATAGCAAAACCAGGAAAAGACCCTACAAAAGTTGCATCGTACAGACCTATCAGCCTCCTACCTCTACTCTCTAAAGTATTCGAAAAGCTACTTGTCATGAATATAACTCCATTTATTAATCTCAACCAACTGATTCCTCAACATCAGTTTGGATTTAGAAAACAGCACGGCACAATAGAACAAGTCCACCGCATTGTAACTCTGATAAGGAACACTTTTGAAGAAAAAAAGTATTGCTCAGTTGTCTTTCTTGATATCACTCAAGCTTTCGACAAAGTATGGCACGATGGCCTTATTTACAAACTCAAAATATTACTGCTTGCAAATGTCTCCTCATTGCTTAGTAGCTATCTCACGAAAAGACAATTTCTCGTACATCACAAGGATTACACAACAAATCCATTGGATATTCACGCTGGCGTTCCTCAAGGAAGCGTTTTGGGCCCCTTACTGTATCTCTTATACACTTCAGATATGCCCAACAATAACTATACATTCATATCGACCTTTGCTGATGATACGGCAATATTGTGCTCTCGCTCTAACCCCATAGAAGTTACTAAACTCCTGCAGACTCATGTTGATTCTCTCGAAATCTGGCTAGCAAAATGGAGTATAAAAGTCAATGAATAAAAGAGCGTACATGTAACCTTCACGCTAAGACCAGATACATGTACCCCACTTAAAATTAATGGCGAATCAGTTCCACAATGTTCCTCAACAAAGTACTTGGGTATTCACCTCGACAGAAGGCTGACATGGAAAAATCACATAGAGGGAAAGAAAACTCAGATCAAGCTTAAAATGAATCAGTTATGGTGGCTGTTACACAAAAGATCAAAGTTGAATCTTGAATACAAAGTGCTATTATATAAAGCAATCCTGAAGCCAATTTGGACTTATGGTATTCAGTTTTGGGGCACCGCATCTCCCTCAAATATCGAAAAATTGCAGCGAATACAATCCAAGTGTCTGCGAATTATTGTAAACGAGCCTTGGTATATGAGGAACGTTAACATCCATCGAGATTTAAATGTACCCACAATTTCTGAGGAAGTTGCAATGTCCTACAGAAGCTACATTCAAAAATTACACAATCATCCGAATCCCATTGCTAGGCAATTGTTGCTGAGTACGGGGCATCGTCGATTAAAAAGAAAAGACACACTGAATATGCTGTGAAATTGCTATACCTCGCGACTCAACAAATTGTGATGGAACGTTGGGAATATCACATAATTTTAGTTAGTTTGTAAGATTTGATTACTTATTGTTAGTTTCTAAGTAATTTAGAAAGATCCAATAAAAAAGCTTGTTAGAAAAAAAAAAATTCGTTTCGTTGCTGACAAGATTCGTGTCATTCACAATTAGTGATGAGTAACCAACCATCGATACTCTTTACAATATTTTTTTCGAGACGAAATCGTAACAGAAAATTCGTTTCTATAAAATGTTACATAAAAAAAATGAAATAAAATTCACATGTCTATCTCTTGACTCGTAATCGGAATAGCATTTTCTTGGCTCGTACTCGAAATGTCCTTTAAAGATTTGTTTTGCCCCGATATTTTTTGCATTGGTCTGGTGGTGTTTTCGCAAGGTAACGTGTCTAACTGCCTCAACCAGGTGGGGCTAGCGCAATCCTTGTTGAACTCATCGCAAGTCAACTCACTGGCTGTCATGTAGTTTGATCTGAGCGCTATGTGATGATACCTTTATTTGTTGATGAGGGGTAGTCATATAGCTTGCTCTGCTTACTCTGTGATGGCGCTTTCATTATTATTAATGGGGGCCCTCCATGTGGCGACCACCGGGCAACGTCTTCCTGGCACCCGCTGGGAGGCGGCTGAAGTGAGTGGCGAAAATCTCCTCGGTTAGAGGTTGTGGGTTGGGTTTGGGACCCGCCACATAAAAAACCCCCCCAATGAAAAAAACAAATATGCCTCGGATAAGGACTACCGCTTTTGTTGATGACCCCTGCAAACGAAAAAAGGACCACGATTTACGGATATGCACCTGGAATGTCCGATCCCTTTATAGGGAGGGTGCCTCTATCCAGCTGGTTGATGTCCTCGAAAAATACAGAGCTGACATCACCGCTCTCCAGGAAATGCGATGGACAGGACAGGGCTGCTCCAAAAGAGCGTCCTGTGACATCTACTACAGTTGCCATGCTGAAAGGCACGAATTAGGATGTGGATTTTTGGTCAGCAAGAGACTACGACATCTTGTCTCACAGTTCACGCCTGTGAACGAACGGCTGGCCACAATCCGCATCAAGGCAAAATTTTTCAACATCAGCCTTATATGTGCCCACGCTCCGACGGATGAGAAGGACAATGTGACCAAGGAGAGCTTCTTTCAGTCTCCAGATCAACGTACAAGAAACCAAATTGATCATGTGGTGATTGACGGAAGGCATGCTTCCAGTGTGATGGACGTGAAATCGATCCGTGGTGCCAATATCGACTCGGATCACTACCTTGTTGCAGCTAAGGTGCGCACACGCCTATGTGTCGCAAATAACAAGAGAAGTCCCACACAGAGAAAGCTCGACGTCAGTAAGCTGCGATCACCAGAGACAGCAGATGCATTTTCCACTCGACTATCGGATCTGCTTATGCAGAACACTCCCTCACTTGATGATACATGCGCACGGTGGACACATATATCCCACTCCATGACTACTGCTGCCGAGGAGGTAATCGGTTACTACCGGCCTCTGAGGAATGAGTGGTATGATCAGGAGTGTCGCGACGCTACCGCAGAGAAAGACGCCGCCTACAGAAGAACCCTGCGTGCAGGCGCAACGCGAGCTGTTAAGGAGCGGTATAGAGAGAAAAGGAGTGCAGAGAGACGTCTTTTCAGGCGCAAGAAGAGGGAGTTGGAAAGACGCGAGTGTGAGGAGATAGAGATGTGTACCGACAAGAATGAGACTCGAAAATTCTTTGAAAAGATCAAGCGCCTGAGTGGAGGTTTAAATCCTGGAGCCTCTTCTTGTCGTGATGGAAATGGGAATCTGGTTACGGATGTCCAGAGTGTACTGAGCCTATGGAGGGAACACTTCTCCACGTTACTGAATGGCGATGCTACGAACAATTCCGCCAGTGGAGGAGAATGCCCGGTAACCCCAATTACAGATGATGGTGTTGAAGTTCCACCACCCGACTATGACGAGGTTGAAACGGCCATTTTAAGGCTGAAGAACAACAAAGCTGCAGGTGCTGATGGCCTGCGTGCCGAGTTGTTTAAGACCGGAGGCGATGAGCTGCTCACCCGCATGCACCAGCTCATAAGCAGAATATGGTCGGATGAAAGCATGCCTGATGATTGGAGGCTCAGTGTTCTCTGTCCTGTACATAAAAAAGGAGACCCCACAATTTGCGCCAACTACCGTGGAATAAGTCTCCTGAGCATCGCGTACAAGATTCTATCGAGCGTACTGTGTGAAAGGTTGAAGCCTATGCTCAGCAACCTGATTGGACCTTATCAGTGTGGCTTCAGACCTGGTAAATCCACCATCGACCAGATTTTCACACTGCGCCAAATCCTGGAGAAGACCCAAGAAAAACAGATCGACATACACCACCTATTTGTTGATTATAAAGCCGCTTTCGACAGTCCGGTAAGGGATTACCTCTACGCAACAATGTCTGAGTTCGGTATTCCTGCAAAGCTCATTCAACTTTGTAGAATGACACTGCATAACTCCCGTTGTGCAGTGAAAATTGGGAAGGACCTCTCCGCACCGTTTAATACCGAACGGGGTTTCAGACAAGGTGATTCGTTATCGTGCGACTTCTTCAATCTTATTATGGAGAAAATAATACGAGCTACTGATCTACGACATAATGGCACTATCTTCAACAAAAGTGTCATGCTGTTAGCGTATGCCGACGATATTGACATAATCGGCATGAACACGCGAGCAGTCAGTGCAGCATTCTCAGAGTTGGAAAGAGAGTCGCGTCGGATGGGTCTCACGGTGAACGAGGGCAAGACGAAGTATCTAGTGTCAACAAACAAAGAGTCCCGGCGTCTTGGACAGCACGTCACTGTTGACAACTACGCTTTTGAAGTAGTAAGGGACTTTGTCTATCTTGGAACCAGCATTAACAGCAGTAATGACGTCAGCTTGGAGATCATGCGTAGGATAACTCTTGCTAACAGGTGTTACTTTGGGCTGAGTAAGCAATTGAGAAGTCGAGCCCTCTCTCGAAGAACGAAAACTACACTCTACAAGTCTCTCATCATGCCTGTCCTAACATATGGCGCTGAAGACTGGACAATTTCCACCTCGGATGAGCGAATACTTGGAGTTCTCGAGAGAAAAGTCCTACGCAAGATCTTTGGACCTATTTGCGTTGGTGGCGAGTACCGAATAAGGTACAACCATGAGCTGTACGAGCTGTATGCCGATATTGACATAGTAAAGCGCATCAAAATCCAGCGGCTGCGCTGGCTAGGTCATGTCGAGCGAATGGAAGAACACGCTCCAGCTAAGAAGGTGTTATATTCGGAACCCGCTGGAGGACGACGCAAAAGAGGAAGACCAAACCTCCGGTGGAAAGACCAAGTACTGGAGAACCTGACGGCGCTTGGAATTTCTAACTGGCGCCAGCTAGCGAAGAACAGAGATGGCTGGCGAAGCATGTTATTTTCGGCCTAAATCGATATTCGGTTGTTATGGCCACATAAGTAAGTAAGTAAGTATTTCTGGCTTTGATTTAATTAATTAAAAAATTCAATACAGTCAAAATGCAAGTTGTATTTCACGAAAGGCATCGACATCGAAATTTTTATGTGTAACCGTCTTTTTTCCCTAGTCCAGATCTTTTTGACTACAGCAAAAATTATTTTTACTGGAGCAGAGGTTCTTGGCAAATACACCGCGTATTCGACCGCGGCCGACAATATTTCGAATGAAGTATCTCTACTGGACATATATGTGAAACATTCGGCCCGTCGTTCGTCTACTGGCTTTTTTTTTCTGGCCAATTTCTCGATTTGCTCGTTCGTTATAAATATTGTAATAAGGTTTTTATAGTTCTCTGTAATTTAAATTCATATTTGTAATTTACCCGTTAAATAATTATTTTTTCGGAAATAATAGATTGAATAAGATATTGGTAACAATCAATTTTCCTGGCTTCTGGAGAAAAGAAGTGGGCTGCAAAGTTGAATCTGATTCTTTCAAATCTTCTTTCAGCAACTTGAATGAATGAAACAAATTCGAAAAATTTTCGTCGAGCAATCGCTAGATCTAAAAAAAAGGATATGGTTCGATGACAACTGGTCTTTTTAAACAATATATTTTCCTGAACGAATGGTTTTCGGCAATCGTATGATATGCCCACACACCTTCCCTAGCCCTATTTTGAAAATCGTCTTTAGTTAGAGCGGTAAAAAAATCACATATTTTTGTTGGCGAGTGCTGCAATGACAGCGCTTGTGTGCTTCGCTCTTTTCATATGTTTTCCAATTTCGTACATTCCACCAGTAAAACTGAACACAGAATCACATTTGTTACAGCGAACTTTCCATTCGTCATTTGTTCTTTGCAAAAATGGATATTTTTTAAATCTCATCACTAAAAGTACACTTTGTTTTTTCGGATGCATTTTTGGTTATTAAAACGAAAAAAAGTGAGTAAGCAAACATTTCTCAATTACTCACGATCGGAACAAAGAAAATAGGTAAGTGAACCACTACGATCTGTGCAGAAATATATTATTTTGTGCTGACAACAAATGCGCACACATGCTTAGTTCACGCTTTTTTTTACAAAATGGCTACAACTGAATAACATTACATTGACATAAAGTCAAAAGCAATGTTGGTACCACGTACGTAAGAAAAGGAAATAAGAAAAGTTGATGCTACGTGTAATCGACTGTCAATTGTTGTTCAGTCTTAATAAATCGTATTTTTTACTTATTTTCTTTTTCTACGTGTAATCGACTGTCAATTGTTGTTCAGTCTTAATAAATTGTATTTTTTACTTATTTTCTTTTTCTACCACAAAGCAAAATTTAAAAATTTTTAATATGTGGAAAATCGGAGAATTTCTGGAAATCGTAACAAAATCATAAGACCGAAAATCTTATCAGTTAAGACAAAATCTTAACGGATTGTCAATTTAGTTTAGACCTTATTCTTTTATTCGTTTCCAAATTGATTGCATGAAATGAGAAAGAAAAGTAGTTCTGCGATGATTATAATTAATGAGGGCCCTCCACTTGGCGACCACCGGGCAACGTCCTCCTGGCACCCGCTGGGAGGCGGCTGAAGTGAGTGGCGTAGGGTTTGGGACCAGCCACATAAAAAATGCCCCCAATGAAAACAACAGCAATGCCTCGGATAAGGACTACCGCTTATATTGATGATCCCTGCAAACGGAAAAAGGACCACGATATACGGATATGCACCTGGAATGTCCGGTCGCTTTATAGGGAGGGTGCCTCTATCCAGCTAGTTGATGTCCTCGAAAAATACAGAGCTGACATTACCGCTCTCCAGGAAATGCGATGGACGGGACAGGACTGCTCCAAAAGAGCGTTCTGTGACAGTTACTACAGTTGCCATGCTGAAAGGCACGAATTAGGATGTGGATTTTTGGTCAGCAGGACACTACGACATCTGGTCTCACATTTCACGCCTGTAAACGAACGGCTGGCCACAATCCGCATCAAGGATATGTGCCCACGCTCCGACGGACGAGAAGGACAATGTGACCAAGGAGAGCTTCTTTCAGCGCCTCGAAGAAGCTTATGACCGCTGCCCCCGCCACTATATAAAAATCATGCTTGGCGACTTTAATGCCAGAGTGGGCAAAGAAGGTACTTTGGTCCAACTGTCGGAAAATTCAGAATCCACCAGAACACCTCCGATAACGGAATGAGGCTGTTCGACTTGATCATGTGGTGATTGACGGAAGGCATTCTTCCGGTGTGATGGACGTGAAATCGGTCCGTGGTGCCAACATCGACTCGGATCACTACCTTGTTGCAGCTAAGGTGCGCACACGCCTATGTGTCGCAAATAACAAGAGAAGTCCCACACAGAGAAAGCTCGACGTCAGTAAGCTGCGATCACCAGAGACAGCAGATGCATTTTCCACTCGACTATCGGGTCTGCTTATGCAGAACACTCCCTCACTTGATGATACATGCGCACGGTGGACACATATATCCCACTCCATGACTACTGCTGCCGAGGAGGTAATCGGTTATTACCGGCCTCTGAGGAATGAGTGGTATGATCAGGAGTGTCGCGACGCTACCGCAGAGAAAGATGCCGCCTACAGAAAAACCCTGCGTGCAGGCGTAACGCGAGCTGTTAAGGAGCGGTATAGAGAGAAAAGGAGTGCAGAGAGACGTCTTTTCAGGCGCAAGAAGAGGGAGTTGGAAAGACGCGAGTGTGAGGAGCTAGAGATGTGTACCGACAAGAATGAGTCTCGAAAATTCTTTGAAAAGATCAAGCGCCTGAGTGGAGGTTTAAATCCCGGAGCCTCTTCTTGTCGTGATGGAAATGGGAATCTGGTTACGGATGTCCAGAGTGTACTGAGCCTATGGAGGGAACACTTCTCCAAGTTACTGAATGGCGATGCTACGAACGATTCCGCCAAAGGAGGAGTTTGCCCGATAACCCCAATTACAGATGATGGTGTTGATATTCCACCACCCGACTATGACGAGGTTGAAACGGCCATTTTAAGGCTGAAGAACAACAAAACTGCAGGTGCTGATGGCCTGCGTGCCGAGTTGTTTAAGACCGGAGGCGATAACTCCCGTTGTGCAGTGAAAATTGGGAAGGACCTCTCCGCACCGTTTAATACCGAACGGGGTTTCAGACAAGGTGATTCGTTATCGTGCGACTTCTTCAATCTTATTATGGAGAAAATAATACGAGCTGCTGATCTACGACATAATGGCACTATCTTCAACAAAAGTGTCATGCTGTTAGCGTATGCCGACGATATTGACATAATCGGCATGAACACGCGAGCAGTCAGTGCAGCATTCTCAGAGTTGGAAAGAGAGTCGCGTCGGATGGGTCTCACGGTGAACGAGGGCAAGACGAAGTATCTAGTGTCAACAAACAAAGAGTCCCGGCGTCTTGGACAGCACGTCACTGTTGACAACTACGCTTTTGAAGTAGTAAGGGACTTTGTCTATCTTGGAACCAGCATTAACAGCAGTAATGACGTCAGCTTGGAGATCATGCGTAGGATAACTCTTGCTAACAGGTGTTACTTTGGGCTGAGTAAGCAATTGAGAAGTCGAGCCCTCTCTCGAAGAACGAAAACTACACTCTACAAGTCTCTCATCATGCCTGTCCTAACATATGGCGCTGAAGACTGGACAATTTCCACCTCGGATGAGCGAATACTTGGAGTTCTCGAGAGAAAAGTCCTACGCAAGATCTTTGGACCTATTTGCGTTGGTGGCGAGTACCGAATAAGGTACAACCATGAGCTGTACGAGCTGTATGCCGATATTGACATAGTAAAGCGCATCAAAATCCAGCGGCTGCGCTGGCTAGGTCATGTCGAGCGAATGGAAGAACACGCTCCAGCTAAGAAGGTGTTATATTCGGAACCCGCTGGAGGACGACGCAAAAGAGGAAGACCAAACCTCCGGTGGAAAGACCAAGTACTGGAGAACCTGACGGCGCTTGGAATTTCTAACTGGCGCCAGCTAGCGAAGAACAGAGATGGCTGGCGAAGCATGTTATTTTCGGCCTAAATCGATATTCGGTTGTTATGGCCACATAAGTAAGTAAGTAAGTATTTCTGGCTTTGATTTAATTAATTAAAAAATTCAATACAGTCAAAATGCAAGTTGTATTTCACGAAAGGCATCGACATCGAAATTTTTATGTGTAACCGTCTTTTTTCCCTAGTCCAGATCTTTTTGACTACAGCAAAAATTATTTTTACTGGAGCAGAGGTTCTTGGCAAATACACCGCGTATTCGACCGCGGCCGACAATATTTCGAATGAAGTATCTCTACTGGACATATATGTGAAACATTCGGCCCATCGTTCGTCTACTGGCTTTTTTTTTCTGGCCAACTTCTCGATTTGCTCGTTCGTTATAAATATTGTAATAAGGTTTTTATAGTTCTCTGTAATTTAAATTCATATTTGTAATTTACCCGTTAAATAATTATTTTTTCGGAAATAATAGATTGAATAAGATATTGGTAACAATCAATTTTCCTGGCTTCTGGAGAAAAGAAGTGGGCTGCAAAGTTGAATCTGATTCTTTCAAAACTTCTTTCAGCAACTTGAATGAATGAAACAAATTCGAAAAATTTTCGTCGAGCAATCGCTAGATCTAAAAAAAAGGATATGGTTCGATGACAACTGGTCTTTTTAAACAATATATTTTCCTGAACGAATGGTTTTCGGCAATCGTATGATATGCCCACACACCTTCCCTAGCCCTATTTTGAAAATCGTCTTTAGTTAGAGCGGTAAAAAAATCACATATTTTTGTTGGCGAGTGCTGCAATGACAGCGCTTGTGTGCTTCGCTCTTTTCATATGTTTTCCAATTTCGTACATTCCACCAGTAAAACTGAACACAGAATCACATTTGTTACAGCGAACTTTCCATTCGTCATTTGTTCTTTGCAAAAATGGATATTTTTTAAATCTCATCACTAAAAGTACACTTTGTTTTTTCGGATGCATTTTTGGTTATTAAAACGAAAAAAAGTGAGTAAGCAAACATTTCTCAATTACTCACGATCGGAACAAAGAAAATAGGTAAGTGAACCACTACGATCTGTGCAGAAATATATTATTTTGTGCTGACAACAAATGCGCACACATGCTTAGTTCACGCTTTTTTTTTACAAAATGGCTACAACTGAATAACATTACATTGACATAAAGTCAAAAGCAATGTTGGTACCACGTACGTAAGAAAAGGAAATAAGAAAAGTTGATGCTACGTGTAATCGACTGTCAATTGTTGTTCAGTCTTAATAAATTGTATTTTTTACTTATTTTCTTTTTCTACCACAAAGCAAAATTTAAAAATTTTTAATATGTGGAAAATCGGAGAATTTCTGGAAATCGTAACAAAATCATAAGACCGAAAATCTTATCAGTTAAGACAAAATCTTAACGGATTGTCAATTTAGTTTAGACCTTATTCTTTTATTCGTTTCCAAATTGATTGCATGAAATGAGAAAGAAAAGTAGTTCTGCGATGATTATAATTAATGAGGGCCCTCCACTTGGCGACCACCGGGCAACGTCCTCCTGGCACCCGCTGGGAGGCGGCTGAAGTGAGTGGCGTAGGGTTTGGGACCAGCCACATAAAAAATGCCCCCAATGAAAACAACAGCAATGCCTCGGATAAGGACTACCGCTTATATTGATGATCCCTGCAAACGGAAAAAGGACCACGATATACGGATATGCACCTGGAATGTCCGGTCGCTTTATAGGGAGGGTGCCTCTATCCAGCTAGTTGATGTCCTCGAAAAATACAGAGCTGACATTACCGCTCTCCAGGAAATGCGATGGACGGGACAGGACTGCTCCAAAAGAGCGTTCTGTGACAGTTACTACAGTTGCCATGCTGAAAGGCACGAATTAGGATGTGGATTTTTGGTCAGCAGGACACTACGACATCTGGTCTCACATTTCACGCCTGTAAACGAACGGCTGGCCACAATCCGCATCAAGGATATGTGCCCACGCTCCGACGGACGAGAAGGACAATGTGACCAAGGAGAGCTTCTTTCAGCGCCTCGAAGAAGCTTATGACCGCTGCCCCCGCCACTATATAAAAATCATGCTTGGCGACTTTAATGCCAGAGTGGGCAAAGAAGGTACTTTGGTCCAACTGTCGGAAAATTCAGAATCCACCAGAACACCTCCGATAACGGAATGAGGCTGTTCGACTTGATCATGTGGTGATTGACGGAAGGCATTCTTCCGGTGTGATGGACGTGAAATCGGTCCGTGGTGCCAACATCGACTCGGATCACTACCTTGTTGCAGCTAAGGTGCGCACACGCCTATGTGTCGCAAATAACAAGAGAAGTCCCACACAGAGAAAGCTCGACGTCAGTAAGCTGCGATCACCAGAGACAGCAGATGCATTTTCCACTCGACTATCGGGTCTGCTTATGCAGAACACTCCCTCACTTGATGATACATGCGCACGGTGGACACATATATCCCACTCCATGACTACTGCTGCCGAGGAGGTAATCGGTTACTACCGGCCTCTGAGGAATGAGTGGTATGATCAGGAGTGTCGCGACGCTACCGCAGAGAAAGATGCCGCCTACAGAAAAACCCTGCGTGCAGGCGTAACGCGAGCTGTTAAGGAGCGGTATAGAGAGAAAAGGAGTGCAGAGAGACGTCTTTTCAGGCGCAAGAAGAGGGAGTTGGAAAGACGCGAGTGTGAGGAGCTAGAGATGTGTACCGACAAGAATGAGTCTCGAAAATTCTTTGAAAAGATCAAGCGCCTGAGTGGAGGTTTAAATCCCGGAGCCTCTTCTTGTCGTGATGGAAATGGGAATCTGGTTACGGATGTCCAGAGTGTACTGAGCCTATGGAGGGAACACTTCTCCAAGTTACTGAATGGCGATGCTACGAACGATTCCGCCAAAGGAGGAGTTTGCCCGATAACCCCAATTACAGATGATGGTGTTGATATTCCACCACCCGACTATGACGAGGTTGAAACGGCCATTTTAAGGCTGAAGAACAACAAAACTGCAGGTGCTGATGGCCTGCGTGCCGAGTTGTTTAAGACCGGAGGCGATAACTCCCGTTGTGCAGTGAAAATTGGGAAGGACCTCTCCGCACCGTTTAATACCGAACGGGGTTTCAGACAAGGTGATTCGTTATCGTGCGACTTCTTCAATCTTATTATGGAGAAAATAATACGAGCTGCTGATCTACGACATAATGGCACTATCTTCAACAAAAGTGTCATGCTGTTAGCGTATGCCGACGATATTGACATAATCGGCATGAACACGCGAGCAGTCAGTGCAGCATTCTCAGAGTTGGAAAGAGAGTCGCGTCGGATGGGTCTCACGGTGAACGAGGGCAAGACGAAGTATCTAGTGTCAACAAACAAAGAGTCCCGGCGTCTTGGACAGCACGTCACTGTTGACAACTACGCTTTTGAAGTAGTAAGGGACTTTGTCTATCTTGGAACCAGCATTAACAGCAGTAATGACGTCAGCTTGGAGATCATGCGTAGGATAACTCTTGCTAACAGGTGTTACTTTGGGCTGAGTAAGCAATTGAGAAGTCGAGCCCTCTCTCGAAGAACGAAAACTACACTCTACAAGTCTCTCATCATGCCTGTCCTAACATATGGCGCTGAAGACTGGACAATTTCCACCTCGGATGAGCGAATACTTGGAGTTCTCGAGAGAAAAGTCCTACGCAAGATCTTTGGACCTATTTGCGTTGGTGGCGAGTACCGAATAAGGTACAACCATGAGCTGTACGAGCTGTATGCCGATATTGACATAGTAAAGCGCATCAAAATCCAGCGGCTGCGCTGGCTAGGTCATGTCGAGCGAATGGAAGAACACGCTCCAGCTAAGAAGGTGTTATATTCGGAACCCGCTGGAGGACGACGCAAAAGAGGAAGACCAAACCTCCGGTGGAAAGACCAAGTACTGGAGAACCTGACGGCGCTTGGAATTTCTAACTGGCGCCAGCTAGCGAAGAACAGAGATGGCTGGCGAAGCATGTTATTTTCGGCCTAAATCGATATTCGGTTGTTATGGCCACATAAGTAAGTAAGTAAGTATTTCTGGCTTTGATTTAATTAATTAAAAAATTCAATACAGTCAAAATGCAAGTTGTATTTCACGAAAGGCATCGACATCGAAATTTTTATGTGTAACCGTCTTTTTTCCCTAGTCCAGATCTTTTTGACTACAGCAAAAATTATTTTTACTGGAGCAGAGGTTCTTGGCAAATACACCGCGTATTCGACCGCGGCCGACAATATTTCGAATGAAGTATCTCTACTGGACATATATGTGAAACATTCGGCCCATCGTTCGTCTACTGGCTTTTTTTTTCTGGCCAACTTCTCGATTTGCTCGTTCGTTATAAATATTGTAATAAGGTTTTTATAGTTCTCTGTAATTTAAATTCATATTTGTAATTTACCCGTTAAATAATTATTTTTTCGGAAATAATAGATTGAATAAGATATTGGTAACAATCAATTTTCCTGGCTTCTGGAGAAAAGAAGTGGGCTGCAAAGTTGAATCTGATTCTTTCAAAACTTCTTTCAGCAACTTGAATGAATGAAACAAATTCGAAAAATTTTCGTCGAGCAATCGCTAGATCTAAAAAAAAGGATATGGTTCGATGACAACTGGTCTTTTTAAACAATATATTTTCCTGAACGAATGGTTTTCGGCAATCGTATGATATGCCCACACACCTTCCCTAGCCCTATTTTGAAAATCGTCTTTAGTTAGAGCGGTAAAAAAATCACATATTTTTGTTGGCGAGTGCTGCAATGACAGCGCTTGTGTGCTTCGCTCTTTTCATATGTTTTCCAATTTCGTACATTCCACCAGTAAAACTGAACACAGAATCACATTTGTTACAGCGAACTTTCCATTCGTCATTTGTTCTTTGCAAAAATGGATATTTTTTAAATCTCATCACTAAAAGTACACTTTGTTTTTTCGGATGCATTTTTGGTTATTAAAACGAAAAAAAGTGAGTAAGCAAACATTTCTCAATTACTCACGATCGGAACAAAGAAAATAGGTAAGTGAACCACTACGATCTGTGCAGAAATATATTATTTTGTGCTGACAACAAATGCGCACACATGCTTAGTTCACGCTTTTTTTTTACAAAATGGCTACAACTGAATAACATTACATTGACATAAAGTCAAAAGCAATGTTGGTACCACGTACGTAAGAAAAGGAAATAAGAAAAGTTGATGCTACGTGTAATCGACTGTCAATTGTTGTTCAGTCTTAATAAATTGTATTTTTTACTTATTTTCTTTTTCTACCACAAAGCAAAATTTAAAAATTTTTAATATGTGGAAAATCGGAGAATTTCTGGAAATCGTAACAAAATCATAAGACCGAAAATCTTATCAGTTAAGACAAAATCTTAACGGATTGTCAATTTAGTTTAGACCTTATTCTTTTATTCGTTTCCAAATTGATTGCATGAAATGAGAAAGAAAAGTAGTTCTGCGATGATTATAATTAATGAGGGCCCTCCACTTGGCGACCACCGGGCAACGTCCTCCTGGCACCCGCTGGGAGGCGGCTGAAGTGAGTGGCGTAGGGTTTGGGACCAGCCACATAAAAAATGCCCCCAATGAAAACAACAGCAATGCCTCGGATAAGGACTACCGCTTATATTGATGATCCCTGCAAACGGAAAAAGGACCACGATATACGGATATGCACCTGGAATGTCCGGTCGCTTTATAGGGAGGGTGCCTCTATCCAGCTAGTTGATATCCTCGAAAAATACAGAGCTGACATTACCGCTCTCCAGGAAATGCGATGGACGGGACAGGACTGCTCCAAAAGAGCGTTCTGTGACAGTTACTACAGTTGCCATGCTGAAAGGCACGAATTAGGATGTGGATTTTTGGTCAGCAGGACACTACGACATCTGGTCTCACATTTCACGCCTGTAAACGAACGGCTGGCCACAATCCGCATCAAGGATATGTGCCCACGCTCCGACGGACGAGAAGGACAATGTGACCAAGGAGAGCTTCTTTCAGCGCCTCGAAGAAGCTTATGACCGCTGCCCCCGCCACTATATAAAAATCATGCTTGGCGACTTTAATGCCAGAGTGGGCAAAGAAGGTACTTTGGTCCAACTGTCGGAAAATTCAGAATCCACCAGAACACCTCCGATAACGGAATGAGGCTGTTCGACTTGATCATGTGGTGATTGACGGAAGGCATTCTTCCGGTGTGATGGACGTGAAATCGGTCCGTGGTGCCAACATCGACTCGGATCACTACCTTGTTGCAGCTAAGGTGCGCACACGCCTATGTGTCGCAAATAACAAGAGAAGTCCCACACAGAGAAAGCTCGACGTCAGTAAGCTGCGATCACCAGAGACAGCAGATGCATTTTCCACTCGACTATCGGGTCTGCTTATGCAGAACACTCCCTCACTTGATGATACATGCGCACGGTGGACACATATATCCCACTCCATGACTACTGCTGCCGAGGAGGTAATCGGTTACTACCGGCCTCTGAGGAATGAGTGGTATGATCAGGAGTGTCGCGACGCTACCGCAGAGAAAGATGCCGCCTACAGAAAAACCCTGCGTGCAGGCGTAACGCGAGCTGTTAAGGAGCGGTATAGAGAGAAAAGGAGTGCAGAGAGACGTCTTTTCAGGCGCAAGAAGAGGGAGTTGGAAAGACGCGAGTGTGAGGAGATAGAGATGTGTACCGACAAGAATGAGACTCGAAAATTCTTTGAAAAGATCAAGCGCCTGAGTGGAGGTTTAAATCCCGGAGCCTCTTCTTGTCGTGATGGAAATGGGAATCTGGTTACGGATGTCCAGAGTGTACTGAGCCTATGGAGGGAACACTTCTCCACGTTACTGAATGGCGATGCTACGAACGATTCCGCCAAAGGAGGAGTTTGCCCGATAACCCCAATTACAGATGATGGTGTTGATATTCCACCACCCGACTATGACGAGGTTGAAACGGCCATTTTAAGGCTGAAGAACAACAAAGCTGCAGGTGCTGATATCCTGCCTGCCGAGTTGTTTAAGACTGGAGGCGATGAGCTGCTCACCCGCATGAACCAGCTCATAAGCAGAATATGGTCGGATGAAAGCATGTCTGATGATTGGAGGCTCAGTGTTCTCTGTCCTGTACATAAAAAAAGAGACCCCACAATTTGCGCCAACTACCGTGGAATAAGTCTCCTGAGCATCGCATACAAGGTTCTATCGAGCGTACTGTGTGAAAGGTTGAAGCCTATGCTCAGCAACCTGATTGGACCTTATCAGTGTGGCTTCAGACCTGGTAAATCCACCATCGACCAGATTTTCACACTGCGCCAAATCCTGGAGAAGACCCAAGAAAAACAGATCGACACACACCACCTATTTGTTGATTATAAAGCCGCTTTCGACAGTCCGGTAAGGGATTACCTCTACGCAACAATGTCTGAGTTCGGTATTCCTGCAAAGCTCATTCGACTTTGTAGAATGACACTGCATAACTCCCGTTGTGCAGTGAAAATTGGGAAGGACCTCTCCGCACCGTTTAATACCGAACGGGGTTTCAGACAAGGTGATTCGTTATCGTGCGACTTCTTCAATCTTATTATGGAGAAAATAAGACGAGCTGCTGATCTACGACATAATGGCACTATCTTCAACAAAAGTATCATGCTGTTCGCGTATGCCGGCGATATTGACATAATCGGCATGAACACGCGAGCAGTCAGTGCAGCATTCTCAGAGTTGGAAGGAGAGTCGCGTCGGATGGGTCTCACGTTGAACGAGGGCAAGACGAAGTATCTAGTGTCAACAAACAAAGAGTCCCGGCGTCTTGGACAGCACGTCACTGTTGACAACTACGCTTTTGAAGTAGTAAGGGACTTTGTCTATCTTGGAACCAGCATTAACAGCAGTAATGACGTCATCTTGGAGATCATGCGTAGGATAACTCGTGCTAACAGGTGTTACTTTGGGCTGAGTAAGCAATTGAGAAGTCGAGCCCTCTCTCGAAGAACGAAAACTACACTCTACAAGTCTCTCATCATGCCTGTCCTAACATATGGCGCTGAAGCCTGGACAATTTCCACCTAGTCCTACGCAAGATCTTTGGACCTATTTGCGTTGGTGGCGAGTACCGAATAAGGTACAACCATGAGCTGTACGAGCTGTATGCCGATATTGACATATTAAAGCGCATCAAAATCCAGCGGCTGCGCTGGCTAGGTCATGTCGAGCGAATGGAAGAACACGCTCCAGCTAAGAAGGTGTTATATTCGGAACCCGCTGGAGGACGACGCAGAAGAGGAAGACCAAACCTCAGGTGGAAAGACCAAGTACTGGAGAACCTGACGGCGCTTGGAATTTCTAACTGGCGCCAGCTAGCGAAGAACAGAGATGGCTGGCGAAGCATGTTATTTTCGGCCTAAATCGATATTCGGTTGTTATGGCCACATAAGTAAGTAAGTAAGTAAGACACAGGCGGCATATTATCCGAACAAAGAAGACCACGGCTTCCGGATGGTGTGCAAATCATATTGTACGGTTAAATTATTTCCAAGATTTTTTCCATTAACTAAAAAAAGTGCAAAAATCACGTTTTTCGCAAATATCTGGAAAACGCTTCTTCGGAGAAATGAATGAAAGCAAGTTTATTTTTCACCAACTCAAAGTTAATCTAGAAAACGTACTTTTTCTGAGGTACTCGCACAAGTGAAAAAAATTGTCGAGTAATGTAATCGAAAATAAAATATTATAAAAATCCATTGTTGGAGTCCTAAGTTCCAATGATTTTTACAAAAGGCCATCATTGTATCATGACATTTTAGTACACTTTAATATAAAATTAAAAAATTACGAAATGTTTTTTACAACTAAAGTTGATTAGTTTTTAAATTTATAAAATTAGTATCAAACAACATATTATTTGACTACACACTCTTCTTTAAAGAACTACACTAAATACCATTTCTTTTTTCGTTTTGATTAGATGTTTGTAACCACTTGACGGAAATTCCAGATATTTAGAACGAAATAGATATTTTTGTTCGTCGTAGTGTACATAATCTATTTAAAGACGCTCGTCCAAAGGTTAGTCTGTCTATTTGTCATGTGATTGGTTCTTACTTACTACACAACTGAAAATGAGCATGATCAATCAACACCACGCCACGCAATATCGGGATTTTAAAAAATTTCAACTTGTAACTCTTTTAATATTCCAAGAAATACGAAGTCAGGTATTTTTTAAACTTTACTTCGCCATAACTTACGTATTCTTCCAGTTAGGACAACTACATATATTGTAAGGCGAAACAATTTCCCAAGAAAAGGTAATCATCGCCAACTATTTAATGTAGCCTTCCACAAATTCAATTTGGGTATCACGCCCAATTGCAAGTATTTAAGATTATACCCATTTATTGGGCATTTATAATATTAATTATTTCAACTAACACAACACAATGGTTGCACTTTAAACATTATGTGTATATAATTTTCTAATTATTTATAAATTATTTCAATTTTTATATTATTTATATATTTATAATTTTTCACATAGAATATTTTTAAAAGCTTCTTTTACCTATTTTTTTAACTCTGCAAATTTCAGGATTTGGAATTTTTTAAACTAATCCTTCCTGTTGATTTGATAGTATTTTAATATAAATCACCAGAGGGGTGTTAGTAACTTCAATTAAACATTTTGCTTGTTTTATTAAAGCATATTCGAACTTTATGATTTATGAAAAATTTTACAACTTTATTTGTTTTAACCTACTACCTACGCAGCTACAACACCAATGAATTGAAAAATGGAGAAATCAAAACTTTTGTTTAATTTTAAAATGTTGAAAAAATATGTATACTGAAAAGTAATATCGATAACAACGTGTCCTTAGGATTATAGAAAACTCAGTTACCACTCATTTGCGTGTGCATATGTAAATACGTAAATTTATATATGTATTTACATATAAAGAAATAAAATCAATATTTAAAAAATATGTTTTAGTTCTCAATTTAACCAATACAGTATAAACGGTGATATTGAAAATTAATATAATGAAAAATCCACAATACTCATACATATACGGAAAAAGTACCTACTTATATATGCATGTGCTCGTTTGTATGCACTAAGCAAATTGTAGGCGTTTTTTCTACTACAAACCTTTTGAACAACGCCTGTTTTGTAGAATATAAATTTCCCACAATTATTTCATTAAAATTTCAAATATGTATATATGAACGATGAAAGCTTCTTTTAAAAATGCAGACAATAACATTAAATACATATAGTATGTACGTATGTGAACATGACATACGTATATACATTAAGTGGTAATGATCATCAACAAATTTCTTGAAGTAGCACATAACAAGCGACTATTTTAGAAATCCTCTTTATGTAAGTAAGTACATACTTATGTATTCATATCTGCGTATGTAATTGATATTCACATTATAGCGTTCCTTATATGGAGAAAAGCTAATCTACTCAAACCTCCATCCCTTTCAGTTGAATCGTTTACAGGTTATTATTTGTTTCTCTTCAAAATATGTAAGTTGTGTACAATATCCCTTGAACAAGAATGGTTGGACTAAAGATTGTCTTGTGATACATTTATATAATTAAAATCATTAAGATTTTGCTTAGAAAACATATTTAGCAATATCTTCTGAAAATAAAAATACATCAAACTCACTGTATAAGGAACAACGCAGGTCTTGCATTGACAAAATATATCGTTTAAGTGTGTCCCTATTCAAAATTGTATTCTTTAGTCGACCTCATAATCAAATAGCGAAACAATAACAACTTTATTGGTTGCAGAATTACATTGGAGTCCGTAGAAGGTATCGTAATAAACGCTTCATTCTACGGCGAATTGAGATATGATAATTTGATTGAAAAAATTGTCCTCATAATTTTGTCATTATCCGTTGAAGTTGGTCAATATCTGTTCTAAAATGTTATTGAGGGCTCTATAAGCCTTGATAATCATATTTGCGTCTTTTCTTTCTTCTTCTGCACATCTTTGTATCATATTGTAGTCGACATTTCTCTAGCCCATAGAGGATATCAGTAGTTAGGAATGGTCGGATCTGGCATAGAGGAGCAATGACGTCATCGGTTTGTGTCCAGGATATTTTATTAGGTTGTAGGTCTAGAATAGTTTACTGTGTTGTGGGTGTGTGTCTTGCGTGAGAGCTTTCAAGTTGTGGTTTGATGTAAAGCTTTAATTGTAATCGTGCTTTGGTGCTGGGGTAAAAATTGATGAGAAGAGTTGATAAAAGCAGAGAACGTTTAATAGAAGTGACTCTGATATTTGTTATCAGAAATAAGCTCAAAAGCCAAATTAGAACTTCTCTGGTATTAAACGTTCTCTGTGATTGTGCTTTGGTGCTGGGGTAAAAATCGTTGAGAAGAGTTGATAAAAGGTTGATGTCGAGGATATAAATAATGGTGTGTTGTCAGTAAGCTTTAAATGTAGTAGAGCTTTAACGATCGTGGTTGAAAGATCCAGAGAACGTGAAATACTAGAGAAGTCCTAATTTGGCTTTTGAGCTTATTTCTGATTACAACTATCAGGGTCACTTAACAGAGTTGTAGAATACAGAGATTTTGAGAAGAGCAATGCCATGACCAGGAGAAAAAATCTGTAAATTAACATAGCAAATTAACATATATTGAAATATGATCACATAGTAGTAAATATTTTTATGAATGAATTTTATATATAGAATTTTTCATAAAGAATTTTTACTATTGTTCAATTGTACATGCGTATGGAGTACTTATAGGTATACTCCATTCACGCAATGCATATATTTTTAAATATATGCATTTACTATATAACATATGAGGTGTTTTACAATATAATTGGCTGACTATTCTTTCGTGTGACGACAGAGCAAAAGCAGAGAAACCAAAGAAAGTAATGAAATTACTACAAGGAGCAACAACAACGTGCACGTTTTTTTTACATTCTACTTTTCTGTTCCTTTACATTGAATATCAACACGTGCTTTTACTTGCTGATATTTCTGATTGCCTGATACACGGCATCGGGTGCTTCGATAAAACCATGCCTTTAAGTCTTGATTCCTTGTCAAAATTATAAAAATTTATAATATTTAATATTACGAAAATGATAAATTATATTGTAAAACACCTCATATGTTATATAGTAAGTGCATATATTTATAAATATATGCATAGCGTCAGAGACTTTAGAAGTAATGAGATATCCCACTGTTAATAGACAGCGTTTTAACAGCAAATCTGGCGTTGAAACATTGGCCACCTTTTCATTCAAAGCCAAAAATGGTTTTAGATACACTGGAAACACTAGAGAATGAGCATTTTCATACGTAAACCAACCGCAGCTTCACACAATCAATTTGAGTCGGCATGTCACATATACATATAAATACTTTCATATGTATGAATCCGACGATGAAGATTCAATATTGAAATTATATAGGATAATTCAAAATTATATTTATACAAGAATATGCGATATTCAGCATATATAATACTTTGGTTACTTTTTGATCAGAAATTTATGAATATCAAAATTTTATTACAAATATGTAGGCAATAAGAATTAATTAAATTATCATGGAACATGATTCTTTATTAAAATTTAATTTGTCTACAATAATTAATTCTTATCAAGACGTTTATCTATCAGGTGAATTTCAATAAGAAAGCATCCCATATTTGCCTACTATGTACAAACTAACAATTCTATCATCTGTTCGATTTTAGTTGCTCTCATTTTTTCGTTTACTATATATTTTACTACGTCAAATATATATGTACACATCCGAAGCAGAATTGTCTATTTTTCATTGATAAATATGCGAGAACGGCAACACAGCAATCATGCGATTGAATTTTTGCTATTTTTCAAGATTTTGTCATTTTGCGCTTGCTCAGCAGCCAGCACCTCAAATTGTTCGTCTTTCGTCGATTTCACTCGCATTGGTGCACACAACACACATCTTTTGTGCTTTTGCTTTCGTTTCTTTAGGAAGAGGAAGAATCAGAAACTTTCTGATTTTCGATTTGGTCTTTGATATACAAAACAAAAGCACACATGGGTAATAGGGCGGGTCAAATTTGTATAGCAAAAAACCGTGACATATCGCATAGCAAGAACTAAAACTAAAACGGATGGGCTTCTATACATTCTCTGAAAATGATAGTGTTCCCACCAGTGGAAGCAAAAAGTAATTCAATAAAAATATTTGATGATGGAAATATAAATATAGATTTCTTGTGATAAGCAAATATGATTTTATTAATGGTGGCAGATATCGAACAGAATTTCACGTTTTTATTCATCTATAAAAGTTCTTATATTTGGCAATCAACTTTAGTACAGTATAACAGATTGCATTGACCAGACCTGACCTGATCTAATCTGATGCTACCAGACCTAATCTGATCTGATACTACCATCCCTGATATGATCAAAAGAAAATTCACTTCGTTAAAATTAGGAGAATTAAATGCATTGGATAATCTGGAGAAAACTTTTTCAACTATAACAAAACCATTAAAACAACTAGTTTCGAGTACCAAAAAAAACATTAAGTAGATAAGAAGGATGAAAATAAGATAGAAAGATAAAGTTCTTCAGAAATTTGAAAAAATAGAGCACACCAATAATAAAATGTAAACCAACAACTTCTAAAAGCTATACTATCATCATGGTGATGATGATGATGATGATAACAATGAAACGTGTATTGATTAATATAATACTGTACATAGCGATCAATCAACAGAGTTATCCATTTTAAATCAATATCCGAAGTTGGATAAGTTGTATGGTCCTCATAAGGATTCATGAGGAAACTGGAAATTTGCTGAATTAACCTTGGAGTTAAAAAATGATCAAATAAAAATCGGTGATAAGACTTGGCCAGTAACAACGGGGTTGTTTGACTTATTATTCCTTAAACATCCAACAAAATATACTGAGTCTGAATTAGAGATTTACAAAGATATTGACCACAACAACTGCTCACAAACGAAATTTTGAATCATATCAGCAATTCAAAGGAACTAGAATGTATAAATACAAGCATATAATCAAAAGCGATTCAGTGATAGTGTGAAATCTGATTCGATATCATCTCGACGTAGAGGTGAAGGTTTAATGACCCTAAATAGTAATAAAACCAATTATATTTATTGGCATGATCCCAATGAAATTGTTGATCGTTTACGACTTTTAATTTCATCATAATCAGCTGGACACAATCATCACAATAATGAAATTGTATCAATTATCGAAGAGTTGAAAGAAGCGAATATTATTATTTAAAAAAATGAGTGTTGATAAATTTGGACTCTATTCAAACAGCTCAAAAAGAAGACTTAATATTGTCAAGAAAGCTATATCTGATAACAGTTTTATGCTCGATGCTAATAAAAATATAAACATTAAATATAAACGTATTAGAAATGTAGGAGAACCCGTTTATGATAACAATGTTTCAACAAAAGCTTTTATAGTATCTTTGTTGAATGATCATTTAAATTATGTAAAAAGCTCTTTGATATCATCGCTGAACGAGCGTTTCAAATATATTGAAGAGGATTTGGATAAAATATATGAACACTTTAAAACTATTGAATAATATATGTATTGATGAAAATATTCAGGAGTATATGAAGTATGTTTATGATCACTTAAACATCGATGACGAGAATTTAACTGAGTCAGTCGATGAGAAAAATCAGAAGAACAATAGCGGTATCAACGAGCACATTGCTTTGAAAAACAAGGATCGAAAACTAAATTACAAATTGAGTAAAAGATAACTTGTTACAGAGTTGCATAAACTAGCTCGAAGAAATTTTCGACGTAGAAAAGTAATAACAAAAGGTATTGCTGATCTTTTTGAAATGGGTACTTATTCCACATACAATAAAGGTTTTCGCTTCTACCCACAGTCATAGACATATATGCCAAATTTGTTTGGGTGCAGCACTCAAAACGAAAAATGCTCAGGATGTTGCTAAGCTGATGAAATCAATAATTGTCAACGGACGATTTCTGAAAAATCTTCTGATGATGGTGAAGATTTTTTCAACAAAGAATTTCAAAATCTGATGAAATTATATAATGTCAATCATTATTCAACATATAGTACGTTGAAAGCATCAATTGTTGAACGCTTGAACATAACGTTATATGGATTGATAATTATCAATTGATGTGTACAACAATAAAGTTCATCGCACCATTCAGATGGAGTATCTTCATTAAACGAGAAAAGAATACTAAAAAGAGCTTACAATATGGTAGTTTAAAAATGTTCAACAAACCAAAATTTCACGTTAACGATACAGTACGCATAAGTAAATACAAACACGTTTTTGAGAAAGGCTATACACCAAATTGGACAACGGAAGTTTCCAAAATACATCGGATTCAGAATACAAAATCGATAACATATATATTGAAGGATTATCAAGATAAAATAATTAACGGAGGATTTTATGAATATGAACTATTGAAACCCAACCATTCTGATATATATTTAGTAGAAAAAGTGTTAAAAGTTAAAGGTGAAAAAGCTTTTGTTAACGGGCACAACTAGTTTGACCGCCTGAAAAAAGGTGATTTTTGTGAATTGTTTAAAAAAAAGTATTGCATCGAATGTTTTAAAATTATGCAGATATATTTGTGCATAAATAATGAATACAAAGTAATTTTTTCAAATGAAAATATGAGTCTTCAAAAAAAAAGTTTTCCCACTGCTGCAGTGATTGTAGCCTTCGCAGTGCCTGAAATCAAAAAAACCAAAAATTTTATTAAACTAGGTTACATTTCCTATACAAAGGCCATCGATTGTAAAAAAAAAATGAAATGCAACAAAATAGCGGTTTTTTGAAAAAAAAAAATTAAAATCTTGCTGAAAAATCTGATGGTTTCTGGCCTGGCATAATTATATTTTTCATCCAATCATAAAACTGGAGGGTCATTGTATGAAAAAACAAATACAAAACAAGCTAAAAGAAGACACAAGTCGATCGGATGATTTTTTCTCAAGTTACAGCTGCAGCAAATGTAATAAATTTAGTTCTGAGAAAAACGCGTGTTAAGGTAAAATTACTGATATCATTGTTCATTGCAGCTGCTTTGTAGAAAGCTGTAACCCAGAAACTATTTGAGATTTTCACTTGAAATTTTATTATGTTATTTTTAAAGGTATAAATTATCAAAAAATGCAAAAACAAAAAAAACGAAATTTTCAAAATTTCAAACTAGTTGTGCCCCTTAAATGGTTAAAGCAAGATTATAGCTGTGCTCTAGTTGATTCTCACACGTATCATTCAATACCAAATGTTGATGAAAACAACAACTTATTTCATATTGGTGAACATATTATAGAAATTCCGATTATATTGCTAATTTAATAACCGAAGATCATGATATAATGAAAACTAAAAATGGTGCACGTATTAAAATAAAACCGAATAACAACACATTGCAAGCGGATATATCATGAGGATATTTACTTCGATAAGGAGTGGAGCATTGGACAAACATTAGGTTTCTCAAAAAGTATTTTACAACCTGGTGCTTTATACTTCTCAGATCAAACTCTATCGATAAAGGGTAATAATGTGATATGCATTGAATGTGGTATTGTTAAAGGATCGTATGTAAATGGAAGAACATCACACATATTACATCAATTTTCCATCAACGTTGAGCCTGGGTATAAAATAGATGGTAGGTAGGTAGGTAGGTAGGTGAAACAATCACATTAAGATTGCATTAAAATCTCAAGAATAATTAAATAACTAACCAAAATGATTATTTACAATAAAAATATATTGAATAAGAATTCTACCGTCAGTAGAAACAGTACACTTGATAAATATAGTTCGAAAAATTATCAAGCTCATTAATAGGGATCATTTTATAAAAGCTGTTGGGTTTCAAACTGAAATAAACAAAATTCTGAAGGATGAGTTTACAAACCCCAATTTACGATGAGAACATTATAAAGAAATAATATCACAGTTATGTTCCATATTTGCAAGCATTTAACAACAGTGATGAAATTCGCATAACAATTCAAAACCAAGATATTTACATTTTGCCCAATGAGTGTTTGCTGTACATTGAGAGAAATGTAGTTTTGAATGTAGTTTATTTATTTGTTGAAATTCGCAGTGAAATTAATGGTATAGAAATAGATCGAACACATGTTTTGGGGATAACATCAACCATAAAGAACTTTGTATCGTTGAATACGAATGAGCGGTACTCCTCTAACACTGTCATTCCGAAGTGGGTATTGTATTATAATCCAATAATGAATAGTACTGCAAATCATTTATGGAATGTAAAATTAGCACCTCAACACGAAAGACCACGATTTATATTGTTAGCTTTTAGAAGGAATAATTCCTTTCAACACTGTGATCTTACCCATGTCAAGATACATCTTAAATTAGAAACATGTCCTTATAATGACTTAAATATCGTTTTCGAGAACAATAGATTTGCCTTCCTCTATGAAATGTATTGCAAATTTTAACAAAGTTATTATAAAATAAAATAAATAAATATGTGGCACTTAAAGCCCCAAAGGGCTCATTGGCAAATCAAAACAGGTCCGTTAGATATTCAAATCGAATTCAAAACATCAATAAATATTCCTAAGGATACATCGGCATATTGTGTTTTAATACATGATTGTGTTATCAAGTATACACAATTTTGATTGTTGCATACAAACAAAACATTCACGATGATCACAACTGCAATAATCGATGTTCAAGGGTTCAAAGCTTCAACAACAAATTTATTGTGAAAGAAATAGCAGTTTTATTTAATCGAGAATCGTATAAGAATTTCATCATTAAATCACCATTTAGTTCTAAGTTGTTGGATAAAGAGCTGCAAAAACATGTCTATTGACTTACTTGACTTACACTACTACTAAAATACATGTGAAAGGAAGAGAGAAAAAATTATGGTTGGAAAAAATTTGAACTTTACAGCACATTCATGTACTGTTAGGTTAGTTAGGTTATGCGACTTAAGCCAAAAATTGGCCCATTGTGTTACCATGCATCACTGATGCATACTATCCTGTTCTTTCTGTTAAGCGGATTGGGTTTTCCTAATTAATAGAGTAATGTCCCTGACATCCATGGGTGCTAGCTCAGTGGTATCTGTAATAAAGACACTCACCAGTAGGGTATGTTTCTGCATGCCAAGGCGGGGCATCTACAGAGCAAGCGCTAAACAGTTTCCTCCTCTTCCTCGTCCTGGCAGCCGCGACAAAAATCCTTGGCCGGTAAACCAATCATTGCAGCATGCCTACCCACAAGCCAGTGGCACGTGAGTACGGCAACTACATTTTTGAGAGTTTTCCTACTCATTGACAACAGTGAACGAGTTTTTCTATTATCAAGAGTTGGTCAGACTTTCCTAGTAGTAACACAAGAGCTTTCATCCTCTCATCTTCTGTTGGCTATAGTGAAGTAATGTTGTGTGACAAGAAGCTTACATGTTAAAAGCGGAGTTCCTGCTTGATGAGACGGATAGATCTCTAGCAACCTAGTGCCCGATCTCGCCAATTCATCTGCCTTACTGTTCCCTGGAATATCTCTATGCCCAGGTACCAATGTGTACATTATAGTGCTCCGCTAGCTCGTTAAGAGCTGAGCGGCATTTAAGGGCAAGTGCCGATTTGGCGAACGTTCCTGCGAGAGATTTAATGGCGGCTTAACTGTTGGTGTAGATATAAACATCTTTGAAGGATATTGTATTACAGCGAAGCCACATTGCCGCCTCCTTTATAGCCATAATTTTGGCTGGAAAAACACTACAAAATTCGGGTAACCGAAACTTAAACTTAACGATAAGGAATCAGAAAGACGCCACCTCCTCCCTTCAATTTGGAGCCATCTGTGTACAATTGTACCGATTAAACTCCAGTTTCGTTGACAATACAATTCCATTCTTCCCTTGAGGTTATATGTGTTGAGAATCTATTTTCAAAGCATGGTATGGGAATGGTATAGGATCCTTGTAGGCCCATATCTTGGTTGAGCCCAGCGTGAAGCTATATTTAGCCTAATTGTTAATATAATCGCTCTCTGCTTGCCAAATAAATCCACAGGGAGTAGATGCAATAGCGAGTAGAGTGCTTTTGACAGAGTGGTTCTTAGGGCACCTGTTGTCAACATCGCAGAAGTCCTTTGAACCTTGTCTATTAGCCGTCTTATTTAAGGATTCCCACTAGACTATCACTCCGTAAAAAAGAACTGGTCTGACGACCACGGAGTATAGCCATGATATTTTATAGTTATCTTACAGGAATAGAGTGCTGTTGTTGCTTTACGAGTCCTTTCCTCAGTGTTTGGTTTCCAACTTAGTTTTCTATCTGAAGTTATACCCAAGTACTTCGCCTGTTCAGTTAGTTTTAGACTAGTTCTCCCAATTCTAGGTAAGGTAAAAATAGGTATTTTATGCTTTCTAGTAAAGAGGACTAGCTCAGTTTGGCAGGGTTGATAGCCAGACTAGAGTTTGAAGAGGATTTGGACAGGATTTGGAGGCATGGTTCATCACTTCGGTGAGTGTATTTAAATATTTTCCCGATGACACAAGTGCTTCGGGAATATATTCACTCGTCTGCATAAGCCACCACTTTGCAGCCCGAGGCCTGTAATGATATAAGAACTTCATTGATGGTTAAATTCCACAGAAGAGGCGAAAACACACTCCCTTGAGGCGTGCCCTTAATCGCAAATCTACTAATACATGAGGGACCCAATTTTGAGTTTATCACTCATTGCTTTAGCATCAGACTAATGGATCTAATAATAGGTTCATCCACCTTAAGCATAGCAGGACAGTTTTCGACTGCTTCTGGGCTTATGTTATTGAAAGCCTCCTCAATATCTAGAAAGGTGATAAGGCTATATTCTTTGCAACGCATAGATGTTTCGATCGATGCACTTGTTGTATACTATTTTTCCACAACACTCACTAAGTACCTAACGGCTAGACTCAAGGATGTAACGCACAAGATTAGCACCTACACCTAAGCTCCTAAATATCCTTCGAGTATATCACACTAGGTAGCTGAAATAAAACTTTATCAATGATACTTGCGGTTTTGGGTATTCGCTTTATTGCTGCTGTTACTTTCGATTTTGCACTTTTACACTAATACTGGAGGGCCTCGTAAGGATCGCAGTATTTACAATTTCTTACACTCTTATACTAATACTGGAGGGCCTCGTAAGGATGAGGTATGCTTAGGTAAGTGCAGAACTACGAATTGTGCGATATTATTTACAGTTCAAAAAGTATGATACTATGAGGAATAAAATACGAAGTAATATTTACATATATGGTTTCTGGTAATTCGGTGATTTTGGTGCCCATGTTGACGATGTGTTTCCTGCTGATTGTTGTCTGATGTACTTAGCTTTTTTAATAGTTATGTTGCAACTTTTGTTGTTGAAGTCTAGTGATGAAAAGAGTTACTATTCCTTTATCAAAGATCGATTTTTGTTTCGGCAATTAGAGCGAGATTATTTACATTGAGTTGATCTTTTGGCTGTTTTGTCATGGAAGCGTAATCTGGATTATTATCTTGGTTTAAGTGGAAGTTGGTTTGGTGTGCTTATGGGTTAATGCTGGTGCGTGCAATGGTTTGATTCGACAGATTTTTTTTTATGGAATGGTATGAACAATTGTTGCAAAGTGGGTTTCGTGTGTATCGCACTGCTAAACAATATTGTCGATGTGAAACTCTGTACTCCTGGTATAAGTGTTTAATGATTGAAGCAATAATGAATATGTGATTTTGGTTCTGTTGTTTATCATTTTCTTCTGATGTGGTTCAAAATACATTGTCACTGATAAATACAGTAGCTGAAATATTTTATTCGGTTGTGGTTGCATAGATATTTTTGTTGATGTCTCTTTGCCGCGTCGTGCTGGTTAGGTACGCCGAAGTAAATTTTATTGTTTTGTAAGTTTGTTATGGGTACTAGGCCTGCCTTGCTTTGTTCTCTGGGTTTATTTGTTCTTTACTGCATCAAGGATAGTTTTGTGTCATAATTTTCGATAAAGTATGGCACGATGACCTTATTTACAAACTCAAAATATTACTGCCTGCAAATGTCTCCTAATTGCTTAGTAGCTACCTCACGAAAAGACAATTTCTCGTACATCACAAGGATTACACAACAAATCCATTGGATATTCACGCTGGCATTCCTCAAGGAAGCGTTTTGGGCCCCTTAGTGTATCTCTTATACACTTCAGATAAGCCCAACAATAACTATACATTCATATCGACCTTTGCTGATGATACGGCAATATTATGCTCTCGCTCTAACCCCATAGAAGCTACTAAACTCCTGCAGACTCATGTCGATTCTCTCGAAATCTGGCTAGCAAAATGGCGTATAAAAGTCAATGAATCAAAGAGCGTACATGTAACCTTCACGCTAAGGCTAGATACATGTCCCCCAGTTAATATTAATGGCCAATCAGTTCCAAAATGTTCCTCAACAAAGTACTTGGGTATTCACCTCGACAGAAGGCTGACATGGAAAAATCACATAGAGGCAAAGACAACTCAGATCAAGCTTAAAATTAATCAGTTATGGTGGCTGTTACACAAAAGATCAAAGTTGAATCTCGAATACAAAGTGCTATTATATAAAGCAATCCTGAAGCCAATCTGGACTTATGGTATTCAGTTTTGGGGCACCGCATCTCCCTCAAATATCGAAAAATTGCAGCGAATAAAATCCAAGTGTCTGCGAATTATTGTAAACGCGCATTGGTATATGAGGAACGTTAACATCCATCGAGATTTAAATGTACCCACAATTTCTGAGGAAGTTGCAATGTCCTGCAGAAGCTACATTCAAAAATTACACAATCATCCGAATCTCCTTGCTAGGCACTTGTTGCTGAGCACGGGGCATCGTCGATTAAAAAGAAAAGACACACTGAATATGCTGTGAAATTGCTATACCTCGTGACTCAACAAATTGTGATGGAACGTTGGGAATATCACATAATTTTAGTTAGTTTGTAAGATTTGATTACTTATTGTTAGTTTCTAAGTAATTTAGAAAGATCCAATAAAAAAAGCTTGTTAGAAAAAAAACAAACAAAAAAAAAATAATTTTCTTGGTTGTTACTGTAGTTAATGCTGTTAATTTTGCTGCGTTGGCATCTCTCGAAATTTCACTGTATGAGTTGATATTGGATTTTCGTGGACATATTGCTGCTCTCTTGTGTTTGTAGGGGAATTACCAGATTCCTTTTCAATAATAGATCATTTACATTTACTATATATATTATAACTACTATAACTACTATATCACTTAGTTAGTTAATTTTTCATATTAAGAATTACATATAGTGGTGGTCTGGTGGTGTTTTCGTAAGGTAATATGTCTAACTGCCTCAACTGGCTGGGGCTAGCGCATTCTTTGTTGAACTCATCGCAAGTCAACTCACTGGCTGTCATGTAGTTTGATCTGAGCGTTTTGTGATGATACCTTTATTTGTTAATGAGGGGTAGTCATATAACTTGCTCTGCTTTCATTATTATTAATGGGAGCCCTCCATGTGGCGACCACCGGGCAACGTCCTCCTGGCACCCACTCGGAGGCGGCTGAAGTGAGTGGCGAAAATCTCCTCGGTTAGAAGTTGAGCGTTGGGTTTGGGACCCGCCACATAAAAAATCCCAGAAGTGAATAGTATAAAAATAAGGACCATGATTTACGGATATGCACCTGGAATGTCCGGTCCCTTTATAGGGAGGATGCCTCTATCCAGCTGGTTGATGTCCTCGAAAAAAACAGAGCTGACATCATCGCTCTCCAGGAAATGCGACGGACGGGACAGGGCTGCTCCAAAATAGCGACCTGTGACATTTACCACAGTTACCATTCTGAAAGGCATGAAGTAGGATGTGGATTTTTGCTCAGCAAGAGACTACGACATCTTGTCTCACAATTCGCATCAATTCAAAATTCTTCAACATCAGCCTAATATTTGCCCACGCTCCGACGGATTAGAAGGACAATGTGACCAAGGAGAGCTTCTTTCAGCGCCTCGAAGAGGCTTATGACCGCTGCCCCCGCCACGATATCAAAATTGTGCTTGGCGACTTTAATGCCAGGGTGGGCAAGGAAGGTACCTTTGATCCAACTGTCTGAAAATTCAACCTCCACCAGAACTCCTCCGATAACGGAATGAGGCTGATCGACTTCACCGCAGCACGAAACATGGTAATTGGTGCTACCAGATTCCAGCATCTCGACATTCACAAAGCGACATGTCTGTCTCCAGATCAACGTACAAGAAACCAAATTTATCATATGGTGATTGACGGAAGGCATGCTTCCAGTGTGATGGACGTGAAATCGATCCGTGGTGTCAACATCGACTCGGATCATTACCTTGTTGCAGCTAAGGTGCGCACACGTTTATGTGTCGCAAATAATAAGAGAAGTCCCACACAGAGAAAGCTCGACTATCGGATCTGCTTATGCAGAACACTCCCCCACTTGATGATGCATGCGCACTGTGGACACATATATCATACTCCATGACTACTGCTGCCGAGAAGGTAATCGGTTACTACTGGTCTCTGAGGAATGAGTGGTATGATCAGGATTGTCGCGACGCTACCGCAGAGAAAGACGCCGCCTATAAAAAAACCCTGCGTGTAGGCGCAACGCGAGATGTTAAGGAGCGGTACATGGAGGGAACACTTCTCCACGTTACTGAATGGCGATGCTACGAACAATTCCGCCATTGGAGGAGATAGCCCGATAACCCCAATTACAGATGATGGTGTTGATGTTCCACCATCCGACTATGACGAGGTTGAAACGGCCATTTTAAGGCTGAAGAACAACAAAACTGCAGGTGCTGATGGCCTGCGTGCCGAGTTGTTTAAGACCGGAGGCGATGAGCTGCTCGCCTGCATGCACCAGCTAATAAGCAGAATATGGTCGGATGAAAGCATGCCTGATGATTGGAGGCTCAGTGTTCTCTGTCCTGTCCATAAAAAAGGAGACCTTACAATTTGCGCCAACTACCGTGGAATAAGTCTCCTGAGCATCGCATACAAGGTTCTATCGAGCGTACTGTGTGAAAGGTTGAAGCCTATGCTCAGCAACCTGATTGGACGGTATGAGTGTGGCTTCAGACCTGGTAAATCCACCATCCTGGAAAAGACCCAAGAAAAACAGATCGACACACACCACCTATTTGTTGATTATAAAGCCGCTTTCGACAGTCCGGTAAGGGATTACCTCTACGCAACAATGTCTGAGTTCGGTATTCCTGCAAAGCTCATTCAACTTTGTAGAATGACAATGCATAACTCCCGTTGTGCAGTGAAAATTGGGAAGGACCTCTCCGCACCGTTTAGTACCGAACGGGGTTTCAGACAAGGTGATTCATTATCGTGCGACTTCTTCAATCTTGTTATGGAGAAAATAATACGAGCTGCTGATTTACGACATAATGGCACTATCTTCAACAAAAGTGTTATGCTGTTAGCGTATGCCGGCGATATTGATATAATCGGCATGAACACGCGAGCAGTCAGTGCAGCATTCTTAGAGTTGGAAAGAGAGTCGCGTCGGATGGGTCTTACGGTGAACGAGGTCAAGACGAAGTATCTAGTGTCAACAAACAAAGAGTTCCGGCGTCTTGGACAGCACGTCAAAGTTGACAACTACGCTTTTGAAGTAGCAAGGGACTTTGTCTATTTTGGAATCAGCATCAACAACTGTAATGACGTCTGCCTGGAGATCATGCGTAGGATAACTCTTGCTAACAGGTGTTACTTTGGGCTGAGTAAGCAATTGAGAAGTCGAGCCCTCTCAAAGAAAAACGAAAACTACACTCTAAAGCCCTGACAATTTCCACCTCAGATGAGAGAATGCTTGGAGTTTTCGAGATAAAAGTCCTACGCAAGGTCTTTGGACCTATTTGCGTTGGTGGCGAGTACCGAATAAGGTACAACCATGAGCTGTACGAGCTGTATGCCGATATTGACATAGTAAAGCGCATCAAAATCCAGCGGCTGCGCTGTCTAGGTCATGTCGAGCGAATGGAAGAACACGCTCCAGCTAAGAAGGTGTTATATTCGGAGCCCGCTGGAGGACGACGCAAAAGAGAAAGACGTTGCCGGAGGTTAGCTCCGGTGGAAAGACCAAGTACTGGAGAACCTGACAGCGCTTGGAATTTCTAAATGGCGACAGCTAGCAAAGAACAGAGATGGCTGGCGAAGCATGTTATTTTCGGCCTAAATTGATATTCGGTTGTTTTGGCCACATAAGTAAGTAAGTAAGAATTACATATATTCTTATATACCATATAAAAATAATTCCTGTTTTTTTGGGATATTCATTTATAACCTATACTAATTTTTTTAAAAGGTATTAAAAATGCATTGGGGTTGATACAAACAACAGTGAGAACATTGCATTTTCTCTGCATAGTTGCAATAACCAACTTTTCGTACTTGTAGGTGGTACCATTTTCAATATTATTCGTTGAAAACGGAACGTATATATATTTAATATATTTCATCTTATTTTATTTAATATATATTTTTTTTTTTTGTGTTCCAGCGTTGATGCTTTATCCACAGTCTAGTACTTCCCAATTTCGACTTAAGCTATTTCTTTAGGATACCTATATTCTTGAGAGACCCTATATTCTTGTAGAATATTAAAGTAGAAATTTTAAGTATTTTTGTATATATCAATATTATTTTTTATTGTTGTCAAAAATGAAGTAATAAAGGGAAGGAAAGGAGAATGAAAAATAAAATAAATGTAATTCTCATACCATTCCCATAATTATCAGTCGATTAAATTTATTTCCATACATCTATGGTCAGCATATTATAAAAGCGCATTTGATTCATGATGTAATTGACTGTAATTTGATTCTTGTATATCTATATACTTTATTTTTTTTGCATGTCGTTCTCACATTATTGTACAGGTGCTGCATTGTTATGCATTTTGTTTAATATGGTCAACATACTATTAATTTTATTACTATTATTATTTTTTTTTGTGTTCGGTGTTGTTTGTTTTTTGCATTTTTGTAGTATTATGTGTTTTGTTTAGTCTAAAAATTTTATTCTCTTGTATCTTTGTTTTGTACATTTCGTTCTCATGCTTTTATGCATACTCGGTATTATGTTATTGTAGTTTGTTTTTTGTAGAAGTTTGGATCATGGAATTTATATTAATCTAATTTTGGTGGAAAGGTTTTATTAAATTATTGTTGTACTTTTTCCATTTTCGTCCGTATAATTGTTGTTACTGGACTGTTTATGTTTACTATTTCGTAGGATCCAGTCCAAATGTGACTAAATTTGTTTTTCCTCGTTTGATTTTTTAATAAAACCTTTTCTCCCACTTTAAAACTTATCGGGTGTATGTTCTTGTCGTGAATATCGTGAAAGTCACCAATAAGAATGGACGTGTTTGATAGAGTCGAAAAAGTGATTGTTTTCGGTAAAAAAAAAATTTTTAATATTTTGCGAAAAGACGCTAAGAAACTCAAGGAGTTACTTCGGTGATTTTTTTTTTTAGAAAAAAAAAATAAATAAAATATCGTTTGCAAACATTTTGTTTATAATATGAGTGTTCAGCGCTCTCCTCTCCGGCAACGGCAATCGCCTGTTAATGTGTGTTGAAACAATAATTTGCAATCACCCGCGCAAACCCCTCCGATAAGTACATTATCAAAAAAAACAGTTGATACACACTTCACAAGTGAAAGTAACAGTGCAAATCTTTTGCCTGTACATATTCCTCACTCGAACACTACATCAAAATTTGCAACAACAATAAATACAGACAAAAAAAATAATTTGTTCTCTCGTGATATACTATCTCCCTCTATACCGTGGAGTGTACAATGCGCTTCTTCTGCTGTAACACCAACAGCTACAACATCAAAGCAAACAAATAACGGCCCTTCTACTGAAGTGCATGACCCAGTAGTTAAAGCAACTAGTGCGATGACTAATAAAGAACCAGTTGCTGTTCAAACTTCAATTGATCGCTACATTACTGTAGTAAAGCGAAAAAGAAGTCCACAAAATTCAAAACAAATGAATTCAACAAAAATTCAAAAGCAGAACACTGCCCCTATTAGTTCGGAAAATAGATACGCTTTGCTTTTAGGTGATGAAAGTGACGAAAATATTATCTCCAAGAAAAATTTCAAACCCCCACCCATTTTCTTGAGAGAACGCAACTCAGATAAGTTGATTTCTAGAATTACAAGTCTTATAGGACCAAAGAATTTCCACGTTGTTCCTATTCGCAAAGGCCAAATTGAGGAAACGAAAGTGCAAATCTACAGCGAAACTCATTATCGCAAAGTAATAGCGGAATTTGATGCTGTAAAAAAGAATTACTACACAGCTAAAAAGTAGTAGGGGCTTAATCGTTGTACTCAAAGGCGTCGAACCCAACGTTGACATTAACGAAATCAAACTTGCCCTTCAGGAAGAAGGGTTTCAAGCCAAAACAGTATTCAACATTCTCAACAAGAGCAATATACCTCAACCGTTATATCGTATTGAGCTTCAGCCTGAAACAAAACCCCTAAAAAAAGGTGAAGTACAC
Source organism: Megamerina dolium (assembly GCA_963854835.1). NCBI lineage: Eukaryota > Metazoa > Arthropoda > Insecta > Diptera > Megamerinidae > Megamerina > Megamerina dolium. The sequence goes on along the minus strand of OY978526.1, from coordinate 55,087,684 downwards.
CCCATATATAAAATTCGATATTTATTGCATCGCAAAATCACAATCGAAGAACCCCATAAGAGAACTGGACCTCCTCCGTGCAGTAACTGTCAAGAATATGGACATACTAAGACATATTGTACCCTGCCAGTTGTTTGTGTGATTTGTGGAGATCTCCATAAATCAAACATATGCCCAAAATCTAAAGGCGATGCTAGCATGAAAATATGCAGCAATTGTGGAGGTAATCACACCGCAAATTATAGAGGTTGCCCAGTATATACAACCCTAAATCTAATTTCTCCGCTAGCAATCAACCTCTAAAACCAGTTGAGCAAACTCAGATAGCCAACTCAAGTAAGAGACAAAATATTGATGCAACACAATTCTTCTCTGCAATCCCAAACAAGAATCAAACCAACTCATACGCTATCGTGTTAAAACAAAACCCACACCAACAAAGCAATGTAAATAATGAGCAGAAACACTCACTGCCCACCCAACAGCCAAGTAACCTTGAACATTTGCTTCAAACATTAATTCAGAATATGAACCAATTCATGAACTCAATGCAAACAATGATGCAAGAAATGATGAAAAATCAATCGATGTTACTCCAAACATTGCTATCCAGACCATGAGTTGTCTCAAGATATGCCACTGGAACGCCAACGGCTTAAGAAAGCACCGTTTGGAGCTAATTCAATTCCTTGAATCCAGCCAAATCGACATAATGATGATATCTGAGACCCATTTCACTGACAAAATTGCTACCAAATACCATATTACAAACTGTACACCACAAATCATCCGCATGGTAAGGCACGCGGAGGAACTGCCATATTGATAAAAAGCAGAATAAAACATCATGTTCTCGAAGATTTCAGTAGAGTCTACTTGCAAGCAACATCTATATGTCTGGAAGAATACATCTCTAAACTAGTAATATCTGCGATATACTGTCCCCCAAGATACAGTATTACCGATTTTTCTCAACTCTTGGTAGCAAATTCTTGGTTGCTGGCGATTTCAACGCCAAACACACTCACTGGGACTGGGACTATGTCCAATCATCACTAACCACGGCTACGATGTTATTTCAAATGGTCAACCGACATATTGGCCGACGGACAAGGGGAAAATACCCGATCTCATAGTCTTTGGAGTCGCCAAAGGTTTGCAGATGGAAAATATCTCCACAGAGTGTAATTATGATCTATCATCTGACCACTCACCCACGGTAATATCTATAAAATCACCAAGCCCCCAAGGCAATTGCGTTAGAAAGAAAATAGACTGGTTAAAATTCAAGAAATATATAATTCCCATCTTCCTCTGAGTATTGTATTAAGAAATGGACACGATGTAGACTCAGCACTCGAAAAATTCAACCAGCTACTCTCATTAGCTCTCAGCTCAGCCACCTGCACAAAGGTATGCAAGCAATCAAACTATAGCCCATACACACCAGCCGATATTGAATTGTTAGTAAGACAGAAAAGAAGACTCCGAAGACAATGGCAAGAATTCAGATCACCGAATCTGAAAACACAGCTACAGCACTGCACTCGAAAGTTAAAGCAAGCCTTAAAAAATAAAAACAACAAAGAGTTAGAAGAGCACATAGCGAAATTAACACCTGGTGAAGCGTCAGACTACTCTTTGTGGAAATCAGCAAAAAAATCAAATCGGCCAATTCTCACTGATTCCCCCATCCGTTTGAGTGACGGTAATTGGGCTAGAAGCAACTGTGAGAAGGATTTGGCTTTTGCAAACCACCTAAAAAGTGTGTTTACACCCAATCCACCCTCTTCACAGTCCTCATTACCAAAATTAACTTCTCAACCCTGCTCAATAACGCTCAAAATTAAAAAAAGGACATATTCAAAGCAATTTATAAAGATTTAAACCCAAAAAAATCACCTGGTCCAGATAAAATTACCGGTAAAATGATAAAAGAGCTACCTCCGGCTTCAGTAATTCATCTCATGCACATTTTCAATGCTATCCTTCGTATTAAACACTATCCCAAATGCTGGAAAACTTCAAAAATTATTATGATAGCAAAACCAGGAAAAGACCCTACAAAAGTTGCATCGTACAGACCTATCAGCCTCCTGCCTCTACTTTCTAAAGTATTCGAAAAGCTACTTGTCATAAATATAACTCCATTTATTAATCTCAACCAACTGATTCCCCAACATCAGTTTGGATTCAGAAAACAGCACGGCACAATAGAACAAGTCCACCGCATTGTAACTCTGATAAGGAACACTTTTGAAGAAAAAAAGTATTGCTCAGCTGTCTTTCTTGTTATCACTCAAGCTTTCGATAAAGTATGGCAGTATTTACAAACTCAAACTATTACTGCCTGCAAATGTCTCCTCATTGCTTAGTAGCTACCTCACGAAAAGACAATTTCTCTTACATCACAAGGATTACACAACAAATCCATTGGATATTCACGCTGCCGTTCCTCAGGGAAGCGTTTTGGGCCCCTTACTGTATCTCTTATACACTACAGATATGCCCAGCAATAACTATACATTTATATCGACCTTTGCAGATGATACGGCTATATTGTGCTCTCGCTCTAACCCCATAGAAGCTACTAAACTCCTGCAGACTCATATCGATTCTCTCGAAATCTGGCTAGCAAAATGGCGTATAAAAGTCAATGAATCAAAGAGCGTACATGTAACCTTCACGCTAAGGCCAGATACATGTCCCCCACTTAAAATTAATGGCCAATCAGTTCCACAATGTTCCTCAACAAAGTACTTGGGTATTCACCTCGACAGAAGGCTGACCTGGAAAAATCACATAGAGGCAAAGAAAACTCAGATCAAGCTTAAAATTAATCAGTTATGGTGGCTGATACACAAAAGATCAAAGTTAAATCTCGAATACAAAGTGCTATTATATAAAGCAATCCTGAAGCCAATCTGGACTTATGGTATTCAGTTTTGGGGCACCGCATCTCCCTCAAATATCGAAAAATTGCAGCGAATACAATCCAAGTGTCTGTGAATTATTGTAAACGCGCCTTGGTATATGAGGAACGTTAACATCCATCGAGATTTAAATGTACCCACAATTTCTGAGGAAGTTGCAATGTCTTGCAGAAGCTACATTCAAAAATTACACAGTGATCCGAATCCCCTTGCTAGGCAATTGTTGCTGAGCACGGGGAATCGTCGATTAAAAAGAAAAGACACACTGAATATGCTGTGAAATTACTATACCTCGTGACTCAACAAATTGTGATGGAACGTTGGGAATATCACATCACATAATTTTATTTAGTTTGTAAGATTTGATTACATATTGTTAGTTTCTAAGTATTTTAAAAAGATCCAATAAAAAGGCTTTTTAAAAAAAAAAAAAATGTTCTTGTCGTACTGTTTCTTGGCGTGTTCCTTTGCCTTTTCCTGATTTTCCTTAATTAATTCGTGGGACCTCTGTATTTGATTTTGTAATAACATATTTTGGTCTTCTTTGTTATAAAATGGTGTTCTTTTGGTTTTTAAATTTGTTGGCATGTCGGTGTTAAAGCCGTATAGTATACTGAAAGGTCGATTGGTGTTAGAATGTAATGTATTGTTGTGAACATGCATTGCTGTCGTTAATCACTGGTCCCAATTTGAACCATCTTCTTTAACGAAACACCTAAGATATTCCGCTTAAGGTTTGTGACTTCTTCTTCTTCTAGAGAACCGTTTGCTTGTAGGTGATATGGCGTTATATGCAATTATTTAACACCTAGCATCTTGCATGTATGTGAGAACAATTTTGATGTAAAATTTGTACCATTATCTGTGACTAAAGTTTTAGAGATGTTGTTGCGTATAATAACCTCGTTGTAAAAAGCTTTCGGTACTGTGCTAGATTCTGATTCAGGAATAGGTACACAATGAAAAATTTTGAAAAATAATCTTGAAAATTAAGAATGAACTTATTTCACGATGTGGTTTCTGGGAGAATTCCCACCATGTCCATATAAACCTTTTCAAATGGTCTTGAAGCCGTGTCGGTCAATGTCATTGGCATTTTGGTAAGCCTCGAACTTTCGTTGATTTGGCATTTTTTACAATTTTTTACATAATCTTTAATTTGGTTACCCCTCCATTTACGAGTATATTGTCTTCTAATTCTGCAATATGTTTTCAGTGCACCCTGATGTCCTCCTAATCATGCCCCTTTCATTGGTGAGCAGCTCCGAATTTTCGTTTTCTGTATTTTCTGCCTCCTTAACCAAGTCCTGTTCGTCGTCGGAATTTCCTTCAGTTTCCTTTGTATTTTTGTCTTCAACCTTTTTTCTTCCCATAGAACGAATCTTAACAATAGCTACTTCAGGTTCTGGTTGTGGTACTCTCCTGAGTGCGTCTGTATTTAAATTTGTTTTATCTGGTTTTTAAATTATCTTAAAATCAAATTCGGATAATTTGTGCCCGAAACGTGCTAAACGTGATGTCTTATCCTTTAGGTTTGCAATTCCTCGTAGTGGCTGGTGGTCGGTGTAGATCTTGAACGGTCTACCGAGCAGATAAGCTCGATAATTCTTCACAGCCCACTCAATGGTCAGAAATTCCTTTTCGATGGTGGAATACGGGCTCTCAGTATCACCGAGAGCCCTGCATGCAAAGGCTATTGGTCTATATTTTCCAATTTCACCTTGCGACAGAATTGCACCTACAGCCTCGTTGCTGGCATTTGTTGTTAATATAAAAGGTTAGAAAAATCTGAGTAGGTTAAAATTGGCCGAGTGCAAATTGCCTCCTTTAAGTCTTCAAAAGCTTTCTGACATTTTTCTGTCCATTGAAATTGTGCGTCTTTTCTAAGTAGCTTGTTGATTGGCAGTCCATACTACCAATATTCTCAACAAATTTTCGGTAATAATTTTCTAAGACTGAAAAGGCCTGAACATCTATTTTATTTTTTGGCATAGTAATATTTTTAACACATTTATGGCCTAGGTAAATTATCTCTTTTCGTAGAAACTGGCACTTTTCCAAATACCAAATACTTCTTCGTAAACGCGATTCATGTTGTGCCAAGTTCCGACCATAAACGACGATGTCATCCAAATAGACAAAACAATCTATACCTTGAAGTCCTGTTCATTAGTCTTTGGAATTCATTTCAAAAATTCATAGTGCCCACTAAGAGCTGTCTTTTCTCTATCTGATTCTTTCAATAACACTTGATGATACCCACTTGCCAAATCAAATGTAGTGAAATAACTACAATGACCTAACTGGTCTAAGATATCATCGATTCGGGGAATGGTAAAAACTTGTTTAATGGTGCCGTCATTTAATTTCCTGAAATCTATTACTAGCCTCCATCCTCTTTTACCATCTTCCCTCGCTTTCCAAAATTATGGGAGAATTCCAGGGCGATGAGCTGGGAATAATTATGTCGTCTTCCAACATTTTGTTTACTTGCTTATTGATTTCTTCCTTATTCTCTTCTGGTAGCCTGTACTGTCTATGGTTGATTGACGTCTGGTCTGTTTTTATTGGTATTGTGTGTTTTATACCTGTGGTGTGAGAGAGCTTGTCGCCTACCAAGAAAAATAAATCGTGGAATGACTTAAGTATTCCGTCTATGGATCTCTTATCCTCAATGTTTAAGTTTTCGTCTAGCTGAATTGTTTCTAATATTTTAGTAACCCTTTTGTGGCTATCAGTTTCCTTAATGTTATTTATTTTATGAGCTTTGTCGTATTCTTTGTCTTCTAAATGATTAAATTTCATTATATTAATTTTAAACTTATTATTTACAATATATGAATATATATTCGTATTGAGCATTGGGACATAAACTGTGTTGTCCGTTACACTGCCCAATGTCTCACCAAAATATATTCCAGGAGATACTTCCTGTTTCTCTACTACAATTTTTTCAAAATTTGTATTTACTGTAATGGGGGCTACCTTCATAGTTCTCAAAGGTACTACAACCTCACTGGTGTGTAGTATTCTATTACCCTCGTTCAACGGTTTGAGAGGTAAAGTCATTAAATGCTGTTTTCGTTCACCGAAGAAAATCAGCTTCTTTTTCATAGTATTGATAACCGATCGGTTTCATAAATTGTCTCTACGTAGGATACCATCAGCAGGTATCCCTCTCTCTTCAGAGATTAAGTGTAGTTCTAAAATCAAATTTTTAGTCCTCTCGTGTTGGACTGTTATTGACCCTAATGTGGTGACAAATCCTCCGAATGCACCACTAAGATTTTTCCTCAAATGTCGCTTCTTGCTAACAGATTCATTAATTATTGATCACTTTATTAAACTGGTCTCTGCCCCAGAGTCTACAAGTAAAATGAGTTTTCCATTTTTTGCTTCCTCACACGGAAACTCAATGAACACATCATCTACATCAGATACTCCCAAACAGTAGCCACGTTTGTTATTACTGGATGTGACGCTTGACTACCAACTTCCTCCATCTTGCTATCTAACTTGGAGGGTGTGTCAACAATCTCTAGAGACTCATGATTGACACTTTTCATTTCAACTGGCCTACTTTTAGCAAAATTTTGGTGTTCCCGGTTTACTGGCCGTACCTGGGCCCCCGTAGTTTCCCTGGGTTTTTTTTCCATTCTTTACGTTTATAACAGTCGGCAATCCTGTGTCCCGGCTTCTTACAGAAAAAACATTTGGTTTCAGAATTTCCGCGATTAGGGCCTTTGCTTTCTTGACCTCCCTTACTAGGTGCAGGTGTTTGATTGCTAAAAGGTGTGCATAACAAATTGAACACATGTCCATATTTTTTTACATTTTATGCAATAGGTCATGTTTGTTCTCTTAAAACAGTCGTCTCTGGTGTGCCCCTTTTTGTCGCAGAAGGAGTAAGTAGGAACTTTCCTTTGGCTATTTTGGGGACTTACGTTATTATTTTGGTATTTGTTCATTCTGAGTGGCATCTTGTCCTTTCTGTTCTGATGAAATGCCATTGTATTACTGGCCTCCGTCTAGTGAACGTCGTTTGAATATAATGCTCCCATATTAAACTGATTGAACCGTTGTCCTCTATCGAGGAGAATACCTCTGCTAATTCTTTTAACGCACCCGTCTTACCTAGCATATGAGTTTTTAGCAATGGGTCTTGAAGGCCTGATAAAAAAGATGTCTTCGCATTCCCCTCTAGCTCTTTTAACAACGTTTGGTCTCCGGTCCCACCGTATCTATCCTTAATACACTGTATCGCCGTGGATTTTAAATAACCTAATCTCCTTGCAAAAACACGTATATCTTCCTGAGGTAGTTGACGTGCGACTTAGCTGATCAGAGTCAACCGAGGTTCTGAGCCTTTTCTATATAAATTCTTCTGAAATGCCTTCTTTCTTTTAGTAAATCTTCTAATACCTTATTTCTATTAAGGGTCTTAGTAATCTCTACTTCGAGCTGTTCCGCGTCGGATCCCTATTTTGCGATCTGAGTTTGCGGAGCCCTAATTTGTATGTCTGCTGCCTCTAAATCGTCTTTTTGTTTTAAGGCTGCTTCGGCCTGGCCTTTTAATAGTCGTTGAACTGGTATAACGTGGCGTCTAATTCCTTTGTTGGATTTAGTACCTTTCCGTGCTGTACTTTTGATTTTATGAGCTGGAATCGCTCGTATCTGCTGTATTGCTTAATCAAGCTCCACACGAAGTCGATTGACTCGGTTATTGCAACGTCTAGTTCTATTGCTAATGCTTCATAGATTTTAGTGTCCATTTGACATTTGGTCGAACACACACTATAATTAGTTCCTATACTGCGTTAAACTTTGAATGTAAAACACCTTGTATATACAAGATATTTCGCAGTATCCTACCGGCTGCGCCAAAATGTTGTGTACTATTTTTCCACAACACTCACTAAGTACCTAACGGCTAGACTCAAGGATGTAACGCACAAGATTAGCACCTACACCTAAGCTCCTAAATATCCCTCTACTATCACACTAGTTAGCTGAAATAAAAAAATTATACAATACTTTATCAATGATTTTGGGTATTCGCTTTATTCCTGCTGATATTTTTAATTTTGCACTTTTACACTAATACTGGAGGGCCTCGTATTTCACAATTTCTTATACGCTAGCACTTCGGTGCAAAACTCACAACTGAAAAGCGACTGCCTTCACTAAGCTGGCACCTTATATACATACCACTTTTCTAATACTAGCCGCATATCAATCTACCCACATACCAACATATAACATACAATAATATATTCACACCACTTGTGTGTATGTTTGTATGTGTTTATGTACACGATCATGTGGGTATATATTACGTGAGAAAGCAACTTTTTGATATTCACATACATGAGTAGCCTACGTGATTTTAGTTATCATGTATGCTTACACAGGTATGCTTACGTAAGTGCAGAACTACGAATTGTGTGGGAAAGTGCTTTGTCAGCATTTTCACACCCATCTGCAACTCAGTTGGCTCAATGTTGTGGCAATCCACAATTATAAGTAATATTAATATGGATTGTGTATATCACAACTTCGAGCAATGCTGGTATGTGTGTGGATAAATATGTATTTCACAATTTCGGGAAATATGTCGCGAGGCAAAATATGCATATGTGCATTTTCATATTTTGGATCGCAACATACTGTTAATAAGATACAAAAGAAATATACATCAACAAAATAAAAAATTAATTTTGAAGATAGCTATTTTTCTTTTTATTCTATTAATTAACTCTATTCGTAGGCATATGTATAGATATACCAAATCTCTCTTGTTTGGGTGTGGGTGGCTCTTAGCTAAAGGATGGTTGGTATTAAAAATAAACAAAACCAGACGAAAACTACGTCCAGCTGTCATAAAAGAGTATGTTCGCCACTGAATCAAATTTCTTTTATTTAAAAAAATATTTTTTTACTATTTTAACTTGAAAATTGAAATCCTTAAATGAAACAGAATCTAATAAATAAAACTTTTTTATTTAATTATAATTAAATTTGAAATTACTATGAAATTAATCTAAATTGAAATTTATATTATTATAATTATTACATACATTTCCATGATTATTAAAATTATTTTAAATAAATTTCTTAATTTATTTGATGTACTTTATCAATTGTCCGTACTGGACCTCATCGTTATCGTCATCCTTTGGGAGAACTATTATTTCCTCCTCTTTTATTGCAAGTTGAGCTCCTCATTATCTCTTTTTATTATATAGAGTTCTTCTTTTTGGTTTAAATATGTTATAGTCTATATCTAGTATATCTTTCTGGGAGGAATAGGTTGTAATCCTCTAGTTCGATTACTAAGCGTTTGCCAAATTTTATTGTAATTAGTTTCATTCCCAGCGCCTCCATCAAATCATTTTTTTTTAATTTAGCCGCAGTCAGGGAGGACTTATAATTTTTGATACAAAACTCCTTCCTGGCTTTTTCAAATAATGTTGTGAGTTGTATGTTTGATTCAGTCTCTCAATCTGCCAGCATATTTATTAAGTGCTGCTCAATAATATTTTTTACGAAATTATTATTATCAGAGCATTCTTATCACACGACCATAATGGCGATACAATACTAATTCTCCAGTTAAACATTATCCAATATAATTTTTTCTTACGTATTTATTATTACAATGTTCTTATTACCTAATGAATAAAATTCAACAATCGAAGAAAACCGTGATGATTTTTTCTCACGTAAATATTATTGCAACATTCTTATCAACTGCAATAGCAATACAATATTTATTCCCCAATCGTTTTACTATTGAAGTTTTTACACATACATACATACACTCACGTGCACACAATTATCTTCATATATTTTTAATAGAAAGAGGAAGCAGTGGTTTTTAATAACCCTAATTATTTATAGAAATAAAAGAAAACATTAAAATGTTTTATTTTTATTTTTATTTCAATAAATATATGTAATAAGCACATTTTTTCCCCTTATTTACATTCATATATATATAGACATTATTAATTATTATGACTTATTCTAAAGTGACTCCAAGAATAAGTATGTGCCTCATCTTTAACTTCACGGTTATCATCATTAATACTTAATACCACTTTTGTCCACAGTTGTGTATATAACTTTAGATTTAAAAAAATACATCTTATCATGATACACTCTATTTTGGAATAAACATTTTTTATAATCATATATGCTTAACTTACCTACCCTCAAATGTATCTATTGACTACAATTTTGATAACCAATAAATTCCCTCATAATCAAACCATTGTTTTCGTCTTTCATCATACTTAACACTTTTTTATTTTTTAAAGTAAATTTAAATTGATTATAGCTTGAGTATTCCGACGTGTCAGAGTCAATATCATTCCAAATATAACTATAAAAATCAGATGTTTTAATAGAATAAATAAATGAATATGTATCCATATAATTCAGTAATAAATTATTATTAAATTTTAATTTCATGTACCCGTAGTGAAAATCGTACATTGTATATTTTGATAATTCTAGAACACAAAATCCCAAGTATATAGGTTTATTATAGGTAACTTTCTCTTGCCTCAACTATATTTCTATCATGGTATCTGTAAAGTATTTTAAACTTAGGTTTCGCAATAAGACATCTAGGAGGTCTTCCTTTGCTCTCCCACTCAGTCACAATTTTAATGTCTTTTCTTTTGTCGACATTCTCCATGGTTTTTCCATAGACAGCGTTGTTTAAAAGTTTAAAAAATGTTTTCAAACTCATTTTTTGCAGATTTCTATAATATGTATTACGATCAATGTAATTCTTTAGACAATTTGATTGTTTAAATTTCAAAATACGAATTTTTACAAGTTTTAAACCATTCATTATACATTGTTTATGATTGCGGTAATGAATGACGTAATTTTTTTTGTTACTTAAGTTGGGAATAAATTTGTTTGATTGGTTAATTGGTGACTCTTTATTTTAGGCATAGAACGGTAAATCATTATGATCATCGTGAATAGATGCAGGATAATCTATGTCAACTTCCAGAATAAATCCTACATCTGAAGTATCGCTTATTGAGAAAATATTGAAATCTGTAATGTCCTCAACCCACTCAAATCCACTATAGGGTAAATACTCAGACATTGCCCAACCATATAAATTATTGGCATATAAATACATCAGATTTTCTGATGGTTTAGTGCAATCATATTCTGGTAGATATTTATTATTTGCTTTTGCATAGCGACAAGGATCTAGCTGATAGATATCTTCACAAACTTTGCGAATATTTAACATTTTACATTTACATTTAAATGTAGTACAAATACTAACAGCATGTTCATAATCAACAACAGAACACTCTGCATTATGTAAAGTGGAGTAGAATTGTTTTCGAGGAGGAATATTATTTTCCTTCAAACGATTAACTGAATTTAAATATTTGTATGGAAATACTCCTTTACGTTTCAATAAGTTAAATACTACACTAGATTGATATGCAGATTTTAAAACATGAAAATCTTCGCTATTTAAATTTTTAGCTAAACTTTCAAAACCAGAGGACATAAATCTGAATGAATCCAGTAACCGTATCTCTACATATTTTTTCTCTGCTATATTTATATATTTTGAAAGTGATATATATATAAGTCTTTGTTCAGAGAAATAATTTTAATATCTCCGGGAAACGCTTCTAATTCTTTAACAAAAAGATGGTAATCATATCCCGAAAAATTGTGGAAGAAAATTGGAATGAACTATGCAACTTGAAAATTCAAATTACAGTTTAAATGATCAGGACCGCGATATTTTCCCGTTAAATGACAATGATTGAAAACACTATCTTAGTTTATTTCATTTTCACAAATATGACATATTCTAGCTGACGAATGTAGCTCTAATTCTTCTGGTGAGAGGGAGTTCTTTGGTCTAACTATACTTAAATAATTTTTATAAATATTTGTAGCATTATTTACCAAATAATAATAACCGTAGTACTCATTCACCAGCTCTAGTTATGCAAACGCAACAAAATGCAAATGGAAACAACAATGCTGATATGCCTTCTCTGGCAACAAATGTTGCGAATAACAATAACACTGTAAATGGTAATGTTAACGCGAACGATCAAGTAGCTAATCATAATAAAGGAACATCCATAAACGCATGTAACGCACAGCAGCAAATTGGTATTGATCGCTATGTCCTTGTCACGAAAAGGAAACTCATCCCTCATTCGCGAAAGTCACCAATAAGAGTGGACGTCTTTATTTTGATTTTTAGAAAAAAAAAAAACAAATAAAATAATAATATAATTTGCAAACATTTTGTTTACAGTATGAGTGTTCAGCGCTCTCCTCTCCGGCAACGGCAATCGCCTGTTAATGTGTGTGTAAACAATAATTTGCAGTCACCCGCGCAAACCCCCCCGATAAGTGCATTATCAAATAAAACAGTTGATACACACTGCACAAGTGAAAGTAACAGTGCAAATCTTTTGCCTGCACATATTAAAAATTCATCAAATTTTGCAACAACAATAAATACAGACAAAAAAAATAATTTGTTCTATCGTGATATACTATCTCCCTCTATACCGTGGAGTGTACAATGTGCTTCTCCTGCTGTAACACCAACAGCTACAACATCAAAGCAATCAAATAACGGCACTTCTACTGAAGTGCATGACCCAGTAGTTAAAGCAACTAGTGCGATGACTAATAAAGAACCAGTTGCTGTTCAAACTGGTATTGATCGCTACATTACTGTAGTAAAGCGAAAGAGAAGTCCGCAAAATTCAAAACAAATGAATTCAACAAAAATTCAAAAACAGAACACTGTCCCTATTAGTTCGGAAAATAGATACGCTCTGCTTTCAGGTGATGAAAGTGACGAAAATATTATCTCCAAGAAAAATTTCAAACCCCCACCCATTTTCTTGAGAGAACGCAACTCAGATAAGTTGATTTCTAGAATTACAAGTCTTATAGGACCAAAGAATTTCCATGTTGTTCCTATTCGCAAAGGCCAAATTGAGGAAACAAAAGTGCAAATCTACAGCGAAACTCATTATCGCAAAGTAATAGCGGAATTTGATGCTGTAAAAAAGAATTACTACACATATCAGCTAAAAAGTAGTAAGGGCTTAATCGTTGTACTCAAAGGCGTCGAACCCAACGTTGATATTAACGAAATCAAACTTGCCCTCCAGGAAGAAGGGTTTCAAGCCAAAACAGTATTCAACATTCTCAACAAGAGCAATATACCTCAACCGTTATATCGTATTGAGCTTCAGCCTGAAACAAAACCCCTAAAAAAAGGTGAAGTACACCCCATATATAAAATTCGATATTTATTGCATCGCAAAATCACAATCGAAGAACCCCATAAGAGAACTGGACCTCCTCAGTGCAGCAACTGCCAAGAATATGGACATACTAAGACATATTGTACCCTGCCAGCTGTTTGTGTGATTTGTGGAGATCTCCATAAATCAAACATATGCCCAAAATCTAAAGGCGATGCTAGCATGAAAAAATGCAGCAATTGTGGAGGTAATCACACCGCAAATTATAGAGGTTGCCCAGTATATACAACCCTAAAGCTAAATTTCTCCGCTAGCAATCAACCTCTAAAACCAGTTGAGCAAACTCAGATAGCCAACTCAAGTAAGAGACAAAATATTGATGCAACACAATTCTTCTCTGCAATCCCAAACAAGAATCAAACCAATTCATACGCTAGCGTGTTAAAACAAAACCCACACCAACAAAGCAATGTAAATAATGAGCAGAAACACTCACTGCCCAACCAACAGCCAAGTACCCTTGAACATTTGCTTCAAACATTAATTCAGAATATGAACCAATTCATGAACTCAATGCAAACAATGATGCAAGAAATGATGAAAAATCAATCGATGTTACTCCAAACATTGCTATCCAGACCATGAGTTGTCTCAAGATATGCCACTGGAACGCCAACGGCTTAAGCCAGCACCGTTTGGAGCTAATTCAATTCCTTGAATCCAGCCAAATCGACATAATGATGATATCTGAGACCCATTTCACTGACAAAAATTGCTACCAAATACCATATTACAAACTGTACACCACAAATCATCCGCATGGTAAGGCACGCGGAGGAACTGCTATATTGATAAAAAGCAGAATAAAACATCATGTTCTTGAAGATTTTAGTAGCGTCTACTTGCAAGCAACATCTATATGTCTGGAAGAATACATCTCTAAGCTAGTAATATCTGCGATATACTGTCCCCCAAGATGCAGTATTACCGAACAGCAATATAAAGAATTTTTCTCAACTCTTGGTAGCAAATTCTTGGTTGCTGGCGATTTCAACGCCAAACACACTCACTGGGGCTCCCGATTAATAACTCCAAAAGGCAAAAGACTATGTTCAATCATCACTAACCACGGCTACGATGTTATTTCAAATGGTCAACCGACATATTGGCCGACGGACAAGAGGAAAATACCCGATCTCATAGACTTTGGAGTCGCCAAAGGTTTGCAGATGGAAAATATCTCCACAGAGTGTAATTATGATCTATCATCTGACCACTCACCCACGGTAATATCTATAAAATCACCAAGCCCCCAAAGCAATTGCGTTAGAAAGAAAATAGACTGGTTAAAATTCAAGAAATATATAAATTCCCATCTTCCTCTGAGTACTGTATTAAGAAATGGACACGATGTAGACTCAGCACTCGAAAAATTCAACCAGCTGCTCTCATTAGCTCTCAGCTCAGCCACCTGCACAAAGGTATGCAAGCAATCAAACTATAGCCCATACACACCAGCCGATATTGAATTGCTAGTAAGACAAAAAAGAAGACTCCGAAGACAATGGCAAGAATTCAGATCACCGAATCTGAAAACACAGCTACAGCACTGCACTCGAAAGTTAAAGCAAGCCTTAAAAAATAAAAACAACAAAGAGTTAGAAGAGCACATAGCGAAATTAACACCTGGTGAAGCGTCAGACTACTCTTTGTGGAAATCAGCAAAAAAATCAAATCGGCCAATTCTCACTGATTCCCCCATCCGTTTGAGTGACGGAAATTGGGCTAGAAGCAACTGTGAGAAGGGTTTGGCTTTTGCAAACCACCTAAAAAGTGTGTTTACACCCAATCCACCCACTTCACAGTCCTCATTACCAATATTAACTTCTCAACCTTGCTCAATAACGCTCAAAATTAAAAAAAAGGACATATTCAAAGCAATTTATAAAGATTTAAACCCAAAAAAATCACCTGGTCCAGATAAAATTACCGGTAAAATGATAAAAGAGCTACCTCCGGCTTCAGTAATTCATCTGATGCACATTTTCAATGCTATCCTTCGTATTAAACACTATCCCAAATGCTGGAAAACTTCAAAAATTATTATGATAGCAAAACCAAGAAAAGACCCTACAAAAGTTGCATCGTACAGACCTATCAGCCTCCTGCCTCTACTTTCTAAAGTATTCGAAAAGCTACTTGTCATGAATATAACTCCATTTATTAATCTCAACCAACTGATTCCTCAACATCAGTTTGGATTTAGAAAACAGCACGGCACAATAGAACAAGTCCACCGCATTGTAACTCTGATAAGGAACACTTTTGAAGAAAAAAAGTATTGCTCAGCTGTCTTTCTTGATATCACTCAAGCTTTCGATAAAGTATGGCACGATGGCCTTATTTACAAACTCAAACTATTACTGCCTGCAAATGTCTCCTCATTGCTTAGTAGCTACCTCACGAAAAGACAATTTCTCGTACATCACAAGGATTACACAACAAATCCATTGGATATTCACGCTGGCGTTCCTCAAGGAAGCGTTTTGGGTCCCTTACTGTATCTCTTATACACTTCAGATATGCCCAACAATAACTATACATTCATATCGACCTTTGCTGATGATACGGCAATATTGTGCTCTCGCTCTAACCCCATAGAAGCTACTAAACTCCTGCAGACTCATGTCGATTCTCTCGAAATCTGGCTAGCAAAATGGCGTATAAAAGTCAATGAATCAAAGAGCGTACATGTAACCTTCACGCTAAGGCTAGATACATGTCCCCCACTTAAAATTAATGGCCAATCAGTTCCACAATGTTCCTCAACAAAGTACTTGGGTATTCACCTCGACAGAAGGCTGACATGGAAAAATCACATAGAGGCAAAGAAAACTCAGATCAAGCTTAAAATGAATCAGTTATGGTGGCTGTTACACAAAAGATCAAAGTTGAATCTTGAATACAAAGTGCTATTATATAAAGCAATCCTGAAACCAATCTGGACTTATGGTATTCAGTTTTGGGGCACCGCATCTCCCTCTAATATCGAAAAATTGCAGCGAATACAATCCAAGTGTCTGCGAATTATTGTAAACGCGCCTTGGTATATGAGGAACGTTAACATCCATCGAGATTTAAATGTATCCACAATTTCTGAGGAAGTTGCAATGTCCTGCAGAAGCTACATTCAAAAATTACACAATCATCCGAATCCCCTTGCTAGGCAATTGTTGCTGAGCAAGGGGCATCGTCGATTAAAAAGAAAAGACACACTGAATATGCTGTAAAATTGCTACATCTCGCGACTCACCAAATTGTGATGGAACGTAGGGGATATCATATAGTTTTATTTAGTTTGTAAGATTTTAATACTTATTGTTAGTTTCTTGTATTTAAGAAAGATTCAATAAAAAAAATAAGCTAAAAAAAAAAAAAAAAAAAAAAAAATCCCTCATTCTGCGGCAGCTAAAAATATTGCAAAGCAATCTGAAGCTGGTGGTGACAATTTTAATAGAGAAAGTCGTTTTTCTCTACTTAACAACGAAAATGTAGTCGAAAATATCGCACGTTCATTCAAACCGCCTCCCATATACTTGCGCGAAGAGAACTCAAAATCTCTTATCCAAATTCTCTCTCAAATTATTGGTGCAAAAATGTTCACCTTGTGCCTCTAAAAAAGGGCCACATTCTTGAAACCAAAATTGAAGTATATATTGAAAAAAAATGATAGGTCCGTAGTTAAATTCCTTGATGACAAATGAAGAAACTACTATACCTACCAATTAAAAGGTAGAAAGGTATTGCAGTGGCCATCAAAGGAATTGAATCCAATGTAGCAACTACTGAAATTATAGAGGTTCTCAAGGAAGAAAGTCTTAATGCAAAAATGGTATTCAATATAAAAAATCGAAGCAATATTCCCCAACCCTCATATCGTGTTGTGCTCGAACAGGACACTATTAAATAAAACAAGAACGAAACGCACTTAATCTACAACTTGGCATATCTCATGAACCGTAAAGTAACTGTAGAGGAATCTAATAGAAGAATTGGTCCGGTCCAATGCGCAAACTGTCAAGAATTCGGTCATACTAAATCTTACTGCACATTGCATTGAACTTATCAGGTTTCTAGAATTTAACCAGATTGACATAATGCTAATCTCAGAGGCTCATTTCACGGGAAAAAACTGCCTCAGATTTCCTCTTTACAAGCTGTATATCACAAACCACCCTCAAAAAAAGGACCGAGGAGGAACTGCTATACTCATAAGAAGAAGAATAAAGCACTGTGTTCTAGAAAGTAACAGTAAGGATTACATCCACGCCACATCTATTTGCTTGGAAGAGTACATCAATAAGTTAGTAATATCAGCAATATACTTTCCACCAACACCCAGTATTACTGAACAACAATATGAACAATATTTCTAAGCCCTTGCCAGCAAATGCTTAGTGCTGGTGATCTGAATATACCAAACACACTCACTGGGTCAACCGACTTACTGGCCGTCGGACAGATGCAAGATTCCCGATCTCATAGATTTCGGCATCTCTAAAGGTTTGCAAATGAAACACTTTACTGTAGAATCAAAATATGATATCTCATCTGATCATTCACCTCCTATTATTGCAATTAAATTAACCTCACGCATGAATAGTAATATCGTGTTAAGGAAATACACAAGCTGGTCGAAGTATAAAAAATATATATCCTCTCCTCTTCTACTACATACTGTGTTAAGAAATAATAAAGATGTAGACTCAGCACTCGATGATTTTGACCAAATGCATCAGTTGGCTCCAAAATTCGCCACGTATACAAAGACACAAATAAATTATAGCACACATACACCAGCAGACATTGAATGCCTGATAAGAGAGAAACGCAGAATAAGACGACAATGGCAAGAACACCGATCTCCAAATCTGAAGAAACAGTTACAATGTTACACTCGAAAGTTCCAGAAAGCCCTCAAAGAAAGTAATTCAAAAGAATTGGATGAATATATAACCAATTTAAAACCTGATGAATCGAATGTAGCTGGCAGCAGCAACAAATTCAAACCAACCAATTCTCGCTGAGTCCCCCATCTGTTTGACTGACGGTAATTGGGCTAGGAGTAACTGGAGGAGGCTTTGGCCTTCGCAGACCATTTCAAATGTGTGTTTACACCCAATACACCTTCCTCACAATTCTCACTACCAGAATTAAATTCTCAACCAAATCCAATACCGCTTAAAATTAAAATAAAGTATATATTCCAAGCAGTTTATAAAGGTATCAACCCAAATCAACTGGTCCAGATGAAATTACTAGTAAAATGATAAAAGAGCTCTCTCAAGGTTCTGTCGTTCATCTCATACGTATTTTCAATGCTATCTTCCGCATTAACCACTATCCTAAATACTGGAAACTCTAAAAAATTATTATGATAGCCAAACCAGGAAAAGATCCTACAAAGGTTGCATCTTACAGACCTATAGTCTCCTGCCTCTACTGTCAAAAGTATTCGAAAAATTACTGGTCATTAAAATAACTTCATTTATAAATCTCAACCAACTGATTCCCCTACATCAGTTGGGATTTAGAAAACAGCACGGCACCATAGAGCAAGTTCATCGTATTGTGACTCTTATGAAGAAAACTTTTGAAGAAAAGAAGTATTGCTCAGCTCTCTTTGTCGATATCACTCAAGCTTTCGATAAGGTATGGCACGGGGTTATTATACATAAGCTTAAACTTTTACTACCCGCAAATGTTTCGTCATTGCTCAGCAGCTATCTAACGAAGAGGAAATTTCGCGTAAATCAAAAAGATTATATATAAACACATCGGATATTCACACTGGCGTACCACAAGGCAGTGTATTGGGAGCTCTACTATACTCACTGTACACAGCAGATATGCCCACTAACTCCCGTACATTTACATTAAGTTTTGCCGACGACACGGCCATAATTGTGTTCTCACTCTAACCTAACAGAAGCTACAAAACTACTACAAACTCTTCTCGATTCTCATATGGATATGGACTTATGGTATCCAGCTGTGGAGTTGTACCGGCAAAAGTAATAAAATGCAAATACAACGATTTCATAACAAAATACTGAGATGTATTGTAAATGCTCCTTGGTATGTCCGTTCTTCCGATCTACACCGCGATCTAGCCGTAGAAACAGTAGAAGAGATGATTAAAAAATTGCTACAGCTCACGCAGTTAAACTAAATCTAATGAAGAAGTTGTGAAACTCGTTAATTCTGCTGATCCTATGCAAAGACTAAAACGCACGAAACCTGCTGACCTTGTGAAGTAGTCCAATAATGGCACCCGGTATGGAACCTTAATAATTATTCTAATAATAATTTAACGCTAAATACAAAGTGCTTGTTAGTATATTTATACTAGTCGCATAAACATATTGTATTATAAACGTATTGTATTATAGTTCGTAAGAATTTCATATATTATGTTGAATAAAAAAAAATCCCGATTCTCTCGAAACGTGGCTGTCTAAATGGCGTATACTAGTAAAAAAATGCGTACATGTAACCTTTACACTAAGGTTCGAAATATGTCCTCTACTGAAAATTAATAACCAAAATGTTCCTCAATGCTGTTCCACAAAATAGTTTGGTATTCATTTCGATAGAAGACTCACATGGTGCAAGCACATAGACGCCAAGAAAACTCAAATTAAGCTCAAGATAAATAATTTATGGTGGCTTTTAAATAAAAATTCCAAGTTAAATCTTGAATATAAAGTTCTCCTCTACAAGGCAATATTGAAACCAATCTGGACTTATGGTATCCAGTTATAGGACACCGCATCTGCTTCTAATATTGAAAAACTCCAGTAAACACAATCAAAGTGTATGCGAATGATTGTAAAAGCACCCTGGTATAAAGGAATGAAAACATCCACAGAGACTTAAATATCCACACTATCTCGGAAAAAATCACAAACTTCTGCAGAAATTATTCTCTCAAACTTCAATAACATCCAAATTCCTTAGCTAGGCGTTTGCTATCGGTCTATGAATTTGAGTAGTTAACACATTATTAGACTTATTTACATTTATATTTTCTAAAATACACCCAAATCTGCTTAGATATCTATGCAGATTTGTTACGATAACTACTGCTCATAATTTCATTATTTCTGCTATATTGTAAACAAAAGTCACATAAGTAGATAGCACGCTCGTTGAGGGACAGCTTTGAACGTACTAGTCTGTAAATAAGAATTAATGTATAAAATATTTGAGACATACTTGATAGTTTATGCCTCCAGGTCTTACCTTGATATATCTTATATACAAACATAGTGGAAATTGTAGTATTGTTGAATGAATAAGAGGTTTATGTGGATATCTTTCAACTTTCACCATCGTCGGAACATCCAAATACATTAACGCTAATGTTATTATTTTTTTTAAATGCCGAAATTTGATCAATCGGCATAGGAAACCTTAACCCATTCAAATTTAATGTTTTGCCGCCCACAGTAATTACATTATCCTGTATATATACATTGAATCTGGTTCATCTTTGATTATTTCTTCCAGCTGAGAATTTAGATATGATTGCTCATTTAAAGCAGTATTCGTCATTGTTCTGAACATTGATACAGGCATTCTTTTCAGTTAATATCTGCGGTAATTTTATAAATTTCGAACCTCTCAGTGGTTTGTACTGGTTTAAATTTATCTACATCCAATTATCTTTATTAGAGTCCATCCACTATTTCGTTCTTTGAATTCTTCAATTTTTACACATAAAGCATTAACTTTATCGTTGTACATTGTATAAATGTCTTGTAGTTTTTGTAATTAAGTCATTTTTGTTTGAAATTACTGTATATCTACGGCAGCAGCATCAAAATCAGGATCATTATCATTTCTAGTATCGTATTCACGCAATAATTTCAAAATTTCCTCCTTTATCTTTTTTAAAAAAATATCCGGCAGAGAATATTTTCCTCCACATATTTATAAATGTAGCTTTGAACACGTGATTTAAACATTCCCTTTAAAATTTAAAACTAGATGACGGTTGCTTTACTGATACATTGCTTATTAATGAATTGTATCTCATTATTATCCTTATGATTCTTTTGAATATGGTTTATCAAATAACTATTCCGCGTAAAAATTTTGTGCACTGGGTACAATTGAACTTTAGACTTTCATGCTCACTTGATACATGCCGTTCCAAATTTCTTTGAGCACTGAAACTCATTTCACAAATATCACAAATGAATCCTTTCATATTGAAGCACGAAATTGGATAGCTGAGGAGTAGTCAACTTTACATGACTTTTATAAGACTGTTCCTCAAAACACCTTGTCACCATAATATAAACGGTTTATCAACAGAAAGTTCTTATCAACAAAACCCTAATCATTTCCTGTTTGGAACTCTTTCTCACGCTCTGTAAATGTTTTTATAAACAGGAAGTTCTTATCACTAAAACCACATTAATTTCATGTTTGAATTTTTACACGCGCAATTATTGTGAAATACATTTATTTCTTAACAGTTGTATTTTCAAGGTCATTCAAATGTTTTTTTTTACCAACTGGAAATTCTTATTGGTAAAACCACTATTATTTTCTGTTTGAGTTTTTATACGCATAATTATTGTGAAATACATGTATTTCTTATCAGTTGTATTTTCAAGATCATTTGAATAAGTTATCATTAAAAATTAAAGGGTTCATTCGAAAATATGGTTATATTGTAACAGAGCCGCAATGGTTAAAAGAACAACGTTTATTAGAACTTATAACAAATGTCAAAAAGTCAGATTCATAGACTCAAAATATGGAATTCATATTTCCAATTGTCGTTGGATCAATGATGAGACAACTGTTGGACCTGACTCTTGTGCCTGTTATACCTTCGAAAAAAAATGCTTGGATATGGAAAAATTGTTGACTATGTACGAAAAACTTGATCAAAGAATGAGAATGAAATAGATAATAACACAAATACATTAGTTTATATTTATTTATGTTATCATTAATTATAAAATTTATTTAAAAAAAAACTTTAAATTTGTACAATTAACAAAACTATTATATATTAATATTCTTTGTGTTTTGTCCTCGTCTAAAGATCATCGATGTTTTATTGAGTTGCTCTATCAGCCTTCTCAGTCTCATATATTTTTTTAGTTGAACTATTAATCTTCTCAGCCTCATTGATTTTTTGACTTGTGTTGTCTTCGAATATACAGGATGGTCTAAATTGTTAATCATATGTAAAACGTTCTATGCCTGGATGTAAAATTTCCATCAATGTAATCGATCCGCCTATTGCTTATATGCTCATTTAGGTTTCAGGTTTCTGTCCTCCTCTTGTCATAGTAAACAATAATGTGCTATCTCATCTTCAGGAGAAGATTGAAAGATTTTTAAGTATTCCTGAACAACATCAACTTGAATAATCTTAAAATATTTCGAACCGCGCTTGCGTATACAATACTTGACACCCTCCTTTACTTTTTGAATTCAAAAGATTCTTCATTTACCGCGATCGTTAAAGCTCTACTCCAATTAAAGCTTGCTGACTCAACACACCATTATTCATATCCTCGACAACAACCTCTTATAAACTCTTCTCATCTATTTTTACGCCAGCACCTAACCACAACTTGAAAGCACAGTAAACTATTCTAGACACCACCCATAATCTAATAAAATATCCTAGACAGAAACCGGTGACGTCATTGCTCCTCTGTGCCAGAACCGACCTTTACTAACTGCTGATATCAAAATAAATGCTTCATTCTACAGCGAATTGAGCAATGATATTTTGATAGAATAAATTGTTTTGTCATTTTCCGTTGATGTTTTTCAATATATATATATATATATATATATATATATATATATATATATATATATATATATATATATATATATATATATATATATATATATATATATATATATATATATGGCACTAAAAGCCCCCAAGGGCTCATTGGCCGAGCTTTTCTTCCATTGCTGTTGTGCGTGTTAAATTTGTGCAGTATTAGAAGGGACCTACTTACTTTAGCCGGATCCGAACGGCAGAACCCTTGTGACATCACTGTTTCTCAGTGGCTTTGTCACACTAACCACTGAGCCACGGCACCCCTTTCACATATCCCCACAAAAATAATCCGGAGTCATTCCATCGCAAGATCTTGCAGAATAGATCCCAATTCCATTTCGAGAGATTATGTTTTCGCCAAATGTTTCCTCCAGTATATCGATTATTATGTTCGATGTATGTATTGTAGCGTATCGCTTGAACTACATCTACTCCACATTCATACCACGCAATTGGAGAATCAAATAGTTAGTTATCACGGCTCTATGGCGATCGTCATTGACGGTGACGTTGTTGCCTGCCGTATTTTTAAAGAAATACGGACCAATGATTCCACCACCCCATAAACCGCGCAAAAGAGTAAGTTTTTGTGGATGGGATGGTGAGTGGAGAAGATCTTGTGCATTGTCTTCACTCCTAATTCGACAATTTTGCTTGTTCACAAATTTCTGTCAAATGTCAAAATTATGTTGGCCATAAAATGGATGTAGTTGGATTACAATTTTTGTAATATTTCCATGATAAAATTGCAAACCTTACTGAGTAAAACTGACTTTTGGGTTACCAGATTTGATGATTGCTATACCGTTTTACCCCTTTCGGAATGATTGACTATTATTATTTGTAAATTTTTTCTGATTTAACTTAAAAGCGTGAGTGCGTGTACCTATATGTGCGTATTGGCCTTCAAATACAAACTTAGAGGGCATGTCTTCTTAAGGTTATTATCATTGGCATAGGCATACGCACATTCATTTCATAGGACTCTACAGAATTTACAGTGCTGTATGAATTTGGATTGTGTTTCGTTTATATATATATATATATATATATATATATATATATATATATATATATATATATATATATATATATATATATATATATATATATATTTATATATATATATATATATATATATATTATATATATATATATATATATATATATATATATATATATATATATATATTCATTTATTCATGAACGTCAAAAAAAAAAATACGTACCTAAACACATGTTTGTGCATATGCATAGGTATGTATATTTGAATGTTTGAATTGGTTTGTTTATTTATTAATTTTTTTTGCTCTTTTTAATTTTTCTCTATTATTCTTACCAGCTTATATGCTGTTGTAATAGGTTTATGGCAATTTTATAATTATATATTAGGTCAATATCGTGTATCGTGTACAGATCAAATAAAAATAAGACCGAAAATATTATTTCGACATGCATTTACATTAATTCAAAAATATACCTATATAGTACATATGAAAGTATTATTTTTCACTGTGAGACCTTTTCCAACTATTTGCAAAATAAAGTGTAGTTTCGGTAAACGATTAACCTAAAAAAATATTGTTTTTGGCCACTTTGGCAAGTTTTTTAAAAAAGATTAGAGCCGGTGGGTTTAGCCTAAATCCATAAAATGTGATTGCTCTGCACGTCCTAGAAGGTTTTCTGTGCCGACGTATGGGTTCTTCGTGAGATATGATCAGATTAAATATATAAATTAATGTCTTAAGTACGTGTACGATGTACTGCTTAATCTAACGCTTATCATTCTGAAATTTAGCGATTGCCTCAACAGAATTATTAGTATTATTTATTTTATATTGTTTTTTTTATTACTACATTAATTTTGCTTGCTAATCCCTTGGACATCTCTCAGTAAAAAACATATAAGTACATCAAAGCCTCTCTCCCCGAGATATCGTTGTTACATTTTTATGGTTTGTACTCATAACAGTCGTATCGCCCCGCATACACCTATCTACGAAAAACATTATTGGCAATAATGTAGTAATAATAACAACATTAGTCTCTTGCTTTGCAAAAGGAAGAACAAAACATAATACAACTACACTTTCCCAATAAAAGTTGTTTTTCCCTCACGAAAACTGATTTCTGCAATAATATTAAAATAATCAAAAAATATTTGTTTGGCAGTGCAATAACAATTTCATACATATTGCATTTTTTCTTAATACCTTTGGCTTGTGTATTTGCAAAACCAACCGCCTTGTTATTATACAAATGCACATGCTAAGTGTTGTTGTTGACACTTACATTTCAACTACATACTGTGGTTCATGCGTATCCCTAAAGTAAGCAATAAAGGTATTTGGTCATGAATAGGCAACAATAAAAGGCATTGATTTGTCTGTGCTAATATAGCTGTGTTTGATCACAAATATAGCGGTAGTGTGTATTGTTGCTAAATTTCTTTCGCCCAATTTTTGTATCGCATATACCTGTAATAGCAACAAATATAATTGCATTGGCTGGTGTTTTTAATAAAAGAAATGTAATTGCAATAACAGTTGTACACTATCTTTTCTATTGAAAAATACCCAGTGAAACAACGAGTCACTCTTGGCTCTAAGTTGCTACAGTGTTAACGATTACTATATAATTGAGTTCTTGGTGCAGGATAATACGGTACAAGTTGAAGGAAGTAGTATATAGTGGTTGCCAAACGTTTTGTTTTTATACCCATCGGATACGAGTTTTCATACGTAAATATCACGCTCATTACCATTGAGTAATTTTATTGACTGTGAATTAATTTATATTACATCTCCCTACGTCAATTCCGAAATTCAGAGGAATCGAATACGAATTTAAAATAAACTCAATGTCATACCTTCCATAAGTTGGCCCACTGGTATAAACTTCAATTTTGCTACGGAATATTACGTCTTTCGGATTAATCTTTTGGCGGGCACATTTCGGCAACCCATTTTTTGATAAATCCTGTGAACAGGCAACATAACTCCAGATTTGCCAGCAATTCTCTCTCGTTTTCAAACTTTATCCCATATTACATCTGTGATTCTACAGTTGCTAATAGGATGTCAGCTTACAATCTCTTCAGAGCTACCGTGGAAGATATTATTGAATTTGGTAGCCATTTTCATGCCATCAACCCAGAAGCTCATAAAAAAATTAGCTTGCAGGCACAGAAAAAGCAATTCCAATCCCTATGGAGTGATTGCAAAACGGCATATTACTCTCGCATAACAGAGGAAGTAGCTAAAGATGTCGACGTTAGTCAAATCAAAGACGCATATAGACAGTGTCTAACCTCGTATATCCGGTGCTTCTCAGCCTTAAACTCTCATCTTCACCACGAGCTGAATTCCGAGGTGGCATCCCCCACAGTTTCCTCTTCTCCCGCTGAAAACATACCCCGTCAACCTTCATTTACTGCTGTTCAGCTGCCTCCATGCGACACACAATGTTTTTCGGGCGGTTATGTTTCATGGCCTAGCTTCCGCGATATGTTCACGGCCTTGTACAGAAACAATCCCCGCCTAAGTCCCGTAGAAAAGTTGTACCATTTGTTACAAAAAACCCGTGGCGAAGCACACAGTATCATTAAGTCAACTCCATTGACTAATGACGGCTTCTCGATAGCGTGGTACAATTTGGAGGAACGCTATGATAATAAGTGTGTACTTATCAACACCCAGTTGAAATCCCTCTTGAACTTGCAACCGGTCGTTCAAGAAACCGACCCGCATTTGAAGCGCTTGCAGCGCACACTAAACTATTGCATCTCGAATTTGGAGCTCCTGCAGATTGACACAAGTCACTGGGACGCTATTTTTGTGTACTTGTGCTCCACAAAACTCCCGTATAACACCTTATGTCTTTGGGAGCAGTCATTAAAAAACAAGAGAGAAATTCCGAAATGGTGTCATTTTGACGCTTTTCTTACAGATTGGTATCAGACTTTAAAATCAGTCGCAGATATTCGACTGATCCGACTGGCTGGCTGGGTTGCCGCAGTTATAGAACAACTGCGAATATATAAAAATAGAACAATAAGAGAAAATTATATTTGAGAAGAGTAGGTTTAGTTCATAATGTACATACATACAAGTCCACTATCATATTTATCTATTACTTATATCCGAAATAAATTTCACTTTTAGGATGTTAGGTAGCTGCTGCAAAAAAGAATGTGTTCCTTAACACTCTCAAGCCAAGACCCTATATACCTTTAAATGTATAGTTTATTAGAAGATGTTGGAAAAAAAAGTTCCTAAAATTTTTCAAATTTTACCACACTTTGGCATTATTTGCCCCAACCCACCCTTGATATTTTTTGGTTCACGTCGTGCACTTTCGTATGCCTGATACACATACGTACATATTACAAATTATAGACATTTTTAGATATCATTAATTTCACATAATTGCTTATATCTTGGGTATTTATTCATACATTTTCTTCATTGATGCGATTTAAAATAAATTTAAATACATATATTTTAGAATATATATTTTTCAGTTTATCTACTGTATAATACTGTCGTCGAAATATGATATTAATTAGTTAATATGCCCAGCACGCCTGCTATAATCGGCCCGTGAATCTGACACTCAAACCTTTCAAGGAAAAACATCTGTCAAGTAGAATATTTTATGTAAATGAATTTAATCATTTAAATTTATAACTTAAAATAACTTTAATTACCTTAAATATGAATGCTTTTAATATTAAAACACAAATTAATTTGCTTCAATTAAAATATAATACCTCTTATAATTAAAAAGCAAATAATAGACCATAATATATGTACATACATAAATACATACATTTATTATATTGAATGGATTTTTATATATACTACACATTTTTAAAATTCAGATTATAAATATTACACAATAAAAATGTGAGAGTTTACAAAAACAAAAATGACCTTACAGTCGGCTTGGGCCTACCAAATTATACCTTGCACATGTAGATATATAAAAAAATTGCGAGTGCAGCACCATACACGTGATGTTATGTTGTTGTGGCTGCCCTCTCTCTGAGCGGACACAGTTAGGCCAGAAAGGCCATTGTAACACCACCCAGCTTTTCTTCCAATACTGTTGTGCGTGTTAAATTTGGACACCATTAGAAGTACCTACTTATATTAGCCGGTTCCGAACAGCAGAGCCTTTGTGACATCACTTCACTTAGTTTTGTCACAGAGCTCTTTTAAAAAAGCATTTTTTGGCAAATTGTTACTGTCGGAAAAGTGGACAATTCTTGCCGACAGGTGGGTACAGTTCGAAAGAAAAATCTCTTCGATATCAAATTTTGTTATGCCGGGGGTTCAACCCACGATTTACAGATCAGAATGCCAGTGCGTTGGTATTCTGCCACGGCACCCACTTACATGTGATAAAAGTAAAACATCTTAGAAAACCCAAATCAGCTATTAATACCTCCTTGTATGAATTGGATTTAGTGTTGGATTTAGTCAGAAATAGTCTGAAGTCCTTCCCATACACACATTTAGAATAGTTTTAGTACTTATTCATAATGAAAATAGCAATACTTTGCTCAGAATGAAAATAGGAATATACAAAAACAGACACGAAAGTTCTTTTCTTATGCCCATCTTCCCGCCTATCGAAATAAACGTAGCAATGCTTTGCTCATTTTAAAAATTTAACAATCTTTCAACGCAAATGTAATAATTTGTAAGTGGTTTCTTCTCCGTCTTTCTTTGCCTTTTCGATTTCGAATGTCAGCGATCACACAACCTTAATTTACATACAATTTTAAATGTTTTAAATATAATTTTAAATAATAATTGCAAAATAATACTAGTAATAATTT
Source organism: Megamerina dolium (assembly GCA_963854835.1). Lineage (NCBI taxonomy): Eukaryota > Metazoa > Arthropoda > Insecta > Diptera > Megamerinidae > Megamerina > Megamerina dolium. Next base: position 55,058,728 of record OY978526.1, on the reverse strand, counting down.
GCAAATATAATAAGGTTTCAAAATAGTAAAATAAAATAGTGCAAGTAAAATATTGTTGTTGATCTCTATTTCTAACCATCTCAAATAAGTGTCCTATATTTGAATTCCCTCCACTTCCATATTTCTAAGCCAGGAGAGTTGTTTGCGACCGATCTCGTCTTCCCTCAATTTTTCCTTAGATAATCAATTCCACAATTTGATATTTTTTATTCCTCATAATGTGGCCCAGGTACGCTGATTTTCTTCGATTAATGTTTATCATAAGCTCACGATCACAGTTCATCCTTCTTAATTCTTTGTTGTTTGAAGTCCACCATATGTTACGGAACGTCCACATCTCAAAAGCTTCAAGTTTATTAATGTTTGTTATTTTTAAGTTCCAAGTTTCCATTGCATTGGTAATACAGACCATATTTAACATTTGACGAATCTAATTTTGATTTTGATGCTTAAATCGTGGTTACATAATATGCTTTTGTATTTATAGAAAGTGTTCCTGCAGCTTCTATGCGGCTTCTAATTTCTTTCTTTGAACTCTTTCAATTGGTATATTATTTATAAACAAGTTTGCGTCACTGTATGTATTTCTTCTGCTTATAATCATGAATTTCGTCTTATTTATATTGATCTTAAGACCATACACCTCGCTGTGCAATGCTATTTTGTATACGAGTTCTTGTAAACTAGCTAAGCTATCGGATATAAGCGTGGTGTCATCAGCGTATCTGATGTTGTTGATGTAGATGCCGTTCACCTTGACACCATGTACCATGCCACTAATTGTTTCTTGAAAAATTATTTCAGAATAAATGTTAAACAATAATGGAGACAAAATGCATCATTGTCTAACACCCTTTGAAATTAGTACTTCTACCGTTTTATCTCCACTTAGATCGACATGTGCAGTTTGTTGCCAATATAGGTTTCTAATACATTGCAATTCCTTATCATCAATCCTTGTACTATTGTGGCAATTGACGAATCAAAAACCGATCGTGAAAGAGATAATTTACAGAAAGTACAAATGGATCGGACATACTCTTCCCAAAAATCCTGACGAGATAGTGCACTCAGCCTTACAGTGGAATCCTCAAGGAGCTAGAAACAGAGGTCGGCCAAGAATGACTTGGCGCAGATGCATCAACAAAGAGACGACAAAATCTTTCAATGATTTAAAATATATTGCTAGAAACCGTGAAATGTGGAAGTCCTACGTAGATAGACTAAGTTCTTAGTTACTTGTTTGAACACGTCATTAATAATAATAATAATCCCTATACTCTGAAGAATTTCGAAAGGCTTATCATGATTCACTGTATCAAACGCTTTATAGTCAATGAATCATAGAAACACGTCTTTCTGGACATCCTTGCAGTTTTGTACTAAAACATTAACGCAATGTAGTGCCTCGCAAATTCCCATCCCTTCTTTGAACTCAAATTGTGATTTTCCGATTTCTTCTTCACATTTATTATATATTCTATTATGCATAATCTTTAAAAACAATATCAGGCTCATTAGACTTATAAGTCTGTATTCCTGACATCGCTTGCACATGCCTCTTCTTGGGGAGTGTTACGAATATGGACTTGAGCCAATCTTGAGGGTAACGTCCAGCATCATATATATGGTTAAAAAGTTTAACTAGGAGCTTGTGTCCTCGCCGTCAATTAGTTTTAGTATTTCTCCTGGAACCTGTAGCTTTTTTATTTTTTAAGGACTGATTGTATTTGAAGATTATGCGAATTATGTATGTATTCTATATGTATTCTATTCTATGTATTTTTTCCATACGCTTTTCTTTTCGCTTGACTCAGTGATGATTTCATTATCGTCATTAACAAAAAACGAAGGCGATGATTTCCTATACACGGTGCGCCAATTATGTATTAAGACTGCCTCTAGAAAAAACAATTAAAACACGATATCTGCTAATTTTTCGGTATATTTATTCGAAATATTCTCCTCCTGATTCAATACACTTGTTACATCGATTTAATAGTGATTCAAACGCGTGTTCCAGCTCATTTTTCGAAATTGAATCCAGTGCCCTCGTCGAAGCCCATTGTATGGTATGAATGTCATCAAAAAAGCATCCTTTCAACTTGAATTTCAGTTCTGGGAACAAAAAGAAGTCGCACGGTGCCAAATCAGGTAAATATGGCGGGTGATTCAACATATAGACCTGATTCCGAGCCAATAATTGACGAACAATGAGTGATGTGTGTTAAATTTCATGTTGAATTTCATGTTAAAATTTTAACATCAAACGAACACGTGTTTTGTAAAATGAATGTCAATAAACATTAAATGTCAACCAAATGCCATGAAATTTTGACAGTTAGTAGAGGAAGGTTGAAGCTTCAAAACGCATGTGTACACATAAATGGCGCTCTTGGTTGCTGCGATATGGTTCGAGTCTTAATACATATTTGTCGCACCATGTATATGCCAGCAGTTTCCTTGAGCTTCTTGTGTAAGTTAAAATCATCATGTAAGATTTGTAGCCTTTCAATTTCCTCGCATTGCGCACTTATCCATTCTGTTTTGCTATTACGAGTTTTTTTCTTATTTCCTTGTTTAATTGCCAATATGGGTTATTGTTTCTGGTTTTATACAGACGGAGTTCCTTCATTAATTCTAATATCTCTTCTGTCATCCATGGGCTTGCAGATTGTTTTCTGTATATTCCAAGTGTGTCTATTGATGTTTATTTAATGTATTTTTAAGTTATAGCAAGTCAAAGATTTTCGAAATTCCGAGGTTAGTCACTTTGAATGCTCAATGAGGCTGTAGGAGTTGACCGATCATGCCCAATATCAATCCTCTTCTTACCATTGGATCATAGGTTTTTCTCGGTTTTTCTCTTCTTGGATCATAGGTTTTTCTCGGCATACATATATATAATATATACATATATATACTTATATATATATATATATATATATATATATATATATATATATATATATATATATATATATATATATATATATATATTCTAAGATTCCTTCAAGTGGTTACAAACATCTGACCGAAATTATGCAGGGTATTTGATTGACTTTCATTTTGTTCCCATAACTTGAACTTGCAATATTAGTACATATAAGTATAATTAGGGTGCTGTTGCTCAGTGGTTAGTGTGTTCGCCTTCTGATCTGTAGGTCGTGGTTCATTCCCCGGCTTGGTCGGCAAGCAATTGGCAATTGTTCCGACAGTAACAACTTGCCATGAAAAAGCTTCTAAAAGAACTCTCTGACAAAGCTCAGAAAAAGTGATGTCACAAGTGTTCTGCCATTCGGAACCGGTAAAAATAAGTAGGTCTCTTCTAATACTGTCCAAATTTAAGACACATAACAGTAATGGAAGAGAAGCTCGGCCAATGAGCCCTTTGGGGCTTTAAGTGCCACATATTTATTTATTTATTTGTTAAGTATAATTAGTACATTATAAGTATGTGATTAGTACATATAAGTTTGTGATTTAGTTTTTTATGAAATGGTTGACCTCTGTTCCTCCTCTCCTCTCCTCTGTTGCTCCTATAAATTTATATTTTAATATAACTACCATATATGGGTACATACATAAACATGTTTCACAAAAGTTTATCTTTTCATATACGAGTACATATAAGTACATACATTTGTGATTTAATTTTGATAAGCGTTATTTTAAATGTTTTTACATGCCTAACAATGAAGCATGAAATTAATATTTTTTATATGTACATTAGTAATAAATGTGAAACATTACACTTTTTGTTATAAATAATAATAAAAAAATAATAATAAATAAAATAATAAAAAAACGTCTAGATAAACATCATCATCTTTTACTTCATTAAAATCGATCACTAAATATTAGAATCTAGCACAATTTTTTGGCCTCATCTACCTCTAAAAAATTTTTACAATTAGAACACTGTTTGTAATGTCAAAAATTAATAAAGCATCCAAAGAAGTTCACATAGCACCGAGAAACAATTTCGCTCGTGTAAACACGAATGAAACATTAAAAGAGAATTGAAAAGGTTTTTGCAAATGGCAACCATGCATGCTTCATAGTCTGAAAGCAACTAATAATGTTTTTGTTTTTGTCCATTTGCATAATATGCCCATTAATCGTTATTATTCGTTTATTATTCATTGGTTGCTCTCTCTCAACGTACACAATCTATCGCTTTGAATCGTTGTATATCCCTCGCTTTCTTTTTCATTTATTTTGAAAAGCAAAAAAAAAAACAAAAATAACGAATTAAATATATGAAATATTTCTTACGAAGCGAGTGTTGTATTTTGCTAATATTTTACTCTCGCATTAGTTGTTATTATTCTTTACACTCCATTCGTGACATCGTCGGCTAAGAAGTTTTACTTAAAAAAGAAGAGCTCTTTGGCCGAGCTTCTTTTCCAGTACTCTTGCGTGTGAAATTTTGGACAGTAGGAGAAGTGACCTACTTAGTTTAGCCGGTTCTGAAAGGCAGAACCTTTGTGACATCACTTTTACTGAGCTTTGTTACAGAGTGGTATTGAACCCATGACACCAAGTTATGGTTATCTTGAGGTTTAAGATAATTCCGCGGCTTTGTACGGGAGCTATTGGGTGTGTGAATTAGTAACCGGTCTATTACTTTACATGGCGTCACGTGTAAACGCGATACACATACAAAAACATGCATACGAGTATGTACCCATATACGACTTACTTACTATGATGGCAGTAGGAACACATTAAATGCCTGTATACACACGAATATGCTTAGTTACTTATTGTGAAAAGTAAAAAAAAAAAAGAAAAAAATATTTTTTTGTGTACACATACACGGCATATTTGTCTATATGAGTGTGCGTGTGACCAAAAACCCCCCTAACAGGAAGTTCTTAAAAGCACAGAGTGTCCCCATAAGTATGTTTATATGTATTCGTATAGCACAACAAACAAGCGATGCAGAGTCAAACACTAAACATGTAAATATAAATGGAAACGTATGGCAAAATCGAAAAATCTATACTGCATATGTTTTTGTTCATGTGTATGTACACCTACATGTTTTCTTGTACGCTCAAGCAATAATAAAGCGTAAATTTCGATTGACTACAATACAGGTCAACGCTTAATCTTATGGAAATAATTTTCTCATACAGCGGATGTACTACCTTTCGAGCTTTTTTCTAAAATCATCAACCTCAATATATCTTCGTTATCATTATCATTATTATTATTATTATTATTTTATGAACATCATAAGCGCAATCAACAAGAAGCCATGTTTTAGTGTAATTAAATATGGTTGACCTCGTATGACGAACGACTAATTTCTTCTGCTTAGTTGAAATTTCATTTACTTAACGCTGCTCGATTTTCGAAAACATTTGTAGTTTGGTATATATATATTACATGTATATGCATATTGAATATTTGAAAATCGAAAAATGTTTGCACATGCGCAATTCCTTTTTGTGCACATTTTATCTCTACTTTTGTAAATGAACTAAAACCACATAATAAAAATATGCAGAGAAAGAGAGAGAGAGAATAGTGTGTTACCGTATTGCTATACGTAAACTGCATACGGGATACATTTTAGAAGGAGAAAATTTGATAAAGTATATAAAAATACAATATAACATTTTGGTGGTGGCCTTTTAGATTGCTTATAATCTTATTTCGATTGATATCCTTGTGATCTCATTTTGTGTTTTAAGAAATTTCCAAGAATTTAAAATTTCGTCTATTTTCTTTAGCTAATTTTTCCAGAGTTTCTATTCACCAAATGCATCTAAAGATTATGATCGAGCGTACTATCTATTTGGAAAAAATTATATAACTACTAATCCAATACTAAATCTAATATCGCGCCCTAAAATTACATAATTCATTTTACATTTTATCATCGTATGAAATCCAATATCCGGAAAATGGTTGGAATTACTTCAATAATTCAGAACATGTATTTTTGATCGTATGTTTTTCGCCTTTGAACACGAAGTACTGCAATCTAAATTTTGATTATATCGAATGTACAATACTTATTAACTGAGATCAAATCATTTTTATAATCTATCTTTGCAACATGTGGTAACTACTTTTACTTGTCTCTAATTTTATTTGAATCTCTCTTTTACTTACTGTCGCTCATTTTATCTCTTATGCGACTTTTTCTCATACAAATAAGTCACATGCTTTAACGGACTTTATGCTCATTGGTACTTCTTCTCCTATAATAATAATAATATCACCAGCACCACCTAAAAATATCAGCAACAACAATAGCGGCAGCAGCAGCAGAAATAGAACCAGTAATACAAAAACTCAGTAGCAACCACGCCACACATCCGTTGCTCTCGTTAGTGTTGGCAGCAGCAGCAGCACTAGTACCAGCATTAACAATGATATACAAAAACATGGGAAATCACAGCAGCGGAACCCAGTTAAAAATGGTCCATCATGACACACACACAACCTGGTCGCTTTGGAAATATTCGAAAATAGTAATTTCTCCATGTGAACTTTAAATTTGGATTTGAAAACTGATAAGTGATACTGTGTTGTGATGTGATGTATGTTGGGTGTTGTGCTTTTGTTGGAGTGGAGAGAAAAAAATAAGAAATAAGTAATACAAGAAATTGGAAAAAAAAATTAAAAAGGGTTTATTGCTTGGTTTATTTTGTGCAACAAAACAACAAAATCATTTTGTGAAAGGTGCCTATTAATTATTGTCATTTTTCTAATATACATACATACATACATACATAATTACATAAGAACAACACAATAAAAAAGTTGGATCGAATGTTCTAACAAAATAGCAAAAAAAGAAAGAAATTATTGTTATTATTCTACAATATGATATAAAAGAAAAAATCTAAGCGAACATAGAAAAACATGAAAAAAACCTAAAAAGGGTCAAGGAAAAAAAAGGTATAGGTTTGGCTTTTTGTACAAAGTTAATAAAAATAAATAAACGAAAAATATGATATATGGTTGTCAAAGAGAAATATGGAAGACTAAAAAATAATACTAAAAACAAGAATAACAATGAAATCAATTTAATGGTGCCCGACAGTAGCATCTCAAATATTATTTTCACTTCTGAGTCTCATTATTATCTTCTGAAGGTTTTGTAACACACAAAACAACCACTACCACCACAAGCAGCAACAGAATCAAATACAACAAGAACATGAGTATATGTTTCACTAAGTATGTGTGCATATGTGTGTCGGTTTGCATATCAGTTTTGATAAATTCATTTTAATTAATACATATAATATAATTAATTTCGCGGGTGGCAAATCTTCTGTACCATCATAACAAATAAACGCGTGTTCAAGTACTTATATGTATGTACATCCGCGTATGTGTTCTTGTATGTATGTGTATTTGGCTTTTATGGTATTATTGTTGTTTATTTTTAACGGAATATTGATGTCATTGAAATGTAGATGAAAGTGCTACCTCCGGTAATATGTATTGCGGTAATAGTAGCAACCAACCAACCATCAACCAACTATCCGATCAACTATCCATATAATAACAAGATGGGAACTCTTACAGAGTATCACGACCACGATTACCAAGTAATAAGATTCACGCTACTCCCTCACGACATTTATCCTTACCATTTTGTGAGTGAGTGAGTGGGCCTATCAAAATAGTCCGCATTGACTCTGAATCTTATAAAGCCCGGTTGACGCTTTTCTATAGCGAAGAATATTCCTCAACCCAAAAACCCATGCATTCTGAGAGAATGCCAAAGCAATGTGACTAGAATGGCTAAATGCTGACATTAACTGGTGAAGTGTGTAGCAGTCTAGTAAACTTTAAAAGGAAGGAAGTTTTTCATAGTAAATTCCTGCGATTGGACGAATTGCCAATACCACCATTTCTGTTTTGTACTATAATATATGATATATACAGTATTGTGCAAAACTTAAGCAACTGGCACAGTGCTCTCATTGATTTCAAATTTACTAAAAAATAAAAGCGCTTAGATTGAATGTTTTAATATTTATTTGTTCCTTCATTAAATACATAAAAAACAACAACAACAAAAGTTCGGTATTCTTACGAAATTAACTGTAAACAACAAAAAACAAATTATACTCATATTTCATCTGTGCAAAACTTAAGCAACTCGGAGTGCAAAGGTGTTCGATATTTCTTTGTTCAGAAAATTTCAGAGTTTTTTCTGCTTTGTGCATTAACATTGATCTAACTCAGTACAAAAAAGTCTTTCTTAGCGCACAGTTCTTTCAAACATATTGAAATCCAATATGCAACGTGTCCGTTATAGTCATCAATTTAAGATGAAGGTTATATCGTTATTTAAGGAATGAAAACCACAGAATGACATTGCAAAATCATTAAATATCAACAAATCTATGATATCAAGATGGATACGATTATTTGAAAAAACTGGTAGCGTTACAGATCGAAATTCAGGAGGAAGACCCCAAAAAATTTCTTATAGGGAAGCTATTCAAATTAAAAAATTGATTAAAAAAAATCCGTTCATGTCTTCAAAAGATATAGTAAATACTCTTAATTTAAATGTCGATTCAAGCACAGTAAGAAGGCATTTGATTAAAGTTGGTTTAAAAAGCTACAAAGCGGTAAAGAAACCAATGCTTACACATGTAAAAAAAAAGGTATGTTTGGTTTAATGCCTTCAAAACAAAAACAACAACATATATTTTTTTTCCAGACTTGAATTTGCTAAGAAGTACGTGGGCTGGTCCATAAAAAAGTGGTTTGGCGTACTGTTCAGTGATGAAGTTAAAATAAATTTATTTAATTCAGACGGAATAATAAGAGTTCGACATGCGAAAGGTGAAGGCCTCAATCCGCGATACTGTAAAAAGACTGTAAAGCATGGAGGAGGGAACGTCATGGTGTGGGCGTGTTTTTCGGGGAGTGGACTTGGTCCTTTGCATAGGATTGACCACAAAATGGACAGATTTATGTATAAGGACATCTTAGAAACTGCAATGTTGCCTTTTGCGGAATGGAATATGCCACTTCGATGGGTGTTTCAGCACGACAATGATCCGAAACACACATCGAAGTTTGTGGAGGATTGGCTACAGTCAAATAAGATTCAAGTGCTTGATTGGCCGGCACAATCGCCCGACTTGAATCCTATTGAAAATTTGTTTTCCATTTTAAAACGAGGCTTGGGCTCAAAGCGCTTTAAAAATAAAGACGAACTATTTTTAGGCCTCAAAACTGAATGGGAAAATATAAATAAATCATATTTAACGAAATTAGTAGCTTCTATGCCTAAAAGGTGTGCTGCAGTAATTAAAAATAAGGGATACTACACAAAATATTAAAAGTTGCTTAAGTTTTGCACAGATGAAATATGAGTATAATTTGTTTTTTGTTGTTTACAGTTAATTTCGTAAGAATACCGAACTTTTGTTGTTGTTGTTTTTTATGTATTTAATGAAGGAACAAATAAATATTAAAACATTCAATCTAAGCGCTTTTATTTTTTAGTAAATTTGAAATCAATGAGAGCACTATGCCAGTTGCTTAAGTTTTGCACAATACTGTAGATATATTAAATATTGTATTTAGATATGTGTATGTTTTAGATATATTGTATATTTATATATATTCTGAGGTGGTCATACATATATCTTGTTGTTTGGGCTCAACCTTCAATTGCAGACCTCTTTAAATAATCAAACTAAATGCACTATTTGTACCATATAGTGGTATTGTAACCATTAAATGACTTTAAAGCGATTACGAATTAATTTATTTCAGAAAATGTGTGCGATAGTACGATATATCAACAAATTTCTATGGTGGATATCACATATTTCAGTGCAGAGCTGTAAAAGAATTGAATCATTACGGAATTCACTCACCCTTAATTCATTTAAAAGCTGCATCAATGAGGCTGCACTCCTTTGCTTCGAATTCATTAAAGAATGACAGACGAACCATTCATCATTCTCAAAAGCTTAAAATTATCACACTTTCCCATTCAGTAAAGAGTGGAAATTGAAAAATAGCAATCCCATTTTTGAAAGGCTTAAAAATATGATGAATTAATTCAATATTACAATTCTTTTAAACTCTGAAATACTGGAAATATGATATTATTTATTACCATGAAAAGCATAGCTGCTTTAAAACAAAACCCATGGTGTTATAATGAAGGTAGAGCAACTACAAAAAATTCCTCTTGGCTGCGCCATATGTCAGAAACTGGCTTGTTATATTGTCAAGCTAGTGTGTTTCTTGTTTCCTTTTCAACTTCTTGTTCTTCTTCTTTCCCATGTGTTTGTTGTTGTTTTATTAACTTTTTCTCCTTCATCCATGAGAACTCTCCCCAATGGCTCTACCTTTAGTTATTATACCATGTCAAAACCAATCAGCTGTTATTATTCACATAAATAAATTTGATGTAACTTGTTTTGTATTGCATATGCAACAACGCATAAGAATTCCCCCTCTTTTCTTGAAGCAGTCTGTTGAATCGAGCTGCTCAATTTATATTCAAAATTAATATAAATATGATAGAAAAAAATTTGCAAAATAAATTAGCTTTTACAACAGCTTGTTGAGGCTCGTACTGTACTTCTGGTGACTACTTTAACATTGATGCCTTTAACGCAGATTTTTCTGAAATAGAACTTTCAAACCAAATATCGGATAGTTCTTCCCATTCTTCGACGATGTGTTGACTTTGCGATGAAGAATTATCACAATCAATTAAATTTTCATTTTCTTTTGAACACATTTTTAAATTGATCTCACAAGCTTCACTTGGAAGAAATTCCGCGTTTGCAAAGAAATTAACGTATTATTATATATCTACGCATTATACGTAAATATGCGTATATTTACGCAAAAGTCTTGAAGGAGGTCAAACTACCAGGAACAAACGCTAGTCGTTATTTCTCAATTTATTAAAAATATTACGAAAAACCAAACAAAAAATTGCAATATGAAATAAAACTTCTATAATTTTTTGAATTTAATACTTTCTTTATATTTAATATATGCCAATGGCAACCCAGAAACGAAACATCCAAAAACCATTGTTGGGTCATATAACCAAACGTTAAGAACATCTGCACTATAACTGTTTGGCTATGGTTTGAGAACCCCTGTATATACTACGATTGACCCGGTAATTGTTTTTCTTATGTATTTAATATAATGGAACAGATGAATATTATTTAATATAATTGAATACATGAAATAAGATTTAACCGTTAGTCAATTCTCTTATGCTTTGTTCTTTGAGATCATACTTTTACATGTTTGAATATAATATAATAAGTTAGTTTTTTGATGGCAACCAAACCTTACACATCGCTCTGTTTTATTTGAATTAATATCGGCTTCGTAGCTAATTTAGCTTTTGTATTTTGAGGTTAAGAAAAACGCTTCTTGACGACACAACCATACAGATATTTTGTAAACAACAAAACGCGAAGAAGAAGAAAGGCTGTCAGCTTGCTACTGAATGGATATCGCCACTCCCATTCTTTTTAGGCTGCAGCCATCTGCGGCTGCATTCATTAAAATTTCAATTCAGTGTGAATTCTTTAGCATTTTCAATTCATGAATTAAAAACGAATAGAACTCATTCATTTTTACCAGCCTAAAGATTTCACACACTGAATGCTAGAAAAAAAAGATTGCAGCTTTTCAAAATTTAAGTAAAAGAATTAAAAGTGAAAATGAGTTCACACTTTTACAGCTCTGTTTTAGTGTATATGTGAATCCCATTCAACGAGCTATAAAGTGGGGGAGAGTGGGGCAACGATAGTTGTTGGTTCTCATGGCTAAACGACTGAACGAAAAATGGCGCCATCTCTATGGTTCGGCGGTGCTGACAGTAATAATTTCAGCTGCGTGCGCCGCCATTTGTAGACGCTACGCAGCAACAAACTTTTTTCTGAGTGTACTTATGAGAATTGGTGTTTTTAAATCGTGTGTGTTTTAATATCATCGGTGTTATAAAATCGGAAAGAAGAGTGTTTTCTTAAGTGAAATTGGATTTTGAACAAGAATATAATATTCGTTTTTCAATATTTTGATCGGTTTATTGAGAAATCAGCGAAGAGTCGGAAAAAGTGCGAGTGGGGAAAAAATATTTCTTTTTTCTTTGTTTTGTTTTTGGTTTTAAGACAAAATGGTGCGAAATTACAAGCGAAAGAAGCAGCTGATCGACTAAGAAGCCTTGGCGAAAGGCGGCATAACATTTTAAATTGAATTTTGAGACTCTGCGAATGTACGTCAATCAGTCAGCTGCTGAGGAAAGAAAAGAGAGACAGCATAAAAAAATAAACGAAACACAATTGATGAAAGCGATTCTTATAGTGGAAAAAGGAACCACGAACGCAAAAGGTGCCGAAATCTTCAAATTGAATTACCAGACGTTGAGAAACAACATTAACCGTCCAATGCCGACAAAATATCGAACTCAAATAATTTTCTTATGCATTCATTTCGTTTACTTCACTCATTCGTGTATGTTGTGTTGTTCCGTAGGTTTTCAACGCAGACCAAGAAGCGGCGTTAATGTTTATTTGCTGAAATCAAGTGGCATGTATTACGGCCTGTCAACAAGAGACGTGCGAAATTTGGCAGCAGGTTTTGCTGAAAAAATCGAAATCTATGTGCGGATAATTGTAATAGCGAAAAAATGGTAGGCAAAGATTGGTTTCTGTCATTCATAAAACGCCATCCGAACTAGGCGCTTCGCAAGCCACAAGCAACGAGCTTCAATCGACGCAACGTCGGACATTTTATCAAAATTTGGGTAAAGTTATGGACGAGTTGAAAATACAACCACAACATATATGGAATATGGATGAATCCGGCGCCACCACAGTTCACACGCCGCAGTGTGTGGTTGCGCAATGCGGAGCCAAACAAATTGGCAAAATGACATCGGCGAACGAGGTCAACTCGTCATGATTGCAGTTGCCATAAGTGCCACTGGTGCGGCAATTTCGCCATTCTTTGTTTTTCCGCGTGTTCGTTTTCATACAAGTTTTTTAAATGGAGCGCCGCATGGTTCAGCAGCCACAGCAAATCAATCATGATGGATGAACGCTGATTCTTTTTTATTATTCTTGAAGCATTTCCAATTATGCATTGTTTCATCGAAAGAACAGTACAGATTGTTATTGTTGGACAACCATAAATCTCATCTCTCAATCAAAGCGTTGGATTTCTGCGTCGAGTATGGAATTCATGTCGTCTCATTCCCGCCGCATTGCACGCACAAACTTCAACCGCTCGACCGCAGCGTGTTCAGACCATTGAAAACAGCGTTCAATCGTTCGTGCGATACATGGATGCGAAATCATCCCGCCAGAACAATTACAATCAATGAAATTGCGGCGATATTGCATGAGCCATACAAACAAGCTGTCACGCCAGCAAACATCGAAGCTGGGTCCGGATGCTCTTCCATTTATCAATTTAATAACAACAAATTCACAGATTTGGATTTCAGCCAGTGTAACAGATCACTCAATGCCTGAATCAACGCTGAAGAAAATGAAGAAGAATCCATTTCCGAACAAGAAGTTGCTGCTTACGTCGAAATGGATGACACAATGGCAAAGAATGCCGTAGAAAGCGATTTAGAGCACGACGATGGAGTCGGTACTGCCATTACCATCAGCGCCGCCAAGAAAACAGGCGAATCGCAGGCGAAAGCGACGATCAACGGCGGTCTTGACCAGCAGTGAGTCAATGGAGACACTTCGAGTCGAGCAGGATACAGTTGCCGAAAAAAGACAAAAAAAAATCGCCGGTTGTGGTCGTGGTGGTGGTGATCATGGATGTTCCTGGCTGCAGCACGGGCTCGCGTCCAACTCCATCTGAACGTGGCCGTGGTGGACCACGAAAACCAGTCATGCCAGAAAGCAGCGACGAAGAAGATTCTGATTGAAGGCCATTTTTGTCGTAAAGCTAATTAACTAATTAATTTGCGTTTTTTCTCATTTTTTTCGTTAATTTACAGCATACAGAAATGTTGACTAGTTTTACCCCACAAGTGGGGTAAGAATAGTTTAAAAATTTGTTTTGGTTCTTCGGCTATAGCTCGGCAGCATGGCAAGCTATAGCCAAACGATCTATGGAAATGTAGCCAGATAAACAGGCTTTCTAACGCACATTTCAATATTTCAATATCAATTTTTCAATATCTTTTCAGTTTTGCTCGCTAAATATAATTAAAAACTAAATAAAAGCAAAAACTAAAAGTTATATTGTCGTTACAGAGGATCAGAGGATCATACAACAACTACTACTATAGTAATAACCATAGAAACAACATAAATATTTTATCAAATAAAAGAAAGAACAGAAAAGAAAAAAGTATGTAAGCAACAACAGCAATTTTTGTGAATAGTGCTACAAGCAACGATGAGCGTATGACAATACTTCGTAACATAATTTGACGATTTTTTACATTAATTTTGTGAACATTGTGAGAATGAAAGAAAAGTAAATTTATTGTACCACCACACACAAGTACTATATATGAATAGAAATGTAAATGAAAATATTGTAACGAGTATCGATGGTTGGTTATTAATCACTAATTGTGAATAGCACGAATAATGGTAGCATCGAAACGAATGTCAACAAAAGGAATAGGCGATTAAAAGAACAACCCAACGAGAAAGAAAGAGAAGAAACTCTATTACGATAAAGGAAGATTTTGGAGTTTTGCCACAAATTGATCAATTCAATTCCGAAATTGATAGAGGCAACATCACACGATAGAAAGTTAAATTAAAGAGTGATTGTAAATAGTTGATCCAATAGAATTGATTAAATAAATAGTTGTCCTATATACAAGTACGAAATAAGTGTTGCAATTATTATTGACAGAATCCAGTGTTCGAACAGGGTTGATTAAAGTAGAATTAAACATTCACAAAATAAAAACCGAAAAATATAAATTGTACATAATCTAAGCACAGTGCTTTATTGAGAGGAAAATTTATAAACAGGACCATAGATATTGATGGTTGGATTTGCTTAGGAAGGAATAAATAATAAAATAAATAATATCTACAATGACAAAAAAAACTAGATTACAGAGATTGGTCCATGACGTTTGACAAAATATAAAATTGAACACTGGGTCGAAAATGCTGCCAAATATTAAGATAGTACCTACTCCGATTTCGAGATATTAAAAAAAATGCCTCTGCATCCGAAAAAATTATATTTAATTGATTGCAAATTTCTCCGATTCTGGTGCGCCGATCGTCAAAATCTTCGAACCCCTTTTACTGAACTTCTTCTTTAAATATAAAATAGAAATTCGTATTTGGTCATTATAAGCCCCTCTCTTCCATTACTCCTGTGCGTGTTAAATTTTGTACAGTATTAGAAGAAACCTACTTATTTCAGCCGGTTCCGAATGGCAGAACTCTTGCGAAATCACTTTTTCATAGCTTTGTCACAGAGTTATTTTAGAATCTTTTCCATGACAAGTTGTTACTGACGGAAGAATTGCCAATTGCTCACCGACAGGTGTGTACCTTTCGAAAGAAAAATCTTTTCGATATTAAAGTTGTGCTTCATCAGGGGATTGAACCCACGACCTACAAATTGGAATCTACATATTCTTTTTTAATTACGAAACCCAAATTTTGGAAATTTGTAGTGTCCCAAAAGCTTTTTCTGGTTTCTTAATGTTTTAACATAACTTACGGATTTATCATACGATTTGACATATTAGATGGCTATGAAATAAAATGGACTAAAAAATCGCTGAAATTTATTAACTAAAAGAAAAAATGATCTTACAGTCGGCCGTAATTATACCAAATTAATTATACCAAATTATATATATATATATATGTATATATATATATATATATATATATATATATATATACATATATATAAATATATATATATATATATATATATATATATATATATATATATATATATATATATATATATGTAAAGTTTGCTCGAATTCCATCTTTTTCTGTTATTTCTATTACTTTGTATGGATGCTTTATAGAGAAGTAGGCGTAGCTCGCCTAGTTGAGAAGCAATATGCATATAATACTAATCTACACCCGAAATATGGATGACTTTGACGTAGTACTTTGTAAGTTATGGGAGTTTTAAAAGGGATAGTTTAAAAGAAATTCGAGGCTTAGTGTGGGAGCTATATAAAAAGTGGGCGTGGCTTACCTATTTCTTGTAAATCTAATAAATTCTGCAATATTAATCCACGCCTTAAATTTGGTTGTCCTACGCTGAATAGTTCGTAAGTTATAGCTGTTTTAAATTTTTTTCCATTTTCGCAGCTTTGTATGGTAGCCCCATTAAGAAGTGGGCGAGGCATGTTGATTTATTTAACCTAAGAATTTTATGATTGTTCTAGACAGTAGATTGAAGAAGTTGCAGCTATTTCAATTTAAAAGAAAATCTATTATTTTGTATGGGGGCTACTATAAACAGTGGGAGTGAGAGTTTAGTTGCTCTTACAATACTAATCCATACCTTAAATCTGGTTATTCTACGCTGAATAGTTTGTAAGTTATTGCGGTTAACACTTTTTTTAATTTCCGCAACTTTGTATGGGAGCCCCAATAAGAAGTGGGCATGGTACGCTGTTTTTTTGCCAGATTATATCCGTCTACCAAATTAATGTAAGCATCAATTATAGTTATTCTAGTCAGAAGATTGCAGAAGTTACAGCTGTTTCAATTTAAAAGAAGTACAGACACTTTGTATGGGATCTACAATAAAAAGTAGTAGTGGCCCGCCCATTTTTGGCAAGGTCATATAGTAGTATAATATAACCCTATGTGCAAAATATTGTTGTCCCAAATGGTATATTAAGTGAGTTATATCAAGTTAAAGATTTTAGAAATTCCGAGGTTAGTCGCTTTGAATGCTTGGTGTGGGCGTAGCTATTGAGATATTGAGTTCAAATTTATTGTGGATATATTGCAAGAATTACATTTTATGAATGAAATTCGATTTCGGTCATATGACCACCACGAGCCCGTTTACAACGGTCGATTCTTTGGACCCAATTTTCCACCACTCTAGCACACATTTCGACCGGAACGTTGTCTTTGAGCTCGTCTAAAGTTGCTGGCTTGTTGGCATAGACCAGTGACTTGATAAAGCCCCATAAAAAGATATCCAATGATGTTAGATCGCATGAACGAGGCGGCATTTCGAACGGACCGTTTCTCGAGATAACACGTTCACCGAATTTGCCTTGCAATAAATCGATTGTTACGTGTGCTGTGTGGCTAGTGGCACCGTCTTATTGAAACCACATATCGCTGATGTCAAGTTCATCCAATTCTGGCCACAAATAATCTTCCAATATAGCACGATAGCGCTCTCCATTGACGGTAACATGACGGTCGTTTTCATCCACGAAAAAATACGGCCCAATCACACCTCCGGCATGAAAACAGCACCAAACAGTAACTTTTTGCGGGTGCAACTGTGTCTCAAGAAGAACTTATGGGTTTGCTGCTGACAAAGCCATCGAGCCAGAAATGAGCTTCATCGGTGAAGATGATTTTTCGCTCTTAAAGTTGCGACCACCGAGTTGCTGGTTCGTGAACTTTACCATGATGAAAATGTTGACTTTAACTAACGTTTTGACATTGAGAGTTGATTAAAAAAGTTTAAGGGTGCGTTCATATAAAGATACGAAATTGTTATGTCCCTAATGGAAAAACCTTTACCTTGCATATTACATTAAGCAGGGTATAAAAAGTACACACATACGTCTTTAGGTATATTACAATAACATGAAGATTATTTAAATATGATTTAGACGCGGTCGTGGGCCGCATGCAATAGCAACAATATCAACAACAACAGTCATAACATAATAAAGCAAGAAAATTGCAAATAAATTACCACGAAACGGCAAGAAAATAATAGTTCTCAACATCATAGCATTAAAAATATGTAAGTGTTGTTATTACAATAAGAAAGTATTTTTGTAAGTTAAAGTGAATAAAGCATAACATAATCTAATGTAATACTAATATTAATCCGGGCCCGTCTGCATATATAAAAAGGTTTCAAACATCCAATATCTATATAGAATATCCAGGCAACCTGGCAACTCTGGTGGTGACAAGTACAACAAATTTAAGCCTGAGTAATTAATTATTGACAGAGCTGTAAAATAATTGAATCATTATGGAATTCACTCACCCTTAATTAATTTAAAAGCTGCATCAACGAGGCTGCACTCTTTTGCTTCGAATTCGTTAAAGAATGACAGACGAACCATTCATCATTCTCAAAACCTTTAAATTATCACATTTTCCCATTCAGTAAAGAGTGGGAATTGAAAAATATCAATCCCATTATTGCTAGGCTTAAAAATATGATGAATTCATTCAATATTATAATTCTTTTAAACTCTGAAATACTGGAAATATGATATTATTTATTACCATGAAAACCATAACTGCTTTGGAACAAAACCCATTGTGTTATTATGAAGGTAGAGCAACTACAAAAAATTCCTCTTGGATGCGTCATATGTCAGAAACCGGCTTTTTATAGTGTCAAGCAAGTGTTTTTTTTTTCAACTTCTTCTTCTTCTTTTCCCATGTGTTTGTTGTTGTTTTATTTATTTTTAAATAAATTTGATGTAACTCGTAAAGTACCCTGGAGTTTTGTATTGCATATAATTAAAGGGGGGACGTCGCACTGGGGAAGGAGTTCAAAATCTTATTTGAAACTCTCAACCTTTTTCTTTTAAACGGAAACTTCTTCGTTTTCGCTAACGTGCAACGGAGTCTCAAATCGGAAAAGAAACGCGACTTCTTTGTTTTGCTTCTTGCTGAGAACTGATTCTTTATTCGTTCTTTTTAATCTTACGTTCTACTTATCTGTGCGCGCAGGCACTTGTATGGATAAATGTATGTATGTATAAATGTATGTGTGTGTGTGTGTGTGTTTGGTTGTTTGCATGCATTCCATAGTGAGCGTTATTTGCTTGGTCAGCGGAAAAGTGTAACCAAGTTGCATTCGTTTCAAGAAAGAGTTCATGTTAGAAGTCTTTCTTGAAATGAATTTTGTTTATTTATTATATTGTGTGGGTAGTGTAGGACACAATATGTGACTATATGCAACAACGCACAAAAATTCCCCCTCTTTTCTTGAAGCAGTCTGTTGAATCGAGCTGCTCAATTTATATACAAATTAATATAAATATGATAGAAAAAAATTTGCAATAGCTTGTACAACAGCTTGTTGAGTGTCGTACTGTACTTCTGGTGACGACTTTAACATTGATGCCTTTAACGCAGATTTTTCTGAAATAGGACTTTCAAACAAAATATCTAATAGATCTTCCCATTCTTCGACGATGTGTTGACTTTGGGATGAAGAATTCTCACAATCAATTAAATTTTCATTTTCTTTTGAGCACATTTTTAAATTCCAAGCTTCACTTGGAAGAAATTCCGCGTTTGAAAATAAATTAACGTATTATTATATATCTACGCATTATACGTAAATATGCGTATATATACGCAAAATTCTTGAGGGTGGTCAAACTACCAAGAACAAACGCTAGTCGTTATTTCTCAATTTATTAAAAATATTACTAAAAACCAAACAAAAAATTGCAATATGAAATAAAACTTCTATAATTTTTTGAATTTAATACTTTCTTTATATTTAATATAAGCCAATGGCAACCCAGAAATGAAAGATCCAATAACCATACAGATATTTTGTAAACAACAAAACGCGAAGAAGAAGAGAGGCTGTCAGCTTGCTACTGAGTGGATATCGCCACTCCCATTCTTTTTAGGCCGCAGCCATCTGCTGTTGCATTCATCAAACTTTCAATTCTGTGCGAATTCTTTAGGTTTTTCAATTCATGAATTGAAAACGAATAGAACTCTTTCATTTTTATCAGCCAAAGATTGAAAGCTAAAAAAAAAAAGGATTTCAGCTTTTCAAAATTTAAATAAACGAATTAAAAGTGAAAATGACTTCACACTTTTACAGCTCTGATTATTTAATTTTCCACATAAAAGTTTAAATTGCGGTTAAGTCATACATCATTTTAAAGAACTTTTCAAGAAGTGTCTCGTGGCGTTGGAGTTCTTTGTGGCGTGCTGGCGGCTCGGGTGCTGTAGTGATTGATTGGTTCTGGAGTCTCAATTAGCAGAAGCGTTGCAATTGTAGCTGTCATAATTTTTTGATCAATTATGTTATTTGTTTTATCGTAAGCTTAGTTTAGTTAACACACGAACATATTAATTAAATTTAGCTTATTTAATTTTATCCCTAAAGTATACAATAAATGATGTTATTTTTTATTTGTATCTATAAAACGGAGTTGCCACCCAGTAGTAATTAAACAAAAACACTAAAAAGGGGGATGCAAAGAACTCCTCCACCGAGTGGCGGAAAAGAGCCGCAAACTACGACGTCTGCGTCAACTCAACCAATACAACAAACGATTAAAAATCTACAAGCAAATTCAATCGGCTTCTTTAACTAATCTTCCAGATCATCAAACAAATATTTCCCCAATTCAAAAAAATTGTATAAATATATTCGGTGAATATTTAAGCGGTGTATTTATATCAAACATAGAAGAAGCACCACGAAATATTCCAGAAGATGTACTGGCATTATTGGATGCGTATACGTAAATTCTCAAGAAGTGAAATAAAGGGAGTGATTAAAACCGTAAATACGAACAAAACCCCAGGTTACGATTTAATTTCGGCTAAAGTGCTAAAAGAATTACCTGAAGAAGGCATAAGCTTTCTAACGCAGTTAATAAATGCGATTTTAGTGAAGGGGTTTGTCCCACCACAGTGGAAAGTGGCGCAGATCTTAATGATTTTGAAGCCGGGAAAATATGCTGAAGAAGCAAAATCATATCGACCAATAAGTCTACTACCCATTTCATCAAAAGTAATGGAAATGTTATTCTTGAAAAGACTAGTGCCTTTTATCGAAGAAACACACTTGATTTCAGCGCAATCAGTTTCGCTTTCGTAAAAAACATACCTCAACGACAGACATTTTTTTGTAAGAGAAGGGAGTGAAATGACACCCATCTACAAAATACACGCAGGCGTACCTCAGGGTAGTATCATGGGCCCACTGTTGTATTTGTTGTATACTTATGACTTACCCACTACGCTGAAGATACAGCCGTACTAGTAGTCGACGCAAACCCAAGAAATGCATCTTTCAAATTGCAGAAATGCCTAGACAACATAACAAATTGGCTGAAAAACTTTCGGATTAAAACAAATGATACCAATTCTGTCCAAATAACCTTCACAACTAGGCGAGACACATGTCCACCGTAAAGTTGAATCACATCGAAATACCGCAGTCAAATGTGATAAATGTGATATTTAGGACTACACCTCGATTCGAAGCTGACTTGTAAATTCCACATATTCCAGAATCGTAAAGCTATGGATTTATGAATGTCACTAGACAGATTGCAATAAATAAATGAATTTAAAAAATATCCGATTGAATTTTTGAAATCTGCTTCACTAAACTTTAAGAGCTCGAAAATGTTCGTTCGTCATCAGTTTGTTTTTCATTCTTTTGTTTTGGTATTGCTTTCGTTTGACCTACTGACTGAATTATGTGTAATTGCATAATTCGCACATTGTGCATAATTTTATTGATTTTTTTTTACTTCATTTATATGCTTACTGCAACGATTATGCGGTAAAAAGGACAATGAATCTTATGTTTTATTCCGCAATAACCTTTTGAGTTTGTTTTCTGTGTGGATGAATATATTGTGACTTTATGTAAATGTACAGTAAATGTACATTTACACAAATCAATTTAAACAAATGTTTGCTTACATATCCATGGACAAAGTAAGCACTTTATACATTATATTATTTAAGCATTGTACTAATATTTACTTTTAATATATCACATACTTTCCTAATCTGATCTAAAAGAGTAGCTAAACTAAGTGAGAAGAGTAATTAAAATGCAACAAAAAGTCAAAAACTGAGCAACAAATAAAAACACAATTAAGGATGAAACTTAACAAAGCAACAAATAGTGATATCCCAACATTCATATGCACATGCATATGAACGACAACACATAACAACAATAACCAAAAGTAATAGTTTTAATTAATAGCACCAATTACAACAACATATGTTTAGTTCACAATTAAATTCGAAATCGCTGTATTACTTTTTATATCGTATATTTAGTCATACATTTATATATATTCGTACATATAATAGCTCATCGATTGTCTTTATGTGTTATATGAATTTTTAATAAATTTAGCTGCTTTGGTTCAGCAGAATATTGATTGTACAATATTGATGGATTAATATACCACTAACACCACTATAGCAATATAATGATAACAAAAAAAGCAACGGAAAAAGCAATAAACTAAATAAAAATCACTAATAATAATAACAAGACGACATCTCTACGACGCGGGAAAGCAGAGACAACTAAATGTAATAATAAGAAGTGTTAAATAACAGAAACAAAAGGTAGGTTCTTTCTACAGATTCATAAAATGAATTCTTGTATATACTCGCATGTATCTATATACCTGATTTTATATATGAAAACTAAAGTGTTTCAACCAATGTTATGTTGAATTGACATTTTTGGAATTGATTTTTAAACACCAATTGATACAAGATTTTTAATGGATATGGAAAATTTCAGTTGTAATTTACTATTTAGACTATTTAGAATATAAATTTTATATTCTTATATATATTTACATAGAGTTCGTTCGTTAAAGAAATCGTCGCACTGACGAGAAAACTTTATTAATAAAATCCCAGAGCAATTATGTTAAAGTACTGCAAGTTAAAATTTTCTTTATTTTAATCCGAGACGAAATTGGACACACATTATGTAGGTATCCCAGGCATGCAACAGTTCATGACTTTTCGATTTTGATACACGAGTACAGGCGGTATTTTGTAAGTTTATACAAAAATATACGTGATTTGCCGTGTGTGCCGTAGCTCAGTGGTTAGTGTTAGTATTTAGACCATATATCGATCAGAAAATAAAAATAGTTCGCAAAAATATAAATTTTATATTCTTATATATATTTACATAGAGTTCGTTCATTAAAGAAATCGTCGCACTGACGAGAAAACTTTATTAATAAAATCCCACAGCAATTATGTTAAAGGATTGCAAGTTAAAATTTTCTTTATTTTAATCCGAGACGAAATTGGACACACATTATGTAGGTATCCCAGGCATGCAATAGTTCATGACTTTTCGATTTTGATACACGAGTACAGGCGGTATTTTGTAAGTTTATACAAAAATATACGTGATTTGCCGTGGGTGCCGTAGCTCAGTGGTTAGTGTGTTCGCCTTCTGATCTGTAGGTCGTGGTTCAATCCCCGGCTGATGCATAACAAATTTAATATCGATAAGATTTTTCTTTCGAACGGTACCCACCTGTCGGCAAGCAATTGGCAATTCTTCCGACAGTAACAACTTGCCATTAAAAAGCTTCTTAAAGAACTCTGTGACAAAGCTCAGAAAAAGTGATGTCACAAGTCTTCTGCCGTTCGGAACTGGCTAAAATAAGTAGGTCCCTTCTAATACTATCCAAATTTAGGACGCACAACAGTAATGGAAGAGAAGCTCGGCCAATGAACCCTTTGGGGCTTTAAGTGCCACATATTTTTTTTTTTTATTTTTATACGTGATTTAAAAAAGCGGGCTCAAAGTTCAAACAATTTTAGGAATACCGGTAGATAACTTCACAAATTCCCAAGCCAACAATTGGAGTGGTAAAATATATTACGACTTCCATTCATTTTTCTTAGATTTCTCATCTGGCCTACGCTAATTAACATTTTTGGATTATATACACAACATAACATTTTGCACCGAAATGCTTGTAAATTGTTTGTACTAAAGTTATTATCAGATACACTGAGATAAGAAATACAGACATATAAGGCGCGTATTTATGTAAGTACTTCAATCTATAATTGATTGCATCTACTTAATGTAAATATGTTGCACTTCATAGATGTACATACATTAACCAATCGATAATAATGCTTTATAACACGATTTTCTATTATTTTCTATTTCTATCATAATGTTTGTTTGCATCGTTATCATTGTTTCCCTTGTGCTCATGTTATTATTTTTAAATCGGCAGAAAATTCTATAAAAAATTCTTTACATAAATAAGTTTACACGTGTATCAAGATTTCTCTCAGAAAAGTTAGGTCTGAGTTTTGAAAAATTAACAAGTTTTGTCAATTTCTGTGTTTCGCAATATCTCAGGTTTTACTGGTCCTATTTCTGTTCCGTTCTACATCCGTTGGATAGATAATTTCACGTACTTTAATTTATGTATATAATATAATTTTTTACGGTTTAAAATAAATGTATAAAAACTTGAATGAAAATTTCAAACGGCTTTTTCATGCCCGTCCCCAAGGGTAAATGAGTTTTTTTGACCACACCAATGAACGCGCTATACATTTTTACAAAATACAAAATTATCAAAACAATGGAGCGATTTCTTTTAATTTTTTATACATTTTTGTTTAAAAAAAAATAAATATGTGGCACTTAAAGCCCCAAATGGCTCATTGGCCGAGCTTCTCTTCCATTACTGTTGTGCGTCTTAGATTTGGACAGTATTAGAAGGGACCTACTTATTTTAACCGGTTCCGAACGGCAGAACACTTGTGACATCACTTTTTCTGAGCTTTATCACAGAATTCTTTTAGAAACTTTTTCATGGCAAGTTGTTACTGTCGGAAGAATTGCCAATTGCTTGCCGACAGGTGGGTACGAAAGAAAAATCTTATCGATATTAAATTTGTTATGCATCAGCCGGGAATTGAACCACGACCTGCAGATCAGAAGGCGAACACACTAACCACTGAGCTACGGCACCCATTTTTGTTTACCGTGACCTATATGTGTATTTGGCAAAAGTTGCGAACTAACGAGTATAGGTCCCTTCTAATAGTGCCCAAATGAAATTTTATAAACTTTTATATATAATCTAAACATTTATAGTTAGTTGGCCAAGATTCGATTTTTTCGACAGTTATGTAATTTTTTATACATACAAACTCACCAAACAAATCATTTTCATTAATATCTATAGGTCTTTTGTCTTTATTAAAAAAAATGCAGGTTCCCCCAGTAGAGGTTATTTCAGTAGAAAGCACTCGAAAACTTTTATTTCTTCAAAAGATGAATCTCGCTATGTATGTCTTATAAACTTTTTTTTTTAATTACTTACATCTACTTTTGAACTTTTCAATTTAAAAATATTTTTTTCACTTGATTGAAATCCATGTTCTTTTAGTTCCATTAAATTCATTTTTAAATTAACAAAGTCATTGCTCATTAATATAGATTTTCTGTTATTATTTCAAAGTTTAAGTTCACCAAACATTAATTTTTAAAATCCATTAATTATGTAAATTGATACTTGTTTTATATATCAAAAAGACTTTTAAAGGACAGGTCTTAAAATAAAGGAAAAAACATGCTTTTAGAAAAATAAATAAAGTCAAAGGACAGCACCTAAGAAAATCGTCACCGTAGATATAAGTAACACAGAAATTGACAAAACTTTATCATTTTCTAAGCTTTGACCTAACGATATTCCGTTAAAAAATTTTTCCCGCAGAAATCCCCATACATGTGTAAACTTATTTTACGTAAAGAAAAAAAAAAAAAATTTTCGGCTGAAAAAGTTGCGCGATTTAAAAAAGGATGACCCATATACAAATATTATGCATTCGTGTTATTACTACCACATATGGGAAACGTATGTATAAATTTAGTAGTATCAGACTTTAGAAGTAATGAGATAGCCCACTGTAAATAGACAGCGTTTTAACAACAAATCTGGCGATGAAAGAATGGCCACCTTTTCACTCAAACCCAAAAATGGTTTTAGTTACACTGGAAAAAGTTGAGGATGAGCATTTTCATACGTAAACTAACCGCAGCTTCACACAATCAATTTGAGTCGTATGAATCCGACGATGTTGATTAATTAATATTGAAATTATATAGGATAATTCTAAATTACATTTATACAGTTGAATTTCAGCAAATGTAATATTTTAGTTATTTTTTCTCAAAAATTTATTAATAGCAACAATTTATTAAAAATATGTAGGTAATGTGAATTAATGAAATTATCATGGAACACGAAATTTTATTAAAATTTAATTTGTTTACAATAATAATTTCTTATCAAAATGTTTTAGCTATAGAAACTCAAGTGAATTTCAATAAGAGATCATTCCATATACATATACCTATCATCTGTTTCTTTCTATTGATCTCATTTGTTCGTATTTTACATATTTTACTACGTAAATATATAAATAAAAAAAAATAAATATGTGGCCACATAAAGCCCCAAAGGGCTCATTGGCCGAGCTTCTCTACCATTACTATTGTGCGTCTTAAATTTTGGACAATATTAGAAGTGACCTACTTATTTTAGCCGGTTCCGAACGGCAGAACACTTGTGACATTCGTTTTTCTGAGCTTTGTCACAGAGTCCTTTAAGAAGCTTTTTCATGGCAAGTTGTTACTGTCGGAAGAATTGCCAATTGCTTGCCGACAGGTGGGTACCGATCGAAAGAAAAATCTTATCGATATTAAATTTGTTATGCATCAGCCGGCGATTGAACCACCGACCTACAGATCAGAAGGCGAACACACTAACCACTGAGCTACGGCACCCTACGTAAATATATATGTAAATAAATACGCGACGTCGGCAACACAGCAATCATGCGTTTGTGTTTTGGTTTTGAGTGAAAAGGGGGCCATTGTTTAAGGTTAAGGCTATATGAAATTGGAGATCGTACCTTTAATAAGGTTTGGGAGTAGAGTTATTTAACTGAAAATACGTAAAAAAAATAAAATAAATATGTGACACTTATGGACGAGCTTCTCTTCCAGTACTGTTGACCGTGTTAAATTTTAGACAGTATTAGAAAGGACCTACTTATTTTAGCTGGTTACGAACGGCAGAAGGCTTGTGACATCACTTTTTCTGAGATTTGTCACAGAGTTCTTTTAGAAACTTTTCCATAGTAAATTGTTAATGCTCGAAGAATTGCCATTTGCTTGAAGGCAGGTGGGCACCTTTCAAAAAAAAGTTTTTTCGGTATCAAATGTATGCTTTAGCCGGCGGTTGAACTCAAGAGCTACATTTTAGAAAGCCAGCGCACTAACCGCTGAGCTATTTTACTACGTAAAGTAACACTAAATATTTGTGATTTATTTATGAATTACATTTGAATATTTTTTTGTTAATTGTGTCACTAAAAGTAAGCAATTACATACCAATTGTATTAGTTGAATATACATATGTATGTAATAACTATTTAGCAAATATAGCATATATAGCATATATATATATATATATATATATATATATATATATATATATATATATATATATATATATATATATATATATAGCATATATATATATATATATATATATATATATATATATATATATATATATATATATATATATATATATATAAAAATTAATACATACATATGGATGCTTCTATTGTAAAAAGTTGGATTGACTTACTTGATTTTTTATTTTAATACATGAATATGTATTAAAGCCTACTACTTTCCACTTATTCCGCTTAAATTGTACGAGATTAAAAAATATATGAACTTCTGTCAACCACAGAAAGCATTTAATTACTTTTTAGGTTTTTTGAATAGAACTTTTTCCACATATAAGGTACTTTATCAGATATGTACTCGTTAAAGTATTATGCGTAAAAAGTTCCCAACTGTCTTTTGTTTCGTTACTAATGAAATAATTTTCACTTGAAATAAAAAAGTATATTTAAAACTCATTTATTTGTTATTTATTATTTGATAGAGCGCTTCTCAAACAATATTGATGTAATTTTTTTCACGTTAAGTTGATACCAAATAATGAACATCTAAATCCCGGGACTAATCAGGGGATCCCGGGATTATAATAATGAGATACCGGAAATCCCGTGATGGTAAAAACCGAAAAAATTGACATCCCTAGTACCTACTACGTAGAAATCGTAATTATTTTATCAGATTGTATGAGTAACCATTATATATGTACATCAAATATTATATGTACATATGCATATATACATATGCATATGACATATACACATGTACAACGTAAAAAAAAACACATGCATATGAAACAGGAGTTCGTCAAAATGGTCGCTACAAATAAATGTGTTTTGTATTCAAAAATGGAATAAGACAGCCAATTGGCAACAAATTTAACAACAACACCAGTAGCAGCAACAACTGTAATACGGTAAAAACGAAGAAACATACAAATATTATTGTAGTATATATAATACAAAGATATAATGTATAGAGCAATGTATCTAATCAGAATATATGCCGTAATGTTAATATAATATGATACATGCATACAATAAAACGAGCCATAATGTCAGCTTAACAAAACACAACATGATATCTTCATTTATTCTGTGTGTGTCAAATTATTAACAGTTTTCATTTTATACATTTGAGCATACATATTATATGTAATATATAGTGTACATACAAATATATGAGTAACTAAATGGATATACATGAGTACATAAATGTAAAACCTTTTAGGTTGATTTTTGATGACTTACAATAATACTTTCCTACATATCTATATAAGTTGCAATGATTTGTACATGAAAATATTTAGTAAGTGTGAGTATGTATGACTTTATTATGATTATTATTATATGTATATAAATTAGTTAAATTACTTGAATGGATTTGAAGAATATATTAGGAAGAATTTTAATTGTGACCAAAAGTTATTATTACATTACTCACTACGTAAATCGTCATATTTGAGTGGATATGTGCGCTACATAAACACACATGTGTGTTGAACTACAATGCAAGTCGATACATTAGTAATAAGAAGCAATTTAAATATGAAAATATGTTCAAATATTCACAAGAAAATATGTATGTAGCGACAGTGAGTGCTATTTTTCACTTGTTCGTTTTTCTTTTGTTCTTTTTATTTTTCATTTTATTGTTTGTACTAAAATTGTGTAGCTTACAATTTTGCAACACATATCATATAGTTATATAATAAAAATATAATAACAAGAACAACAAGTGAATTTCTTATAAAATTATGTTGATTGCAAAGCCCCCGTATACGAGTCTCTGTGTGCGTGTATCCGTTAATGCACCTACATATCGTTTATATTTTTTGATGAAATAAAAATTGTCCTTCAATTCCATTTTTAAATAATCCACCGCTAACCAAAGCAATACGAAATGGTTTTGATGAGAAATTTAAATGCATATATGTATATACATTAGAGCGAGTCGCATTTAATAGTATGCGCTAAAATTTCAAAAAAGCTTCTTGATATATTTCAATACAATACAGTAAAGCAATTCTCAGCTTTACTTCGAAATATGTTCCCATGTTTGGAAATAACTAGAATCGACTTCAATTGAATTACTGACAAAATGGTCACGAATAAACAATAGTCAATAATATGGCCACCTTTTAAAACTGCTTCATGCAAGCGTTACAAAACACTCAAATAATATTGTTTGTTAACGGCTTGGCCTGTTGGAAGGAATTTAACCACCAGGACAATGGATGAAAATTGTTGGCATCATATCGATTTTTTAACGATTTTAATTAATATATTCGCCATTGTTCAACTTTTGTATTATATTCGCTAGATTGATATCAAAAACTAATGACATGACAATTTATATAGATGTCAAATTAAGTGATACATCATCAGGGAGTTCTTTTAGAATTTTCTTGTGACTCAGTCATATCCGTGGGCTTTTCTGATGTTTAATTTATCGATAGCTGGTTTCACTTCAGATTTAGAAAATTGATAAATGGGTGGGTCCATCTGATGTGTATGGTTCAGCATAGTTTTCACTTTTTCTGTTATATTAGGTTAATGCGTGCATGTATCCTTGCTGTTTCAATGTCACTTTTGGCCCATTCGTTATTTTCCATTCGTATGGTGGATTAGGGTGGGTGCCGTGGCTCAGTGGTTAGTGTGTTGACCTTCTGATCTGTAGGCCGTGGGTTCAATCCCCGGCTGAAGCATAACAAATTTAATACCGAAAAAATTTTCGAACGGTATCCACCTGTCGGCAAGCAATTGGCAATTCTTCCGGCAGTAACAATAGCTTCTAAAAGAACTCTGTGAAGCTCGGCCAAAGAGCCCTTTGGGGCTTATAAGTGCCACATATATACATATATACATATATATATATATATATATATATATATATATATATATATATATATAATATATATATATATATATATATATATATATATATATAATATATATATATATATATATATATATATATATATAATATATATATATATATATATATATATATATATATATATATATATGTATATATATACTTTTTTTTACATTTCGCTTTTCTTTCTATTTTTCCTTCACCACAGTAAAGAGTTCCAAGCTGCTTTTTGCTGGTAGTTGTTCTACAGCCATATTAATATCTTCTTCGGATTTAACTGAGAGTTTTAATTGTTGAGGACACATTATACAGGAAGTGATCCTAATTTTACGATTATGAAGCGTTTTTTTTGTGTTTCTCTGCTTTACATTCCAAGTGGCCAAGATCTTTTAGGGCTTGAGATATTTCATCTGTACCTTGGGTTTGTGTTTATAGGTAAAAATGTCTGTGTGTTGTAGGCATCTTAGGAAAAAGGTTGTGTTTTTACATGCTCAATATTGATGAGTTTTAAATCATTTAACATTGTCATATGTGGAGTGATGTTTATTTCTCTGTCTACAAATTTATGATGAGCCTTAAGGACTTTGCTTTTATTTTCATCACATTGACTTTATGCAAACAGTATTTTAAATAAACGACATAAGTCATTAATTACAACAATAACAACAACTTTAGCAGCAACGACATAATTTAATAATAGCAGTAACAAGAACAACAACTCCGGCGGTAATGACCCATTTATATTAATAAGCAATTTATAGAATATATATATTATAGTTAATTAACCATTTTATTTTATTTTACGAATAGTTAATTATGCACTTTTCTAATTTCGCAATATTTTCTATGATATGTAATATGCATTTTCTTTGTAAATTATTCAATTCATAAGTCATAAATAATTGTATTTCTTAGTCATCAAGTCCAGTTGATTCATGCAAAATAAATGTATAAATGTAAATTTTAAATATCATTTATTAAATATTAAATATTAAAGTATTTTATAAAATTCTACGAAGTGCAGTTGTAATTTACAGAGTAATGTATTACTATTTTTTTTTAAGCTTTATGAAGTGAAATTTTAATTAGCGCGTCTTTTAATCTGTGGGTTGTGAATTCAATCACCGGCTGGAAACACAACTTCAATATCTAAAGGACTTTTTTCTTCTAATTATACAATTGATAATTCCTCTATTAGTAGAAGTTTACCATGTAGTAGCGGTTTACCATGAAGTGATGTCACAAGGGTTTTCTCCCTTTTGAAAACCGCTAATATAAAAAACTAATACTTTAAACATTTTTTACTGTAAGAATTAAAGTTGTGTTTAGTTAAATTTTATGTTTTTTTTTGTTTTAATTAACGAAATTTTATTTAATAAAAGAGCTTAGAGTTATTTACATAATAAAATATACGTTATTTAATTGCAACTAGTTTATGTTAACTAACAAGCAATTTTCTTTTAATTAATAATATTAAGCATATTTTAAGCTAGATAGAAGCATCGTTTCATCGGGTGAGATCACAAGGCTTGGTTCTAAGTGATCTTCGTTCCAAAGTACCACTGTTATAAAGCAAGGAGGCTTCGGGGTTGAAATGATTTACTAGTCTTTCTTCATGACTTTTTACAAGTTTCTTTAATGTTGTTTACACTGCATCAACTTTCAAATCGCGGTGGAGATCAGAGTTTCGTATAAACCAGGGTGCGTTAACTATGCATCTCAAGACTTTATTATGAAATCTTTGGATAGTGTTTATATGACTTTTGCTGGCACAACCTCAGAGTTGGGCACCATACATCCAAATTGAGGATTTAATTATATATTATGAGTTTATTTTGTATTGAATAGGCCGATTTTCTTTCTAAAAGCTAGTTCATATTTCGAAATTTTAAGTTTTGTTCTTTTTTTTTCTTTTTTACGTGCTCACTCCAACAAAGTTTATGCAAATGTAGCCGTAATATAGTCTGTGCTAGCATAAGTCAGGTAGAGGAATGAACCTAGACCACTACCTTGAGGTACTCCAGCTTTTATCTACTTGAGCTCTGATTACACGTTATCTTGTTTAACTCTAAAGTATCGTTCATTTAGATATGAGCTTATAATTTCAAAGAATTGTTTTGGTAAGGTAGCCTTAATTTTAGCAAGCAGACCAGGATGCCATACTTTGCCGAATGCCTTAACTACAGAAAAATATGGTTAAACAAATCATTTTTCTTCTAGAGCTCCTTCAATTGTCTGCGTGATTCGATGAACTTGGTCCAATGTCGAGTGTCTGCTTCGAAATCCAAATTGGTGCGTTGGTATTATTTTTCTTCTGTCTACGATGGGCTGAATTCTTTTCATTAGAATCTTATCAAATAATTTCGAAGTAATTGGAAGTAGAGAGATTGGTCTATACGACGTGACATCATTCGGTGGCTTGCCAGGTTTCAAAATCATTATAATTTCAAATACCTTCCAAATGTTGGTACGTGCTTCAATGTGAAACTAACATTGATTATTTCTCTTAGATTAGTAATCATTTTCAGAGGCAACTGTTTTAATATCTCTCCTGTGATTAAATAATTTCCACGAGACTTTTTTGATTTCAAATTTTGCATAATTTCTTTGTATCTTCTTTGATTTCTAGTGTATCTTCTGCGAATTCGGTATATGATTCGATGTTATGCTTATTTGTGTCATTGAGTGTAAAGGTATCAGCCAGATACTACGCAAAAGTTTCTGCTTTTTGGCTATAAGTTTTAGCCCATTTGTTGTCTTTCGTTTTCATTGTTGCAAATTGTATAATAGGCTGCCGTAATTGTTTCGTACATTTGCATAAGGAATTGTCTGATGCTTTATCATTCGAGAGATTTGTGAGATAATCCTTGAGCGTTGCATTCTTAAATGCTTTAAATCTAGGTTAATTTCCTTAGTTATTTTATTAAGTGTCCAGCTGTTAAAAGCTGGACAGCGTGATTGACGGCCGGCGACGCATTTTT
This sequence comes from Megamerina dolium, assembly GCA_963854835.1. NCBI lineage: Eukaryota > Metazoa > Arthropoda > Insecta > Diptera > Megamerinidae > Megamerina > Megamerina dolium. Next base: position 55,025,414 of record OY978526.1, on the reverse strand, counting down.
CGCTTATTTTTTTTTCAAGTATTTTTTGGAGAGATATCTCCTTTTATCTCTTTTCCAAGTGTTGGAGTACTATCCCACGCTGCTTGTTGAATGACAGTTGTGAAGTGCAGGACGGTGTTATCAAGTTGACTTGTAGTGTCAATTGGTATGTGGTCTTCCTGCTCTTCTAGTATTTTCATGAAATATTCCCAGTCTGTATATTTATTTGATAGGATTGGAGTTCGATCTTCGATTGCTATTGCACCGGTCAATTGAAGAGCTTTAAACAGCTCTTTTCTTTTAGTTGACGTCAGCCGTGAGCCCCCGTGTGAGTGCTTACCATGGAAAACACCACCGATAATAAACCTATTTTTATATTTTTCCAAAAGTTGTATGTATTGGTCACATGTTATTTGGTGTCTCGGAGGACTGTATAATTTTTTATATTTCAGGTTATATACATTTTACTGAATCTTCCAAAAATATCTTAGAACTAACAATAAATCTTCATAGTATATTATATAACTTTTCACTTTTGAATTCATATCATTCATTGCCAACCTCCCAATGAAAGTACTTCGAGTAGTTATGGTATATGAAAACAGGTAACACAATACTTAAGTAATCGTGTAATGAATAGATTTATAATCTAAATTGATGCTAAGAGCTGCACGTCCTTTCTCTTCAGGTGGGTGTGTCCTTGATGCTGTAATCTAACGGATTGGGATGATTGTCTAGGTTTGCTAAGTGGGATTCAGCGAGTCGGGAAAGTTCTCCAGTTACATATGGTATATGTACATCTCTGAGGAGGTTACCGTTAACGTAACAAGGAGCATTGGTAATAATTCCCAGGATTTTCGATTGATCTTTTTGCAGCTTTTCGACGTTCGAGAGTGAAGCAGTACCACAGAATTGGATACCGCAGGTCCATAAGGGCTTGATAATGATTTTGTGGAGTAGAACTTTGTAGTCTAGTATGAGCTTGGGCTGCCTGTACAAAAGCCAGTTTAACTCGAGTTAACTTAACTTTATCTGAGTAACTTTTGCACTTATATGCTTTGCCCATGTAAGTCTGCGATCTAAATGCATTCCTAGATATTTAGTTTCTGACGCCTATGGGATCGGTTTAGAGTTAATTTGCACAGGGGGACAAGAACTCCTGCATAGAGTAAATGTTACACGAACGCATTTGGATTCATTAACTTTGATTCTAAAGCGATCAAGCCATTCTTAAAGCATGTTGACGTATTTGGAGAAGTTTTGACGCCTCTTTCGGATTTGTGTGAGTCCATAATATGGCTGTATCATCGGCAAAAGAATAGGTGAGAGTCTTGGAGTCGGTTGGCATATCTGCAGTGAACAACGTATAAAGCAGGGGGCCTAATATGCTGCTTTGCGGTACACCAGCTTGAATCTGAGATGAAGCTTTTCTGTTTCACCACAAAGCGTCAACCTGAGAGGTAGCTTTCGAGCAATGTGTAGATTTTAAGAGGTAACATACTTTTCAATTTGTGCAAGACTCCTTCATGCCGGACCTTATCGAATGTCTAAGCGATATCGAGAATTTACAATGCAATGAACTTGTTCGATAGTGCCGTGCTTTTTTCAAAAACCACACTGGTGGTTGGGAATAACATTAGACTGTTTGACAACGTCTTTAATACGCTTTATCAAATTTACAAAGAGTTTTGCAAAAATTGATAGCAGACTAATTGATCTGTAGGAAAAGACGTTTGTTGGATCCTTTCCAGTTTTGGGAATCATGGTATTTTGAGAATTTTTCCATGAGTAAGGAAATAATCCAGTGCGTATTATAGCAATATATGCAAGAGATGCATTATGACTATTGCTGGGTTGCTCTTTTATCATTTGGCCTGTAATCAGATCGCAATCAGGAGCTTTTCAATTAGTTTTGTATAGCGAATTTCAGCTCCTTTTTGGCAATCATGATACCTTAAATGATTTGCAAATGCTTTGCGTTTTCTGCATCACTTCTTGCCCATTCGCCGTTGAGGAGGCGTATTATTGACTCCATTGGAATGTGTTTTTTCGAGTTTTTAGCCGCTCGCCACAGAGAATAGCTTGAGGTTTCTGTAGGACAGAGAGTATCTACAAACTCGTGAAACTCGGAGGTATCCTTTTCTTTTAGAAGGCGACGCAGTTTTTTAGCACATTCATCCAGTTTCTTCTTCAGAGAAGGTGATCTCTGCAATTGTCATTTTCTCCTAAGAGATTTTTTTTTTTAGAGAGGAGCTTAGAATGTCCTGATGAGTACACTCTTGACGGGTTTGAGCTTTAGAACGTGGTGTAGAAATTTTTACTGCTTGGGAGAGCAATTGAGTGAAATTCAAAATAGCGGAGTTTATTTCCTGCTCAGACTTTGGGCAAGACTTTATTTCAAGGTGTGAAGTTGTGAACATTTTATATTTAAGCCAGCCTATATTCTTGTAATCGAAATTACGCCTCACGTTTTTCTGATTATTTGTTTTCAGAAAAGATAGTTATTATCGTGGAAGTGTGATGAGAGGACAACTCCAGAGAGGAATGCAGAAGAGAGTGTACATTAATTAAACCTCTAGTAATGGCGAAGTCAATATGATCTGGAATCTTCCTTCTGTCGGATGGCCAGTATGTAGACTTACCATTGGACAAGATGTTAAGACCTAGAGCATTTATCGCAGAGAAAAGTTTTTTGCCTTTGAGAGTTATTAAACGTGAGCCCCAATGAGTATGTTTTGCATTAAAGTCTATAGCAGCAGTACTAAAGTTTTTTTTTGTATTGGTGCTCATCTATATTAAACCTGGGTGGGCAATAGTCAAGCCTTTGACATATTCTTCGAGCTGAATAGTCGTCACTTGTAGGTAATTGGTACAGTATCCTTGCATTGGAAAATGCTTTATTCTATTCTTCATCAGAAAGCCTCTACCACCATGTGCTTTGCCACCAGGGTGTTTGGTATCATAAACTATCTGGAAACAGTTTTTCTGAGTAAGGTGAGTTTCAGAAATTAGATTCAAATCTATTGAGTTATCGTTGTGAAATAGTTTGAACTCATTTTTGTGCTGACTTATGTCATTTGCGTTCCAGTGACAGATTTTCAGAACGTTCATGGTTTTGCTAATAGGGATTGCAAAAGCATATTCTGATTGCGTATAATATCTTGCATCATACTTTGCATTGAGCACATAAATTGCGTCATGTTTGCGATAAACACTTGTAATGTCTTTTCAAGATTACTTTCATCAATTTTAGAGTTAACTGAAGGGGTACCTTTGAGAATATTTGCGTAAGACATACTTCAAGGTTGTGCATCATTGGCAGAAATTTCAACCAAATCGGTTGCGCGAGGATCAGTTTTAATTTGCATTGGCTGAGGCGCGAATTTCTTTTTTATATGAACATTTATAGAGCAGCACCTGTAGTTTGCAGTGTGATTTGCACCACAGTTGCTGCATTTTTGGACAGTGGACTGGTCTTTGGGCTTTGTGCAGTTTGTGACATGTGGAGATCACCACAAACGACACATACACTGGGAAGTGGACAGTATTTTCTAATGTGCCCATATTCTTGACAGTCCAGGCATTGAACTGATCCGATTCGCTTGAGGGGCTCTTCTACAGAGAGTTTTCTATGTAAAAGATAGCTGTAAATCGGACGAGATTCGCCTTTTCTCAGGTTCGAGTCCACTGGCTGTAGCTCAACACGAAAGAGCAGCAGTGGAATTTTATCTTTATGGCGTATGTTATACTAGAGGCTTTAGAAGTAATGAGATATCCCACTGTTAATAGATACCCGTTTTAACAACAAATCTGGCGATTAAACAATGGCCCCGTTTTCACTCAAAACCAAAAATGGTTATAGATACACTGGAAAGAGTTGAGAATGAGCATTTTCATACGTAAACCAACCATAGCTTCACATAATCAATTTGAGTCGGCATGTCACATATATAAATACTTTCATATGTACCCATGTATGAATCCGACAATGAAGATTCAATATTGAAATTATATAGGATAATTCCAAATAATATTTATATAAAAATGTAATAATATGTAATACTATAAAAAATAAATATGTGGCACTTAAAGCCCCAAAGGACTCATTGGCCGAGCTTCTCTTCCATTACTGTTGTGCGTCTTAAATTTGGACAGTATTAGAAGGGACCTACTTATTTTAGCCGGCTCCGAACGGCAGAACACTTGTGACATCACTTTTTCTGAGCTTTGTCACAGAGTTCTTTAAGAAGCTTTTTCATGGCAAGTTGTTACTGTCGGAAGAATTGCCAATTGCTTGCCGACAGGTGGGTACCATTCGAAAGAAAAATCTTTTCGATATTAAATTTGTTATGCATCAGCCGGGGATTGAACCCACGACCTACAGATCAGAAGGCGAACACACTAACCACTGAGCTACGGCACCCGGCTATAGTTACTTTTATATTAGATATTAATGAATACCAAAATTTTATCAAAAAAATGTAGGTAATAAGAATTAATTAAATTATCATGGAACACGAATTTTTAACAAAATTTAATTTGTTTACAATAATTAATTCTTATCAAAATGTTTTAGCTATAGAAACCCAAATGAATTTCAATAAGAGATCATCCCATATATTACATATACCTACTGCAAAAAAATCAACTCTATCATCTGTTTCTTTCTATTGCTCTCATTTTTCGTTTTACGTAGTAAAATGTGTGGAAAACTATAATAAAAATATGTACACATGCGAAGCAAAATTGTATATTTTTCATTGATAAATACGCTAGATCGGCAACACAGCAATCATGATATTGTATTTTTGAAGATTTTGTCATTTTGCTATTGTTCAGCAGCCAACACATTAACCGTAGATCGAGCTTTAAAAACCCTTCATAATTCCAGCTATGTATCATTTTTGATACATACCCGTAGTTACTAGAGTTCATAGAAATAATTGATTTATTGAAGCATCGTGGTTAAAAATTTTAATGTATTTTGTTTTATTGATGCATTTTATGCAAATATTTTTTTGATGTTTACAAGTTTAAGTGTAATTTAAACAATCTATGCAAATATTTTTGGCATGTTTTTCCTTACAGATTGGTTTTTTACACAAGAAACAGAATAGGGATGTCCACTTATTTTTGTTTTCTCCAGAATGGAAGCATTTTAGACACCTTGCGCGGTTCTTTTTCGGCGACTCACCAACTTTCTGTTTTTTTGATGGACCAGCTACATTGTCATCAAGATCGGCGACATTATGGGCTGAGAGCTTCGAGAGCAACGCCACGTATAGTTCGTCTCTTGGACGTTTTTTAGGTTTTTCCATATATGGTGATGCCAACGAAATTGCCAACTCATGCAGGAAACATTTACGTTTTGTGTGTTTTTGGGTCTGATTCCAATTGGGATCGATTTCGTTGTATATAATGTATGCATTCAAAGCGGAAATATCGATTATGTTGGAAAATACCGCCATAGTCCAACGATTATTTTTACGTTTGCAACTGTAGCAACTTAGCATTTTGTCAACCGTATCAACGCCTCCTTTCGTCGAGTTATAAAAAGAGATTATTTCGGGCAACTTTTTCGAATCGTTCCCAATATTAGGTGTGTGATGCATTGTGCTCATGACAACTGTACATTTGTTCTTGTGACTGATATACGAGACAAGAGTAGTATCAGGAGTAAAGGCGAAAGTTGATTGATATAGTGGAATCTTCTTGTAATCCAATAACTTTGGGGGAATTGATCTTTTATTTTTGCGCATGGTTCCAACCATGGTCATATTTTTTTGCAGCAGTTTTTGGCCGAGACTGTGTGATGAAAAAAGTAGTCCATAGTGACATTATGTCCTTTTAATCCGTCAACTAAATCAAGAACAACTCGCTCTCCTTGATTCCGCTCAGAATTTCCTGATACGCCTCTTCCCAAGTATGGCTGTATTTTCCACACATAGCACGTACTAGAATCAACAAGTAGCCAAAATTTCAAGCCATATCTCTCAGGTTTTGATGGAATGTACTGACGAAATTTGCAACGGCCATGAAATCCTAACAATTGTTCATCTACAGTAACAGAATCATGAGGATTGTAGAAGGTAGGAAGGTGTTCAGCCCACTTTTCCCAGATGTTTTTAATAGGAGCAAACTTGTCATCACTTCTTTGGGAACGTCGGGTGAGCTCATCATCAAATCTAATAATTTTGTGAACATATAGAAATGTTCTTTCAGACATGACTGACCGAAAAATTGGTCTTCCACAATATTCATCAAACAAATCATGCAAAGTCTCATTTTTTGATCTGACAAAAATACAAATATATATTTCACTTACAACACTTATCAGTTGTTATACTTACTTGTACACACCGGCCAGTAATAATACTGCCAAGTATGCATGAAATAATTCCTCATCAATTTCAATATGACTGGTACCATGCAAATGCTTTCCATACTTGTTAGAGTTATCAATTATAATTTTTGATAGTGACGGTGGAAAAAGTAGGAATGAATCCCGAATGTGGTTTATCCGGCTTGATGCAAATCTTGTTACACCTAAAAAGAGTAATTTTCATTTTTGAACACTTCAATGGAAAATTTCTGGCAACCTGGTCGTGAATTGATGATATTTTCTCTAGTAAGCCGACCAGTTGTGTAAGGCTCTCTACGCCAAGTAGTGCCATCTTTTGCAACAAACAAAGGATCAACATGTGAGTTACTCCCAAATCTGTCATCAGGTACAGATATATAACTTTCAGACGAGCTCTTTTCTATTTCAGTTTCAGGCTCGGAAGCGTCTTCGTCCTCTTCACTCTCATCCACAACCTCATTCACTAGCTCTTCTAAGGTCAAATACCGTGGATGCGACATTATTTCAAATACTCAGAATTATAATAAAAACACTTCGTCAGACAATGGCAAGTAAAAACTTTCACTAATATCAACAAACACTTTACGAATGATGTACATCACTGCACAGAAACATTTGAAATGCCATATATGTAAATCAAAAATGATACATAGCTAGAATTATGAAGTTTTTTATTTTCTCATGGCCTACTTGTATGAAATTTTCAAAATATGGCTTAAAATAACGGCGATAGCAAAATAAACAAAGTCAGGAAGCGTGGCCTATGTATCTTTTTTTAGAAAAAAGTTTTGTGGATTCAAAAAATGAAATGTATCACTTTTGATACAAAGCTCGATTAACGGCAAAAAGCAAAAGCAAAAATAATATTTTTTCCATACAAAACATTAAAAAATGCTCTAATGTATATGTGTAAAGAATGCACGAAATAAATGTTTCGTTTGTTCTCTCATTCTAAATTTGCCATCATAGCGTCTGCAGAAGCATGGCCTCAAACACTTGTGTTATATAGAGGGTTTTTATTCTAAATCTCATATAAATTCGAAGGAGGCTGATTGCCTCACACATCCCTTTCTGCTGAACTATATGCCCGAAACGAAAGCAAACGCAACAACAAATACGCAGGCGTAGATGTGTTGTGTGTGTACTAATGCGAGTTAAATCGACGAAAGGTGAACAATTTAATGTGTTGGCTGCTGAACATGAGCAATATGACAAAATCTTCAAAAATACAATCGCATGATTGCTGTGTTGCCGATCTCGCGTATTTATCAATGAAAAATACGCAATTTTGCTTTACATATATACAAATATTTTGGTAAAAATTTATTATTGTAAACAAATTAAGTTTTAATAAAAAATCGTGTTCCATGATAATTTCATTAATTCTCATTACCTACATCTTATTAATAAATTGTTGCTATTCATAAATTTTTGAGAAAAAATAACTAAACTATTACATTTGCTGAAATTCACCTGTATAAATGTAATTTAGAATTATCCTATATAATTTCAATATTCATCATCATCGTCGGATTCATACATACGTACATATGAAAGTATTTATATATGTGATATGCCGACTCAAATTGATTGTGCGAAACTGCAGTTGGTTTATGTATGAAAATACTCATTCTCAACTTTTTCCAGTGTATCTATAACCATTTTTGGTTTTGAGTGAAAAGAAGACCATTCTTTCATCGCCAGATTTGTTGTTAAAATGCTGTCTATTAACAGTGGGATATCTCATTACTTCTAAAATCTCTGGTTATACATAGAGTTTGCGCCGAATCGCTCTTGAGATAGGGCTTCTCTTATTTCGGTGACATCTACATTAGCTTCAATTCCTCTAAGGACAACAACAAAGCCTTTGCTACTTTTCAGCTGGTAGGTGTAATATTTCCTTTTATCTAAGTCAAAGAGATTGACGACTTTGCGATAGCTTGATACGCTGTATATTTGAATTTTAGTTTCATGTATTTTACCATTTAGTAATGGGACAACTAGCACTAATTACAGTAGTTAGCGTTATTAAGAGAGCGTTAGAATTGCGATCCCTTTGGTAGATTGGTGGGGGCTTTACTTCTTTTAACACTTTCTGGGTAGAATTGTCTTCGAAATTTGCAAAAGGTCCAAACCTGTTAGAAGCGAGTGGATTCTTTCTGGAGCAGAGCCATTCGATTTAATCTGCTCTGCCAATTTTTGATATAGTTGTTGAGGACTCAAATTGCGCTTAACCACAATATAGCGGTCCAAACCACTCTGTATTTCTTTTTGCTTTCTTTTGTGTTGATTTCTCTTTGTGAGAGATCGCAACTGTTTTCATTTGTTGTTGTTTTGTTGTGTTTGTACGTCGATTATCATCGCTGCTGCTGTACTAGTAGAATACGCGGGTGGCGACCACAGCATGTAACGTTATTATTCTTTCTTTCTCTGTATTTATAGTTATTCTTTATAGTTCTTCTTTTTTTTAATATGTATTATTCACTTATTCTTTTTTTTCGGATAGCCACACGACAATGGCAATTTTTTGCCTTTTAATTTCGTAATTTAAATCACCACTTTAATTAGTTGGGTTGTGATGTAGACGTATAGTATTAAACTCTAAAACACCAAATTAAGTATTAAATACAATTACTATTTCCTTATAGTGGCTTATATTCAATTTTAAATTGGATTAAGCTTTGCCCCTAAAGTAAGTATGTGTGTGGAGAGAATGAAAATGGAAGAAAAAAAATGTATAATGGTGTAAGCGTTAATTTATTATTCATATCGATAGTCAAATTTTAAAAAATATTAAAATATATCTGAGCTAATCTTCTTTTCTTCGAAATGTTTTAAGGAATTTCTGATAATTACAGCACTTCCTTCTCGGGCGCAATTATTTGGATGTATGGTATGATATATTGCATAAAATGTGTATGCAAGAAAGTGATAAAAACTCAGAAAAAGTAACTTACACAAAACTTTTGGGATCATATTTGATTTACTATTAAGAATGTGATTGCAAATGTGCCAACTAAACGGTTACGCGTACGGGTCATGTGAGCGGTAACATGATCGGTACATGATTGTTGGGTACATGATTGTTGGGAGGACACGTTCGAATTATTACACCACTTATACGTTAGATTGTCTCACTTTGGTAATGTTTGTTATTTTTGTTTTGTTTCATATGTTGTGATTCAAAATATGAACGCATAACTACTGCAACATATTATGTCACACGACGTTTAAAAATAACCTTATATTCATTAATACACAGTACATGCGTGAAAAGATTATAGCGAAATAAAAGCAAAACATAAAGAACTTCGATTACTACATAATTGTTGCTGTATGTATAATTCAAAAATAAATCATACCAAAACAAACAACAAAAGCATTAGAGAAGTGCGTTGATTTTTGTTACTGCAAAATAATTGCAGTAAGCATAATTATAAATGAAATAAAAAAAAAAAAAAAATAGGGTAGAATCAATAAAATAAATGAGTATTGGTCAATAGGAAATATACATATATGTATGTGGGAGTAGACGAACACGGACGGACTACAAGAAGTGGACAAAACTATTGACAACACTGACTAGGACGAAAACGGTTGACAACACTGTAGACAAAAAGACCCAGCAAGACAAAACAAACAAGACAAAACATAATTTGCCTGTTTTTGCTAGACCAAGAAGATTACCAATAGCAGAGCAGGAGATAGTTGAGACGCAGGTAGCAGAATGGCTGAGGAAAGGCATCATCCAACCCAGCTCATCACAATACGCCTCACCGGTTGTATTGGCATCGAAGAAAGACGGATCGAAGAGACTTTGCTGCGACTACAGGAGATTAAACGAGAAAATAATTCGAGATAACTTCCCGATGCCCCTGATCGATGACGTTTTGCAAAGATTGGAGAAAGCTAAAGTTTTTACGACACTAGACTTACGAGATGGATTTTTTCACGTGCCTATGGAGCCAGGATCTCGCCATTACACATCGTTTGTTACACATAGCGGCCAATATGAATTCCGTTTCGCACCATTTGGAATTTCAAATTCTCCGGCTGTATTTTGTCGTTTTATTTTTGCAGTATTTAGAGACCTGGTACAAGAAGGAACGGTGGTGATTTATATGGACGATCTCATTATCCCATCGAAAAACGAAGATGAAGGAGTTCAGAAGCTAAAACGAGTGTTAGATGTGGCTGCGCGAAATGGTCTTCAAATTAAGTGGAAAAAATGCCAGTTCCTGAAAAGATCAGTCGACTTTTTGGGTTATGTAATCGAGAATTCCACTATAAGGGTGTCGGCAGAAAAGACAAAGGCCGTTAAGAATTTTCCACTGCCAAAAGACAAGAAGGTAATCCAGCGATACTTGGGGCGATTTATTCCAAACTACGCGATAATTGCAAAGCCGTTGACAGATCTACTCAGTAAGAATGCGAAATTTGAAGTAGGAGATCAAGTAGTTGCGGCGTATCAGCAACTAAAAGAAGCGCTAATCACCGCGCCAATCTTAAAAATTTTTAATCCAAAAGCTGCTACGGAGATACACGCAGACGCCAGCATGTTCGGGTACGGCGCAGTACTGCTACAGAAAGACGACGACGACGAGAAACTACATCCAGTGCAATATATGAGCAGAAAGACGACGCCAGTGGAACAGAAATATCACTCATATGAGCTCGAGGTTCTCGCTATAATAGAAGCCTTAAAAAGGTGGAGAGTATACGTGCTGGGTATGCATTTCAAGATAATAACAGACTGCAATGCCTTTACGATGACATTGAAGAAAAAGGATGTTCCGCTTAGGGTTTCGAGATGGGCAATGTTTTTGCAAGAATTTCAGTTCTCGATAGAACATCGAGCTGGATCGAAGATGAGACACGTCGACGCGTTGAGTCGTGTTTATGAGCCGGAAGATACTTTGAATCGTGTTGTTTGCCTAATGCTCGGAGATACTTTGCGTCATCGCATTAAAGAGGCGCAATTGTCTGACGAATGGATTAAAGCGGTAAGAAAAATTTTAGAAACCAGCAGTTACGACGACTATTATCTGAAGCACGACATACTCTATAAGGATCCCATCAAGGAGCTTATTGTAGTACCAGTTGGGATGGAACGCGAAATTATAACCATTGCACATCGACAAGGGCACTTCGCTGCAAGAAAAACGCAAGACCTGATAGAAAAAAGTTTCTACGTACAGAATTTGACGACGAAAGTAAGCTCGGTAGTGAAAAGCTGTATGGAGTGCATTGTAGCAGAAGCAAAGGCAGGGAAGAAGGAGGGTTTGCTGCACCCTATTGACAAGACTGACAAACCACTACACACATTTCACATTGACCACGTAGGGCCAATGGAACTAACACATAAGCAGTATAATCATATCCTGGTAATAGTCGATGCTTTCTCTAAATTCGTCTGGCTTTACCCAACGAAGAGTACAGGAGCTGAAGAAGTTTTGGACAGATTACGCAAGCAGGCGGTAACTTTTGGTAACCCAGTAAGAGTCATAAGCGATCGGGGTACGGCATTTACGTCAAAGGCCTTCGAGGAATATTGCGAAGAGGAGATGATCCAGCATCTACTTATAGCAACAGGAGTACCACGCGGGAATGGCCAAGTAGAACGCATCCACAGGATCGTTGTGCCCATGCTAACTAAGCTATGTGTTGAAAACCCCAAGAACTGGTATCGATACGTTGACCAAGTCCAACAAACCATCAACAACTCACCCCCGCGAAGCACGCGTCTCACGCCATTTAAAATCCTAACAGGCATGGAAATGCGAATCAAACAAAATGAGGACTTACGAAAAATTATTGAAGAAGAGGCGTTAGAAGAGCTGCAAAACGAACGAGAAGAAATACGTGAGACGGCTCGCGATAATATTGCGAAGATACAAGCAGAAAATCGCAAAACGTATGACAAGAAAAGAGTAGCTGAAGCCCAGTATCGTGAAGGAGAATTAGTGGCAATAAAGCGAACACAGTTTGGTCCAGGGTTGAAATTAAAACCGAAATTTCTTGGACCCTACAAAGTAGTCGAAAAACTTAATCACGGACGCTATTCCGTAGAAAAGATCGAAGATACCGAGGGACCCAGAAGAACTTATGCAGTTGCGGAAAATATGAAAAGATGGCAACCCGCATTCGGGTCGAATGCTTTATCAGGATGGCCGAATGTGGGAGTAGACGAACACGGACGGACTACAAGAAGTGGACAAAACTATTGACAACACTGACTAGGACGAAAACGGTTGACAACACTGTAGACAAAAAGACCCAACAAGACAAAACATTTAATAGGACAACACTGATGAACATTCAGTATTCATACGAACGAAACAAAAAACGCACGCACGCGGAATATGCTTAAAAACTAGCGATAAGTCTTTGTAAAATATTTCAAGTATTTAATAGGAAAAAAGTGATTTGTAAATCAAATGAAATAAACGAATTGAAATTAAAGAATAAACTGTTTAAAGTGAATACTACATGTATTTAAGAATTATATATAAACCCCTACTGCAGTATTTAGTAAAAGGGAGTCAATTTTTAAGTTGTGCAGTGTTAGCGTGTAAGCACTTGTAAAATACTGTGATACTGAAAATAAACATTTAAATAAAATTGGACATCAAGATTTATAAGTTGTCATTTCGGGGAATAAAAAGGGTGAGTCCTGTTTTTCAGGAAGCCGGTATTGAAGTTCCGAAAGGACACTGTTGGCGCCCCCTCCAAATAAGAATCAACAACACCACTGTCGTTTTAAAGTGTAACTCAATTATCGAATGATACAAAACAATTTCGTCATCTTCGTTTTCACTCACATTCTCACGACATGCATGCCAATGCAGGTACATGCTTGTACATAAGTATGTGCTTGCACACACTACCACCGCCACAACTTTCTTCGTCTTCGTTATCAAATAAACCAACGGTTCGTCATCGCTGATTATTTGTCACTCAATTGATTTCATTCGCGGTTCATAAGATTTTCATAACTCATTCTTCGCACAACGAACGAACAGCGTCGAACAGTAATTATTTTTTCGCTAACACGTATTTGATTTTGTCAAACATTTTTTTTTCCTCAACACTTGGTTGAATTTAATGTAGACTTTTACGCTATTAATAAATAATAAAGTTTTAGCTTTTTTGAAACAATAAAAGAATTTATTGATTTGTGTAGAATTGAAAAAAGAACACGAAAAAGGCATCGTGTCCTCACCAGACACTCCACACTTAGGGAATTAGGTTCGTCGGTACCTCACGGTTCAGGTGCTGTGGTGGTACATAAATTCGTCGTAAACAAAAACCAACGATCTCTCAGTTCGTGTGATGGTGGATCTGTTTGGCGAAGCGAATTAGCTAGATTTGTGTATGTTCAAAAGTGAAATCCTGTGATATACTCCTGGACGTTTAAGAGGGTCAAGCATTGGGCTTCGATTCACTTGGTAGGTGGGTTTTTGGTAAAAGGGGAGTTGTCTAAAGGCTAGAAGTTTAGTCATTAGGCAACGTTAAGTGTTGTGGTGGAAAGAGTACACAACACATATTTAACTTAATTTACCTTTATTTAAAAAAATACGTTCCGAAATCACTGCACTGGGCACAAAAAAGATCCAAATATTTCACCAAACTAAATTCAAATGAGTGCTAAGTAGAACGCCAAATGGCCAATCTAGTTATAGAAAAGTGTAGAAGAACAATTCAATCAATAACACAGTAGGAAGGCAAACAGCTAAACAGACAAGCCGTATCACGTCAAAAAATTACACATCAAAATGCAAAATTAGACATTATGTTTTCTTTCGCTTATATTTAATAATTTTTTTTTTTCTTAGGTTGTACATTATTTGGGCTTAAATTTGTGTTTTTTTAATTTTACTGGAATACTTTGCAGTAACAAAATAACGCTCTCGCGCTACCACAACTTTTGATTAATCAAAATTTTCAATCGCGAAATTAACCTACTTTTAATCAAAATTTCCAATTTCGCAATCAATGTCAATAATATTTCCGGCTATCAAAATAGAGTACGTGAAACAGATCAATTTTAAGGCAAAAGGTCTCCACCACAAGTTTACGCGCACCAACCAAATAAGCAAAAGATAACATTTAACATAGAAATCGATGCAGGTACTTCTAAGGACCCCAGTTATTACAACCAAGAAGGAAATTTCGATAATGGTCAAAACGATCAACAACAAAGCCAGCCAAATTGATATGAAAACCTATTTTCAACAGGAAGGACAATGAGATGAATATCCTGTTGCAGACTTATAAGACATTCATTTTTTAGACTAGCGCACACCCCGCTTCCATACACATAGGATCTAATAAAAATTACGTTCAGCTTTTCCTTGTAGACAATACAAAAATAAAAACCATATTTTGCCAATTCAGTAGCACGTACAAAATAACAAAATAGAACCCTGAAATCAAATTAGACTTACACTACACCTGTTCAAGGAGAAATTAGAACCACTACTCGTTCGCCAATCTATAGCGTATTGCTACACAATGTATGTAATAAAAACTTCTTTTGCGTAGAGTGTGTTTTCCCTTTTAGGGTTAGTAACCAACTAACTATACATAGTTATATATATTATAAAGGTTTCCACATTACTTACCTTCCAGTGAGAGCATAAAGCTAAACAAAATAAAAATTTAAAGTAACAAAATATGAATTAACATTAAATGAAGGTTACAATTCAAATTTAATGAGTACATTGAAAGTAATCAATGACTAATCATGATTGTAATGTGAAAGTTCAATTAAGTTCAATATTGAGATCAAGGATATCATCTAAAATGCGAAGTAATCTAGTTATCTTGAATTATATTAAAAATATATATTACAAGTTCAAGCGATTTGGAAAACGAAGTTTTCTGCAAGCTCTGGTTGTTACTTCTTCTTTCTTCAAGATTCTTTTACTTTGTGTTTGTTGTCGAAGTTACTTGACCAATGGTATCAGCCGGTGTTTTTGAAGTCGGAACTGATGTCGATGTAGGCGACGATCTCTCCCCTAGTATTTCAGGAAGACAAATAAAGGTGGTATGTGCCGCTTTTAACCGTCAGTTGTTCCTGATTTTGTTACACCATCTATGCTAAGCTCGAAACATTTGTCATTCCTGCTGATTTCATATGGACCATTGTATGGTGAAGTTAGTGAAAAACGCACCGTGTCGTTTCTAATGAATGCATGAGAATATGATTTTAACCTGGATCGAAGAAAATGTTCTCCTTTGCGTAATTTGATGCTGCAGTAGGTCGTACCAATGAAATGTTTTTTCTACAAAAAGTGAGAGGGGTGTCTTTAAGGGGGGAGTAAGGGATAATTTGAATAATAATAATTTTCTCTGATTTTTTACGGAGATACAGCTTAAGCAAATTTATTCAAACTTTTTTTTAATTATAAAGCATCATCTAGAGAATATTTAGTTAAATTTTCGTAATTGAATATTGAAAAATAAGCCGGTGATAGAGCATTTCCCAAAACGTCTTTTGAAAAATATGTTGTTCGGTGAACACGATAACTCGGCGTAAAATTATCTGAAATCAAAAATTATGTTAAATTTACTTAAATTGTGAGTTAATTCTCACCCTCCCGTCGTTGTTGAGTTATCATTTTCGTTTTTCAACAGTTCGTGGCCTATTTAAGTAAAAAACGCGATTTCGCGCTAAATTTTCCGATATTTTTTAGGTGACAAACTAAATTAATATGGGAGTCTGGTGGTGTTTTCGCAAGGTAACGTGTCTAACTGCCTCAACTGGGTGGGGCTAGCGTAATCCTTGTTGAACATTGATCTGAGTTTGTAGTTTGATCTGAGCGCTATGTGATGATACCTTTATTTGTTAATGAGGGGTAGTCATGTAGCTTGCTCTGCTTACTATGAGATGGCGCCTTCATTATTATTAATGGGGGCCCTCCACGTGGCGACTACCGGGTAACGTCCTCCTGGCACCCGCTGGGAGGCGGCTGTAGTGAGTGGCGAAAATCTCCTCGACTAGAGGTTATGCGTTGGGTTTGGGACCCGTCACATAAAAATCCCCCCAGTGAATAATAAAACAACGCCTCGGATAAGGACTACCGCTATTGGTGATGACCCCCGCAAACGAAAAGAGGACCATGATTTACGGATATGCACCTGGAATGTCCGGTCCCTTTATAGGTAGGGTGCCTCTATCCAGCTGGTTGATGTCCTCGAAAAAAACAGAGCTGACATCACTGCACTCCAGGAAATGCGACGGACGGGAGAGGGCTGCTCTAAAAGAGCGTCCTGTGACATCTACTACAGTTGCCATGCTGAAAGGCACGAATTAGGATGTGGATTTTTGGTCAGTAAGAGACTACGATGTCTTGTCTCACAGTTCGCGCCTGTGAACGAACGGCTGGCCACAATCCGCATCAAGGCAAAATTCTTTAACATCAGCCTTATATGTGCCCACGCTCCGACGGATGAGAAGGACAATGTGACCAAGGAGAGCTTTCAGCGCCTCGAAGAAGCTTATGACCGCTGCCCCCGCCACGATATCAAAATCGTGCTTGGCGACTTTAATGCCAGGGTGGGCAAGGAACGTACCTTTGGTCCAACTGTCGGAAAATTCAGCCTACACCAGAACACCTCCGATAACGAAATGAGGCTGATCAACTTCGCCGCAGCACGAAACATGGTAATTGGTGGTACCAGATTCCAGCATCTCGACATCCACAAAGCGACATGGCTGTCTCCAGATCAACGTACAAGAAACCATGTACCATGATCATGTGGTGATTGACGGAAGGCATGCTTCCAGTCTGATGGACGTGAAATCGATCCGTAGTGCCAACATCGACTCGGATCACTACCTTGTTGCAGCTAAGGAGCGCACACATTTATGTGTCGCAAATAACAAGAGAAGTCCCACACAGAGAAAGCTCACCGTCAGTAAGCTGCGATCACCAGAGACAGCAGATGCATTTGCCACTCGACTATCGGATCTGCTTATGCAGAACACTCCTCCACTTGATGATACATGCGCACGGTGGACACATATATCCCACTCCATGACTACTGCTGCCGAGGAGGTAATCGGTTACTACCGGCCTCTGAGAAATGGGTGGTATGATCAGGTTTGTCGCGAAGCTACCGCAGAGAAAGACGCCGCCTACAGAAAAACCCTGCGTGCAGGCGCAACGCGAGCTGTTATGGAGCATGTTATTTTCGCGGGAGGCATTTTATACCAAGAAAGTATGTTTCGAGTTTGAAAAGAATCGGTCGAGTAGATTTTGCAGGATCGTGTTAACGGACTTCGTTCACGTTTGAAGATTTTTTTTAACTTACACTGAGTCATCGATCCCAGGTCCATAAAGTACGTTCCCGGTAGCAATCTCGTTGTCTTGGAAAATGAAAAATAAAAAAATAGATTTTCCGAATCTGCTTATCCCTTAAACCAACCACCCACAAGTGTGAAATACTACTCATTTAAATGACCACCACGCGAATTGTTGCAAGCATCGATTCTTTTGAGGTAATTTTCGACCACTTTTTGATACATATTGGGCGGTATCTCAGCCATAACGTGACGAATGTTGGTTTTTAGGTGCTCAAGAGTTAAAAGTTTATCTGCATAAACACGGTCTTTCGCGTAGCCCCACAAAAAAAAGTCAAGCGGTGTCAAATCGCATGATCTTGGTGGCCACTTGATATCGCCACGACGAGAAATTACGCGGCCAGAAAATTTCTCTTGTAATAAAGCCATATTCGCTCGAGTTGTGTGGCATTTGGCACCGTCTTGTTAAAACCACATATTCTCTAAGTCGTATTCTTCAATAGCAGGCAAAAAAAGTCGGTTATCATATGACCATAACGCTCCGAATTGACGGTGACAGTCGTTCCATCGTCGTTTTCGAAGAAGTAAGGTCCAATCACACCTCCGGACCAAAGAGCGCACCAAGCAGTGACTTTTTGTGGATGTAGTGGCCTCTCTTCAATTACTTGAGGATTCTCAGAACCCCAAATACGACAATTTTGTTTGTTAACATACCCACCGAGTAAGAAATGTGCTTCGTCGCTGAAGAAAATTTTGTTCGAAAAATCGCCGTCCACCGCCTGTTGTTCAAGCACCCATTCGACGTATCTACGACGTTGTGAATGGTCAGCTAGCTTCAGTTGTTGTGTGAGCTGGATTTTATATGGATGTAGGTGTAGATCCAAATGCAAAATACGCCATAATGTGCCGTAAGACAGTCCTAATTCCTGAGAACGACGAGGAATCGACACATTCGGGTCTTCGGCAACACTTTCACTTACAGCAGCGATATTTTCGGTGGTACGAGCGAAACGATGATGCACAGGCCTTACAATATCTGTAACCGATCCAGTCTCTTCATATTTCTTCACAATTTTGCCAATTGCTTGCGTAGTTGGACGATTATGTAAACCATAATCTCCTCTTAAAGCACGATATGTGGCTGTGGCAGAATCACCATTTTTGTAGTAGGTTTTTACAATTTTTATGCGTTGTGCGATAGTTAATCGATCCATTTTCGCAAATGTCAGACCTTGAACTGAAAAAGAAAGGAATTGTTTTAACAACTCAGTTTGACAGATGTCGAATTCTAGCCCTATACTTTTGAAACCGCGAAATGGATAACCCTTTATATATATATATATATATATATATATATATATATATATAAATATATATATATATATATATATATATATATATATATATAAATATATATATATATAAATATATATATATATATATAAATATATATATATAAATATATATATATATATATATATATATATATATATATATACAATATATATATATATATATATATACTCGAAGATATAACCGGAATATGTAAGGCAGGCAAAAAGGAGCTATTTTAAAATTATGAAAAAGTGAAAATGCAAAGGGTGAGACAGTGAACACCTAGAATCAGGCTCGAAGGACCATTAAATGTTTATGTGGATATGTAGAGAGTAGTGGACTTACGATTTACGTTGGTGCTTATTGTTTAGTATTTGTATTCGTTACTAGTGTTATGTTGTCCCTTCTTCTTCCCTAGTGCTCTTCTGCTGATTCTCTTAAATTTTGTACGGCTTCTACAATTCCTATAGTTGAAAGGCGAAATCGAAAAGAAAACCTACTTTTAACTTGCTTCCTTATATAACGATAAGAGCCAGCGACGACGGTTACGAAGATAATGAAAATTTGGCCAGAATTTACCTTTCCCTTATTTGGCGATAAATACACTTATTATTTTTTTTTTTTAATAAGCTTTTTTTATTGGATCTTTCTAAATTACTTAGAAACTAACAATAAGTATTCAAATCTTACAAACTAACTAAAATTATGTGATATTCCCTACGTTCCATCACAATTTGTTGAGTCGCGAGGTATAGCAATTTCACAGTATATTCAGTGTGTCTTTTCTTTTTAATCGACGATGCTCCGTGCTCAGCAACAATTGCCTAGCAAGGGGATTCGGATGATTGTGTAATTTTTGAATGTAGCTTCTGCAAGACATTGCAACTTCTTCAGAAATTGTGGGTACATTTAAATCTCGATGGATGTTAACGTTCCTCATATACCAAGGCGCGTTTACAATAATTCGCAGACACTTGGATTGTATTTGCTGCAATTTTTCGATATTTGAGGGAGATGCGGTGCCCCAAAACTGAATACCATAAGTCCAGATTGGCTTCAGGATTGCTTTATATAATAGCACTTTGTATTCAAGATTAAACTTTGATCTTTTGTGTAACAGCCACCATAACTGATTCATTTTAAGCTTGATCTGAGTTTTCTTTGCCTCTATGTGATTTTTCCAGGTCAGCCTTCTGTCGAGGTGAATATCCAAGTACTTTGTTGAGGAACATTGTGGAACTGATCGGCCATTAATTTTAAGTGGGGGACATGTATCTGGCCTTAGCGTGAAGGTTACATGTACGGTCTTTGATTCATTGACTTTTATACGCCATTTTGCTAACCAGACTTCGAGAGAATCGACATGAGTCTGCATGAGTTTAGTAGCTTCTATGGGGTTAGAGCGAGAGCACAATATTGCCGTATCATCTGCAAAGGTCGATATAAATGTATAGGTATTGCTGGGCATATCTGAAGTGTATAAGATATACAGTAAGGGGCCCAAAACGCTTCCTTGAGGAACGCCAGCGTGAATATCCAATGGATTTGTTGTGTAATCCTTGTGATGTACGAGAAATTGTCTTTTCGTGATGTAGCTACTAAGCAATGAGGAGACATTTGCAGGCAGTAATAGTTTGAGTTTGTAAATAAGGCCATCGTGCCATACTTTATCGAAAGCTTGAGTGATATCAAGAAAGACAGCTGAGCAATACTTTTTTTCTTCAAAAGTGTTCCTTATCAGAGTTACAATACTGTGGACTTGTTCTATTGTGCCGTGCTGTTTTCTAAATCCAAACTGATGTTGAGGAATCAGTTGGTTGAGATTAATAAATGGAGTTATATTCATGACAAATAGCTTTTCGAATACTTTAGAGAGTAGAGGCAGGAGACTGATAGGTCTGTACGATGCAACTTTTGTAGGGTCTTTTCCTGGTTTTGCTATCATAATAATTTTTGAAGTTTTCCAGCATTTGGGATAGTGTTTAATACGAAGGATAGCATTGAAAATGTGCATCAGATGAATTACTGAAGCCGGAGGTAGCTCTTTTATCATTTTACCGGTAATTTTATCTGGACCAGGTGATTTTTTTGGGTTTAAATCTTTATAAATTGCTTTGAATATGACTTTTTTTTTAATTTTGAGCGTTATTGAGCAAGGTTGAGAAGTTAATTTTGGTAATGAGAACTGTGAAGAGGGTGGATTGGGTGTAAACACACTTTTTAGGTGGTTTGCAAAAGCCAAACCCTTCTCACAGTTGCATCTAGCCCAATTACCGTCACTCAAACGGATGGGGGAATCAGTGGTGAGAATTGGCCGATTGAGTTTTTTGCTGATTTCCACAAAGAGTAGTCTGACGCTTCACCAGGTGTTAAGTTCGCTATATGCTCGTCTAACTCTTTGTTGTTTTTATTTTTTAAGGCTTGCTTTAACTTTCGAGTGCAGTGCTGTAGCTGTGTTTTCAGATTCGGTAATCTGAATTCTTGCCATTGTCTTCAGAGTCTTCTTTTCTGTCTTACTAGCAATTCAATGTCGGCTGGTGTGTATGGGCTATAGTTTGATTGCTTGCATACCTTTGTGCAGGTGGCTGAGCTGAGAGCTAATGAGAGCAGCTGGTTGAATTTTACGAGTGCTGAGTCTACATCGTGTCCATTTCTTAATACAGTACTCAAAGGAAGATGGGAATTTATATATTTCTTGAATTTTAACCAGTCTATTTTCTTTCTAACGCAATTGCCTTGTGGGCTTGGTGATTTTATAGATATTACCGTGGGTGAGTGGTCAGATGATAGATCATAATTACACTCTGTGGAGATATTTTCCATCTGCAAATCTTTGGCGACTCCAAAGTCTATGAGATCGGGTATTTTCCTCTTGTCCGTCGGCTAATATGTCGGTTGACCATTTGAAATAACATCGTAGTTATTTCATAGTGATTAGTAATTAGTAGTTAGTGATGATTGAACATAGTCTTCTGCCTTTTGGAGTTATTAAGCGGGAGCCCCAGTGAGTGTGTTTGGCGTTGAAATCGCCAGCAACCAAGAATTTGCTACCAAGAGTTGAGAAAAATTCTTTATATTGCTGTTCGGTAATACTGTATCTTGGGGGACAGTATATCGCAGATATTACTAGTTTAGAGATGTATTTTTCTAGACATATAGATGTTGCTTGCAGAACATGATGTTTTATTCTGCTTTTTATCAATATGGCAGTTCCTCCGCGTGCCTTACCATGCGGATGATTTGTGGTGTACAGTTTGTAATATGGTATTTGGTAGCAATTTGTGTCAGTGAAATGGGTCTCAGATATCATCATTATGTCGATCTGGCTGGATTCAAGGAATTGAATTAGCTCCAAACGGTGCTGGCTTAAGCCGTTGGCGTTCCAGTGGCATATCTTGAGACAACTCATGGTCTGGATAGTAATGTTTGGAGTAATATCGATTGATTTTTCATCATTTCTTGCATTGAGTTCATGAATTGGTTCATATTCTGAATTAATGTTTGAAGCAAATGTTCAAGGGTACTTGGCAGTGAGTGTTTCTGCTCATTATTTACATTGCTTTGTTGGTGTGGGTTTTGTTTTAACACACTAGCGTATGAATTGGTTTGATTCTTGTTTGGGATTGCAGAGAAGAATTGTGTTGCATCAATATTTTGTCTCTTACTTGAGTTGGCTATCTGAGTTTGCTAAACTGGTTTTAGAGGTTGATTGCTAGCGGAGAAATTTAGCTTTAGGGTTGTATATACTGGGCAACCTCTATAATTTGCGGTGTGATTACCTCCACAATTGCTGCATTTTTTCATGCTAGCATCGCCTTTAGATTTTGGGCATATGTTTGATTTATGGAGATCTCCACAAATCACACAAACAACTGGCAGGGTACAATATGTCTTAGTATGTCCATATTCTTGGCAGTTGCTGCACTGAGGAGGTCCAGTTCTCTTATGGGGTTCTTCGATTGTGATTTTGCGATGCAATAAATATCGAATTTTATATATGGGGTGTACTTCACCTTTTTTTAGGGGTTTTGTTTCAGGCTGAAGCTCAATACGATATAACGGTTGAGGTATATTACTCTTGTTGAGAATGTTGAATACTGTTTTGGCTTGAAACCCTTCTTCCTGAAGAGCAAGTTTGATTTTGTTAATATCAACGTTGGGTTCGACGCCTTTGAGTACAACGATTAAGTCCTTACTACTTTTTAGCTGATATGTGTAGTAATTCTTTTTTCCAGCATCAAATTCCGCAATTACTTTGCGATAATGAGTTTCGCTGTAGATTTGCACTTTCGTTTCCTCAATTTGGCCTTTGCGAATAGGAACAACGTGGAAATTCTTTGGTCCTATAAGACTTGTAATTCTAGAAATCAATTTATCTGAGTTGCGTTCTCTTAAGAAAATGGGTGGGGGTTTGAAATTTTTCTTGGAGATAATATTTTCGTCACTTTCATCACCTGAAAGCAGAGCGTAGCGATCAATTCCAGTTTGAACAGCAACTGGTTCTTTATTAGTCATCGCACTAGTTGCTTTAACTACTGGGTCATGCACTTCAGTAGAAGGGCCGTTATTTGTTTGCTTTGATGTTGTAGCTGTTGGTGTTACAGCAGAAGAAGCGCATTGTACACTCCACGGTATAGAGGGAGATAGTATATCACGAGAGAACAAATTATTTTTTTTGTCTGTATTTATTGTTGTTGCAAATTTTGATGTAGTGTTAGAGTGAGGAATATGGCAGGCAAAAGATTTGCACTGTTACTTTCACTTGTGCAGTGTGTATCAACTGTTTTTTTTTATAATGCACTTATCGGGGGGGTTTGCGCGGGTGATTGCAAATTATTGTTTACACACACATTAACAGGCGATTGCCGTTGCCGGAGAGGAGAGCGCTGAACACTCATATTACAAAAAAAATGTTTGCAAACGATATTATTATTTTTTTTATTTTCTTTGATTTTAATGTTCTTTATGCTTATTTGTATAAGCAATAAAAAAAAATCACAGAAATAACTCCTTGAGTTTTCTTAGTGTCTTTTCGCAATATATTAAAATTTTTTTTTTTACCGAAATCAATCACTTTTCCGACTCTATCAAAGGAGAGATGCGAAACACGTTCACTCTTATTGGTAACTTTCACGACTTATCCGCGTAAATCGTAAATCTTATAAAATTATACACCCGTAAATCAACTGTCTATACTTGTATGAAAAAGATTTTACGCGCCTCGTAAAAGTTTACGCGATGATTTAGTAGTGTAAATTACCAGATAAAATTATACGGTTACTCTGTTGTACATGCTTTTGTTCTGTAATAATTCTGTAATCATAGGTATATATTTTTGTTTTTATTTTATTTTTTTTTTTCTAACAAGCTTTTTTTATTGGATCTTTCTAAATTACTTAGAAACTAACAATAAGTAATCCAATCTTACAAACTAACTAAAATTATGTGATATTCCCAACATACCATCACAATTTGTTGAGTCGCGAGGTATAGCAATTTCACAGCATATTCAGTGTGTCTTTTCTTTTTAATCGACGATTCCCCGTGCTCAGCAACAATTGCCTAGCAAGGGGATTCGGATGATTGTGTAATTTTTGAACGTAGCTTCTGCAGGACAATGCAACTTCCTCAGAAATTGTGGGTACATTTAAATCTCGATGGATGTTAACGTTCCTCATATACCAAGGCACGTTTACAATAATTCGCAGACACTTGGATTGTATTCGCTGCAATTTTTCCATATTTGAGGGAGATGCGGTGCCCCAAAACTGAATACCATAAGTTCAAATTGGCTTCAGGATTATACATAATTTATATTAAGGATAATTACTTTCACCTTTCTCAAACAGCTAAATCATTGTATTTTTTCCAATTCTGCTAATATCCGAAATTTCTATTTTGTTGTTGTTAACGATAACATGCCGATTGATTTACGGCCTTTACACGAAGACTTGTTTGGTGCGTTTATAAAACAATGCTCGTAAACCTTATAAAATTATACGGTTTATATGGTTATACGATTGAATGAATCCCACTATTCATTTCATGTTTCACTGTGAGACACGTAAAAACATTGAAAAAATCGCTTATTGAAATTAAACCACAAATACATGCCTTAGCTTACCTATGTATATAGTTAAATTAAAATATAAATTTATAGTAGCATGTAACATAAAATACAGAGATCACTCATTTCATATAAAAACTAAATCAGATACTTATATTTACTTACTTATGTGGCCATAACAACCGAATATCGATTTAGGCCGAAAATAACATGCTTCGCCAGCCATCTCTGTTCTTCGCTAGCTGGCGCCAATTAGAAATTCCAAGCGCCGTCAGGTTCTCCAGAACTTGGTCTTTCCACCGGAGGATTGGTCTTCCTCTTCTGCGTCGTCCTCCAGCGGGTTCCGAATATAACACCTTCTTAGCTGGAGCGTGTTCTTCCATTCGCTCGACATGACCTAGCCAGCGCAGCCGCTGGATTTTGATGCGCTTTACTATGTCAATATCGGCATACAGCTCGTACAGCTCATGGTTATACCTTATTCGGTACTCGCCACCAACGCAAATAGGTCCAAAGATATTGCGTAGGAATTTTCGCTCATCCGAGGTGGAAATTGTCCAGGCTTCAGTGCCATATGTTAGGACAGGCATGATGAGAGACTTGTAGAGTGTAGTTTTCGTTCTTCGAGAGAGGGCTCGACTTCTCAATTGCTTACTCAGCCCAAAGTAACACCTGTTAGCAAGAGTTATCCTACGCATGATCTCCAAGCTGACGTCATTACTGCTGTTAATGCTGGTTCCAAGATAGACAAAGTCCCTTACTACTTCAAAAGCGTAGTTGTCAACTTTGACGTGCTGTCCAAGACGCCGGAACTCTTTGTTTGTTGACACTAGATACTTCGTCTGGCCCTCGTTCACCGTGAGACCCATCCGACGCGACTCTCTTTCCAACTCTGAGAATGCTGCACTGACTGCTCGCGTGTTTATACAGATTATGTCAATATCGTCGGCATACGCTAACAGCATGACAGTTTTGTTGAAGATAGTGCCATTATGTCGTAGATCAGCAGCTCGTATTATTTTCTTTATAATAAGATTGAAGAAGTCGCACGATAACGAATCACCTTGTCTGAAACCCCGTTCGGTATTAAACGGTGCAGAGAGGTCCTTCCCAATTTTCACTGCACAACAGGAGTTATGCAGTGTCATTCTACAAAGTCGAATGAGCTTTGCAGGAATACCGAACTCAGACATTGTTGCGTAGAGGTAATCCCTTACCGGACTGTCGAAAGCGGCTTTATAATCAACAAATAGGTGGTGTGTGTCGATCTGGTTTTCTTGGGTCTTCTCCAGGATTTAGCGCAGTGTGAAAATCTGGTCGATGGTGGATTTACCAGGTCTGAAGCAACACTGATAAGGTCCAATCAGGTCGTTGAGCATAGGCTTCAACCTTTCACACAGTATGCTTGAGAGGACCTTGTATGCGATGATCAGGAGACTTATTCCACGGTAGTTGGCGCAAATTGTGGGGTCACCTTTTTTGTGCACAAGACAGAGAACACTGAGCCTCCAATCATCAGGCATGCTTTCATGCGACCATATTCTGCTTATGAGCTAGTGCATGCAGGCGAGCAGCTCATCGCCTCCGGTCTTAAACAACTCGGCAGGCAGACCATCAGCACCTGCAGCTTTGTTGTTCTTCAGCCTTAAAATGGCCGTTTCAACCTCGTCATAGTCGGGTGGTGGAACATCAACACCATCATCTGTAATTGGGGTTATCGGGCAATCTTCTCCACTGGCGGAATTGTTCGTAGCAACGTGGAGAAGTGTTCCCTCCATAGGCTCAGTGCACTCTGGACATCTGTAACCAGATTCCCATTTCTATCACGACAAGAAGAGGCTCCGGGATTTAAACCTCCACTCAGGCGCTTGATCTTTTCGAAGAATTTTCGAGTCTCATTCTTGTCGGTACACATCTCTATCTCCTCACACTCGCGTCTTTCTCGTTCTCTTTTCTTGCGCCTGAAAAGACGTCTCTCTGCACTCCTTTTCTCTCTATACCGCACCATAACAGCTCGCGTTGCGCTTGCACGCAGGGTTCTTCTGTAGGCGGCGTCTTTCTCTGCGGTAGCGTCGCGACACTCCTGATCACACCACTCATTCCTCAGAGGCCGGTAGTAACCGATTACCTCCTCGACAGCAGTAGTCATGGAGTGGGATATATGTGTCCACCGTGCGCATGTATCATCAAGTGGGGGAGTTTTCCGATAGTCGAGTGGAAAATGCATCTGCTGTCTCTGGTGATCGCAGCTTACTGACGTCGAGCTTTCTCTGTGTGGGACTTCTCTTGTTATTTGAGACACATAAACGTGTGCGCACCTTAGCTGCAACAAGGTAGTGATCCGAGTCGATGTTGGCACCACGGATCGATTTCACGTCCATCACACTGGAAGCATGCCTTCCGTCAATCACCACATGATCAATTTGGTTTCTTGTACGTTGATCTGGAGACAGCCATGTCGCTTTGTGGATGTCGAGATGCTGGAATCTAGTACCACCAATTACCATGTTTCGTGCTGCGGCGAAGTCGATCAGCCTCATTCCGTTATAGGAGGTGTTCTGGTGGAGACTGAATTTTCCGACAGTTGGACCAAAGGTACCTTCCTTGCCCACCCTGGCATTGAAGTCGCCAAGCACGATTTTGATATCGTGGCGGGGGCAGCGGTTATAAGCTTCTTCGAGGCGCTGAAAGAAGCTCTCCTTGGTCACATTGTCCTTCTCATCCGTCGGAGCGTGGGCACATATAAGGCTGATGTTGAAGAATACTTATATATACTAATCTATATATTGCAAGTGGCTCAGTGGTTAGTGTGTTGGCCTTCTGATCTGTAGGTCGTGGTTCAATCCCCGGCTCGTGCATAACAAATTTAATATCGAAAAGATTTTTCTTTCGAACGGTACCCACCTGTCGACAAGCAATTGGCAATTCTTCCGAAAGTAACAACTTGCCATGAAAAAGCTTCTAAAAGAACTCTGTGACAAAGCTCAGAAAAAGTGATGTCGCAAGGGTTCTGCCGTTCGGAACCGGCTAAAATAAGTAGGTCCTTTCTAATACTGTCCAAAATTTGACACGCACAACAGTAATTGAAGAGAAGCTCGGCCAATGAGCCCTTCGGGGCTTTAAGTGCCACATATTTATTTTTTATTTATTTATATATTGCAAGTTAAAGTTACGGGAACAAAATGCCAGTCAATCATTTTAAAATTCTTTTGGTGGTTGAAATATTTCACTACTATCACATATTTGTTCTATACAAATGTAATTAGCACATTCACAATAGTTCATGCAATTAAAAAGGAATAATACATATATAAAATGGCCAAAAATATTCAAATATGGAACTTTCAAGCTTACTGTACTAATTGCGGTAGAAATGAGAAAAAAGTGGTAGATTTGCCACTATCGTAGGATAGTCCGAACACTGATTACTAATGATAAGAACAAAGAGTGTCTCATATACGTGTCTAAAGCAGGAACAATATATATTAAATTGAAGTGCGTGATCTGAAACTTTACACACACTTTTCAGATTTGGGTATCCTTAAACCATTTACGAAATATTTGCTAAGTGAATTCATACGAGTACAAGGTGGTGTTAATAGCTGATTTTTAAGAAATTTTACTTCTATCACGTGTACGCTGTAGTTTCCACATGCAAGAAACAATACTTGAAGTAAACATACATACAATAGAAATTCTAAAGACTTTCAAAAACATCTTAACAAAATTGTAACAAATAAAATTGTTTTACATGTGACGAACTTCTTTGACGTTATCTTCGTATTTTGTTATTGTTTCTTGCAAGTGAAAACTACGACTTCACAAGATAAAGCTAAAAAAATAATAAGCTGATGTCGTACACGAAGTATACGACAAAGAATCAAGGAGAATAATCACAGTCATACATAAGAGCGCAGTAGTCGAATAAAGAGATATTCCATAAATCTTTAATGCACTAGTTCTATATATTTAGATATGCTATTTATATTCATTTTTATACTCTTATAGCAAGAAATATATTTTTCTTCTCTTTTGTTTATTCTATAATAATATTGAAGCCTTTTACAATAATTCGCAAGCTTACTGTAAGTTTTTTACAAGCATGTTTTGTTTGTTGGAATGTTTTAATAAAGTACAGAAAATAAACATCAGAAATAGTACATTAGTGTGTGCTATGCTGTGTGTGTGCAATTTTAATGCATGAGCTCTGCAAAAAATTGTGCGACAAATCCCTAAAGAGAGTAGTTCGGAATTAATGTCTTTAGATAGATTTTTTTCCTTTTTGATCACTTTGATCACGCTTTTACGTCAACATTAATATGTTGCTGGTTTGTGTAGGGGGTAGAGCGACGGTGATAGAATATACGATAGCTAAACACACGATGTTGGGTACCAAGGTTCGAACCCGAGAAGAGTAACAGAAAATAGGTAAATTGTGAAATATATTGTATTTAAATTTGAAACATATGAATCGGAATTATAATGCATTGAATGAAAATTGTCATAGGACATGCTCGAACAAAAGGGATCAGTTCATCAGTTCAGTACCATCATAGGATGGTACAGTAAATAACTGCTACTTATTATTTACTACCCATTATAATTAAAATGAAAATGCTTGAATAAAATATATATTCTTCGTAATATCAGAATAATATAAGTACAATTTCCCCACGGTTTACACTATAAATTATTCGTCTCAAATGACGGCAAACTGGGAATGACTAGTTTCATCACCTACTTATTATCACCTTTTAAGTTTTTTTTTACTATGAAATTTTGAGAATTTTAATAATTAAGAATATAAAAAAAAAAACTATCGTAATTTGATAAAATCGCAACAGCCTAAAATACATTATCTTACAGGACAATTAAAAATTATTTTCTTTAGTCTCTGGAATTATTAAATTCTTAAATTTGAGCAACAACTAGTAGATCAATCTTTATTTAGATAATTTAAATTTTCGAATTTTATGTATCTTGAAGAAATGTGATGCAGTAAAAATGTTGACCTGCCTCACGACATGGTGCCGTCGTTTAAAAAAATAGGTGCTGAAACAGAGGCCCTCAGCCACAGACGGCGAATACATTAACTACTATACAGCGACATCCGTTATACGAGTATTATGCTAGTATATATATTTCGGTAATTCAATTACCGTCAAAAACGCATCATCATGAGAATGAATTGTTAGATAGAAGACCAGTTTAGTCTAATAATGTTTTCAAAAGAAGCAACGACAGAAACAATAGCAGTATTAATCAATTTAAGTTAATCAATTTAAAAATTAAATCAATTTCCAAATGACATAAAACACATCAATGGTAGCAACAGCAAGTGCTCGAAGTGCTGTATTGCGTTCAATTCAATCTCATTGAACTTAGTCCAAGTGCAAACTATATTCCGTACAAGATTATGTAACTCTATTGATCAGTATATTATTATGTTTTGTACAGCGCAAACACAAAAACTTTTATTTTAAATTGCGATCTGTCAAACGTCAGCTGTTAAAATTTCACCCAAATTCATCGATTAGTTTATTTTTTGTAGTCGTTTGAAGTAACCGACTTTTATGTTTCTTGAAAAATGGTAAAAAGCGAATTTCGTGCAGTGATTAAACACTATTATCTGAAAGGGAAAATGGCGAAAGAGACAAAAGAAAAGCTCGATAAACATAACGGTGAGTCTGCTCCGTCAGATTACATGGTAAAATATTGGATTGCTGAATTTAAACGCGACCGAACAAGCACTGCAACAATACCATCAACAGGAAGGCCAAAAGAGATGCTTACTGAAGAAAATATCAAGAAAATCCTCGATATCATTATGAATGATCACCGAGTCAAGTTGTGTGAGATTGTTGAAATGGTAAACATCTCATATGAACGTGTGTTCAACATTTTGCGTGAACATTTCCATATGAAAAACCTATCGGCAAGATGGGTGCCGCGTTTGCTCAGTGTCGAACAAAAACGAGTTCGAGAGACCACTTCACAGCGGTGTTTGGACATGATAAAGCGTAATCCTGTTGATTTTTGGCGTCGATTAAAACTGTTGATGAAACGTAAGTCACCCACTACACACCTGAAACCAAAAATCAATCGAAACAATTGGTGGAAGCTGG
This sequence comes from Megamerina dolium, assembly GCA_963854835.1. NCBI lineage: Eukaryota > Metazoa > Arthropoda > Insecta > Diptera > Megamerinidae > Megamerina > Megamerina dolium. Next base: position 54,994,239 of record OY978526.1, on the reverse strand, counting down.
TGGAAGAGCTCCGAAGAAGGCGAAGGCAGTGATATCGGCTGGCAAGGTTATGGCCACTGTATTTTGGGATGCACTCGGAATATTACTTATCGATTATCTTGAAAAAGGATCCACGATCACAGTAAAGTATTATCGTGGATCAATTGAATGATGCATTCAAGAAAAAACGACCACATTTAAAGAAGAAATAAGTGCTCTTCCCACAGCATTAGATACGATGCTAAAATTACGTGAAATACACTTCGAATTGGTTGATCATCCACCTTATAGTCCAGATTTAGCTCCTAGTGACTTTTTCCTGTTGAAAAAATGGCTCGCAGGAAAAAGATTCAGCTCAAACGAAGAAGTGATTAACGAAACTAACGCGTATTATGATTGGTTCCCGAAATCGTATTATTCAGATGGTATAAAAAAGTTGGAATATCGTCTTACTAAGTGTGTCGAAGTAAGACTATGTTGAGAAATAACTGGTTTTTGAAAAAAAAAAATGATTTTTTCCTACTTAGGTAGCTCCATTATCAATCCGCCCTGGTATTTCCTTTTTATTTTGTTTTGTTGTAATCATAGTATTGATATTTTTACGGATTGCATTAATTAGCGCGTTTACAGAAATACATCAGCATGTGAATAAACTTTTTACAAGGACTATAAATGATTTTTTTATTGCACCTACTTCTCAAATCATACATAAAATAAAATACAAGTATAAGTATTTGAATCAACTTTTTGGAATTGTATTTATTTACATCCGCTCCACTCACGATTTTGTAGCAAAAGTTTAATCCGTAAGTCGCCTACCATTTCCGCATAGAAATATTGGTGTCTTACCTCCACATTTTGTTTTTACCGACTCTAGGGTAAACCAAACATAATTGTTTTAAGTATCATCTCCAAAGAGAAAATCTTCTACCTACCTTCTTATATAGCCACTATGTACTTGTCCTCCCAGTTAGACCAGAAGCTGCAAATATTTTTAATTAAGTTTAGATGTTGTTTTATGTACGCTTTACGTTTTTTTTTCCAAAACAATATAATAATAATGATATTTACTGTAATTCATATTTAGATTCCTTATATTGACGAATTGTAAATGACAAATCATAATTTTAGCACAATAAGGCCGTACGAGAAGCTTCGCACGTACGGTTCTTACCGTACATGCGAATTTCGTTTGAACAGTTCAAATTGCCATGAGGAACTGATGAACATGATTTTTAACAGTGCTAAAATAGTGTTACAGGGGTTCTGCCTTTCGAATTCGACTAATATAAATATGATGCGTACCCTCGAAAAAGGTACAACAATACTTGGCCAAGGCTCTTGGGAGCCTGGTTTTATTTTTCCTACATTTTAGACAATTTTGGATACGAAAGTTTTCAGCACTAGGTATTTATAGACCCCGAAAGACCATTCTCTTTTACTGCTGTTATACATGTTAAATTTTTGACAGTATTAGAAGTGTTCTTATATTATCCGTTTCCAACGGAAGGACGCTTGTGACACCAATTGGTACAGGCATATCCTCGCAAAATATCTGTAAATCTCCTATACGGCTATAAACCAAGATATCAAACAAAGAATCATTTGTCTATATCATAAAAGCGCAACTTCTGCAAAAAGTAAAATGGAGCAAAATTCAAATGTATATTCACATTTTCTGCACACTCTCATAAAACCATACATGTAGACGCTCTGCATAGCCGCTCTGCATGGCTTGCAGCACCAACACATACATATTGTGCAATCAGGCTAAATGCTATGTGGGGTATACAACTGTTCGTATCAAAGTACGTGTCAGAAGTTTAGTAGAAACATTGTTATAATTTAATGACAATTCGATACTTGGTGACTGTCAAAATTATCTGCCAGCATATACATGGTCGTATATATGCGGTTTTTTTTTAAAAGCACTGATGACTTTTCTCGTTTTGAGCTTAGTGTCATTTGTAATACCAATGGGAAAATAAGTCATGCATTACTTTATTCATATGAAAAAAGAACTTTTGTCTTCTGCAGAAATTTCTCGATTGCTTTCGTATTCTTTCTTTTGGCTGACGCAATTCTTTTCTTTCTGTTCACTTAACAAGTGCAATCTTTTGTGTATAATTGGAAAGGTTTGATATTTTAAAAATATTATAAAGCGGCATTGGCGTCATTTGAATAAAGAAGTAAAAGTTATCTATAGTGGAACTATTTGTAAAGATATTGATATTGAAGGAGATTGTGAAAATAGGTTAGGAGCTGCTGAAGAAGCAGAAACACCTAGCTATAGTTGTCAGCCATCTGGTCAATAAGCCAGTTTGTGTGAGAAGCTTTGCCAATGGAGCAATAAATATGGTGTTACAAGCGATGAACTCCTTTTTATATTGCGGTCTGAAGGAATGTGTGTACCAGTGTCCTCTAAAACTTTAATAAAATGTGAAAAATCCATCAAAAGCCACCCAGTACTTATATGCACATAGCGCTAAAAAAAAAAATGCGTAAAATGTTTTTAACATTTTAAACATCAATGTTTGAAAAAAAAGCATTCACCATTCTATAACAAATAATGTATTTTGAATTTTCATTATCCGGCTTTGTCAAAACATTTTATTTTTACTACAATTAAAAAACTCGTAAAAAAACTTGTTTTCGAAATTTTATAAGAAGTGATGTGAAAACTTTTTTGACCTGTAATTCGACATAAAAAGTTTTAAAAAATGGTTATCAAACATAATTATTAATGTATTTTTTAAATATATTTAATATATAAGGTACACTAAAAAGAAAACCATTATTTTTGCATTAAATTTAAAGTTTTATTTAGCGTAGTTAGAATGATCCGATTTAGGTCAAATATGCATCGTTTTTTTTCGATAACTTGTTGCCATTTTGAAGGTAATTTCATAATGCCACTCTCATAGAAACCCTCGTCCCTATTGGCAAAAAACTAGGACAGTCGATTTTCACAATCTTCTCTTGGGCGAATTTTTTACCAGCAAAATCATTCGTCATAGATAGGAACAGGTAGTAATCACTTGGTGCCAGGTCCGGATTATAAAGTGGATGCATAAGAACCTGCCAACCAAGCTTCCGGAGCTTCTGGCGTGTCACAATCGTTGTGTGTGGCTTGGCGTTGTCCTGATGAAACACAATTCCTCTCCTATTGGCCAAAGCTGGAAGCTTCTGGGCAATTGCTTCCTTCAGATGGTCCAATTGTTGACAGTACAGATCCGAATTAAGAGTTTGGTCGTTGGGGAGCAGCTCATATTAAATGATTCTGCCAATCTCTGCAAAACCTTCCTGACCGTCAATCCTGGCTTGGTCACCGTTTGCGCCGGCTCATCACCATTCGACCACGACCTTTTTCGCTTGACATTGTCGCAAGTGACCAGTAACCATCCGCTTCAGAAATTGATCGATAAAGCAGCGATTCGCAGATGGAAATTCGTTTATTTTTTGAGGTTTTTTGTGTTAACTCATGTGGAGCCCAAACATCGAGCTTTTTTTGTATGCAGCCTTCTTTAAATAAATCCAAACGATTTTTTGTGCAATTTTTAGCTCCTGGGCAATAGAAACAGTGCTTACATGACGGTCAGACTCGACGATTTCCATTATTTTATCGTTATTTTCTACAATTGACCTTCCAGAGCGTGGTGCATCTTTGACATCAAAATTACCATGTCTGCATGTCTGCACACAAATGCATGCATCTTGTAATATATCGGCTATAAGAGCGATACATTATCATTGTGCATTACCAAACATTCGTCTTTCCCACTGGGATTCTACGTACGAATGTATGTAAACGAGTATGCGTGTGGACACAGCAGGCAAAAAGTTTCTTACTCACGTTCGTATTTTCAACTGCTCAACTTATTTAATTTTACCACTTTCCATATTCATTCATATGCCCATATAATTGTATATAGATAGATGTACAAACATCATATACACGCCCACAGCACCTTTTTTTTCATTCTGGTTTTCTATAGCTCAAAAAAGTTTACGGGGAATGAAAGAATATGAAAATCTTAGTTAGCAAAAAAAAAGAATAAAAATGCTTTGTCAAAATTGTCACAAAAGTTATATGATGTTTGTACATTGGCGATGAGTAAGTCATTGCCTTTGTGGGTAGTGTATGTTGACGTAATGATATAATTGCCAAAATATTGTTACGTTTTGTTCTATTTTATACTTTTTCAAATTTATTTTTGTAAAGTTACTAGTTTCAGTCAAATATTCACTGCATATATTTTTGGTACTTAATGTAGCAAATCTAAAAGTAAATGCAAGCGTCAGTCGTTAAATTAATTGACAACCAGCATACCCATTTTCAAACAATATGCCAAAGATTTTATTACTTTACATTAGGTTACGTTACCTTCGGCAGTCCTTCCAATGAAAGACCTCACCTAGGCCAAAAAAGGAGCATTGAGATTCCAATTATGCCCCTTGAATCAATCGGAACTATTTATAAACCACAGAAGATTTCTACTGGAACTTCTGAGAGTGGTGCCAGGTTATTTAGGTAAAAATAACCTAGATATATATTCCTTCCAATACAAAGTGCAAGGAAGTTATATATCAGGTGCATGTCTGTCTTCAGTTCATATTCATTTGTCCAACTTCTGCAGAAATCATTTTCCAATCCTGACTGCCTACGAGGTAATTACCCGTAACCACTCCTACAATTGCAGAGATGCCTCGTTTGTTCAGATTAATGAGTGTCTTAGTACAGTTTTTGTTAACTGTTGGCCTGAAATGCTTCGCCGTTCCACAGATGGGGGGTTCTATCAATTTTCTTTAGACAGGATCTGCGGCAGTACAAAGCGACCTTAGAGCGATTGAATTTTTTGGTATTTTTTCAAGATTTTTTCATTTTTGTGCCATCCATCAGACACCAAAATCAAGACACAAAATCACACAACAGCACATCAAATTGTTCGTCTTTCGTCGATTATACTCACATTGGTACACACACTCATCTACGCGAGTGTATTTGTTGTTGCTTTTGCTCTCGTTTTTCGAAGGAAGAGAAAGACTAATCAAATTTCTGATTTTCTCTTCTGCCTTCCATATACAAAACAAATTCACACATGAGTAGTAAGGCGGATCGAATTATATGTCGACAAAAGTTCCACAAATTGTATAGCAAAAACTGAAGCTACCATAGAAACTAGGTATATATTCTCAACATATCACAGGTTTAAAATAAATTTTTACTACCCGCATTTGAGGAATAAGTATGTCTATCTATTCCAAAATAATGTGTTAAAATGTTTTGTATGGAAATAAATATTTATTAGTGGTCGAAATTGATTTTGGACATATGGTATGTTGGGAAAATATACCTGGAATCGGTGATAGTCTGAAATTTGTCGTTTTTTTCCGCCACACAAATTCGATACGCCTTATTACGCATGTGTGAGTTTGTTTTGCATATGGAAAACAAAATAGAAAATCAGAAATTTAATATCCTTTCTTTTCTCTGTGGATATCGAGATATTGAAATCTGGTGCTGCTAATTACCATGTTTCGTGTTGCGGCGAAGTCGATCAGCCTCATTCCGATATCGGAAGTGTTATGGTGGAAGCTGAATTTTCCGACAGATGAACCAAATGTACCTGCTTCGCCTGGCATTAAAGACGCCAAGCTTTAAAATCTTTTCGATATTAAATTTGTTATGCATCAGCCGAGTATTGAACCACGACCTACAGATCAGAAGGCGAGGACACTAATCACTGAGCTACGGCTATATATATAAAATATAAATATCCTGCAAAAATGCGGGTCCGGGATGTATTCGGGATCAATCGCAAAGGAATATGCGACTAATCTCACTTTTGATCTCTTTATATGGATTGAACTGTTCCCTTTTGTTCGAGCATGTCCTATGAAGAGGCCAATTGTACAATATACCCATATAGCTCCTCGCCGCTGTTCGAAATAAAATAATTTATTTTCATTAATTGTATTATAATTCTCATGTAAAAAAAATATAAAAATTTTTTTTTACGGGTACAGATCAAACAATTTATTTTATTATTATTCCCGAATACTCTCTTTAGAGATTAGTCGCACAATTTTTTGCGGGGCATATCTAAAAATAATAATAATATCAGGTTTAGTAAATACATTATTTTTCCAATAGACGGCTTTAGTAATCTGTATTCCGCGTTGTATAAGTGCGATCGGGTTACGCTAGATGGCGTTGGAAAGATAGGATTTCGTACTAAATAAATTTTCAGACAGTTTTGTGTTTGCTTGACTCAGTATTGTTTGAGCACGCGTCAATGATGGCCATATTTTACAGTTTTTCTTCGATATCCAATCAGATGCAACTTTGGTTTCGTGGATTCCATTCCGGTAATTTTGATGTCAAAGGTGCACCACGCTCTGTAAGGTCAATTGTCGAAAATAACGATAAAATAATGGAAATCGTCGAGTCTGACCATCATATAAGCACTGTTTCTATTGCCATGGCACCATTTTTATTTAAATGGATACAAAAGAAGCTCGATGTATGGGTGCTACATGAGTTAATGAAAAAAAAACCCAAAAAAACCGAGATTCCATATGCGAATCCCTGCTGAATCGTAACAAAATCGAACCATTTCCAGTTTTGCTATGCGTTTGGTGGGATTGGCAGGGAATCATCTACTAGAGATGCTCCTCTACGGCCAAGCTCTTAATTCGAACCTGTACTGTCAACAATTGGACCGTATGAAGGAAGCAATCATCCAGTAGCGGCCAGCTATGGCCAATAGGAGAGGAATTGTGTTCCATCAGGACAACGCCAGGCCACACACAACGATAGTTACTCGTCAGAATTTCTGGGAACTTGGTTGGCAGGTTCTTATGCTTCCACTTTATAGTCCGGACCTGGCACCAAGTGATTACTACCTGTTCCTGTGTATGACGATTGATTTTGCTGGTAAAAAATTCGCACAAGAGAGGATTGTGAAAATCGACTGTCCTAGTTTTTTACCAATAGGGACGAGGGTTTCTATAAGAGTGGCATTAAAAAATTACCTTCAAAATGGAAACAAGTTATCGAACAAAACGGTGCATATTTGGCCTAAATCGGATCATTCTAACTATGCTAAATAAAACTTTAAATTTAATGCAAAAATAATGCATTTCTGTTTACTAGACCTTATTGAATTTTATATATATTATATATAAAATTCAATTTATATGTATATATATATATATATATATATATATATATATATATATAAATATATATATATATATATATATATATATATATATATATATATATATATATATATATATATATATATATAAATAAAAAAAATAAACATGTGGCATTTAAAGCCCCGAAGGGCTCATTGGCCGAGCTTCCCTTCAATTACTGTTGTGCGTGTTAAATTTTGTAGAGTATAAGAAGGGACCTACTTATTTTAGCCGGTTCCGAACGGCAAACCCTTTGCGGCATCACTTTTTCTGAGCTTTGTCACAGAGTTCTTTTAGAAGCTTTTTCATGGCAAGTTGTTACTGTCGGAAGAATTGCCAATTGCTTGCCGACAGGTGGGTACCGTTCGAAAGAAAAATCTTTTCGATATTAAATTTGTTATGCATGAGCCGGGGATTGAACCACGACCTACAGATCAGAAGGCTAACACACTAACCACTGAGCCACGGTGTATACACTGAGTATATATATATATATATATATACATATATATATATATATATATATATATATATATATATATATATATATATATATATATACATATATATATATATATATATACATATATATATATATACATATATATATATATATACATATATATATATATATATATAGATATATACAGTTGTATATACGGCTTCTGCTCTTCCTATTTCCTTCATTCAAAAATGTCCCGTTACAAATTCTTTTTAGCTTTCGCAAAACAAATTTTATTTATTTGCTTGCAGAGCTTTTTGAGTGTGACACGCAATTAGAAACGTTGAATCCGGTTACATTTGAACTACAAGAGTTTTTTATAATTGTGAAAATCAGATAAAATTAACATTTAAAAGAATAAAGAAAGTGTTTTGAATAAAATTAGAATGTCGATAAGATAGTAAATATGGGTAAAACGAAAAGTTGTACTAGACCTTAGAAAAGCAATAATAGAGCTTCAAACCGCAGGATTTTCATATCAGGAAATTGTAAATCAAATGAAATGTTCAAAAGAGATGGTTTTTAATTCTATTAGCCATTTCCGAAAATATAAGACCCATATGAACGTTCTACGCAAGAAGCGACCTCGCAAAACATCGAATTTCATCGACAAAAAAATTAAAAAAATATCACAAATGAACCCAAGAAAAAGTTATGCAGCCACTCAACGGGAGATCCGTTCGGACTACGGAGTCTCCATATCAAAACTTACTGTTGCACTTCGCTTGGTTCAATCTGGCCTTCATGGAAGAATCGCACACAAGAAACCTTTAGTTACGTCTAATCAGTGAAAACGCCGTTTGGAAGTCGCTGAAGAACACGCAGCTTGGACTGAACACCAATGGAAATTTATAGTCTGGAGTGATGAAACAAAAATTAATCGCATAAGTCCAGATGGTAGAATGTATGTAAGACGCCCTACAAATGCTGAACTTGACCCCAAATATGTGTCAAAGCGACATGGCTGTCTCCAGATCAACGAACAAGAAACCAAATTGATCATGTGGTGATTGACGAAAGGCATGCTTCCAGTGTGATGGACGTGAAATCGATCCGTGGAGCCAACATCGACTCGGATCACTTGTTGCAGCTAAGAAGCGCACAAGTTTATGTGTCCCAAATAACAACATAAGTCCCACACGGAAAAAGCTCGACGTCAGTAAGCTGCGATCACCAGAGACAGCAGATGCATTTGCCACTCGACTATCGGATCTGCTTATGCAGAACACTCCCCCAATTGATGATACATGCGCACGGTGGACACATATATCTCACTCCATGACTACTGCTGCCGAGGAGGTAATCGGTTACTACAACAACGCGTGCTGTTAAGGAGCGGTACAGAGACAAAAGGAGTGCAGAGAGACGTCTTTTCGGGCGCAAGAAGTTTTTTTTTTTTTTTTTTTTTTTACAAGCCTTTTTATTGGATCTTTCTAAAATTACTTAGAAACTAACAATATGTAATCAAATCTTACAAACTAAATAAAATTATGTGATATTCCCAACGTTCCATCACAATTTGTTGAGTCACGAGGTATAGCAATTTCACAGCATATTCAGTGTGTCTTTTCTTTTTAATCGACGATGCCCCGTGCTCAGCAGCAATTGCCTAGCAAGGGGATTCGGATGACTGTGTAATTTTTGAATGTAGCTTCTGCAAGACATTGCAACTTCCTCAGAAATTGTGGGTACATTTAAATCTCGATGGATGTTAACGTTCCTCATATACCAAGGCGCGTTTACAATAATTCGCAGACACTTGGATTGTATTCGCTGCAATTTTTCGATATTTGAGGGAGATGCGGTGCCCCAAAACTGAATACCATAAGTCCAGATTGGCTTCAGGATTGCTTTATATAATAGCACTTTGTATTCGAGATTCAACTTTGATCTTTTGTGTAACAGCCACCATAACTGATTAATTTTAAGCTTGATCTGAGTTTTCTTTGCCTCTATGTGATTTTTCCAGGTCAGCCTTCTGTCGAGGTGAATACCCAAGTACTTTATTGAGGAACATTGTGGAACTGATTGGCCATTAATTTTAAGTGGGGGACATGTATCTGGCCTTAGCGTGAAGGTTACATGTACGCTCTTTGATTCATTGACTTTTATACGCCATTTTGCTAGCCAGATTTCGAGAGAATCTATATGAGTCTGCAGGAGTTTAGTAGCTTCTATGGGGTTAGAGCGAGAGCACAATATTGCCGTATCATCTGCAAAGGTCGATATAAATATATGGTTATTGCTGGGCATATCTGAAGTGTATAAGATATACAGTAAGGGGCCCAAAACGCTTCCTTGAGGAACGCCAGCGTGAATATCCAATGGATTTGTTGTGTAATACTTGTGATGTACGAGAAATTGTCTTTTCGTGAGGTGGCTACTAAGCAATGAGGAGACATTTGCAGGCAGTAATAGTTTGAGTTTGTAAATAAGGCCATCGTGCAATACTTTATCGAAAGCTTGAGTGATATCAAGAAAGACAGCTGAGCAATACTTTTTTTCTTCAAAAGTGTTCCTTATCAGAGTTACAATGCGGTGGACTTGTTCTATTGTGCCGTGCTGTTTTCTAAATCCAAATTGATGTTGAGGAATCAGTTGGTTGAGATTAATAAATGGAGTTATATTCATGACAAGTAGCTTTTCGAATACTTTAGAAAGTAGGGGCAGGAGGCTGATAGGTCTGTACGATGCAACTTTTGTAGGGTCTTTTCCTGGTTTTGCTATCATAATAATTTTTGAAGTTTTCCAGCATTTGGGATAGTGTTTAATACGAAGGATAGCATTGAAAATGTGCATCAGATGAATTACTGAAGCCGGAGGTAGCTCTTTTATCATTTTACCGGTAATTTTATCTGGACCAGGTGATTTTCTTGGGTTTAAATCTTTATAAATTGCTTTGAATATGTCCTTTTTTTTAATTTTGAGCGTTATTGAGCAAGGTTGAGAAGTTAATTTTGGTAATGAGGACTGTGAAGAGGGTGGATTGGGTGTAAACACACTTTTTAGGTGGTTTGAAAAGCCAAACCCTTCTCACAGTTGCTTCTAGCCCAATTACCGTCACTCAAACGGATGGGGGAATCAGTGAGAATTGGCCGATTTGAGTTTTTTGCTGATTTCCACAAAGAGTAGTCTGACGCTTCACCAGGTGTTCATTTCGCTATGTGCTCTTCTAACTCTTTGTTGTTTTTATTTTTTAAGGCTTGCTTTAACTTTCGAGTGCAGTGCTGTAGCTGTGTTTTCAGATTCGGTGATCTGAATTCTTGCCATTGTCTTCGGAGTCTTCTTTTCTGTCTTACTAGCAATTCAATATCGGCTGGTGTGTATGGGCTATAGTTTGATTGCTTGCATCCCTTTGTGCAGGTGGCTGAGCTGAGAGCTAATGAGAGCAGCTGGTTGAATTTTTCGAGTGCTGAGTCTACATCGTGTCCATTTCTTAATACAGTACTCAGAGGAAGATGGGAGTTTATATATTTCTTGAATTTTAACCAGTCTATTTTCTTTCTAACGCAATTACCTTGGGGGCTTGGTGATTTTATAGATATTACCGTGGGTGAGTGGTCAGATGATAGATCATAATTACACTCTGTGGAGATATTTTCCATCTGCAAACCTTTGGCGACTCCAAAGTCTATGAGATCGGGTATTTTCCTCTTGTCCGTCGGCCAATATTTCGGTTGACCATTTGAAATAACATCGTAGTTATTTCATAGTGATTAGTAATTAGTAGTTAGTGATGATTGAACATAGTCTTCTGCCTTTTGGAGTTATTAAGCGGGAGCCCCAGTGAGTGTGTTTGGCGTTGAAATTGTCAGCAACCAAGAACTTGCTACCAAGAGTTGAGAAAAATTCTTTATATTGCTGTTCGGTAATACTGTATCTTGGGGGACAGTATATCGCAGATATTACTAGCTTAGAGATGTATTCTTCCAGACATATAGATGTTGCTTGCAAGTAGACGCTACTGAAATCTTCGAGAACATGATGATTTATTCTGCTTTTTATCAATATGGCAGTTCCTCCGCGTGCCTTACCAAGCGGATGATTTGTGGTGTACAATTTGTAATGTGGTATTCGGTAGCAATTTTTGTCAGTGAAATGGGTCTCAGATATCATCATTATGTCGATTTGGCTGGATTCAAGGAATTGAATTAGCTCCAAACGGTGCTGGCTTAAGCCAGCATATCTTGAGACAACTCATGGTCTGGATAGCAATGTTTGGAGTAACATCGATTGATTTTTCATCATTTCTTGCATCATTGCTTGCATTGAGTTCATGAATTGGTTCATATTCTGAATTAGTGTTTGAAGCAAATGTTCAAGGGTACTTGGCTGTTGGGTGGGCAGTGAGTGTTTCTGCTCATTATTTACATTGCTTTGTTGGTGTGTGTTTTGTTTTAACACGCTGTCGTATGAATTGGTTTGATTCTTGTTTGGGATTGCAGAGAAGAATTGTGTTGCATCAATATTTTGTCTCTTACTTGAGTTGGTTATCTGAGTTTGCTCAACTGGTTTTAGAGGTTGATTGCTAGCGGAGAAATTTAGCTTTAGGGTTGTATATACTGGGCAAGAAGTGAGAGTTGGCAGGTGACTTATTCCAACTACCGTGGAATAAGTCTCCTGAGCATCGCATACAAGGTTCTATCGAGCGTATTGTGTGAAAGATTGAAGCCCTTGCTCAACAACCTGATTGGACTTCATCAGTGTGGCTTCAGACCTGGTAAATCCACCATCGACCAGATTTTCACACTGATCCAAATCCTGGAGAAGACCCAAGAAAAACAGATCGACACACACCACCTATTTGTTAATTATAAAGCCGCTTTCGACAGTCCGGTAAGGAATTACCTCTACGCAACAATGTCTGAGTTCGGTATTCCTGCAAAGCTCATTCGACTTTGTAGAATGACACTGCATAACTCCTGTTGTGCAGTGAAAATTGGGAAGGACCTCTCCTCACCGTTTATTACCGAACGGGGTTTCAGACAAGGTGATTCGTTACCGTGCGACTTCTTCAATCTTATTATGGAGAAAATAATACGAGCTGCTGATCTACGACATAATGGCACTATCTACAACGTCAATATCGTCGGAGTATGCCGACGATATTGACATAATCGGCATGAACACGAGAGCAGTCAGTGCAGGATTCTCAGAGTTGGAAAGAGAGTCCCGTCGGATGGGTCTTACGGTGAACGAGAGCAAGACGAAGTATCTAGTGTCAACAAACAAAGAGTCCCGGCGTCTTGGACAGCACGTCACTGTTGACAACTACGCTTTTGAAGTAGTAAGGGACTTTGTCTATCTTGGAACCAGCATTAACAGAAGTAATAACGTCAGCCTGGAGATCATACGTAGGACAACTCTTGCTAACAGATGTTACTTTGGACTGAGTAAGCAATTGAGGAGTCGGGCCCTCTCTCGAAGAACGAAAACTATAAGACCCTCATAATGCCTGTCGTAACATATGGTAGAACCATGAGCTGTACGAGCTGTATGCCGATATTGACATAGTAAAGCGCATCAAAATCCAGCGGCTGCGCTGGCTAGGTCATTTCGAGCGAATGGAAGAACACGCTCCAGCTAAGAAGGTGCTATATTTGGAACCCGCTGAAGGACGACGCAGAAGAGGAAGACCTCGGCCTAAATCGATATTCGGTTGTTATGGCCACATAAGTAAGTAAGTATAGAACATGCATAAGTAGATATAATAAAAAATATTCAGATTGCTCATTAAAACCGATTTGGCCATAAAGCGATCATAATTTACTAAATTAGAAGGTTAGCCATGGCTCTTGTCTAATTAGAGTGGCAAATAGCGCTTCTAAAACGCTATTAATGCGCTCCATTTCCGATTGGAATACTACGAACACATTAGGGAAGTCAAGCCGCGATTCCAGGATCCGGGAATAACATCTTTATTTAGGTCCCGAAAATCCCGGCCATATTTGTCAACAATTCCAGGATGTTCGGTATTTTTAATTTCTTATGAAGAATATTAAATGAAGAGAGAAAAATCCTCTTTCATTGCAAAAAAAGCAACATTGAAAAACACTTTGTGTTTGTGGTAGAACTCAGTTTTGTTTTTGTTTCTCGTCGGCAGGTTAATATGCAATAAGTTCAGACCTAGATTGGAAGACAATTATTTAAATAGTTTGGTATTTTCTTGGATTATTTTTCCACAGTAATACAGAGAAGTTAGAAAAAATACAGCTACTTTTGTAAACTCTGCGACGATAATTTATATTGGTTGTTACAACTATATGAAATATTAAAATATATATGAACTTTTTTCAACAACAAAATATATTTGATTGCTTTTTAAATTTTTTTACTTATCTGATAGGTACTCGCTATAGTATTATTAAATGCGTATAAATTTAACTATTGTCTCTTGTTTTGTTACTAATGAAATAATTTTCACTTTAAATAAAAAAGTATATATAAAACCCATTTATTTATTATTTATTAGGAGCGCTTCCCAAACAACATTGATGCAATTTTTTTAAATAATTTTCTTGCCCTACGATTTAGTTCAGTAAGCGTTTTATTTCAGTAGAGAATATTCCTATGTTTATTTAGCACGTTTTAAGGACAACTATGGTGAAAGGCTGTTATCATTTTTGAAAAAAGGTCATTCGCTTCTTCTGCAAGATCTGATTTCAGCAAGAAATGCTACGTTGAGCTGTTAGCACTTTGTTCCAAATTAAAGTAAAAGATCTCTCAGTTTGTATATCATGGATTTATTATGTGCATATGATCCGACATAGATGTTTCTTGCATACCTACAGCTTGTCTCAAGGCCAGAGCGCTGATGCAATTCTGAGGAGATCTTTGCTGGTGTATCTTCTTTCGATATCTCTTATGGATCTTTGGATTTGGGTCTGACTTAGGTTCTGCCAAATCCGTAACTTTACACTTGCTGGAGACTTTTAATGATATTGACTGAAATTGGGTCTATCGCGATGGTAATTTCCTTCGCAAGTCCCTTACGCACCCTGTTGATCACTCGCCCATCCTTAGTTTTCAGGCTTCCATTTTGCCCATAGAAGAGGTCTTGAATATCTTCGATGGCCGTACTCTCCAGCTCTAGAAAGAATCCAACGAAGATCTGGGTCGCGGTAAATCTATCTCCTGCACAACCTTTAGCCTCGCATCTTTCCACGGCTTTAGTTTAGGCACTGTTGCCTTTAACCAATCCGCTGTGTCGCCGTTGCTGCAAGCTATCACAAGGTATGACGGACGGAAGGTGTATCTATTAAATTTCGGCTTTGCTTTACCAGTCTGCTTCCTACTTATTACATTCAGAATAATATGCTGTCTGGCCTTTAGTTTATCAGTGGACCATATAGTTGTAGACTAGTCGGAAGATATAGTGCCCAACTTCGTACTGCACGCTGCATCTTTGTAAGACTACTGCTTCTAACCTTTTGGTTTCAGTGACCACAGCTGTTATCATAGGTAGCTCTTGAAATGCCAGAAGACTTTGCTTATATCTACACCGTCTCCATTTTTCTTCTTATCATTTACTTCATTATGAATAAATATCGAATTAACTACCATAATAGTCTAAAAATAGAAAATTGACAATTTCAATTTGTCTTCACTTTAAATTCCAAATACGTAAGTAATATTTAATTTTAACCTTGAATTGTAAAAGCTGTTCAATTTTAACCTCCTAGTAAAAGCAAAGACCGCCAGTAAAAGTGATGAGTAAAGCAAACCACATACACCTACACAAAGAACACACAAAACCATAAAACAGACGGTAAACAATTTTCCCAAAAGAAAAAGAAAGAAATTATTCTGAAAACAAATTATACACAACGAAACGAGATGGAAGGTAGAAAGCTGTAAATTTTCGCTTTCAATGCGTTCTTTCACCTTTGCATTGCTAAGTAGTCTAAATTGAGGCTATCAAGTTTTTGGAGTTATCGATTCAAGTACAAATCTATTTAGAAATGTAAGTGTCGTCTGCGTACGTGTGACATACTTCACATATACATACGTAAACTCTCAACATGCATAGGTACTCTCCAACAAGCATTTCTGTGTTTTAAAAGACACCTTCAAGTAAATTTGCTTTGGTTTTTTATTAAGCTAACTTTATGTTTTTAAAATATGCCTTTTATAAGTGTTGGATGCATTATGCTTATTACAAGTTTAAAAAGTAAACTTTTTGTAAGCGTTGATAGAAGATATTTATAAATTACTTATCTATATAAGCGAAATTCAAACGCTTGCGACAAAAAAAAGAGAAGTACCGATATTTTTTTACAAGAAACATTTTTTTTTATTATACATTTTCTTTATTTATTGAATCTATTCCTAAAGAATCTAACAATAAATTTTAAAATCTTAATCTAATTCAACAACAGTAGCTCCTTATTATCTAGAGCAATGTTTTTTGTACGATGCTCTTCTTTTTATTGGAAGGCTGGTAGGTCCTTTCTCCGAAGGCGCGAAGTATAGCAGGTATTGAGCAAGGTTCTTGCTAGTGTGTTCGGATGTCTTTGTAGTCTTCTAGTATATTTTTGTCTAGTGTTTTTAACTTCAATTTCTACCATTGGGATATTTAAGTCATTGTGTATACATTCATTTCTAATATACCATGGTACACCAGTTATCATCCTTAACATTTTAGACTGAGATCTCTGTATGATTTCAATATTGCTATTACTAGTGTTCACCCATGATTGAATTCCGTAACTCCAAATTGGCTTTATTATGCTGTTGTACAGTAGGACCTCGTATTTCAAGTTTAATGGTGATCTGAAATTGATGAGCCAGTGCAGACAAGAAGCATTTAATTTCATCTGAGTTCTTTTTGCTTCGATGTGCTTGCACCATGTAAGCCGTCTATCTAAGTTTATCCCTAGGTAGGTGACTTCATTTGTATGAGTTATGGCGATATTATTTAGTGTAACTGTCGGTCATGTGCTTTTGTTAAGTGTGAACGTTACATGTTAACATTTGGACTCATTAACTTTTATGCGCCAGTTAGATAACCATTTTTCAACAAGTACTAAATGCTCCCCTAAATCTGTGGATGCCTTAATTGGGTTGGGTTAGCAGTATCGTCAGCAAATGTAGATGTCAACAACCGTGCATCTGTTGGTAGATCGGAAGTATATAATACATATAGAATGGGGCCAAGAACGCTACCCTGTGGAACTCCGGCTTTGATATTGAATTCTTCTGTGGAAAAGTCTTTATATTTTACAACAAAACGACGGTTATCTAGGTATGATTCTAGTATTTGGTGGGTGCTTTCTGGTATAAGTTTTCTTATTTTATATTTTAGCCCTTCATGCCACACTCTATCAAATGCCTGAGCAACATCGAGGAATATAGCTGAACAATACTCTTTGTATTCAAATGCTTTCCGTATCTCATTGGTAATTCTGTTGACCTGCTCGATCGTCCCATGTTATTCGCGAAATCCAAATTGGTGCTGAGGAATTATGTCACGTTCTTCAAGATGAGGTCTGAATTTGGCTAACAGCAGTTTTTCAAATAATTTTGAGAGACATGGTAGCAAGCTTATGGGTCTGTAGGATGGCGGCAATGTTTTATCTCTTCCTGGCTTTAGGATCATTGTTACTTGTGATTTTTTCCATTGGTTAGGAAAGTAGCCCAGTTTTAGCATTGCATTAAACAAAACCACTAAAAATAATACAGCTGCCGTTGGAATTTCAATTAGCATTTTTGATGTGATGCCATCGAAACCAGGAGCTTTCTTTGGATTAAGCTGGTACTTAATAATCTCGTGGATTTCTTTGGATGATATTTTGAGGGGAGTGAAGCCACTAGTTGCAGTGCTATGTGGAGGGATTCTGAAGTCGTTTGCGGGCGGATTGGGCTGAAACACATTACATAAATGTATAACAAATGTGTTGGCTTTTTCTTCTTCAGTGCGTGACCAATTTCCGACATGATTTCGGATTGGAAATTCTGCATCAAGTGGCGTTTTCAGCTTTTTGTAAGAGTTCCAAATCGAATTTGTTTTGGTAGTCATAGGAGAAAGCTTTTCGATACACTTTAGCTGATCAAATTCCTCATCCTGTTTTAATGCTTCTTTCAGAGCTCTTTCAGCACACTTAAGTCTTTGTTTTGATGCAGGTGACCGGCATGTCTGCCATTTTCTACTACGCCGGCGCTTTTCATTAACGAATTTTTCAATTTGGGTGTTGGTGGCTATACGAATATTCGTTTGTTTTTGGTAATCACGTGGGGTTGAAACTATTGCAGCAGTAGTGAGCATGGTATTGATGATGTTTAGATTATCATCGATGTCGATCTCAGACTGGATTACAGGACTGGTGTTGATATGACTACTTATATACTTTTTGTATTTCAGCCAATCTGTTTTTGGGGATGTCAGCCTAAATGGCAGTTTTGACAATGGAGGGCGTTCATTTAGATAAAATAATACAGGAGAGAGATCTGAGGATAGTTCGTAACTTATTTCGGCAGTGACAATATTTCGATTAAGATTTCGAACGACTGCAAAATCAATCAAATCAGGAATTTTCGAGATGTCGTCCAATATGTTGGCTGGCCAGTAGACACGAAATTGAGCATGTTTTGTTATACAGTTGCCTTCCTTTAGGATTTATTAAACGAGAGCCCCAATACGTATGTTGGGCGTTATAATCACCAGCCGCCAAGAATCTCTTTCCTAGCTTGTCAAAGAATTCTTTATATACTATTTCGCTTATTGAAAATCGTGGTGGACAGTGAGAGTGTTATATTTTTTTTAAGGCATTGTAGACATATTGAAGTAGCTTGTAAGTAGTTTCTTGAATATTCTTCAAAAGAATAATGTTTAATTCTGCTTCTAATGAGAATGCCTGTACCACCATGTGCTTTGCCGTCAGGGTGGTTTGTGCTATAGAATGTGTATCCTGGTATATTGAAGTTGTACTTGGTTGTAAGGTGTGTTTCAGCTAGAAGCATTACATCAACATTTTTACTATCTAAGAAATGCTTTAGTCAATTTTGTGGTTATTAATACCGTTTTTAATACCGTTTGCATTCCAAAAGCAGATCTTAAGGACACTCATTTTTTATTTAATAGAGCTTGTAACATTTGATTTTGCGCTTTAATCAGTTCTTGAATCATAGTTTGCATATTAGACATAAATTGTGTCATGCATTGCGTTAAATTGTAAATCATAGATTCAACGGTTCCATTGGGCTGGGAAATTGGTTCTTTTGCATGTTGCTCAGTTTGTTTTAATACATTGGCGTACGAAATATCAGAAAATTTTGGAATATTTGCGTTGTTTTGTGTAACATCACTTTGAATTTTTGTAGCCACTTGGGAGTGAGTTGCCTGACTCTGATTAGACCTGTTTTTTAATTCCCTATATACAGGACAGCCTCTATAGTTTGCTCTATGGTTACCATTGCAATTACTGCATTTCTTAGTATTTGGGTCGTTTTTGTTAGAAGTACATGCTGATGTCTGATGGAGATCTCCACATGCTACACATACGCTTCTTAAGGTGCAATAGCTTTTAGTATGGCCGAATTCCTGACAATATGTGCATTGTACAGGGCCTTTACGCTTATGTGGTTCTTCCACTGTAATTTTACGGTTAAGCAAGTATCGCATTTAGTAAATAGGATGTGTTTCATTCTTTTTTAATTTTTTGAATTCGGGAATCAATTCAACTTTAAACATTGGCTGTGGGACCTTATTTTTATTGACCATATTTATAACTGTTATTATTGGAAAGCCTTTTTCTTCCAGTGCTTCCTTTATATCATTTGGTTCTACATTCGGATCTATACCTTTGACGATAACAATAAGACCTTTGGACTTTTTGAGCTGATATGTGTAAAAGTTTTTGTTGTTTTCATTGAGAAATTTGGCAATGGCGCGGTAATTGTTTTCATTATATATTTGTATTTTTGTCTCTTTAATGTTTCCTTTCGTTAGCGACACGATGCGATTAAAAGTGAAATGTACTCGTAAGTGATTTGTGTACAACAGTAAAAATAATACAAATTGTTAGGTAAATAAGAAATTAAATAAATAAACTCTTCTCGCCAAGGATATAATTATGACTGACGTTGAACTTGAAAAAATGTCGTGGAGAGGAACCAACATAAAACGTGTGCTCGCAGCTTAACTTACAGAAATTTTAAAGAGAGCAATGACATGAACTGAAGAGCAGATGCTGTAAATTAACAAAACTAATTAACATATTGTTACGTTTTTATTCTGTGAGCGTTTAATTCTATTTGAATTACTTTGTTCGATCACTGGATTCTGTTAATAATGACTGCAATACTTATTCTATGCAACTATTACAGCAACAATTTATTTAAGAATCTCTATTTACAATCAATTCTGTTTACAATCAACTATTTACAATAACACTCTAATGTACTTGCAACTTTTGCCTCTGTATCAATGTTTTCGCAATCACGCAATCACGGAATTAGATTGATTGTCACTTCTCAACACTGGCTCTATTTATACTCTGTTGGCAACACCCCAGAATCTTCCTTTATCGAGATTCTTCTCTTTCTTTCTCGTTGGCTTGTTCTGGTTATTGCTTATTTCTTTTTGCTGACATTCGTTTCGATGCTGCCAATAGTGTCAGTCACAATAGTGATGAGTAACCAACTATCGATACTCGTTACACTGCCCTCCTCTTAACCTTGTTCGTCCCGAACAAGTTTTTATACTTCCCCTCGATATGGCGCAAGTCGCTCCAAGTGCACTACTTTAAACTTTACTCTTTTATTCCAGGCACGTTGAATACGATACACTACGTCATTTATCTTTGCTATAATCTCATATGGCCCTTCCCAATGAGTCTCTAGTTTAGGGGACAGGCCGTTCTTTCGTTGTGGATTATGAAGCATTACAAGTTCTCCTTCATAGAACCCTTTTGAATTTGCTTTCAAGTCATACCTGGCCTTCATCTTATCGCTTATCATCTGCGACCGCTCTCTGATGAACCGATGTACTTCATCCAACTGTTCCTGCTTTTCGCTAGTATAATTACCTTCGGTTGATCTCGTTGGTGTTACGACTCCAAACTTTAAATCAGCTCTCAGTTTCCAACTCGTTTCCAAAAATTGCCATTGCCGGTGTAGTAGCCGTCGTATCATGTTGTGCGCATCGATATGCCATGAGGAACATTGGTATATGTACATCCCAGTCTCTTTGGTATTTATCTACGACTTTTCTCAAATATTCCTCCAAGGTACGGTTAAATCGTTCTACCATGCCATCAGATTGTGGATGCAAAGGTGTTGCACGAGTTTTGTATATACCCAGCATACGGCATATCTCTTGGAATACAACTGATTCGAAATTTCGACCTTGGTCTGAGTGTAATTCCATCGGTACACCAAAACGAGTAATCCATTGGTTGACGAATACATCCGCAACTGTACTAGCTTCTTGGTTTGGAATGGGGTATACTTCAGGCCACTTACTGAAGTAATCTATAACCACCAGAACATACTAGTTTCCTGCGTTGCTTATTGGAAATGGTCCAGCTATGTCCATAGCAATTCGCCCAAATGGAGCACCCACGGTGTATTGGTGCATCATACCTCGACTTTTCTTAGTGGGACCTTTGGCCATTGCACATTGCGTACACTTCCGAATCCAATCAGCGACATGGTCATGACATCCAACCCAATAAAATCGTTTCTTTATTTTCTCGACGGTTTTGGTGATTCCCAAATGCCGTCCACAGTGATACTCAGCTATCACTTCATTTATTCTTGCCTTGGGTACCACTAGTGTATCATTAGTGATTTTTCCATCTTCACTTTCCCATGCTCGGAATAAACATCCGTCTCGTAAGTGCAGGCTTTGCGACAGCGCCCAGTATGCCTTTGCTATTGGACTCTCATTAGCCATTTCTTGCCAATCTGGACGTATGGTCTGCTCCTTGTATTCCATAATCTTTACGAGATCTGGGTCGTTCCGCTGATCTTGTTGCACTCGTTCGGTGGTCCATGAATCCTCCGGCAATATATTCGTAAGTCGTATGTCGACAATGTGCTCCTTGCTCTCCACTCGAGAACTATGTTTACATTCCATTTTGCAAGGACGACGAGATAGAGCATCCGCGTTGCGTCATGTCCTCCTTTACGATGTTCGATGGTAAAATCATAAATCTGCAGACTTTCAATCCAGCGCGCCAATTGTCGTTCTGGGTTTTTAAATTGCAATAACCACCTTAGCGTTGAGTGGTCAGTTCGTATATGAAATGACTGACCGTACAAGTATTTATGGAAATACTTTACACATTAATTTCTTTCTGGCTTCGACAGGATTTTACTGTAGTATGCTATTACTTTTTCTTGCCGATCTATGATCTGAGAGAGCACACCACCTATTCCATAGCCACTCGCATCTGTGTCCAACACAAACTTTTGTCCAGGTACTGGATACGCTAATATTGGTGCTGAATAGAGTCTATCTTTCAGTTGTTCGAATGCAATTCTATACAATATAAATAGAGCCAGTGTTGAGAAGTGAGAATCAATCAAATTCTGAACGTGACTGCGCAAACATCTATACAGAGGAAAAAGTTGCTAGTACATTAAAGTGTTATTGTAAATAGTTGATTATAAACTGAGTCGATTGTAAATAGTGTTTATTAAAATAAATTGTTGCTGTATATAGTTGTATAAAATAAGTGTTGCAGTTATTATTAACAGAGTCCAGTGATCGAACAAGGTAATTCAAATAGAATTAAACGCTCACAGAATAAAAACGTAACAATTGGTGTCAGAAGTGGGATTCTGTAAAGATGGTGAAAATTGACCAACTAAAAGTGGACCAGCTTAAAAAGCTGTTGGTAGAGATGAATCTATCGTCATCAGGTGCAAAGGCGGAACTGCTGGTGAGGCTGAGGCAAGCTATGGAGGCTAAGGGAATTAATGTAGAAGAACATAAGTTCTTTGAGGAAGCCGATATACAAGCAGTTGTGCATGCTGAGGAAGAGAGCAAAATAGATTCGAGTGGTCAACTCATGGATTTCATGAAAACTATAATGCTGCAGCAACAACAACAGCTACAAGAAAATGCGTCTCGCCAAAAAAGCATTATGGGAGAATTCCAGAAAACAATTGACTCCAAGCTTCAAGAACATTCGGCTCGTCAAGAACATGTCATCGAAAAACTACAAAAGGGAATTGAGATTAGATTTCAGGAAATTTCCGGAGCTATTAATGACAAAGTCACAGAGCTGAAAGAACATGTGGATGATTTGGATGATAAGCTGAAGGAACATGTAGACAGACATGATGACCTGGAAGAAAAGCTTGAGAAATTAGAGCGCGAACTTAATAAAATAAAAATAAGTGGAGCAACCACATCAGTGATAAGAGAGTCAACTACAATTAAACTAAAGCCACCAACATTTGACGGAAGCACGCCATTCAATATCTTTAAGCTTCAATTCGAGACAACAGCTTCGAAGAATCAATGGGATGATAACGACAAGACTGCTGCTTTAATAGTCGCATTAAAAGATAATGCTTCCGAAGTGTTACAGATGATTCCAGAGAAAGGTCGTGGTAGCTACCAATCACTGATGGACACACTCCAGCGGAAATATGGAAATGAATACAAGAGTCAATTACATCGAGTGGAATTGAGATCGCGAGTGCAACGGAGTAATGAGAGCCTTCAGGAATTCGCTTCCGATATTGAGCGCTTATGTCATCTAGCGTTCTCCGGTAATTCGGAAGAGTTCGTCGAAAAAATAAAAATAGAGGCATTCATAGATGGCATACGTGATGGAGAGACAAAGCGTGCCCTAGTCATGTCACCAAGGAATACTTATGCCGAAACAGTCAGTAGTGCCTTGACGTTTGAAGCCGCCAGTTTGATGTGTCGACCAATGCCACGGGTACCCCAACTAGAAACAGAAACAGCAGATCCGGTTGAAGCAGTGTGTCAGGCATTCAAATCTGTAGTTCAGCCTGAAGGAAGAACAACAGGTCGACGCGAAAACAAATTTACTGGTAAGTGCTTTATTTGCGACAAACCAGGACACATGGCGCGTGACTGCCGTCTACGACGAAAGCGATCAAGATCGAATTCTCCAGGAAGACAAAAGAAGGAGAATAAGATGGATAGCGATCGCTCCACTAACACAAATCCATCGTTAAACTAAATCGAGTCAGTTCAGCGGGGCGTGAACTGACTCCAACAGTGGGATGCCCCATCATTCACATTTCACAACTACAGCGTGTGCCAAGCAGCTTGACTATTGATGGAAAATTGGACAATATGGAATTCATGTTAACCCTGGATACTGGTGCATCACATTCTATAATCAAGAGCGATTTGGTAAAGACGTTTGAGCCTTTAATGGGAATAAAATTGCGTACAGCAACGG
The DNA here is from genome assembly GCA_963854835.1 of Megamerina dolium. NCBI lineage: Eukaryota > Metazoa > Arthropoda > Insecta > Diptera > Megamerinidae > Megamerina > Megamerina dolium. The sequence goes on along the minus strand of OY978526.1, from coordinate 54,970,167 downwards.
GTGAGGATGCACAAATTCTGGGCAAGATAAAGAAACGAGTATCTATTGGAAATTGCACATGGGAACATGAATTCATTGTGGCCGACATCATCGATGACGTAATAATTGGTGTTGATTTTATGATTGACAACGGATTTACGTTAGATTTAAATCAACGGATACTGCGCTATGCAAATGTCGAATTACCATTGAACATCGGTTACAAGCGGAGTGGAAACATCAAACGAGTACTGGCATATCAACGCCAAGAAGTTCCAGCAAAATTAGAAGCGGTGATTTGGGCACAGATAAATGTGTATGATGGGACAGGCAAGTTGTGGTTAGTGGAAGCAGATAAAGAAATACAAAATAAAAACATCATACTTGGTAGGACGTTAGTAGAACCTAAAGAAAATGGAATAGTACCGGTGCGAATATTAAATCCAACTAATACATCTACAGTTGTGAAGAAAGGAATGGTGATTGGTCATTGCCAGGAAGTTACTGCCGAAGTAGACTGCGAAAAGGGTTCGTCGATAAAATGTGGAAGATCAAGAAGTGTCAGAGCGGAAATAAAAGCACAGATGGAAGAATGGGCAGGTGTGCTTACCATCCAGCAAAAAGAAAAGGCTTTACAACTATTGGAGAAGTATAGTTCAATCTTTTCTTCAAATGGAAAAACTGGAGGACGAACAACCATCGTGAAGCATCACATTGACACCGGTGATTTTAGACCAATTCGTCAAACACCACGACGAGTTCCATTGGCCAAAAGAGACGAAGCCATTAAGCTGATTACCGATATGCAGAAAGAAGGTGTTATTGAACCATCAGCGAGTCCATGGAGTTTACCAGTTGTGCTGGTAAAGAAGAAGGATGGAAGTACTCGATTCTGTGTTGATTACAGAAAGCTGAATGATATTACGAAAAAAGACAGCTATCCACTGCCAAGAATCGATGACACTCTGGACACACTATCTGGTGCGAAGTGGTTCTCAACTCTTGATTTGCAAAGTGGCTACTGGCAAGTGGAACTTGGTAAGGAAGACAAAGAGAAAACAGCTTTCAGTATTGGCGATGGTCTATGGCAATTTACAGTCATGCCATTTGGTTTCTGCAATGCGCCAGCTACTTTCGAACGTTTGATGGAGCGTGCATTCAGAGGACTACACTGGAAAACGTGCTTGGTGTACCTCGATGACATTATTGTGATGGGAAAAGATTTTAACGACCACCTGGAAAAGTTGAAAGAAGTATTTGAGCGTATACAATCAGCAGGGCTTAAACTGAATATGAAAAAGTGTTCATTCTTCAGGCAAGAAGTTGAATATCTTGGTCATAAAGTAACAACAGAAGGGGTACATACCGACGAGGAGAAAGTAGCAGCAGTTCAAGAATGGCCTATTCCGTCGAATCTTCACGAGCTAAGAAGCTTCCTAGGCTTATGCACTTATAGACGATTTGTTCCTGGATTTGCAAACATCGCCAGCAGTCTGCATGAGTTGACAAGAAAGAACAAACCATTTGTGTGGGGCGAGGATCAACAGAAAGCATTCGAACAGCTGAAAGAAAAACCCTGTTCAGCGCCAATATTAGCGTATCCAATACCTGGTCAAAAGTTTGTGTTGGACACAGATGCGAGTGGCTATGGAATAGGTGGTGTGCTCTCTCAGATCATAGATGGGCAAGAAAAAGTAATAGCATACTACAGTAAAATCCTGTCGAAGCCAGAAAGAAATTACTGTGTCACACGAAGAGAGTTGCTCGCAATACTGGAATGTGTAAAGTATTTCCATAAATACTTGTACGGTCAGTCATTTCATCTACGAACTGACCACTCAGCGCTAAGGTGGTTATTGCAATTTAAAAACCCAGAACGACAATTGGCGCGCTGGATTGAAAGGCTGCAGATTTATGATTTTACCATCGAATATCGTAAAGGAGGACATCACGGCAACGCGGATGCTCTATCTCGTCGTCCTTGCAAAATGGAATGTAAACATTGTTCTCGAGTGGAAAGCAAGGAGCACATTGTCGACATACGACTTACGAATATATTGCCGGAGGAGTCATGGACCACCGAACGAGTGCAAGAAGATCAGCGGAACGACCCAGATCTCGTAAAGATTATGGAATACAAGGAGCAGGACATACGTCCAGATTGGCAAGAAATGGCTAATGAGAGTCCAATAGCAAAGGCATACTGGGCGCAGTTGCAAAGCCTGCACTTACGAGACGGATGTTTATTCCGAACATGGGAAAGTAAAGATGGAAAAATCACTTATGATCTTCTAGTGGTACCCAAGGCAAGAATAAATGAAGTGATAGCTGAGTATCACAATGCCTCCAGTGGACGGCATTTGGGAATCACCAAAACCGTCGAGAAAATAAAGAAACGATTTTATTGGGTTGGATGTCATGACCATGTCGCTGATTGGATTCGGAAGTGTAAGCAACGTGCAATGGCCAAAGGTCCCACTAAGAAAAGTCGAGGTATGATGCACCAATACACCGTGGGTGCTCCATTTGGGCGAATTGCTATGGACATAGCTGGACCATTTCCAATAAGCAACGCAGGAAACTAGTATGTTCTGGTGGTTATAGATTACTTCAGTAAATGGCCTGAAGTATACCCCATTCCAAACCAAGAAGCTAGTACAGTTGCGGATGTATTCGTCAACCAATGGATTACTCGTTTTGGTGTACCGATGGAATTACACTCAGACCAAGGTCGAAATTTCGAATCAGTTGTATTCCAAGAGATATGCCGTATGCTGGGTATATACAAAACTCGTGCAACACCTTTGCATCTACAATCTGATGGCATGGTAGAACGATTTAACCGTACCTTGGAGGAATATTTGAGAAAAGTCGTAGATAAATACCAAAGAGACTGGGATGTACATATACCAATGTTCCTCATGGCATATCGATGCGCACAACATGATACGACGGCTACTACACCGGCAATGGCAATTTTTGGAAACGAGTTGGAAACTGAGAGCTGATTTAAAGTTTGGAGTCGTAACACCAACGAGATCAACCGAAGGTAATTATACTAGCGAAAAGCAGGAACAGTTGGATGAAGTACATCGGTTCATCAGAGAGAGGTCGCAGATGATAAGCGATAAGATGAAGGCCAGGTATGACTTGAAAGCAAATTCAAAAGGGTTCTATGAAGGAGAACTTGTAATGCTTCATAATCCACAACGAAAGAAAGGCCTGTCCCCTAAACTAGAGACTCATTGGGAAGGGCCATATGAGATTATAGCAAAGATAAATGACGTAGTGTATCGTATTCAACGTGCCTGGAATAAAAGAGTAAAGTTTAAAGTAGTGCACTTGGAGCGACTTGCGCCATATCGAGGGGAAGTATAAAAACTTGTTCGGGACGAACAAGGTTAAGAGGAGGGCAGTGTAACGAGTATCGATAGTTGGTTACTCATCACTATTGTGACTGACACTATTGGCAGCATCGAAACGAATGTCAGCAAAAAGAAATAAGCAATAACCAGAACAAGCCAACGAGAAAGAAAGAGAAGAATCTCGATAAAGGAAGATTCTGGGGTGTTGCCAACAGAGTATAAATAGAGCCAGTGTTGAGAAGTGAGAATCAATCAAATTCTGAACGTGACTGCGCAAACATCTATACAGAGGAAAAAGTTGCTAGTCCATTAAAGTGTTAATGTAAATAGTTGATTATAAACAGAGTTGATTGTAAATAGAGTTTATTAAATAAATTGTTGCTGTATATAGTTGTATAAAATAAGTGTTGCAGTTATTATTAACAGAATCCAGTGATCGAACAAGGTAATTCAAATAGAATTAAACGCTCACAGAATAAAAACGTAACAATATTTTGAAATAAGATCACATAATAGTAAATATTTTTATAAATGAATTTTATATATAGATAAAAAATTTGTAAACGACATTTTGAAGTTTAACAACTTCTAAGTTAGCGTACAACGGACCAAATTGTTGAATCAGTAGTAAATGTTTGTAAACGGTGTAAAAAATTTCTATATGTACTCATATGTGAACGTAGTTTAATATCCACAGAACTGATTGTTTGGTAGTGCTACATAGTTAAGTTGTAAATAGATTCACTGCGCCTGCAAAATTGTATCACTACGTCAAGATGGTGTCTGCAGCAAAAATTGCGATGATGACTGTGCTCGGAACAATTTGAACGGGATGATGAAAACTTCAAATCGATATTCGGTTGTTATGGCCACATAAGAAGAAGAAAAAGATGAAAACTTCAAAATTTCATCAAAAAACAACTTTAATAATTCGTTTCACGAATTAATTAATTTTTAGTACTTCGAGCGAAAAAGAAAACAAACAAGCTAAATAGAATTATTTCAGGGTTGCTATTGCTTTGTATCATTTCGTTGCATGTCAAAATAGAAAAATGGGGTTCGCAAGTAATTAATTGCCGATTAGAATCCAAATATTTAGCTTTTTAACGAATTTCATACGATTCAAATGTTTCTCAATCGCTGTATGTGACACATTTAACTTCCCTGCTATCTCTTATACAGTTATATGACAATCCGACTCGATTATGGCTTTAATTTGAACATCATCAAGCTCAGCTGGTGGACCTGATCGTTGGTTACCTTTGAGTGAAAAATCTCCGGAACAAAATTTGTCTGACCAATTCCGGAGCTGTCTTTCTTTTAAGGCCTCCTCACCATACACATCACGTAACTTTTTACCAGCTTGCTCTACGTTCTGTGCTTTACGGAAATAGGAAAGAAAATTATGACAATTATTACACTTTGCACTCTATATTAAAACTGACGGCAAAGTAATACCTCTTAGGTTTCAAAAAAGTTGCCATTTATTTACTACTTTAGTACCAAGTACTTAGTACACAAAAGCATTCGTTTAAATTGAAGCACTGAAATTTTCGCTCAAACTTACAGAGTTTGTGTAAACCACTTCCCATACAAAATTTGACAGCTCTTATACGAGCTCGTAAGTTTACGAGGTTTACGTGGTTTACGAGGCATTTAAGCGTTTAGATAAGAACCCTTAATAAATAATTATTATTGACATTAATAACCCTAGTTTTATTTGATAATAGTTAAGTTAAATTTTACAGAAATATGATCTGATATTTAAATTTATAGATTCCAGCTTCTAATGAATCTCCCAAACGAGAATATAAGATTTTGTCTGTGGCTCGATCATAGAGACACCTTTCCATGTCGAATATCATGCTATTTCCAAGAGACGAGAGAAGCCTAATGTGGCCTATGAAATTCTTAAGTACCGAATGCCTATCAGAAGTGTTGTGAAAAGAAAAAAGGGACAATAAACCCTTAGATAGCAGTGCAAACCTCATATTATATTAACTTACACATTTTATGAACGGAAATTTTCGGAGATTGTGCCAGTTAATATTACTATCAAAAAATATTGAAGTTAATCGATTAATTGATTATTTGACAATAATTGCAATTATTTTTTTTTGTGCGATTAATCATATGATTAATCAATCGATTAAAAAAATTGTTTGCTATCCCTAGTTATGACATTGTATCCATTATATGAATTTAGCACGTTTTCCCTTCTAGCACATCTTACCCATCATTGCTTTTTAGCCGTCTAGGTAGTGCAACCACCTGCAGAAGACTGGATGCTGTAACTTTGATATGTGTTTTCAAGAGTTGTCTGTGAGCAACGGCATAGCCACGTCGTCAACTGTTGGTATGCCAAGGTCACGGTGGAGATCGGTGTTTCTGATGAAATATGGAGCATTTACGATGCATTGGAGCACTTGATTTTGAAAGCGCTGGATTGTTGCAGTGCATTGAGTGTTGGCACAACTCCAAAATTGTATGTCATAAGTCCAAACCGACTTCAGAATTTGTTTATAAACCATTAATTTGTTGTAGACTGACAGTTTAGAGTGCCTTCCGATGAGGTGGTAGAATTCACTTACTTACTTACTTATGTGGCCATAACAACCGAATATCGATTTAGGCCGAAAATAACATGCTTCGCCAGCCATCTCTATTCTTCGCTAGCTTGCGCCAGTTAGAAATTCCAAGCGCCGTCAGGTTCTCCAGTACTTGGTCTTTCCACCGGAGGTTTGGTCTTCCTCTTCTGCGCCGTCCTCCAGCGGGTTCCGAATATAACACCTTCTTAGCTGGAGCGTGTTCTTCCATTCCCTCGACATGACCTAGCCAGCGCAGTCGCTGGATTTTGATGCGCTTTACTATGTTAATATCGGCACACAGCTCGTACAGCTCATGGTTGTACCTTATTCGGTACTCGCCACCAAAGCAAATAGGTCCAAAGTTCTTGCGTAGGACTTTTCTCTCGAAAACTCCATGCATTCGCTCATTCAAGGTGGAAATTGTCTACGATTCAGCGCCATATGTTAGGACAGGCATGATGAGAGACTTGTAGAGTGTAGTTTTCGTTCTTCGAGAGAGGGCTCGACTTCTCAATTGCTTACTCAGCCCAAAGTAACACCTGTTAGCAAGAGTTATCCTACGCATGATCTCCAAGCTGACGTCATTACTGCTGTTAATGCTGGTTCCAAGATAGACAAAGTCCCTTACTACTTCAAAAGCGTAGTTGTCAACAGTGACGTGCTGTCCAAGACGCCGGGACTCTTTGTTTGTTGACACTAGATACTTCGTCTTGCCCTCGTTCACCGTTAGACCCATCCGACGCGACTCTCTTTCCAACTCTGAGAATGCTGCACTGACTGCTTGCGTGTTCATGCCGATTATGTCAATATCATCGGCATACGCTAACAGCATGACACTTTTGTTGAAGATAGTGCCATTATGTCTTAGATCAGCAGCTCGTATTATTTTCTCCATAATAAGATAGAAGAAGTCGCGCGAAAACGAATCACCTTGTCTGAAACCCCGTTCGGTATTAAACGGTGCGGAGAGGTCCTTCCCAATTTTCACTGCACAACGGGAGTTATGCAGTGTCATTCTACAAAGTCGAATGAGCTTTGCAGGAATACCGAACTCAGACATTGTTGCGTAGAGGTAATCCCTTACCGGACTGTCGAAAGCGGCTTTATAATCAACAAATAGGTGGTGTGTGTCGATCTGTTTTTCTTGGGTCTTCTCCAGGATTTGGCGCAGTGTGAAAATCTGGTCGATGGTGGATTTACCAGGTCTGAAGCCACACTGATAAGGTCCAATCAGGTTGCTGAGCATAGGCTTCAACCTTTCACACAGTACGCTCGATAGAACCTTGTACGCGATGCTCAGGAGACTTATTCCACGGTAGTTAGCGCAAATTGTACGGCACTGGCGGAATTGTACGTAGCATCGCCATTCAGTAACGTGGAGAAGTGTCCCCTCCATAGGCTCAGTACACTCTGGACATCCGTAACCAGATTCCCATTTCCATCACGACAAGAAGAGGCTCCGGGATTTAAACCTCCACTCAGGCGCTTGATCTTTTCGAAGAATTTTCGAGTCTCATTCTTGTCGGTACACATCTCTATCTCCTCACACTCGCGTCTTTCCAACTCCCTCTTCTTGCGCCTGAAAAGACGTCTCTCTGCACTCCTTTTCTCTCTATACCGCTCCTTAACAGCTCGCGTTGCGCCTGCACGCAGAGTTTTTCTGTAGGCGGCGTCTTTCTCTGCGCTAGCGTCGCGACACTCCTGATCAAACCACTCATTCCTCAGAGGCCGGTGGTAACCGATTACCTCCTCGGCAGCAGTAGTCATGGAGTGGGACATATGTGTCCACCGTGCGCATGTATCATCAAGTGAGGGAGTGTTCTGCATAAGCAGATCCGATAGTCGAGTGGAAAATGCATCTGCTGTCTCTGGTGATCGCAGCTTACTGACGTCGAGCTTTCTCTGTGTGGGACTTCTCTTGTTATTTGCGACACATAGGCGTGTGCGCACCTTAGCTGCAACAAGGTAGTGATCCGAGTCGATGTTGGCACCACGGATCGATTTCACGTCCATCACACTGGAAGCATGCTTCCGTCAATCACCACATGATCAATTTGGTTTCTTGTACGTTGATCTGGAGACAGCCATGTCGCTTTGTGGATGTCGAGATGCTGGAATCTGGTACCACCAATTACCATGTTTCGTGCTGCGGCGAAGTCGATCAGCCTCATTCAGTTATCGCAGGTGTTCTGGTGGGGGCTGAATTTTCCGACAGTTTGACCAAAGGTACCTTCCTTGCCCACCCTGGCATTAAAGTCGCCAAGCACGATTTTGATATCGTGGCGGGGGCAGCGGTCATAAGCTTCTTCGAGGCGCTGAAAGAAGCTCTCCTTGGTCACATTGTCCTTCTCATCCGTCGGAGCGTGGGCACATATAAGGCTGATGTTGAAGAATTTTGCCTTGACGCGGATTGTGGCCAGCTGTTCGTTCACAGGCGTGAACTGTGAGACAAGATGTCGTAGTCTCTTGCTGACCAAAAATCCACATCCTAATTCGTGCCTTTCAGCATGGCAACTGTAGTAGATATCACAGGACGCTCTTTTGGAGCAGCCCTGTCCTGTCCATCGCATTTCCTGGAGAGCGGTGATGTCAGCTCTGTATTTTTGGAGGACATCAACCAGCTGGATAGAGGCACCCTCCATATAACGGGACCGGACATTCCAGGTGCATATCCGTAAATCATTGTCCTTTTTTCGTTTGCGGGGGTCATCAACAAAAGCGGTAGTCCTTATCCGAGGCATATTTGTTTTTTTCATTGGGGGGATTTTTTATGTGGCGGGTCCCAAACCCAACGCACAACCTCTAACCGAGGAGATTTTCACCACTCACTTCAGCCGCCTCCCAGCGGGTGCCAGGAAGACGTTGCCCGGTGGTCGCCACATGGAGGGCCCCCATTAATAATAATGAAAGCGCCATCACAGAGTAAGCAGAGCAAGCTATATGACTACCCCTCATTAACAAATAAAGGTATCATCACATAGCGCTCAGATAAAACTACATGACAGCCAGTGAGTTGACTTGCGATAAGTTCAACAAGGATTGCGCTAGCCCCACCCGGTTTAGGCAGTTAGACACGTTACCTTGCGAAAACACCACCAGACCACCAGGTGGTAGAATTTGTTTAGTTTTAAGTCAAGCTCTTCCCATTTTTTCTTAACATGCGCGTTTCAGCGCAATTTGGCATCGAGCGTAATACAGAAGTATTTGGCTTCATTGGCGTGTTGAATTTTTGTGACAACGATATGATTTGGTACATAGTTAGAATTTTTTAGTGAGAAGACTATATGTACAGACTTGTCTTTGTTTAACTTGATGCGGCATTTTTTTGCCCATGAAGCAATTTGATTGACTGTTTCCTGTAGTTTAGCCGTCGCGTCTTCTATATTGTTGTCCATTGCTAGAACTGCGGTATCATGTTGCTGTGACTTGTTGGTTTGTCGAGGGTAGGTCATATGTATACAGTAGATATAGTACAGGCCCATGAATGCTTCCCTGTGGGACGCTTGCGTTTATATTTTTTAGAAATGAGTCGGCGTCTTCGTATTTTACACTGAAGTACCTGTCGTAAAGAAACGATGAAAGCAGCTCACAGTATTGTGTAGGCAATAACGCCCTAATTTTTTGTAGTAATCCTTCATGCCAAACCTTATCCAAGGCTTGCGATACATCTGATTGGCTTCTTCCTGAAGCCAAACTGATGAGTAAGAATCAATTCTCTCATCTCGATTATGGGTAATAAACGTTTTAGCAGTAGTTTTTCAAGTAGCTTTGACATGATTGGCAATAGAGATATGGGCCTATATGAGGATACGTCGTTGGGTGATTTTCCTGGATTGGGTATAATAATTTAAAAAAAAATAAATATGTGGCACTTAAAACCCCAAAGGGCTCATTTGCCGAGCTTCTCTTCCATTACTGTTGTGCGTCTTAAATTTGAACAGTATTAGAAGGGACAGAATTCTTTTAGGGGCTTTTCATGGCAAGTTGTTACTGTTGGAAGAATTGCCAATTGCTTGCCGACAGGTGGGGGATTGAACCACGACCTACAGATCAGAAGGCGAACACACTAACCACTGAGCTACGGCACCCACATAATTACTTCTACGAATTTCCAATATATGGGTATATGCTTCAAACGGAAACATGTATTAATTAAATCGCACAGGTAGATGATGAAGTTATTTGGTGAGTTTCGAAGAGCTTCAGTCGTTATCAAGTCGAAACCAGGAGATTTCTTGAGTTTAATTTTTAGAATGTGTTCACTTACTTCCTCTGGAGTGACCGGAGTAATTTCGTGTTGTGCTCTGGGGGCCAATTTGTACTTATATCAATAATATCTTGGCCTTCATTTGGACTGAAGGTCTTTTCTAGGTGTTCAGCAAACAGATTTGCCTTTTGAATATTTGCATTAGCCCACTGAGTCTCATTGATTTTCTCTGGGACAGGCTGCTGCATTGGCCTATTAAATGATTTGGCCGCATCCCCAGGGAGTATTCAGTATTTTTGTCTGCCGTGAGGGTTATCAGAAAACTATTAAAAGTGTTATTTTTGTATGATTTAATTGTTGTACGTAATTTTTTAGTAAGGTAAAGACAATTTCCACCTCGGATGAGCGAATGTTTGGAGTTTTCGAGAGAAAAGTCCCACGGAAGATCTTTGGACCTATTTGCGTTGGTGGCGAGTACCGAATGAGGTACAACTATGAACTGTACGAGCTGTACGTCGATATTGACATAGTACAGCGCTAGGTCATGTCGAACTAATGGAAGAACAGGCTCCAGCTAAGAAGATGTTATATTCGGAACCCGCTGAAGGACGACGCAGCAGAGGAAGACCTAATCTCCGGTGGAAAGACCAAGTACTGGAGAACTTGACGGCGCTTGGAATTTCTAAATGGCGCCAACTAGTGAAAAACAGAGATGGCTGGCGAAGCAAAGATTTTTTTTCGAATGGTACCCACCTGTCGGCAAGCAATTGGTAATTCTTCCGACAGTAACAATTTGCCATGAAAAAGCTTCTACAGGAACTCTGTAACAAAGCTCAGCAATGGAAGAGAAACTCGAAAAGTTTCCATGTAAACGGAAGTAGCTTGAAATTCGTTTGTGCTTATTTGTTCTTGTAAGTAATGTTTTATGGAGTTTTAAAATATGACGGCGGTGCCACCCCTAGCGCAATTAGGGGGATGTATGGTATGGTGAAGTGTGTAGTTTTTAAGCTTTATATGCGGTAGCGTAGTGAAATAAGTTTCGGCGATTAGACCGATATCAATGTTTCCGTCATTTAATACGACTTCAAGTTAATTTTCATGTTTAGTTAAACCATTCGCATTCCATAAGAGAGGTTTAAAAAAATTAGTCATAATCTAAATATTGCATATTGTGCTCTAGCGCGCTCAGACGCAGTTCGAGCGATTCGCCACAATTGCAACATTTTGGTTTATCGGATACTGTCTTTTGACAAATATGCCTCGGATAAAGACTACCGCTTTTGTTGATGACCCCCGCAAACGAAAAATGACAATGATTTACGGATATGCACCTCGAATGTCCGGTCCCTTTATAGGGAGGGTGCCTCTATCCAGCTGGTTGATGTCCTCGAAAAATACAGAGCTGACATCACCGCTCTCCAGGAAATGCGATGGACAGGACAGGGCTGCTCCAAAAGAGCGTCCTGTGACATCTACTACAGTTGCCATGCTGAAAGGCACGAATTAGGATGCGAATTTTTGGTCAGCAAGAGACTACGACATCTTGTCTCACAGTTCACGCCTGTGAACGAACGGCTGGCCACAATCCGCATCAAGGCAAAATTCTTCAACATCAGCCTTATATGTGCCCACGCTCCGACGGATGAGAAGGATAATGTGACCAAGGAGAGCTTCTTTCAGCGCCTCGAAGAAGCTTATGACCGCTGCCCCCGCCACGATATCAAAATCGTGCTTGGCGACTTTAATGCCAGGGTGGGCAAGGAAGGTACCTTTGGTCCAACTGTCGGAAAATTCAGCCTCCACCAGGACACCTCCGATAACGGAATGAGGCTGATCGACTTCGCCGCAGCACGAAACATGGTAATTGGTGGTACCAGATTCCAGCATCTTGACATCCACAAAGTGACAAGTGTATCATGCTGCTTTCATGGCGCATTATTTCCACGATATTAATTCAAGTGTTGATTGTTATTGCTTTAGGCAAAAAACTGCCAAAGTTACAGCAGTTTATATTTAAAAGAAATTCGTTCATTTTGTATAGGGGATACTATAAACAGTGGGGGTGGCTAGCGCTTTTCTTGTAAATCTAGTTATTTAGGCAATACTAATGCACAACTTAAATATGGTGGTAAGTATTGGCGTTAAAATTTTTTTATTTCCTGGACTTTGTATGGAAGCTACATAAAGAAGTGGATGCGGTTTTCTGATTTTATGCCAGCTTATTTCCGACTACAATATTAATATAAGTGTCAATTATGGTTGCTCTAGGCGAAAAACTTCCAAAGTTATAGCAGTTTAAAGAAAATTCGGTCATTTTGTATGGGGGCTACAATAAACAGTGGGCGTGGCTAGCCTATTTTTTGTAAATCTAGTTATCATTACAATACTTATTCACAACTTTAATATTGTTGTTCTACACTGAAGAGTTTGTAAGTTATGGCGTTTCAAAATTGTTGTTTAATTTCCTCTACATTGTATGGGAGCCACATAAACAAGTGGGCGTGACGTTCTGATTTTATTCAACTATAATCTTAATCTTAGTGTCAAATATGGTTCTTTTAGGCAGATGATTGACGAAATTGCAGCGGTTTAAATTTAAAAGTTCATGCACTTGTATGAGAGCACCTATAAAAAGTACGCTTTGCTCGCCCATTTCTGGCAGGATTATGTAGCGGTATAATATAACTCTGCGTGCCAAATATTGTTGTCCCGGATGGTATATGAAGTGAGTTATAGCAAGTTAAAGATTTTTAAAATTCTGAACTTAGTCCCTTTGAATGCTCGGTATAGGCGTGGCAGTTGACCGATTATGCCCAATATCAATACCCTCCGTACCATTGGTTCATAGGTGACTTATGCTAAATTTTGTCAAAATAGCTCAACATTTGCTCAATTATCGTGCGAACCAGCCAGGTGAGAGACAGACGGATGGACGTCATTAAATCGAAAATTTAATCGACGCTGATCAGGAATATATATATTTTACTATATATTCAGAGATTCCTTCAAGTTATTACACACATCTGACCGAAATTAATATCTATAATTTTTTTTCTTTTCTCTTTCTTTGTTTAAACTTTTGCAATTACTAAATTGTTGAGGCGCCATTGATTAAAGCTATTTCTTTTAGCCATTCGCACTACATGCGTACTAGTACTTGTGTTACCCACTCATACTCAAAACTTGGAATTTCATTACAAACTTTGTACAACTACCAACATACACATATATAATTCCGTTAACAGTTCAACCACAACCAACTACGTACATGAAGCATCTACCTATTACACTGCGACTTCTATCACACTGATCAATAAACTCGTCGTCGTCTGCAAAAAATTGTATATAGAAATACATACATACAATATAAGTCGAAAGTAAAAATGTTTTCAAGCTTCATTAAAAATTATGAAATCTACTTACATCCTGTAATTACACAACTCCCATTTTGGTTTTTGGGCCCATACGAGGAAATTTATTTTTTCATATTAGATTCCATACCGACATCCCTTTACAAACGGACAGACAAAGCGCCATCAAAGCACATTTCCATACCCACCAGTTTGAGTTCCATCAACAACAAGAAAAAAACTTTTGTATGATAATATGAAATTTATTTAAGCGTATCAATTTCGTTTTGAAATTGTGATATCTGCAATCACTGTTGCTTCCTTAACATCTATACATTCACAAAAGTGATTCAACACCCAAATCGTTCAATCTAATTTCGTGCTACTTCAAACTTAGGCGTCGTTATTTCGGCAAGCTTACGATAAGGCAATACAAATATTTTTCCAATAAATTCGTTTTAACGATAACATAAGAAATAAGCAACCAAAGACAAACAGATAAACGAAAGATTTTGTATCGGATGAGATTTGTATGTACAGGGTGATTTTTTGACAACTTTCTTTCGACAACACTGTTTTTGGCAGCTCAGCTGTTTTCGTGTGACATGTTACTGTCAAACATGTTCAGTTTGGTCTATAAGTTAACCATGAATAGACTTACAACGGAACAACGCTTGCAGATTATTGAATTATATTATCAAAATTCATGCTCGATTAAGAAAGCTCATTTTTGGTTGAATGGATACGTGAACAATCAAAATAGTCATAGTTGGTGTGAATAGCAGTCCGAAGCATTGCAAGAACTGCCAATGCATCCCGAAAAATGCACTGTTTGGTATGGATTATGGTGGCATCATTGGACCGTGCATTTTTAAAGATGACGAAGGCAGGAACGTTACTGTAAATGGCGAGCGCTACCGTGCGATGATTACATTTTTTTGTTCAAAATGGAAGAGTTGGACTTGGCTGACATGTGGATTCAACAAGACGGTGCCACATGCCACACAGCACGCGAAACAATGACCCAATTAAGAGGCGAGTTCGGTGAACAGTTTATTTCACGTTTGGAGCGCTCAATTGATCGCTTAGATAGTGCTATTTAACGCCTTTAGACTATTTTTGTAGGGCTATGTTAAGGCTCATGTCTATAGCGGTTGCGCACTGGAAGCCAATATTGAAGAATTTATTCGTGAGATACCGGCCGATATGTTGGAGAGAGTATGCCAAAGTTGGACCCAGCATATGAAACATTTTAAGCACAGCTGCGATTAACATTTACATGAAATCATCTTTAAACATTGAATTATATATCCAAATCCAAATGCGTACATGTAACCTTTACACTAAGGTTCGAAACATGTCCTCCACTGAAAATTAATAACCAATATGTTCCTCAATGCTGTTCCACAAAATACTTGGGTATTCATCTCGATGGAGGACTCACATGATGCAAGCACATAGACGCCAAAAAAACTCAAATTCAGCTCAAGATAAATAATTTATGATGGCTTTTAAATAAAAACTCCAAGTTAAATCTTGAATACAAAGTTCTCCTCTACAAAGCAACATTGAAACCAATCTGGATTTATGGTCTCCAGTTAAGGGTCACCGCATCTCCTTCTAATATTGAAAAACTCCAGCGAACACAATCATAGTGTATGCGAATGATTGTAAAAGCACCCTATTATATAAGAAATGAAAACATCCAAAGAAACTTAAATATCCCTACTATCTCGGAAGAAATCACAAACTTTTGCAGAAGTTACTCTCTTAAACTTCATAACCTTCCAAGTTCCTTAGCTCAGCGTTTGTTGCTATTCCTGGAGCACCAACGATGAAAAAGGACCCATACGTTGAACCTGATGTGAATATACTTTTCCATACTGTTTTGTTTCAAACAACGGAATGAAACACAAATTATTAACAAATTTAATATATAAGTTTCTATTAGTTATTGCTAGTTTTCCAATTAAGGAGAAGATCCAATAAATATATATTAAAATGGAAAATAAAATTGAATTATATAGATCGTTATATCGATTTAAATAAAGATTTCATACATTTCTCTACATTTTATGTGTTTTTTTTTTTAATCAAATCCGAATGCTCTTAAAAAATCACCCTGTATAAATCGAAATCGAAATAAATAACATGTGGCGTAACAACAATAAGCACTTCCGCTTAACTGCCGACCCCATCACTACCAGGATCCAACGTCTAACACCATTGTTTTAAGCTGTGTAACGGTTGTATTAATTTATGTATTTCTAACAAAACGCCTATCTACTAATTCGAATCATATCATCAACTTTAACTCATATACCACCTTCTTCCAGTTCGTCATTCCTTAAGAATTATTTCGATACAATCAACCGGATCCAATAAGTCATATTTATGTTTTTCTCACAGTAACAGCAACTAAAAAATACAAAAATACGTATTCATTGGGAATCCTTCCATATATTTACAATAACTTGATTTGCTTTCTTACTGCTATTGTTAGAATCTCTGCATACCTGACTATTCTATTGTCTATGTTATTACCCCCGCTCTATTCATACATATATCTGCTTGGCAAAAAAGCATATTCATGTATTCCACCAGTCTGCGGCAAATACCCAAAGATACTGTGTCTGTGTATTTACGAATATGTGCTTATTTGTGTGTACCGAAATGGTGAGTAAACACGTAAAATGTAGAACAATAATGAAAGCACATTCAGATTTATATAAGTAACTATGTAGATACTATCTCTCTGTGTCATGTGCCAATGGATAGATATTTATATATATATATATATATATATATATATATATATATATATATATATATATATATATATATATATATATATATATATATATATATATATATATATATATATATATATATGTGGCACTTAAAGCCCCAAAGGGCTCATTGGCCGAGCTTCTCTTCCATTACTGTTGTGCGTCTTGAATTTGGACAGTATTAGAAGGGACCTACTTATTTTAGCCGGTTCCGAACGGCAGAACACTTGTGACATCACTTTTTCTGAGCTTTGTCACAGAGTTCTTTAAGAAGCTTTTTCATGGCAAGTTGTTACTGTCGGAAGAATTGCCAATTGCTTGCCGACAGGTGGGTACCATTCGAAAGAAAAATCTTATCGATATTAAATTTGTTACGCCTCAGCCGGGGATTGAACCACGACCTACAGATCAGAAGGCGAACACACTAACCACTGAGCTACGGCACCCATATGACTCCATTATATACTTTATTTTAATTAAATAAAGTATATATATACCTCGGATGAGCGAATACTTGGAGTTTTCGAGAGAAAAGTCCTACGCAGGATCTTTGGACCTATTTGCGTTGGTGGCGAGTACCGAATAAGGTACAACCATGAGCTGTACGAGCTGTATGCCGATATTGACATAGTAAAGCGCATCAAAATCCAGCGGCTGCGCTGGCTAGGTCATGTCGAGCGAATGGAAGAACACGCTCCAGCTAAGAAGGTGTTATATTCGGAACCCGCTGGAGGACGACGCAAAAGAGGAAGACCAAACCTCCGGTGGAAAGACCAAGTACTGGAGAACCTGACGGCGCTTGGAATTTCTAACTGGCGCCAGCTAGCGAAGAACAGAGATGGCTGGCGAAGCATGTTATTTTCGGCCTAAATCGATATTCGGTTGTTATGGCCACATAAGTAAGTAAGTAAGTATATATATATATTTTTCCACCAAAAAATTGCAAATTCCCGTTAGAATTATGACAAAATTAATCATGTTGGTGATGTGAGTTGAGGCATCAGGAGAGCATAATCGTGGCAAGCTGTTGCTTAGGACTAACTTATCAGCTATGCGGTTGATATAAGTATTTGCGTGTGTATATGATTTTGGTGATATCTAATTATGCTGTTTAGGTCTAATGACACCTAATGCTGTTGCTAAAGCCTAGCTTTCCAGCAATGTGGTTGGTTCTTTTTATAAGGGGCTATAAGGAGTGAGATATATGTTTGGCTATGATGCTTAGGCCTAGCTTATTAGCTATGCGGTTGGTATAGCAAGCTCATGTACGAGTTTTTTTTAACGATGAGTAAAAGCATCAAAAAACTATGTCAGTACGAGACTTTAACCCGCTGAAAACTCCTCTCTCGTCAATACGGGTAATTCCCCCTGGAACCATCGTTAGGTACATTCAAGCATACGTTTTTTTTTTGTTTTCGAAGGGGGAACCATAGACGGCATGCAAATACATGTGTGTGTATGTGTGGGGGTGTATATCAGAGAACAGCTTCGAGTATGTTCGAGCTTGCTCAATCACACTCGCTTAAATTCGATACGAGTGTGTCGTAGCACTCGTCAAACACAAGTTCGATCGAGTTTGACACCCGAACTGAAAATAATGCGAACAAACGATCACGACGTGCTTATATTCGAGTATATGCAGCAAACTCGAGTTTTGTGTGTATTTTTATTTCGGTTGTGTTGTGCACAAGCTGATTGTGAACGAAACACTCGAGTAAGTACTCGAGTGTTGATGCCGCATTCGGTCTTAGCTTACACACTGTATTAGGCTTTGTATTAAAAAAGAAAACTGCAGTTTAAGGATAGAATTCATTCAAAACTCATTTCATGGTATTTATTACTTAACAAATAATAAATAAACAAAAGTATTAAAACAAAAAGAAACACTTCATTGCATTTAAATATATTCATTTTTTTTAAAAACCTTAATTTAAGAAATAAAAATAATAAGTAAAAAGAAAAGAAAAAAATCCATTTTATGGCACTTATCACTTTACATGTATTATAAATGTTAAGTTTAAGATTGTAAATTTTACTAATAGTCAAAAACAGAAGAAACATTTGAGATCGAAAATGCAGTATGACTTTCAAACATTGTAATTTTTATAATAAGAATTTAAGAACAGCAAGCTGTCTACCGATCCTGGCCCTAGTCTATTTCTTTTTTCTGATATTATGTTGCCAGCCAAAGAAAAAGATCTCTCGGCGGTTGCACTGCTAGCTGGCATTGAATGAATCTGCAATGCCAGTTTTGAAAGGTAGGGATATTTCTTCTGATTTATTTGCACCAATCTTGATAAAGAATTTTACCAGTTTCGAGAAGCCAGAACCTTGAACTGCTGAAAATGGCCGACAGTCTTCAATAATCCATGATGTGCATTTTTCAATGGCTTCATTTTTGTCTGACGCTGTGACAGTTTTTAAGTGCTGCGACTCTTTGATTTTTTTGCAGCATGGGTGACGAATTAGGTTAGACGTCTGTCCATTGCAATACTTTAATACTTTTAAGCAACTGCGACAGTAAACAAAACCTTCCAGTACAGTTTCATCCGGCTGTATGATTTCTGATAAAACATTCCATACGCAATGTTCTCACTAATAGAATTTTCTCTTGTTGTCATTCTGAACTTAAAAACACATAAAGCTTCGCTAATTGCTGTTAATCACTTCTCATAAAAAGGTTGACTGCCGTTCATACATATATTATTTAAGATTATATGCAAATTTTGTGCACACTCGAGTGTTACTCGAATGCATTCAATCAGCTCGTGTGCCGAGTAGCTGTTCGTGTGTGTACGAGTGTCCATTCGACACTCGATTATATCAAACATTTGCGCATTTGGTTCGAGTTTTGCGAACAGCATGTTCGTCTAGCACTCGCTCCTAGCGGCCAATACTTGTACTCGTACTTAAAAGTTTGATTGCAACAAAATCCGAGTGTATACTCGAGTGCGCACGAAAATTATGTACCCGTTGCAGCTCTCTGGTGTATATACACGTGACATACATATATGTTCAGCAAAAAAAATTACGTTTGTTTGTTTGAATTTGTAAGTAGGGTGGAACATAAATAATATGCAAAAATAGTTTTATTGATGATTACTATTTTAACATAAGCTTTCTTAGATAGTTTTAAGATGGCGGTATTTAGATATATTATTTTCTACCTGTCGATTAAAGTGGAAGGATGAATTGGTGTCAAACAATTCGCGATCTTGATAGCTATTGCGTATAGCTATTGCGTGCATGGTCCAATTACAAAATAGTTCAAATGGATGCAAGGGAAAGAGTTATGGAAGTATTTGAAAAACTATAAGATGGTACTCGATCTCTGATAATGCATGTTACAAGAAATGGGGATGTTTTATTACGAGATAAACTCGTAGATTTCAAATTCAAACCAAATCAACATGTACAATTTGAAGTTATAGGAGTTGAAGCAGTATTGATGGGTCAATCATATGATGGAGCTTGTAGAACCACTATGATTTCCAGTTATTTAGGGAATTGTTCATTTGCTGATGATTGTTGAAGAGATATTATTTTGTAAAGAAAATGGGTGAAATTAGGGATGTCATAAAATGTTTTATACACAAAAATGAATGTGTTTTTACTGTGGAAGAAAGGAAAATTTTGTTTTATATCATGGATACTCTGACTGATTTCACAGTTATGGATTTTTATAAATCCATAGTAAAGACTGCAAATGGACTTATTGCGAGTATTGAGTCATACACCTGTATGTGTCACTTATATAGATCTTTATATTCCTATGCCATAAATTTGGTAAAAAAACTATAACAAGGAAAGCGGTCAACATATATACCACCGATGAAATTCTTACATTTCATTACCTAAATACTTACATTTCATTACTTCCTATTTCCCTATGAAAAATAATTTACAACTAGTAGAAATTTGTTTTTTAATACGTTTTATTACAAAAAAATTATGATTATAATTATTTTATAAATTTTATTACTAGATTTATTACTAAAAATTTCAAATAGTTCTTAAAAAAGAGCAAAAATAAAAGAAATTTATTACAAAATAAAAGGCTGCCCCTCCTGAAACGTCCCATATTAACCCGCACGTCATTGAATTAAATCAACAATGTCAATATAATTTTATTTCCGTATCTATGTCTATATCTCCGGAGATTCCTTCAAGTGGACACAAACATCTGACCGAAATGAATATACCTTGCATATTGCATTATGCAGGGTATAAAAATAAAATAAAAAATTGTTAATATATGTATATATGATAATTACTTGATGGTTTTTTAATTAACTTATTTACTGAAAAACTGCGATTTATGTTGTTTTTTTAATTCAAATATATCCTAATGTGATTGATCAGCTTTCTTCTAGAAAATGAATTCTACTACCACACTAAATCGACTATTTATTTGATTTGTTACTACATGATCCACATATGTGGCACTTAAAGACCCGAAGGGCTCATTGGCCGAGCTTCTCTTCAATTACTGTTGTGCGTGTTAAATTTTGGACAGTATTAGAAGGGACCTACTTATTTTAGCCGGTTCCGAACGGCAGAACCCTTGCGACATCACATTTTTACTGAGCTTTGTCATAGAGTTCTTTTAGAAGCTTTTTCATGGCAAGTTGTTACTGTCGGAAGAATTGCCAATTGCTTGTCGACAGGTGGGTACCGTTCGAAAGAAAAATCTTTTCGATATTAAATTTGATATGCATGAGCCGAGGATTGAACCAGGACCTACAGATCAGAAGGCCAACACACTAACCACTGAGCCACGGCACCCATTGGTATGTATATTTATCATTAAAGTCTTAAGTACATCCAGCTGATATTCTGCAATTTTACACACACTTATACACACTTCTTTCCCATATAAAATATATAATCTAAAATTTTGCATTCATTTAAACGCAAACCATCGTATCAATTATATCATCATATTAATAAATACAGTACACATACAATAAGTGGGACACTATATTACACGTACAATTGTGGTGTAAAAACAACAACAGCAACAATAATAACAATAGTAACAACAGCAGGAACAGCAACACGAACAATAACAATAACAAATATCGGGGCACTTAACAGTGTTGTATAATATAGAGATTTTGAAGAGAGCAATGTCATGACCAGGAGAAAAATTCTGTAAATTAACATAGCAAATTAACATATATTGAAATAAGATCACATAATAGTAAATATTTTTATGAATGCATTTTATATATAGAATTTTTATAAAGAATTTTTACTATTGTTCAATATATATGTATGTACATGCGTATGGAGTACTTATAGGTATACTCGTACTCCATTCACGTAATGCATATATGTATAAATATATACACTTACTATATAATATACGAGGTGTTTCACAATAGTATTTACCATTTTTATAATATTAAATTTGATAACATCTCAGTAATTTTGCTCAGTGGTTAGTGTGTTTGCCTACTGATCTGTAGGTCGTGGTTCAATCCCCGGCTGATGCATAACAAATTTAATATCGAAAGATTTATCTTTCGAACGGTACCCACTTGTCGGCAAGCAACTGGCAATTCTTCCGACAGTAACAATTTGCCATGAAAAAGCTTCTAAAAGCACAAGGGTTCTGCCGTTCGGAACCGGCTAAAATAAGTAGGTCCCTTCTAATACTGTCTAAAATTTAACACGCACAACAGTAATGGACTCATGTAGAGTCTCTCGAACTCTGTCTAGCAAAATGGCGTATAAAAGTCAATGAATCAAAGAGCGTACATGTAACCTTCACGCTAAGGCCAGATACATGTCCCCCACTTAAAATTAATGGCCAATCAGTTCCACAATGTTCCTCAACAAAGTACTTGGGTATTCACCTCGACAGAAGGCTGACCTGGAAAAATCACATAGAGGCAAAGAAAACTCAGATCAAGCTTAAAATTAATCAGTTATGGTGGCTGTAACAGAAAAGATCAAAGTTGAATCTCGAATACAAAGTGCTATTATATAAAGCAATCCTGAAGCCAATCTGGACTTATGGTATTCAGTTTTGGGGCACCACATCTCCCTCAAATATCGAAAAATTGCAGCGAATACAATCCAAGTGTCTGCGAATTATTGTAAACACGCCTTGGTATATGAGGAACGTTAACATCCATCGAGATTTAAATATACCCACAATGTCCTGCAGAGGCTACATTCAAAAATTACACAATCATCCGAATCCCCTTGCTAGGCAATTGTTGCAGAGCACGGGGCATC
This sequence comes from Megamerina dolium, assembly GCA_963854835.1. NCBI lineage: Eukaryota > Metazoa > Arthropoda > Insecta > Diptera > Megamerinidae > Megamerina > Megamerina dolium. Next base: position 54,947,643 of record OY978526.1, on the reverse strand, counting down.
GTCGATTAAAAAGAAAAGACACACTGAATATGTTGTGAAATTGCTATACCTCGCGACTCAACAAATTGTGATTGAACGTTGGGAATATCACATAATTTTAGTTAGTTTGTAAGATTTGATTACTTATTGTTAGTTTCTAAGTAATTTTAGAAAGATCCAATAAAAAAAGCTTGTTAAAACAAAAAACAGTAATGGAGTAATTAAGTGCCACAAATATATATGTAATAGACACGGGTTCAAATAAAAACTATATTGAACCCTCACTCGTTAAAAAAGCTTTCCCAGACAGTGAAATTTTTTACGGAAATTCAATGGGTGAAAATTCTAAAATAACACACCACACCCTAATTAATCTTTTTGGAATAAAAATAAAAAAACTAAAATTCTTCCCACACTCAAATTTTTTCATGGAATTCACTTCAAAAAATTAATAAAAGACAACATAAAAACTGCAAAAAAACAACAAACGGTCAAATTAATCAACTACATTGAAATTAGAACAGATCACCCTACACTTGACCAAACACAGAAACTTCAAGATGCTTCAAGATACTCTCCAATCTGAATAGTACAAAAAAATCAGACGCATACGGCCAGAAAAAATATAGAATAGTGATTATTATCGACAACTAAATTCAGTCACGATAGCCGACCGTTACCCCATTCCTAAAACAGGTGAAGTACTCTCTCAACTTGGACAAAATGGTTTCCATCAGATTTCTTTGACGGAATCCGACATAGGAAAAACATATTTTTCATTAAACAACGGTAAATACGAGTTTTCTAGACTTCCTTTCTGGTTGAAAAATGCACCCCCCTATATAAAAGAACATTAGACGATATACTCAGAGAACATATTGGAAAAATGCTTCGTACATAGTAATTTTTGGTATATGAGTTTTTCAAAATATGAAAGTCCAACTCGACAAATGCGAATTTCTAAAGACAGAAGTCGAATTTTTAGGATTCGTGATTTCAGAAAATGAATTGAAAACAAACGCCACAAATTTAAAGCAATATTAGACTTTCCAAACCCACTAAGTAAACTCAAAAGATGGAAGTCAATACTTGAAGTATACAACTATGAAATTAAATATAAATCAAGCAGAACCAATGTAGTAGCAGATGCACTATCTAGTCCGCCACAGTAATAAACTCTATGACAGCGACACAACACAGCAACGAAACTTCAACACAAAGTCTAATACCATTTACTGACACACCCATTAATGCATTTAAAAATCAAATTCTTATCTCTCCAGGCGAAACATCATCGTTCCAATATCAAATTATTTTCCCCACCTACCATAGGTGGGGTATACTCTAATCGAAACTAACTTTACAGAAGAAAGCTTCACCACACTGCTGAAAAGATATTTAAACCCTTCGGTCATTCGCATAACAGAGCTCATCGAAATTCCAATGAAAATAAATTACAATTATTAGAAATATGTTATTTTCCTCAGATGAATAAGAAGAAATAAAAAGGATCACAAAGTAATGTAAAATCTGTCTGGAAAACAAATACAAATGATATCCAGTAAAATCAATTTTAAAAACCACTCCAATTCCGAGTTATCCTGGTCATATTGTCCACATCAACCTCTACTTTACGAACAAAAAAATCATCTTTACAGCAATAAATAAATACTCAAAATACGTACAAGCAAAAATCATAAATTCTAAAGCATCTGAAGACATAAAAAACCCTTACAAGAATTTCTAGCAATATTTGGAATACCCGAAAAAAATTGTAATAGCTAACGAAAAATCCCTAAGCGCAGCCCCCATAAACTTTATGTTAGAAAAACAGTTCAGAATTGAAACTTTCAAAACACCACCATACACAAGTCCAATCAATGGACAAATAGAGCGTTTCCATTCTCCACTTACCGAGGTATTGCGTTGTACTAAGGCAGAAAATACCACACAGTAATTTCGACGAATTGCTCAGTAGATCTCTATACAAGTATAACTATTCCATACACTCCACTACCAAAAGGAAGCCCGTAGAAGTATTTTTTGGAAGAGAAGTAGCGCCCAATCCAATTTAAATAGACAGCTAAGAAAATATCCATACAAATTAGAAAGAAACAGCAAAAGGACTTAGAATTACGTAACAAAAACAGAACCAGCTATAAAACATATAACAGCAATGATGTCATCGACGTAAAGATTAATAAAAGAATAGGAAATAAGTTGACACCATGATATAAAAAGGAAATAAAGGGTTATCCATTTCGCGGTTTCAAAAGTATAGGGCTGGAATTCGACATCTGTCAAACTGAGTTGTTAAAACAATTTCTTTCTTTTTCAGTTCAACGTCTGACATTTGCGAAAATGAATCGCTTAACTATCGCACAACTCATTAAAATTGTAAAAACCTACTACAAAAATGGTGGTTCTGCCACAGCCACATATCGTGCTTTAAGAGGAGATTATGGTTTACATAATCGTCCAACTGCGCAAGCAATTGGCAAAATTGTGAAGAAATATGAAGAGACTGGATCGGTTACAGATATTGTAAGGCCTGTGCATCATCGTTTCGCTCGTACCACCGAAAATATCGCTGCTGTAAGTGAAAGTGTTGCCGAAGACCCGAATGTGTCGATTCCTCGTCGTTCTCAGGAATTAGGACTGTCTTACGGCACATTATGGCGTATTTTGCATTTGGATCTACACCTACATCCATATAAATTCCAGCTCACATAACAACTGAAGCCAGCTGACCATTCACAACGTCGTAGATACGTCGAATGGGTGCTTGAACAACAGGCGGTGGGCGGCGATTTTTCGAACAAAATTTTCTTCAGCGACGAAGCACATTTCTCACTCGGTGGGTATGTTAACAAACAAAATTGTCGTATTTGTTGTTCTGAGAATCCTCAAGTAATTGAAGAGAGGCCACTACATTCACAAAAAGTCACTGCTTGGTGCGCTCTTTGGTCCGGAGGTGTGATTGGACCTTACTTCTTCGAAAACGACGATGGAACGACTATCACCGTCAATTCGGAGCGTTATGGTCATATAATAACCGACTTTTTTTTGCCTGCTATTGAAGAATACGACTTAGAGAATATGTGGTTTCAACAAGACGTTGCCACATGCCACACAACTCGAGCGAATATGGCTTTATTGCAAGAGAAATTTTCTGGCCGCGTAATTTCTCGTCGTGGCGATATCAAGTGGCCACCAAGATCATGCGATTTGACACCGCTTGACTTTTTTTTGTGGGGCTACGCGAAAGACCGTGTTTATGCAGATAAACCTTTAACTCTTGAGCACCTAAAAACCAACATTCGTCACGTTATGGCTGAGATACCGCCCAATATGTGTCAAAAAGTGGTCGAAAATTACCTCAAAAGAATCGATGCTTGCAACAATTCGCGTGGTGGTCATTTAAATGATGTAGTATTTAACACATAATGTCAACGTTCAAACTTTATAATAAAAAAGAAATATCATGATAAAAAATATTTTATATGTGTTTTATTTACATTTACTTTTGAAACCGCAAAATTTATAGTCAAATCCAAGATATATCGGTTTATTATATATACTTGCATTCTATTCGTTTGATAGCACCATATTTTCATCAAAAATTGATATTCTATGATAATTCGGACTAGCTATTAGCGCTCTGACTCCTTTCCTTTTATGAACGCTTTCCCAAGATTATGACATTTTTACATCCTTGCGGTTTTCAACGTTTTCTATTATTTCCAAATCTAAGATTTATCGGTTTATTATACATACTCGTATTCTATTCGTTTGAATAGCACACACATTCTCAACAAAAATTGATATGCTATGATAATTCGGATTAGCTATTAGCGCTCTGACTCCTTTCCTTTTATGAACGCTTTAATCAATATACTGATTTAACCAAGGAGATTGGTTAAATTTTAAACCCTATGAACTTTCGACAACTCTAAACCATTTCGTAATCCTGTTGCAAAACCCTCTAGAGTAATAGATAGTTTCCTTAATGTCTAAATTTGTAATTCATTTTTTATTTTTTTATTTTTTGGAGGGTTAATATTTACAACTCAACTTCGTAAATCGGTATGCAGCTCATATATCTCGACAGGATAATTTAAATCTATCTCTAAAAGGTATCCAAAAGATGAGTCACTAGGTGTATACAATATATCCTTAACATTAATGTTTGTGACATTGCCCAACCACATATATTATTGACATCTGAATATAATATACTAAATATTCAGATGTTTTCAATGGATTGAAATCATTTATATATTTATTCATATATCATTATACAATATTTCAAGGAAGAGCAGCCGAACGTTACCCACACTTTTTTAGCGTGATTGTATTTCTCTTTAGAACACGAAAAACATGTTAAAGTGTTAAATAATTTTTCTCTTGAAGGAAGACTTTTCTCATGTGAAACTCCCATTGTTTGTATATACACCTTTACGTCCAATTAGATCTAATTCTTCATTGTTAGGGCAAGCTACTCTAACCATGTGGAAATCTGAAGAATCGAGGTATTTAGCTAAGTTTTCCAAACTTGTAGTCATAAATCTGAATGAATCTTATCTCCATGAATACATTTTTTTTTCTACATTTAAATTTTTTTATTTTTTTTTTATTTAACATATAATTGTATTCTATCTATAACTAAAAGATATTTTTCAAATTTTTAATAATAACATTTATATAACAAGAAAGTCGTGATGCGTGAGTTTCCTTTGAAACACCGCTAGATGGTTCTCATTTCAATTTCAAGATGTGCAAAGATCAAGTGGCTTTTTTCAAGATTTGAAGCTAGATAGTTTAACAACCAAAGCACATCTCTTAGTTGGATACCAAGTGATTTCCTCTTATTGAATATTCAACCAGCTGCTCTCATTAGCTCTCAGCTCAGCCACCTGCACAAAGGTATGCAAGCAATCAAACTATAGCCTGGTACTTCTACTGTCGGAAGAATTGCCAATTGCTTGCCGACAGGTGGGTACCGTTCGAAAGAAAAATCTTTTCGATATTAAATTTGTTATGCATCAGCCGGGTATTGAACCACGACCTACAGATCAGAAGGCGAACACACTAACCACTGAGCTACGACATCCAGTGTTTGGATATAATAATGAAATTTGTGATGTTTATGGTCCAATTTACTGGACAAAGGATTCACGTAGGAAATTTTATGTAAATTTTCTATTTATCCCAGATGACTCAGTTGATAATTTTCATTATGTATGGATCAAGAATGTATCGCGACTTTTCCGGTCAGCGTTATCTGAAAATAGAAATTCAATTCAATTTTGCAATGTATGTTTACAACATTTTTCAAACGATGAAAAAGATAGTGAACATATATCCAGAGAATGTAATCTTATGGTTATCAGAATGCGTTCTGACGATAATAAATTTCTCGATTTTATGTGTCATACCTCATCAGATAGATATTCCTTTAGTAGGATATACTGACTTTGAATGTATATTGAAATCATGCGCATTTTCATATCAGATCGTATGCAATTATAATACGAAATTATTAAAAGTGGTTACGTTGAAGTAATTGCTATAAATATAGAGAAGTATATTTGTTTATCATTTTAAATTTAAATTTTTCTTGCGACAAGCAAGCGACATGTAAGATCGAAAGGCACCTGGATATGAGCTAACCGCAGCAAGAATTGTTAAGGAATTGACAAGTCAGGCAATAAACTTTTTGATGCATATCTTTAATGCATCTATTACAAAATGCATCTTCCCTGCTCAGTGGAAAGTCGCTGAGCTCAAAATGATACTTAAACCAGGTAAACCAGGCGAGGATGTGAAGTCATATCGTACAATTAGCCTTCTACCAATTGTGTCAAAAGTACTTGAAAAATTATTCTCAAAACGTTTTCTGCCAACAATTAAATCACAACAAATTATACGAAACTATCAATTTGGCTTCAGGCAAGGCCATAGAACAGTAGAACAGGTGCACAGAATAGTAGAAAAGATTAACTTGACATTTGACCGAAAGGAATATTACTCGGCAGCGTTTTTGGATATTTCATAAGCATTTGATCAAGTTTGGTGGTCTTCTTTTTAAATTGAAAATGGCCTTACCTGTTAACTTTTATATGTTTTTAAGATCATATCTCTCAGAACGACACTTTTAGGTAAAATATGAAGATGACATCTCACCACTACACAACACAAAAGCTGGAGTGCCACAGTTTACCAACAAGAACTCATATCTTCACTGGGACATTTGGAGATGACACTGCAATCTTAACTACATCAACAAACCCAAATAATCGCTTCTTCGATGATACAAACTAGTCTTGATAAAATATCAAACTGGCTTAGACGTTGGCGTATAAAAGTAAATGAGTCCAAATCAACACATGGCACTTTCACTTTAAGAAGAGGAACTTGTCCGGAAATATCGTGTCACCACAATCAACTGCTTCAAAATACCTAGGAATTCACCTAGACAGAAATTGAACGTGGAAAGCACACATATTCAATTTTTTTTTTTTTTATCAAGCTTTTTTATTGGATCTTTCTAAAATTACTTAGAAACTAACAATATGCAATCAAATCTTACAAACTAAATAAAATTATGTGATAAAATTATGTGACGTTCCATCACAATTTGTTGAGTCACGAGGTATAGCAATTTCACAGCATATTCAGTGTGTCTTTTCTTTTTAATCGACGATGCCCCGTGCTCAGCAACAATTGCCTAGCAAGGGGATTCGGATGACTGTGTAATTTTTGAATGTAGCTTCTGCAAGACATTGCAACTTCCTCAGAAATTGTGGGTACATTTAAATCTCGATGGATGTTAACGTTCCTCATATACCAAGGCGCGTTTACAATAATTCGCAGACACTTGGATTGTATTCGCTGCAATTTTTCGATATTTGAGGGAGATGCGGTGCCCCAAAACTGAATACCATAAGTCCAGATTGGCTTCAGGATTGCTTTATATAATAGCACTTTGTATTAGATATTCAACTTTGATCTTTTCTGTTACAGCCACCATAACTGATTAATTTTAAGCTTGATCTGAGTTTTCTTTGCCTCTATGTGATTTTTCCAGGTCAGCCTTCTGTCGAGGTGAATACCCAAGTACTTTGTTGAGGAACATTGTGGAACTGATTGGCCATTAATTTTAAGTGGGGGACATTTATCTGGCCTTAGCGTGAAGGTTACATGTACGCTCTTTGATTCATTGACTTTTATACGCCATTTTGCTAGCCAGATTTCGAGAGAATCGATATGAGTCTGCAGGAGTTTAGTAGCTTCTATGGGGCTAGAGCGAGAGCACAATATTGCCGTATCATCTGCAAAGGTCGATATAAATATATGGTTATTGCTGGGCATATCTGTAGTGTATAAGAGATACAGTAAGGGGCCCAAAACGCTTCCTTGAGGAACGCCAGCGTGAATATCCAATGGATTTGTTGTGTAATCCTTGTGATGTACGAGAAATTGTCTTTTCGTGAGGTAGCTACTAAGCAATGAGGAGACATTTGCAGGCAGTAATAGTTTGAGTTTGTAAATAAGGCCATCGTGCCATACTTTATCGAAAGCTTGAGTGATATCAAGAAAGACAACTGAGCAATACTTTTTTTCTTCAAAAGTGTTCCTTATCAGAGTTACAATGCGGTGGACTTGTTCTATTGTGCCGTGCTGTTTTCTAAATCCAAACTGATGTTGAGGAATCAGTTGGTTGAGATTAATAAATGGAGTTATATTCATGACAAGTAGCTTTTCGAATACTTTAGAAAGTAGAGGCAGGAGGCTGATAGGTCTGTACGATGCAACTTTTGTAGGGTCTTTTCCTGGTTTTGCTATCATAATAATTTTTGAAGTTTTCCAGCATTTGGGATAGTGTTTAATACGAAGGATAGCATTGAAAATGTGCATCAGATGAATTACTGAAGCCGGAGGTAGCTCTTTTATCATTTTACCGGTAATTTTATCTGGACCAGGTGATTTTTTTGGGTTTAAATCTTTATAAATTGCTTTGAATATGTCCTTTTTTTAATTTTGAGCGTTATTGAGCAAGGTTGAGAAGTTAATATTGGTAATGAGGACTGTGAAGAGGGTGGATTGGGTGTAAACACACTTTTTAGGTGGTTTGCAAAAGCCAAACCCTTCTCACAGTTGCTTCTAGCCCAATTTCCGTCACTCAAACGGATGGGGGAATCAGTGAGAATTGGCCGATTTGATTTTTTTGCTGATTTCCACAAAGAGTAGTCTGACGCTTCACCAGGTGTTAATTTCGCTATGTGCTCTTCTAACTCTTTGTTGTTTTTATTTTTTAAGGCTTGCTTTAACTTTCGAGTGCAGTGCTGTAGCTGTGTTTTCAGATTCGGTGATCTGAATTCTTGCCATTGTCTTCGGAGTCTTCTTTTCTGTCTTACTAGCAATTCAATATCGGCTGGTGTGTATAGGCTATAGTTTGATTGCTTGCATACCGTTGTGCAGGTGGCTGAGCTGAGAGCTAATGAGAGCAGCTGGTTGAATATTCAATAAGAGGAAATCACTTGGTATCCAACTAAGAGATGTGCTTTGGTTGTTAAACTATCTAGCTTCAAATCTTGAAAAAAGCCACTTGATCTTTGCACATCTTGAAATTGAAATGAGAACCATCTAGCGATGTTTCAAAGGAAACTCACGCATCACGACTTTCTTGTTATATAAATGTTATTATTAAAAATTTGAAAAATATCTTTTAGTTATAGATAGAATACAATTATATGTTAAATAAAAAAAAAATAAAAAAATTTAAATGTAGAAAAAAAAATGTATTCATGGAGATAAGATTCATTCAGATTTATGACTACAAGTTTGGAAAACTTAGCTAAATACCTCGATTCTTCAGATTTCCACATGGTTAGAGTAGCTTGCCCTAACAATGAAGAATTAGATCTAATTGGACGTAAAGGTGTATATACAAACAATGGGAGTTTCACATGAGAAAAGTCTTCCTTCAAGAGAAAAATTATTTAACACTTTAACATGTTTTTCGTGTTCTAAAGAGAAATACAATCACGCTAAAAAAGTGTGGGTAACGTTCGGCTGCTCTTCCTTGAAATATTGTATAATGATATATGAATAAATATATAAATGATTTCAATCCATTGAAAACATCTGAATATTTAGTATATTATATTCAGATGTCAATAATATATGTGGTTGGGCAATGTCACAAACATTAATGTTAAGGATATATTGTATACACCTAGTGACTCATCTTTTGGATACTTTTTAGAGATAGATTTAAATTATCCTGTCGAGATATATGAGCTGCATACCGATTTACGAAGTTGAGTTGTAAATATTAACCCTCCAAAAAATAAAAAAATAAAAAATGAATTACAAATTTAGACATTAAGGAAACTATCTATTACTCTAGAGGGTTTTGCAACAGGATTACGAAATGGTTTAGAGTTGTCGAAAGTTCATAGGGTTTAAAATTTAACCAATCTCCTTGGTTAAATCAGTATATTGATTAAAGCGTTCATAAAAGGAAAGGAGTCAGAGCGCTAATAGCTAATCCGAATTATCATAGCATATCAATTTTTGTTGAGAATGTGTGTGCTATTCAAACGAATAGAATACGAGTATGTATAATAAACCGATAAATCTTAGATTTGGAAATAATAGAAAACGTTGAAAACCGCAAGGATGTAAAAATGTCATAATCTTGGGAAAGCGTTCATAAAAGGAAAGGAGTCAGAGCGCTAATAGCTAGTCCGAATTATCATAGAATATCAATTTTTGATGAAAATATGGTGCTATCAAACGAATAGAATGCAAGTATATATAATAAACCGATATATCTTGGATTTGACTATAAATTTTGCGGTTTCAAAAGTAAATGTAAATAAAACACATATAAAATATTTTTTATCATGATATTTCTTTTTTATTATAAAGTTTGAACGTTGACATTATGTGTTAAATACTACATCATTTAAATGACCACCACGCGAATTGTTGCAAGCATCGATTCTTTTGAGGTAATTTTCGACCACTTTTTGACACATATTGGGCGGTATCTCAGCCATAACGTGACGAATGTTGGTTTTTAGGTGCTCAAGAGTTAAAGGTTTATCTGCATAAACACGGTCTTTCGCGTAGCCCCACAAAAAAAAGTCAAGCGGTGTCAAATCGCATGATCTTGGTGGCCACTTGATATCGCCACGACGAGAAATTACGCGGCCAGAAAATTTCTCTTGCAATAAAGCCATATTCGCTCGAGTTGTGTGGCATGTGGCAACGTCTTGTTGAAACCACATATTCTCTAAGTCGTATTCTTCAATAGCAGGCAAAAAAAAGTCGGTTATTATATGACCATAACGCTCCGAATTGACGGTGATAGTCGTTCCATCGTCGTTTTCGAAGAAGTAAGGTCCAATCACACCTCCGGACCAAAGAGCGCACCAAGCAGTGACTTTTTGTGAATGTAGTGGCCTCTCTTCAATTACTTGAGGATTCTCAGAAATACGACAATTTTGTTTGTTAACATACCCACCGAGTGAGAAATGTGCTTCGTCGCTGAAGAAAATTTTGTTCGAAAAATCGCCGCCCACCGCCTGTTGTTCAAGCACCCATTCGACGTATCTACGACGTTGTGAATGGTCAGCTGGCTTCAGTTGTTATGTGAGCTGGAATTTATATGGATGTAGGTGTAGATCCAAATGCAAAATACGCCATAATGTGCCGTAAGACAGTCCTAATTCCTGAGAACGACGAGGAATCGACACATTCGGGTCTTCGGCAACACTTTCACTTACAGCAGCGATATTTTCGGTGGTACGAGCGAAACGATGATGCACAGGCCTTACAATATCTGTAACCGATCCAGTCTCTTCATATTTCTTCACAATTTTGCCAATTGCTTGCGCAGTTGGACGATTATGTAAACCATAATCTCCTCTTAAAGCACGATATGTGGCTGTGGCAGAACCACCATTTTTGTAGTAGGTTTTTACAATTTTAATGAGTTGTGCGATAGTTAAGCGATTCATTTTCGCAAATGTCAGACGTTGAACTGAAAAAGAAAGAAATTGTTTTAACAACTCAGTTTGACAGATGTCGAATTCCAGCCCTATACTTTTGAAACCGCGAAATGGATAACCCTTTATTTCCTTTTTATATCATGGTGTCAACTTATTTCCTATTCTTTTATTAATCTTTACGTCGATGACATCATTGCTGTTATATGTTTTATAGCTGGTTCTGTTTTTGTTACGTAATTCTAAGTCCTTTTGCTGTTTCTTTCTAATTTGTATGGATATTTTCTTAGCTGTCTATTTAAATTGGATTGGGCGCTACTTCTCTTCCAAAAAATACTTCTACGGGCTTCCTTTTGGTAGTGGAGTGTATGGAATAGTTATACTTGTATAGAGATCTACTGAGCAATTCGTCGAAATTACTGTGTGGTATTTTCTGCCTTAGTACAACGCAATACCTCGGTAAGTGGAGAATGGAAACGCTCTATTTGTCCATTGATTGGACTTGTGTATGGTGGTGTTTTGAAAGTTTCAATTCTGAACTGTTTTTCTAACATAAAGTTTATGGGGGCTGCGCTTAGGGATTTTTCGTTAGCTATTACAATTTTTTTCGGGTATTCCAAATATTGCTAGAAATTCTTGTAAGGGTTTTTTATGTCTTCAGATGCTTTAGAATTTATGATTTTTGCTTGTACGTATTTTGAGTATTTATTTATTGCTGTAAAGATGATTTTTTTGTTCGTAAAGTAGAGGTTGATGTGGACAATATGACCAGGATAACTCGGAATTGGAGTGGTTTTTAAAATTGATTTTACTGGATATCATTTGTATTTGTTTTCCAGACAGATTTTACATTGCTTTGTGATCCTTTTTATTTCTTCTTATTCATCTGAGGAAAATAACATATTTCTAATAATTGTAATTTATTTTCATTGGAATTTCGATGAGCTCTGTTATGCGAATGACCGAAGGGTTTAAATATCTTTTCAGCAGTGTGGTGAAGCTTTCTTCTGTAAAGTTAGTTTCGATTAGAGTATACCCCACCTATGGTAGGTGGGGAAAATAATTTGATATTGGAACGATGATGTTTCGCCTGGAGAGATAAGAATTTGATTTTTAAATGCATTAATGGGTGTGTCAGTAAATGGTATTAGACTTTGTGTTGGAGTTTCGTTGCTGTGTTGTGTCGCTGTCATAGAGTTTATTACTGTGGCGGACTAGATAGTGCATCTGCTACTACATTGGTTCTGCTTGATTTATATTTAATTTCATAGTTGTATACTTCAAGTATTGACTTCCATCTTTTGAGTTTACTTAGTGGGTTTGGAAAGTCTAATATTGCTTTAAATTTGTGGCGTTTGTTTTCAATTCATTTTCTGAAATCACGAATCCTAAAAATTCGACTTCTGTCTTTAGAAATTCGCATTTATTACCATTACTTATTACTGTTGTGCGTGTTAAATTTTAGACAGTATTAGAAGGGACCTACTTATTTTAGCCGGTTCCGAACGGCAGAACCCTTGTGCTTTTAGAAGCTTTTCCATGGCAAATTGTTACTGTCGGAAGAATTGCCAGTTGCTTGCCGACAAGTGGGTACCGTTCGAAAGATAAATCTTTCGATATTAAATTTGTTATGCATCAGCCGGGGATTGAACCACGACCTACAGATCAGTAGGCAAACACACTAACCACTGAGCAAAATTACTGAGATGTTATCAAATTTAATATTATAAAAATGGTAAATACTATTGTGAAACACCTCGTATATTATATAGTAAGTGTATATATTTATACATATATGCATTACGTGAATGGAGTACGAGTATACCTATAAGTACTCCATACGCATGCACATACATATATATTGAACAATAGTAAAAATTCTTTATAAAAATTCTATATATAAAATGCATTCATAAAAATATTTACTATTATGTGATCTTATTTCAATATATGTTAATTTGCTATGTTAATTTACAGAATTTTTCTCCTGGTCATGGCATTGCTCTCTTCAAAATCTCTGTATTCTACAAGTCTGTTAAGTGACCCTGATTTTTGTAATCAAAAATAAGCTCAAAAGCCAAATTAGGACTTCTCTGGTATAAGGCATAACCGGAGAGCTTGATTCCTAACAATTTCCGAAGCTCAACATTCAATTCTCTGATAAATGTATCTAGGACCTTATCGCGAAATGTCTTTATCAGTATGCACATGGATTCTTGTACGATCCCAGCAAACCAAAATATGAGCGCTCATAACAAGGATTCCTAAAAGTGTGAAAATAATCAGCGTTTTCAGTGCGCTTCTAAAAATTATTATTGAATGACTTTAAAGACTCTTAAAAAGCTAGCTCACAGAGCGCTCTCTGTGTAGGCTGTATCTCACACGATCATGCGAGCGCTTAATCACACAAGAGCACAAACATGATCAGTTGCTGTCTAACTATGAAGCATGGATGACCGTTCACACATGCGCATCAATCATTATTATTCGTTCCTTGCTCTCTCTACACGAACACACTGTATTTCTGAAAATAGGCAGATAGCTTCTAAAACACTCAAAAGCTTTATATTTTATGGCTCAGAAAAGACTGTTTTAGGAAGCTTTTTAGAGTTTTTTTATCGACCAGTTTAGTAGAAAGGGTGCTCATTATGAGGGTGATCGCTCCGGAAAGTCTTTTCGGACTTCAATGGTTTTCTGGGATGTCTAGGCAAGCTATTTTATTTAATATAAGGGATAAATGTGAAAATATTCGGTGATTGTTTAACTTTCTTGGAATAATGATGACTTTTGGTATTCCAAGATATTGATATCTCGTTTGTCCGCGTAATGAGTGTTTACGCATTTTGAAATTGCTTCCCAATTTAATGGGGTATTGTATGACTCAAGAGCTAGTTCTGTATTACCTATTATTTTATTTCGTACTACATTTAAAATACCAAAATATCTGGTAGTGCCCTTTTCATTTTCATAAGTTTTTAAAATACTTTCTAAATTTTTTTTCCAAGAGTAAATACTTTTAGATCTCCTGAAAAATCTCTTAGGCTTTGTATATCGTACGTCTGGTACTTTATCTAGTCGTGCTAAGTTTCTTAAGTGTCGCTGGTCAATGCCTTGGTCTGTAAGTATTTCTTTTGGAGGGTGGATTATGTTTTGAATTAGAGATGGAGCTTTCGTCGATACTACTTGTGTTATTATGTTGCGAATTGTTGGATTTTGAAGCAGCGCTTGGGATGTATTTAGGACAGGAGTACGGATTATGGAATCACTCGGATTACTCATTGTTTATTAATATCTAATATTTGTTTTATTAGAAGAAACTTGTTTTTGTTTGCTAAAAGCTGGATATTTTCTTACTTACTTACTTACTTATGTGGCCATAACAACCGAATATCAATTCAAGCCCAAAAAAAAACATGCTTCGCCAGCCATCTCTGTTCTTTGCTAGCTACCACCAGTTAGAAATTCCAAGCGCCGTCAGGTTCTCCAATGCTTGGTCCTTCCACCGGAGGTTAGGTCTTCCTCTTCTGCTTCGTCCTCCAGCGGGTTCCGAATATATCACCTTCTTAGCTGGAGCGAGTTCTGACGTGACCTAGCCAACGCAGCCGCTGGATTTTGATGAGCTTTACTATGACAATATCGGCATACAGCTCATACAGCTCATGGTTGTACCTTATTCGGTACTCGCCACCAACGCAAATAGGTCCAAAGAACTTGCGTAGGACTTTTCTCTCAAAAACTCCAAGCATTCGCTCATCCGAGGTGTCCAGGCTTCAGCGCCATATGTTAGGACAGGCATGACGAGAGACTTGTAGAGTATAGTTTTCGTTCTTCGAGAGAGGGCTCGACTTCTCAATTGCTTACTCAGCCCAAAGTAACCTTTATAATAAACAAATAGGTGGTGTGTGTCGATCTGGTTTTCTTGGATCTTCTCCAGGATTTGGCGCAGTGTGAAAATTTGGTCGATGGTGGATTTACCAGGTCTGAAGCCACACTGATAAGGTCCAATCAGGTCGTTGAGCATAGGCTTCAACCTTTCACACAGGATGCTCGATAGAACCTTGTATGCGTTGCTCAGGAGACTTATTCCACGGTAGTTGGCGCAATTTGTGGGGTCACCTTTTTTGTGCACAGGACAGAGAACATTGAGCCTCCAATCATCAGGCATGCTTTCATCCGACCATAATCTGCTTATGAGCTGGTGCATGCAGGCGAGCAGCTCATCACCTCCGGTCTTAAACAACTCGGCAGGCAGACCATCAGCACCCGCAGCTTTGTTGTTCTTCAGCCTTAAAATGGCCGTTTCAACCTCGTCATAGTCGGGTGGTGGAACATCAACACCATCATCTGTAATTGGGGTTATCGGGCAATCTTCTCCACTGGCGGAATTGTTCGTAGCATCGCCATTCAGTAATGTGGAGAAGTGTTCCCTCCATAGGCTCAGTGCACTCTGGACATCTGTAACCAGATTCCCATTTCTATCACGACAAGAAGAGGCTCCGGGATTTAAACCTCCACTCAGGCGCTTGATCTTTTCGAAGAATTTTCGAGTCTCATTCTTGTCGGTACACATCTCTATCTCCTCACACTCTCGTCTTTCTTGTTCTCTTTTCTTGCGCCTGAAAAGACGTCTCTCTGCACTCCTTTTCTCTCTGTACCGCACCATAACAGCTCGCGTTGCGCCTGCACGCAGGCTTCTTCTGTAGGCGGCGTCTTCCTCTGCGGTAGCGTCGCGACACTCCTGATCATACCACTCATTCCTCAGAGGCCGGTAGTAAGCGATTACCTCCTCGACAGCAGTAGTCATGGAGTGGGATATATGTGTCCACCGTGCGCATGTATCATCAAGTGGGGAATTGTTCTGCATAAGCAGATCCGATAGTCGAGTGGAAAATGCATCTGCTATCTCTGGTGATCGCAGCTTACTAACGTCGAACTTTCTCTGTGTGGGACTTCTCTTGTTATTTGAGACACATAAACGTGTACGCACCTTAGCTGCAACAAGTTAGTGATCCGAGTCGATGTTGGCACCACGGATCGATTTCACGTCCATAACACTGGATGCATGCCTTCCGTCAATCACCACATGATCAATTTGGTTTCTTGTACGTTGATCTGGAGACAGCCATGTCGCTTTGTTATCAGAGGTGTTCTGGTGGAGGCTAATAAATAATAATAAGTCACGTTGCAGGTGCGTTGTTGTGTTATCGTCACGTTGTCGCTGCGATGAGCTTTCTCACGATCGTGAGAAATTCGGCGTTTTTTGTGCTAACTTATACCATATTTCTAATACTATGCACATATCGATCTACCCACATACCATCATATAACATATAATCCACAATCCACAATCGATTAACCAATTATGTGAGAAAGCAACTTTTTGGCTCAATGTTCTGAGATTCCACAATTATGAGTAATATTGATATGATATTTCGTTTTCATAAGTTTATATTCATAAAAACCACCTTTTATAGGATTTCCTTGATAGTCTTCTAGTGTATATGCAGTAGGATTAGTTTTTTGAATTTGTTAAATTTTAAATATCTCAGTAGTCCAATTTCGTTTATACCCCTTCTCAAAATTATAGTTATATCTACTTATTCAAACGTTTGACCCCACGATTAATTTAGGTCGATGAATGACCTTCAAGTGGTTATATACACTTTCGAGAAGATTTTTCTCGTCCGAGGAATTTACATAAAACGGTGCTATTCTTATCATTCTACGTATTTTATGATTATATTTATCAACCAATTTTTCAAATTTATCATTCCATCGATATGATCCATTATAGCTAAACTCTTTCCACATCATACACTTTAATGTTCGATTAAAGCGTTCAACTACTGGCGCCAGGACTGGACTTGATGTTGAGTAATGATTACTCAACTCATCTCTAATTTTCAAATATCTTTTTCATAGCTTGTGCGGCATTGTCGGCATTTTTTTTAAATCGCCATTGCCCAGGCAAATTTCGAGAAAGTATCAATAATTGTTAGAAGGAATCGATATCCACGATTTAATGTTACATATGCACAACTAAATCCGCCTGCCACAGGTCATCAATACCTTTAAAATTGCTCGTCGACGATTAAAATTTTTACGCGCTTGTCGATGGAGCTCTTCAACTAAATTTTGCTTATTTTAAGATTTTTTAATACCTCATATACTTCCACATTCTCACCTGGTGATAATGAAGGTGATCCTTTAAGGACGTAGTATTTATATATATAACGGTCGAGATCTTCATGTAAAGGAGATAGCTTCTGCAGCTTTAATTTTATATATTAGATCATTATTTAAAGTTTAAATTTTAGATATTAGAATCCTATCATCAGTTTAAAATTTTTTTAATTTATTTCGAATATTTTGAATGTCACTGTTGAGTTTATTTATAAGTGACAACATTTTCCATTAACATACTCATCAACATATTTCTTAGAGACTCCATCAGAATCTTCAACTGGTGTACCTACTTTAATTGATGATTTTGAAAGTTTATACCCAAAATTTTATTTACACCTCGCCGTGATCCCTCCTTTATATTCTTAGAATAACGACCAAACTTGTCTGCACTCATGCTGTTAATGAATGATCTATAGATTTTATATCGTTTTTATCTTGCTTCCCGCAGCTCTTCAATAATGGATACTGTTATGACTAGAATTTCCAGCTGCTTGTGATGCCATCAAGACACTTAAACGATCAACTAATTCATTTGGATTTTCCCAATAGATGTAGTTTGATTTAATTATATTTAATTTCATCACGTCATCATTAATTGGGTGGTTACGTTTCATTCCTTGACCCTTCTTTGGAGTGGTTTATGATTCGATATTTATAGGCTTTTGCAAATTTTACTCCTCCTGGTAGCTCGAAATATCGTTTATGTGCATTAGTAATTAAGAAAATTTCTTTATAGTTATCCAAACCTACATTATTAATGTTTTTGGGACTTTATAAAAAGTAACTGAAATAGCCCTGGAGTTAAAGTCCAACTTGTTTCGCCGATCTTAATTTGATAATGTTTAAATTTCAGTGACTTATTCCCAACTTATTTTAAAAGTGAAATATTTTTCTGATATTAATGGAATACTCTCATTAGTATTATCACCAAGAGTACCAAGGGTCAAACAAGTGTGCGGGTGTGCCCATTTTTTATAAAATCGAAAGAACATAACCTTTAATGTCTAAAAAGAATAATGGTAAATACGTAAAAACAGTTTTTTTTTACTAGCATTTTGAGGACAACTGATATTTTTTGAGGTGCCAAAAACGTACGAAACATTTCATCTGCCCTTCAAATCCAAGTAATTAGTGGCAAAATGGTTACCTATGAAATATCCAAACAGCGACACAATTAAAAATCCTCTTAAGTTGTTACATGTATAAAAATAAACTCAGATTAAGTATTATGATTTCAAATCATGTCCTTTGCGTGATATTTTTATATAATTTTATAATATTATAATGGCTGCGTTCTTTTGCACGCGAGTTACAAAAGAACACTCGCTTATTTGCCGAATTGCATGCAAAGCAACAATAAAAATAAGCGACATCGGCTATTTTAACCGAGTTCAATTCAACTCACTTATATTTTAATCAACCTGAGTTAAGTGTTGTAAAGTAAAAAAAACAGCACTATTGTGAATAGGCCACTGGAATGTACTTAGGAAATTTTAACAACACGTCAAATTATTGTAAATATAAACAAAAATAAGCAAAATAAATCAAGTGCAAATAAAAATTTATTTTAAATAAACGAATATATTTACCACAAATTCCGCAGAATTGCTTCTTTTTTGTTTTTATTTCGTTTATAAATTTCACGAACAACCATATATACATATATACCACCAGCGTTGCTAAGTAACTAAAGGGAAATTATATTCAAGTAAAAGGGAAGTTATATGTGAGTGTTCTTTGGCAACTCGCTTACAAAAGAATGCAGCTAATATATACACAAAAACAGCTGTCCAAAGCTGTCTTAAATGAAAGTACATTAAAATTTTTTTTAATAATTTCTTTACTTTATTTGTTTTTTTTAGTACCATTCATGCCCTCTTTTATATTTTCTTTGATGTTAATTTGTACAGATCGCACATATTTGTCCATAAAACCTTAGAAATTTGTATTTTTTTAAACATTGATTCCAGACTTTTTTCATCCATCAACTATATATATTGAAAAAAAAATTCAATTTTTTGAAAAATTTCCAACAACATCGAAACTCACTTCGCAAATTGTGTAACGTGACAGACGTGTTTACACTCCTATAGCTCCAAAACCATGAGAGATACAAATCAACTTTGTATTATGATGTATTTGACCTTCGTATTATGCATTCATAAAATTAAAAAATTTCATGTTTTTTCGATGTATTGTACAAAATATGCGCGTGAGTGTAACGGGACAGATGAAAGCCTTGCTCATATACGTATATACATAACTACATAAGCTTTGTTGACAACATATCGTATGTAAAATACAACAATATTTTAGAAACGAATAAAAATTGTAGTTGGATACAAAAGCAATATTAGTGGTACTTCTACTTGTGTTCTGATTTATTTGATTTGACATTTGAGATAATAAAATTTGAAATGTTTATAGTTTATGTGGGCTTACAGTACGGTTTCTATTTTTATACTCCGCACTTTAAGAGTCAAGGATATACTGAGTCAGTTTTTCCCTTTTATAATACCCATAATTAGACTTGACAGATATGGAAAAGTATATATATCGGAGTCGATGTAGACAAGTTTATATATCTGTCTATTTGACGGATAACACTACTCGACAATTTCTTCCTTTTACGGCAGTACCTAAAAAAAAATTGAGTTTTCTGGGCTAACCTTGAATTTGCCTTCATTCATTTCTCCAAATGAAGCATTTTCGAGATATTAGCGAGAACATGATTTTTTGCACTTTTTTTAGTTAATGCCAAAAATCTCAAAAACGATTTAACCATATAATATGATCTGCACACCATTTAAAATCAGTGGTCTTCTTCTTTCCGACAATGTGCCACCTGTGTTTACTGAGTTATATGCGATGAAATTCGGAAAGAAGAGTCATTTTTCACTGTTTTTGAAAAATACTCATTTTCAGTTGTTCCATTGACATGAAGAAAAAAATTATTTTACATACTTTTAAGATTGTAGGTGAAATATAATTTTATGGCGAAAGTTTTAAGTATAATATTGCCAAAATCAGAATGTAGGAGTTAGAGGGCATTAAGTGAAGATAGGAAATTCGATTTTACACACAAACTCTTGTATATGCGCTATAAATGCATATAACATGTATGTAAAGCTATTGAGATGAAACTTAATATGTAGGGTTTGTTTTAGTAGAGAACAAATATATATGAAAATGGCCAAAATGTTATTGAGACTTTTGACAGTAACTGAAAAAAGTTGATTATTTTGCTGAATAAGAACTAACGATAGAGTAAAGTGTACAAAATGTAAACGAAAGCAAGAGTGCACGAGAACTAAAACAGACTTTATTCTCTACCGAACGATGAGAGACGACTAACTACGATCAAAGCATCTTGTAATAAGAATAAGCATTACACACGGCAACATACCACCGGCCTTGAACTAAGTATATACAGTGTTCAACATTAATTGATCTGGATATAGCTATACGTTATCATATTTCATGAATACAAGATGCAAATATGAATACAAAGATTTAGATATGAATAGACATGCATCGATATGAATACAGGTATACAATAGATATGAATACAGATATACAATAGATATGAATACAGATATAGATGTGAATAGCGTAGAGATATGAACTCAGAATGAACCCAGTATAGTCTTAAATCGAATGCATTTCGTCCATCGTGGGAAGACGACAAAGTTTTACGACAGGGCGTAACATTCTCCGGCTGCTGTCTTCAAGAGAGCCACGCGAACTCGGCCATCAGGGCCGGGATTACATCTTTGAACCTTAGCCATTTTCCACTTAGTGATTTAGCTCTGACGTTGTTAATGAATCGGAGCACATATGATGTTATCCGCTTTAGTTTGCAATATGACGAGTACTTTGTGAGCAGTTCCCAGAATTCGACTGGTTATGCTAGATTGACAGTTGTTTCGCTCTTTCGAAGTTCTATATCTGTGTTATGGACAAACTCTCTACTCTGCTTCCAATTATCTTCTGTGTCCAACAACCATCGTGGACCAGACCACCATAAGCAATGTTGATGAAGATACGCAGGGTTGACGCCTCTCGATGCACAATCCATAGGATTGCACTCAGAGCGCACATGGCCCCAGTGATCTGCCGATATGGTATCTTGGATGTACGCTACACGGTTTGCAACGAATGTAGACCATCGACTAGGATGACCCTGCAACCATGCCAGCGTAACCGTAGAGTCAGTCCAAGCATAGACTGGATAGATTTGATTCTGCATACTGGACATCACGTGGGTCGTGAGCTTTGCACCGAGTTGAGCAGCGTATAACTCTAGACGTGGAACAGTTGTGACCTTGAGTGGTGAGACTTTAGCGCGTGCAGCGACCAAGGCAATAGTCGCTGTACTATCGGAATATAACGTACGAGCGTATAAAGCAGCGGCGTAGGCCTTCTCAGAAGCGTCCGTAAATAAGTGAAATTATGTAGAAGTGGCGCTCGTTTCTTCACCTATCCAACGATTAATTTTGATTGCTGATAATTTCCCCAATTCATTTCGATGTAGGAGCCATCGATTCATGATGTCTTCTGGAACTGGATCGTCCCAGTCTACGTTAGCGTTCCAGACTTGTTGAAACAACATTTTGGCTTTGATAGTGCACGGCGCTAGTAAGCCAAGCGGGTCATACAAAGTGCTAACGTCTGCTAAAAATGCCCTTTTGGATAGCAATTTGGGGACAATTTGGGGATAGGTTTTAGATTTACCTTGAATGTTAGGAAATCGCTGTCTGTGTTCCAAAGGAGGCCCAACGTATGAACTTGCTGATCGTTGGCTAAATAATGTGATACCTCTGGCGACGTAAGTGGCAAACTTTCGGATAGTGTTTTACAATTCGTGGCCCACTTTCGCAATTGAAAGCCACCGGAGGATAGCACCCCTGACACATCTCTTTGTAACAGCTGCAACGACCTTGCAGATGATGAGCCAGTGAGCAAGTCGTCCATGTAGAAGTCGTTGAGTATGACCTTTGCGGCTGCGTTGTGAGTTACACTGTTCTCTCTAGCGATTTGTTGAAGTGATCTGACGGCCAAGAATGAGGCTGATGATACGCCGTATGTAACTCTTAACAAGCGAAAATCTTTAAGTGGATCTTTCTGATGTTCGCGCCATACTATTCTCTGATAATCGGTGTGCTGTTTGGCCACCGCGACCTGGCGATACATTTTTTCGACGTCCGCAGTCATAGCGAAGCGATGCGTTCTAAATCGTGTTAGTATGGTGAATAATTCCTGTTGCAGTTGAGGTCCAACCATCAGTGCGTCGTTGAGAGAGTAACCCGTGGACGATTTCATAGATGCATTGAATACGACTCGTACCTTGGTGGTGGAACTAGACTCCTTAATAACAGCGTGGTGCGGCAAATAGCATGTTTTGATCGGGGCGTCCTAGACCGGCTCCATGTGACCCATCTGAAGCAATTCACGCATGAAGTTCGTATAATGTTGTCGCAGCAATTCGTCGTGTTCAAAGCGCCTCTCCATTCTTAGCAGAGAGCGTACCGCTGCATTTCTTGTTTCACCTAAGGGTACTGATCCTTTAAATGGTAGTTGCACGATAAAACGACCATCAACACCACGTGCATGAGTACTTCTGAAATGTTCTTCGCAATATGCCTCTTCAGCCGTGAGAAATTTACGTGGCTTGACTTCATCTAACTTCCAAAGTCTGCTGACAGCCCTTACCTAATCGACCTCGCAATGAAAACTTTGTACCGTATCCACCGATCTTGAAATATCTGCGACCCTTCCAAATAATACCCACCCAAACACAGTACTCTGGGCCATTGGCATTCCGGGTTCACCTTTACGTACCTCGGTAAGGAGCAACTTGTCTATTTGATTCATGCCTAAGAGCAAGTCAATTGGACCTGATGTAGACCACTGTGGATCGGCTAACGTAAGATTGCGCAAGTGTGGCCAATTCGCTTTTCGAATCGTTCTTATAGGTAATTCATTCGTGAATTTCGATAAGATTTATGCGTCGATAAGCAGATGTTGGCTTGAAACCGGATCATAGACCGTTATAGAAACTTCTCCTCTGGCACGGCCGGAATGTGAACGGCCAATTCCAGTCACCGAGATTGCAGATGATCTGCGTGGCAACCCCAGGTGCTGAATGCACGATTCAGTGATGAAAGAAGCATGCGAGCCATTGTCGAATAGTGCTCGGAGGGTCTGCCACCTTCCAGTGCTGTCTTTAACTCTGATTAGGGCAGTAGCTAGGAGAATAGCTTCTCCATTTACAGGCTGGATTATACCTGTATGTACGGTAGAAACGTTGGATCTTGCAGCCAGATAGTCGACATTTGATGATGTGCCTGCTGTACCATTGCGGACTTCTGATGCGGTAGCGTAGCTGTTACAATGCAGAAGGGTATGATGACGAGATCGACAGATGCGACACGATGAGGAACTACCACATTTGACTATATAATGGCCTTTGCTCAAACAATTCAAACAAGCACTCTTTTGCTTGATGACGTTCTTTCGCTCAACTGAAGTTAGCTTCAAGAAATCTGGACACCCATAAATCTTATGGTCGCCACTGCACAACAAACATAACTTTCGACCAATCGATTCTGTTGATGAATGTGTAGACGCGTCATTGACCGCGTGAAACGTTTGCGTTCTGCCTTTACATGACGTCCCAAACGAGTTTCTGTTGTTGCTGGTACTAACTGAGGAACCTACATCCAGCATTTCCAGTGAACGGCAACGTGTTTCCAAAAATTTATGAAGCTCTTCGAATGACGGCAAAACATTACTTATTAGTGACAATTCCCATTGCTTCCTAGTATAGAAGGCAATTTTCGAAACGACTACATGCACTAACCAATCATCCCAAAACTGTACTGGTCTACCAAGCGCACGTAACGCCCTTATGTGCTGTAGTGCTGCGTCAATAACTTGTTTGATGCAAATCGCGGTATCTTTGGCAGCCCTCGGTATATTAGTTAATGCCTGTATGTGGTGGTCTACAATAACGCGTATCGCTGAATAGCGAGATTGATGCAATGACCAGGCTTCCATATAATTCGCATCAGAGATCATGAAATTGCTTATTACTTGCAATGCTTCGCCTCTTAAGCAACCTCGTAGATAATGCAACTTCTGAGCATTGGATAAGTTTGTATTGGCACATACCAGTGCCTGGAATGCGTCGTGAAAGCTTATCAATTCGATTGGATCACCAGAGAAAGTTGGGAGCTCCATTTTTGGTAACTTTATGTCGGCATTAATTGGTGTTGCAGTAGTAGCAGTCATGTCTATTTGCGCTACAGTCTTTAGTAAACGACTAAAATTTACTTTGGCGGCCAGGTACCATTCCTCTGTTTGCACCCGAGCTTCTCCTTCCGTCTCTATGGTCTCTGTACCACACGATATTTCAACTGCCTCTTGAGCTTTGGAAAAACGTTCCCATTGCTCATATAGTAGCCCCAAGTGAGCTTCAATTGTTTCTGAATCTTGCAATTGGTCTCCGTCTCGACTGGCTTGCAAATATCGTCGAATTGCCGCTCTAGCAGAATCTCTTACCTTGACATTGTTTGTCGCCATTGTGTGTTACGTTATCTATCAATTGTTTGTCTATAGCTTCAAAGAACAAATTATTTTCGATGTGTTCCCAATCATCAATGAGAACAGTTCTAAATATCAATTAACCTATCTCCTAATCGCTGCACTAATTTGAATTAAATGGTTTGCGTCTATGCTAAGTAATGACGCTATCGATTTGTAGGTTATAATTCTCGCGATTCAATGGAGTCTCACTTATAACTGCAATGAGATCTCGTTAACCGAATTCAATGTAGATTGCTTTAGAGATAAACTTGAGAATTGATGCGGTCTCTAAAGCGAATATGTACTTTTTAATTATTATTATTAACACAATTAGAAACACTGATTTGCCTATTCGGCATCGAAGGACCAGAAATATGTTGATTATTTTGCTGAATAAGAACTAACGATAGAGTAAAGTGTACAAAATGTAAACGAAAGCAAGAGTGCACGAGAACTAAACAGACTTTATTCTCCACCGAACGATGAAAGACGACTAACTACGATCAAAGCATCTTGTAATAAGAATAAACATTACACACGGCAACAGATAGGAAATTCGATTTTACACACAAACTCTTGTATATGCGCTATAAATGCATATAACATGTATGTAAAGCTATTGAGATGAAACTTAATATGTAGGGTTTGTTTTAGTAGAGAACAAATATATATGAAAATGGCCAAAATGTTATTAAGACTTTTGACAGTAACTGAAAAAAGTGCGAAAAAATACGTTTTTCGCGAATATCTCGAATAACACTTGTTTGGAAAAATAAATGAGCTCCATTTTTTGTTCAGCAGGTCAACATAGGCCAAACTTATTCCAGAAAACATACTTTTATTTAGATACTTTTTCTCTGTCGACTAGTGTAACTGATGCAAATTATAGAGCGATCAAGCTAAATAATGGTTCAGAAGATTATTTTCACCGGCAAACAATGAATGGATGAAATCGGATAAAAACCGCATCTACATTCCAAACAAAGGTGTGTATGTTTTCATATTTTGCCTGAAAAAATATAAATATTAGCCGTATATTCTTTGTTTAAGTATGCATATAAAGCCATAGGATTGATAGGCGATTTTCTTTATCAACTGAAAATCGAAAAATATCAGATGCTAAGGAGATCTTGGACCATATACGCATATCCCTCCCTCCCCACAGACGATTGAAGGGTACCGAAGGTGGGAGAAGCCAAGGAGAACTCAAGACAGATCGTTATGGTCCTTGTGGTTGTGAGCAATCCTTGGCACCACTCGCCAAACAGAAGGGGGTGATAAGCTATGGCTTATTCAGGAGCCGTTGGTCATGAATGACAAGGTGCGGGGTCTAAGCTCTCCATTTATGGATTATACTACATTCAAAACGCAGGTAAACCTTGATAATGTATTCTGGTGAAAAAATGCTACAAAGCATTCCTATTATCTGATTACGGCGACAGGGATACTGTGATCACTGCGTTAGATCATCAAGCCCATATATATTGGCATATATGGCTCACGATCACACTGAACCCCCACCTCAACCCATAATAAGGAAAGCGGTGAATGAAGTTATCATATCATTACAGGCCACGGGCTGTAAAGCGGTAAACTTGCCGATTTGGAGAACAACCTGGCGGAACAATACAATGTACACATTGTATGGGTACCGGGGCATAGAGATCTTCCAGGGAACTGTGAGGCTGACGAATTGGCGAGATCCAGCATTAGGTTGCCAGAGATCGATCCATCTCATCAAGCAGGTATTCCTGCTGAAGAGGTGATCAATATCAACCAGTGACGTCTGAAGCACACTAGCTTCGATTAGGGGCACGTCGAAGGTGACGCTTCCATTAGTGTGGCTTGTGGATGTACTATCTTTCGTCGGTAATTGCGTTAAATACTACATCTACCCCAAGGAGTAGGTCTATTGTTACTGGCTTATCAAAATACCGATCGTCAAGATTTAGCATTTTAAAATACTCCATATAAGCGCTTGGTACCTGCAATTGCGGTACATCATCGAGTAATTTTGTCTGCACGTAAGCAATCGTGGCCATATCATTATGTGCCTCGGCACATATTACCACGGGAGACTATTGAGCGACTGGTGGATGTACCAATTCCACTGATTAATACACTTGCATGTGTACGAGGAAGTAATAATCGCTGAGCGCATGATTCAGATATTAATGTCGATTGTGATCCAGTATCCAATAGCGCACGGCACGACTGTAATACATCGCTTTTATCCTTTACCATTATCATCGCGGTTGGTTGAATTAATGGACACTCTTGGATCATGCAAAAGTGTATTATGTTTTTGATTACACGTTTTGCAATTTGAAAATGTACATACCGTTAGACGATGCTTTGCGCGTAGGCAATTCGGACAAATACCGTTTGTTTTCACATATTCATTTCGTGCGGCTATTGATAGTGCCTTAAACAACGTACATTGGTATAGCTCATGAGTTCCGTTACATTTAAAACATGATTCATTTCCACGTTTAACACAAGTGATTTCGCTGTCCTTGACGTAATAATACATGTAGTTCCATATTTCTCACGATCCGTTACACGATCATTGAGAAATGACATAAATTGTTGGAACGTCGGTTCCTCTATATTTCTGGTTTCTCGGGACCAAGCGAGCCTTGTATCAAGTGGTAATTTCTTAGATAAATGATATATAAGCACTCTAGACCAGGATTCGATACACGTTCTAAGACAACCGTCTTAGAACGTGTAATGCATTGTAATTTTCATTAATTGTATTATAAAAGCGATTGAGCTCAGTATATGAGTCGTTAACTAATGATTTTTGCTCAAAAAGTTTCTGCATATGTGCTTTATGACCGATGACGCTTCACCCTTTATGGGCGTTTGTAGGTATTCAATTTTTTCAATACCAGCGAGTTCACTGCGCTCTATTACTAGGGCTTTGAACAAATCTCGGAAGCGCAACCATTCTTCATATTGCCCACTGAACTCGGGTATCGCTAATTCTGGTAATGTTCGTTTAGCAAATACTCGGTTTACTCTATTCAAATTGTATTTTCCTCCGCAATGCTCTCCAATATCGTGTTTAATTTAGTTTGACTTTGTGCTAAACTTTCTATAGCAGCATTTATAGGGGGATTTGAAAAATCATTACCTGCAGGACCTCCGTCTGAATTTCTGCTGATATGCAACGTTTCCAACATCCTTGCCTTTATTGCGTAGGAACGTATTTCAATGTCTTCACGCGTAAGTAATTCATCACTAAATTTCTCATCGCTTACTGATTGTTCAATAGATGTTTGAATGACATCAAATTGTTTGATTATATCATCTAGTTTCGTGAATGGTACTTCTATATCTACGCTGGAACAGTTGGGCTGTGAAATGTAATTTTCAATGCACGTGATACGCGCTTTAATGGCAATCCTCTGCCGAAGAAGCCCCTCCATAATAATCCGATATTATTGATGTAATCCGCGGTTCGAAGGACCAAATTATGTTCGGGAATAGAAGTTCTAATTCCGATGGTTCAAATAAATAATAAATGTTTATAGTAATATGGTATGTTACCATAGAATAAAAAACTTTATTGATTACTTGTAATTACTAAGAAGAACACATTGTGTGTGTTGCTGTCAAGTTACAGAACGGAAGTGAATACGAAAGAGTACGAATACTGATATGAATAACAACGAATGACAGTGAGAAATGTCCAGCATCAATTGGATCATCCTTAGATATTACGAGAAATCCATATTTGTCAGCCCAACATTCTTTACACATCTCATGGAACTGTTCATATGTAAGATCAGTTCCAACATGATAATGCTTAATATATAACTCGTCTTGCTTAAACGTGATTATTATCACGAATTAAATGCATTGGAATATGTGTATATGATGCTATCAATTTTACTATGACGACCCATGCAGAAATATGCTTGAATATTGTTTTGTTTTTCACATTTAACATCATTAAATATTATAAAGGAATTTTTTCTAGTTTCAATTGGTAGTACAACTTTCTCATTCTCTGAGAATGTGATAAAATCCATTCCTTTTATCGGAGTGAGTACCTTCTTCAAATACTGATATTTCAGTTGATCAAGTGATTTCCCATAAATATAAATATTTTCAAATTTTAATCCATGTGGACTTTCAATTAAACGTATCATAATATTAGTTTTTCCACAATTTGATGGTCCAATAACTAAAATACTTATTGAATTTGGTAGTGGAATGCCATGACGAGATTTCAAAATATCTCTTGTTTTAAAGACTAAATTCCTCACAACAATTCTTTTCTCCTGAACTTCATTTTAACAACTGAATCATTTTATATAATATAATAAGTAAATCTTTTTTACATAATATTCTCAGTATATTGACATCATTTCATGTAACAACAATAGAAAAGCGCAAATAATGCGTCTATTATTTAAAAAAGGTTTCAGTCATAAAATCAACTTTAATTTGTTGTTGTTGATGAAATAATTAATTCTTTACCAGTTGAATGACATTTACCTGGTTATCAATTTTGTGGGCCTGGCACCAAACTTGAAAAGCGTTTAAATAGGGGGTGATAAGGGTATAAATCCATTTAATGTTGCTTGCAGAGAATACGATATTGCATACTCGCAAAGCGAAGACTTACAAAAAATACACATTGCTAACAAACAACTTGGTGAAAGAGCTTGGGCGAGAGTAACTTCAAAGGATTATAGCATTTGTAAGAGGGCAAGTGTTTGGCTTGTAACAAACGCGATGAGATCTAAAGTTAAATACGGAATGGATAATCATAATGGAAACGTGCAAAAAGTAATACTAAATGCCATAATAAATTATTCGCAACTGCCTTGCAATAGCATGTAAATCTTGGAAACGTCAGAAACCTGATAGTGTTGTTGTTGAAATACATTCAGAGGAAAACAAGCTAATATTAATATTCTGAGAGTCATTGCAATCTCTAAAGTTGGGGAATGTCTCCCATTGGTGCCAATCCTAATCGCCTTGGGTACACTCGGTGGTTTAGCATCAGGAGGATCATCATCGTTAAAACTGTCAACAGCACGAAAGCAGGTAGAGCAGTTGGAAGAAGCCAATCGTCATAATAAAATTATGGAAGCGATTGCTATGGGAAAAGGTTTATATTTAAAACCATATCGGAACCATATCGGCGTACCCCGCCTTCTTTTACCCACCACAAGCAAAAAGGATTCAAACATGTTACCCAAGAGAGCGCTCACTGACGTTGACATTACGAAATTCAGTATAAATTTACCACACTTTCGCGGATAATCTACTACGAAAACTACATGTGATCGAGTGCAGAATTGTAAACCTTGATAGTATACAAAGCACTAGGACACATTGAATAGCATAATATAAGAATAAATATCAGATTAAATATTACGACAACTTTAGAAATTTACCTCCATCGAAAGAACTGATAAAATATTTGGGGACAAACATCAACTATAATTATAAAGGTTCTCAGAAATATACTTATGGGCATCTACGAAGACGATCCCAGAACTACCCGACTAACAAAGAAAACACAACAAATTTGGGTAGATTTTTCTTTATTTCTCAACATAATCTCCTTTTAGTTCTATATAATTTTCCCAGCGGTATTCTATCGTGCGACTTCGTGTGATTCGTTATCGTGCGACTTCTTCAATCTTATTATGGAGAAAATAATACGAGCTGCTGATCTACGACATAATGGCACTATCTTCAACAAAAGTGTCATGCTGTTAGCGTATGCCGACGATATTGACATAATCGGCATGAACACGCGAGCAGTCAGTGCAGCATTCTCAGAGTTGGAAAGAGAGTCGCGTCGGATGGGTCTCACGGTGAACGAGGGCAAGACGAAGTATCTAGTGTCAACAAACAAAGAGTCCCGGCGTCTTGGACAGCACGTCAGTGTTGACAACTACGCTTTTGAAGTAGTAAGGGACTTTGTCTATCTTGGAACCAGCATTAACAGCAGTAATGACGTCAGCTTGGAGATCATGCGTAGGATAACTCTTGCTAACAGGTGTTACTTTGGGCTGAGTAAGCAATTGAGAAGTCGAGCCCTCTCTCGAAGAACGAAAACTACACTCTACAAGTCTCTCATCATGCCTGTCCTAACATATGGCGCTGAAGCCTGGACAATTTCCACCTCGGATGAGCGAATGCTTGGAGTTTTCGAGAGAAAAGTCCTACGCAAGATCTTTGGACCTATTTGCGTTGGTGGCGAGTACCGAACACGCTCCAGCTAAGAAGGTGTTATATTCGGAACCCGCTAGAGGACGGCGCAGAAGAGGAAGACCAAACCTCCGGTGGAAAGACCAAGTACTGGAGAACCTGACGGCGCTTGGAATTTCTAACAGGCGCCAGCTAGCGAAGAACAGAGATGGCTGGCGAAGCATGTTATTTTCGGCCTAAATCGATATTCGGTTGTTATGGATACATAAGTAAGTAAGTAAACGATGTATAGCACTTTTTGATGTGCCTGTATTTTTACCTAGCTCACGCACCTTCAGTCGGCAATCAAACAATACCATTTTGTGGATTTTCTTAACCGTTTCTGTTGCGGCCACCTCAATTGGTCGAACACTACGGTTTTCGTCATGCCAGCTAGTACGACCTCATTTAAACTCTGCCACCCAATATTTTATGGTAGTAAAAGAAGGAGCAGGCTCCCCCAGAGTATAATCTAGTTCGGCTTTACATGCCGTCTATGGACGAAAGATTCCCCCTTCGAAAAGAAACGTACATACGCCCCCCTTTACATATATATATATATATATATATATATATATATATATATATATATACATATATATATATATAAATATATATATATATATATATAAAAAAAAAAAAAAAAAAAATATATATATATATATATATGTGTGGTCGGTGCCGTAGCTCAGTGGTTAGTGTGTTCGCCTTCTGATATGTCAATTCTTCCGACAGTAACGACTTGCCATGAAAAAGCTTCTTAAAGAACTCTTTGACAAAGCTCAGAAAAAATTGATGTCACAAGTGTTCTGCCGTTCGGAACCGGCTAAAATAAGTAGGTCCCTTCTAATATTGTCCTAAATTTAAGACGCACAACAGTAATGGAAGAGAAGCTCGGCCAATGAGCCCTTTGGGGCTTTATGGGGCCACATATATATATATATATATATATATATGTATATATATATATATATATATATATATATATATATATATAAATATATATATATATATATATATATATATATATATATATATATATATATTTATATATATATATATATTTATATATATATATATATATATATATATATATATATATATATATATATATATTTATATATATATATATATATATATATATATATATATATACTCTAGATCTACTATGTAGTCTAAACTATTTTTGCGGCGAGTAACGAAATGAGTCTCGAAGTTGTTTTCTATATTCGATTCTGAAAATTTGGACAGAATTAATGTCTATTTACTCTATATTCTTTGTATCCTATATATGTATATAGTGTATGCTTAATTAGAGATATTAAGCAATTTGTGACCCTGACTTTTAATAAAGCACTACAGATTTAAGAGAAGGGAAATGCTGGTTATATTTTAACAGAACTTCCCTGAAACCCGTCTCCCCACGCAGATTAACTTGAGACTTTCAGCTCCACATAAATTAATACGATACTATCTCTGATACATAGAGTAAATCGAATATTCGATTATTACCAATTTTACAACTGACACCGTTGCGTATACAATGTTTTAATTTAATTTAAATTTAAAATTTAAAATAGCAAAATGTACGAGTATTTAGATGAACATTATCTTTATAATTAACTTAATAACAATAATCTATTAAATCACCAAGCCCACAAGGCAATTGCGTTAGAAAGAAAATAGACTGGTTAAAATTCAAGAAACATATAAATTCCCATCTTGCTCTGAGTACTGTATTGAGAAATGGACACGATGTAGACTCAGCACTCGTAAAATTCAACCAGTTGCTCTCATTAGCTCTCAGCTCAGCCACCTGCACAAAGGTATGCAAGCAATCAAACTATAGCCCATACACACCAGCCGACATTGAATTGCCAGTAAGACAGAAAAGAAGACTCCGAAGACAATGGCAAGAATTCAGATAACCGAATCTGAAAACACAGCTATAGCACTGCACTCGAAAGTTAAAGCAAGCCTTAAAAAATAAAAACAACAAAGAGTTAGAAGAGCATATAGCGAAATTAACACCTGGTGAAGCGTCAGACTACTCTTTGTGGAAATCAGCAAAAAACTCAAATCAGCCAATTCTCACTGATTCCCCCATCCGTTTGAGAGACGGTAATTGGGCTAGAAGCAACTGTGAGAAGGGTTTGGCTTTTGCAAACCACCTAAAAAGTGTGATTACACCCAATCCACCCTATTCACAGTCATCATTACCAAAATTAACTTCTCAACCTTGCTCAATAACGCTCAAAATTAAAAAAAAGGACATATTCAAAGCAATTTATAAAGATTTAAACCCAAAAAAATCACCTGGTCCAGGTAAAATTACCGGTAAAATGATAAAAGAGCTACCTCCGGCTTCAGTAATTCATCTCATGCACATTTTCAATGCTATCCTTCGTATTAAACACTATCCCAAATGCTGGAAAACTTCAAAAATTATTATGATACCAAAACCAGGAAAAGACCCTACAAAAGTTGCACCCTACAGACCTATCAGCCTCCTGCCTCTACTCTCTAAAGTATTCGAAAAGCTACTTGTCATGAATATAACTCCATTTATTAATCTCAACCAACTGATTCCTCAACATCAGTTTGGATTTAGAAAACAGCACGGCACAATAGAACAAGTCCACCGCATTGTAACTCTGATAAGGAACACTTTTGAAGAAAAAAAGTATTGCTCAGCTGTCTTTCTTGATATCACTCAAGCTTTCGATAAAGTATGGCACGATGGCCTTATTTACAAACTCAAACTATTACTTCCTGCAAATGTCTCCTCATTGCTTAGTAGCTACCTCACGAAAAGACCATTTCTCGTACATCACAAGGATTACACAAGAAATCCATTGGATATTCACGCTGGCGTTCCTCAAGGATGCGTTTTGGGCCCATTACTGTATCTCTTATACACTACAGATGTGCCCAGCAATAACTATACATTTATATCGACCTTTGCAGATGATACGGCAGTATTGTGCTCTCGCTCCAACCCCATAGAAGCTACTAAACTCCTGCAGACTCACGTCGATTCTCTCGAAATCTGGCTAGCAAAATGGCGTATAAAAGTCAATGAATAAAAGAGCGTACATGTAACCTTCACGCTAAGGCCAGATACATGTCCCCCACTTAAAATTAATGACCAATCAGTTCCACAATGTTCCTCAACAAAGTACTTGGGTATTCACCTCGATAGAAGGCTGACCTGGAAAAATCACATAGAGGCAAAGAAAACTCATATCAAGCTTAAAATGAATCAGTTATGGTGGCTGTTACACAAAAGATCAAAGTTGAATCTCGAATACAAAGTGCTATTATATAAAGCAATCTTGAAGCCAATCTGGACTTATGGTATTCAGTTTTGTGGCACCGCATCTCCCTCAAATATCGAAAAATTGCAGCGAATACAATCCAAGTGTCTGCGAATTATTGTAAACGTGCCTTGGTATATGAGGAACGTTAACATCCATCGAGATTTAAATATACCCACAATGTCCTGCAGAGGCTACATTCAAAAATTACACAATCATCCGAATCCCCTTGCTAGGCAATTGTTGCAGAGCACGGGGAATCGTCGAATAAAAAGGAAAGACACACTGAATATGTTGTGAAATTGCTATACCTCGCGACTCAACAAATTGTGATGGAACGTTGGGAATATCACATAATTTTAGTTAGTTTGTAAGATTTGATCACTTATTGTTAGTTTCTAAGTAATTTTAAAAAGATCCAATAAATAAAGCTTGAAAAAAAAAAATAAAAAACAACAATAATAACAATGATAAGAACAATAAACCTATTCAATTACTTTATAATTTGATAGATTAATTGGTAAAATAGGAAGAGAATAGCGGAAAATAAAACGAAAAGAAAAGAGAAAGTTATTTGAACAAATAAAATACCGCCAATTTACAGATTAAAGATTAAAGATAATATTTGGCAGGGAATTTCATAGTTCGACAACACTGACTAAGTATAAGACATAAGAAGACTTATGTAATTTCACATCCTGCGGAACAAAACTGCTAGCAGGACAAAGTTCTCTTATCATAAAGTATGAATATAGTCATGTATAATATATACTTACTTACTTATGTGACTATTAAAACCGAAAATGGATTTAGGACGATTCTAGCATGCTTCGCCAGCCAACTCATTCCTTCTCTAGCTGGTGCCAATTAAGAATTCCAAGCGTTGACAGGTCCTCCAGTACTTGGTCTTTCCACTGCTGGTTGGGCCTGTCTCTTCGTTCGGTTGGAGCAGTTCATAATACACTACAACTACATGATTCCATCAGATGCGAAGCAATACCTTGACGCCATGAACTTTTCCGCTTGGTTGGTTTCAATTCATATGGTACCCAATTTCATTGCTTCTCAATCATTCCCTTGAGTTTCAAACGGTGCGAAATGACTTGTTCAGTTACTCGCAATGAATTTACAAGTTCCTGTTGCATTTGACATGGATCTTGACCCAACAATGCCTTCAAATTTGTTTGCTTGTCCTGGACGAAGACAAACTTTGATATCGAAATCACATGTTTTAAAGCGCGCGAACTACCACCGGCTCGTTTTTTCTGTTGGAACATATTCACGATTAGTTTCTTGCTGCTTTCGCTTTTCAACGCAATAAAAACTTGTGTAATTTAACTTTTATAGATTTTGACAGACCAGATGTAATAGATATTTTACGCTCTTTACGCTAGAACAACTAGAACGGTAGAATAGTCAATTTTTTACGCACAAGTATATATAACGTCAGTAATGAAACACATATTTTCCATTGTGACACCTGACCCGACCTGATAGAAGATTACAAGAATGATTTAGAATGAAGTTAGTCTCTATCAGTCTTTATGGAAATTATAATTTTGGAAGCTCTCACTGGGTGCAGAGCCAAATTTTAGTTTTAATACAATGTATTTCCAGACATATAATACCAATACTACTTTAACGAAAAATCTGTAATGCAAAAACTATGTCTTTCGAGTGCCATTATAATCTACATGTGCTGCGTAAGTATATTATAATGTACTAAAATCGTTTAAGATTACGAGTATGTGTGCAGTTTTTCCGTTGTATTGTACAATATTTCTTAGTCATCATCCATTTAAATGGTATCTGTTAGGTCTGTCAAAAGTATTCTTTGCATTTGTTTCATATTTTATTTTCTATTACAATAATACAATCATTGAAAATGAAACAAATGAAACAATTGAAATTCACATTATTAGTGGTTACTATAATTGACAACTTTAAATCCCCTGGACACCATAATCATTTTCATACTCTTCTTTCTTGTCCACATTATCGTCATCTCATCATTAATATCGTTGCTTGGTCTAGCTTTTGGTGTTGTTATCAATAAAAATGTTTCCACGTTTTTTTATATTTCTTAATGGTGGTACTTCAGGGTGAATTTTTGGCAATTTCCTTTTTGGCAGCTCATCTGTTTTTGTGTAACATGTTATTGTCAAACATGTTCAGTTTGGTCTATAATATAACTATGAGTCGACTTACAAACGAACGCTTACAGATTATTGAATTTTATTATCAAAATTCCTGCTCGGTTAAGAAAGTGCATCGTGCACTTTCTTGTGTTCAGTGACGAAGCTCTATTCTGGTTGATTGGATACGTGAACAATCAAAATTGCCATATTTGGTGTGAAGAGCAGCTAGAAGCATTGCAAGAACTGCCAATGCATCCTGAAAAATGCACTGTTTGGTGTGGATTATGGGCCGGTGGCGTCATTGGACCGTACTTTTTCAAAGACGACGAAGGCAGGAACGTTACTGTGAATAGCGAGCGCATCCGTACAATGATTAAAAACTTTTTTTTTTCGAAAATGGAAGAGTTGGACTTGGCTGACATGTGGTTTTAACAAGACGATGCCACATGCCACAGAGCACGCGAAACAATGACTCAATTGAGAGGCGTGTTCGGTGAACAGTTTATTTTACGTTTGGGGGCGCTCAATTGGCCGCCTAGATCGTGCGATTTAACGCCTTTACACTATTTTTTGTGGGGCTATGTAAGGGCTCATGGCTATAGCGACAAGCCTGCAACGGTTGACGTACTGGAAGCCAATATCGAAAAATTTATTCGTGAAATACCGGCCGATATGTTGAAGAGAGTATGGCAAAATTGGACCCAGCGTATGAACCATTTGAGGCGCAGCCAGTGTCAACATTTACATGAAATCATCTTTAAGCATTGAATAATATAGATCGTTCTATCGACTCAAATAAAGATTTCATACATTTCTCTAACTTTTATGTGTTTTTTTATCAAATCCGAAGACTCTTAATGGAAATGTTCATGCAAAATGTTGAACACACGTTCATATGAGATGTTTACCATTTCAACAATCTCACGCAACTTGACTCGGCGATCATTCATAACGATATCGATGATTTTCTTGATATTTTCTTCAGTAACCACCTCTTTTGGCCTTCCTGTTGAAGGTATTGTTGCAGTGCTTGTTCGGTCGCGTTTAAATTCAGCAATCCAATATTTTACCATGAGCAAACTCACTGTAATGTTTATCGAGCTTTTCTTTTGTCTCTTTCGTCGTTTTCCCTTTCAAATAATAGTGTTTAATCACTGCACGAAATTCGCTTATTTCCATTTTTCAAGAAACAAATAAAGTTGATTACTTCGAACAACTACAACAAATAAACTAATCGATGAATTTGGGTGAAATTTTAACAGCTGACGTTTGACAGATCGCAATTTTTGTGTTTGTGCTGCCTTTTTCGTACTTAGGTAGCTTCTTTATCAATCCGCCTTCGTATCTCTCGAAATTTCACTGTATGAGTTGATATTGGATTCTCGTGGACATACTGCTGCTCTCTCGTGTTTGTAGGGGAAATTCCAGATTCATTATCAATAATAGATCACTTACATCTACTATATGTAATATAACTACTACATCTACTATATCAATTATTTAGTTAATTTTTCTTACCAAGATATACATATATTCTTATATACCCTATAAAAATAATTTGTTCGCAATATTCATTTATAATCTATATTTGATTAAGGTATTAAGGTATTAAGGTATTAAAAATGCATTGTTGTTTGGTACAAAAATATAGTGACAACATTGCATTTTCTCTTCATAGTTGCAATAACCAACTTTTCGTACTTGTACGGTACGGTTTTCAAAATATTATCCGTTGAAAACGGAACGTATTTTGTTACATATATGTATTTTTTCGGATAATATATTATATATATATATATATATATATATATATATATATATATATATATATATATATATATATATATATATATATATATATATAAAGGGTTATCCATTTTGCGGTTCCAAAAGTAAATGTAAATAAAACACATATAAAATATTTTTTATCATGATATTTCTTTTTTATTATAAAGTTTGAACGTTGACATTATGTGTGAAATACTACATCATTTAAATGACCACCACGCGAATTGTTGCAAGCATCGATTCTTTTGAGGTAATTTTCGACCACTTTTTGACACATATTGGGCGGTATCTCAGCCATAACGTGACGAATGTTGGTTTTTAGGTGCTCAAGAGTTAAAGGTTTATCTGCATAAACACGGTCTTTCGCGTAGCTCCACAAAAAAAAGTCACGCGGTGTCAAATTGCATGATCTTGGTGGCCACTTGATATCGCCACGACGAGAAATTACGCGGCCAAAAAATTTCTCTTGTAATAAAGCCATATTCGCTCGAGTTGTGTGGCATGTGGCACCGTCTTGTTGAAACCACATATTCTCTAAGTCGTATTCTTCAATAGCAGGTAAAAAAAAGTCGGTTATCATATGACCATAACGCTCCGAATTGACGGTGACAGTCGTTCCATCGTCGTTTTCGAAGAAGTAAGGTCCAATCACACCTCCGGACCAAAGAGCGCACCAAGCAGTGACTTTTTGTGGATGTAGTGGCCTCTCTTCAATTACTTGAGGATTCTCAGAACCCCAAATACGACAATTTTGTTTGTTAACATACCCACCGAGTGAGAAATGTGCTTCGTCGCTGAAGTAAATTTTGTTCGAAAAATCGCCGCCCACCGCCTGTTGTTCAAGCACCCATTCGACGTATCTACGACGTTGTGAATGGTCAGCTGGCTTCAGTTGTTGTGTGAGCTGGATTTTATATGGATGTAGGTGTAGATCCAAATGCAAAATACGCCATAATGTGCCGTAAGACAGTCCTAATTCCTGAGAACGACGAGGAATCGACACATTCGGGTCTTCGGCAACACTTTCACTTACAGCAGCGATATTTTCGGTGGTACGAGCGAAACGATGATGCACAGGCCTTACAATATCTGTAACCGATC
Organism: Megamerina dolium; assembly: GCA_963854835.1. Taxonomy (NCBI): domain Eukaryota; kingdom Metazoa; phylum Arthropoda; class Insecta; order Diptera; family Megamerinidae; genus Megamerina; species Megamerina dolium. The sequence continues at coordinate 54,908,307 of OY978526.1, read as the reverse complement.
CAGTCTCTACATATTTCTTCACAATTTTGCCAATTGCTTGCGTAGTTGGACGATTATATAAACCATAATCTCCTCTTAAAGCACGATATGTGGCTGTGGCAGAATCACCATTTTTGTAGTAGGTTTTTACAATTTTAATACGTTGTGCGATAGTTAAGCGATCCATTTTCACAAATGTCAGACTTTGAACTTTGAAAAAGAAAGAAAATGTTTTAACATTTTTTTAGCCCTATACTTTTAAAAACCGCGAAACGGATAACCCCTTATATATATTATATATATATATATATATATATATATATATATATATATATATATATATATATATATATATATATATATATATGTATATATATTATATTCCTTCATATAAATCCTAAATGGTTTTAGGTTAGGTTAGGTTATGTGGCTGCCCTTTCTCTGAGAGGACACACTTATGCCAGAAAGGACCATCGTGACACCACTGACCTTCTCTTCCAATACTGTTGTGCTTGTTAAATTTGGACGGTATTAGAAGGGACCTACTTATATTAGCCAGTTCCGAACCGCAGAACTCTTGTGACATCACTTTAACTTAGTTTTGTCACCGAACTCTTTCCAGAAGCCTTTTTGGCAAATTGTTACTGCCGGAAAAATTGCCCATTCTTGCCGGCAGATGGTTACCGCTCGAAGGAAAAATGTATTCCATATCAAATTTAGTCATACTTTAGCTGGGGATTAAATACACGACCTACATATCAGAAGGCCAAGGACACTGAGTTACGGCACCCACTAACGAGATCTTACTATACTGTATTTACCATATATTTCTAACCCTCTAGTTGTAATTTTTCTTAAGATATTGTATTATTTTTTGGAGGCATCCTCTATACTTACATATTCTTTATTAAGGTCTTAATGATAATAAAAAAAATGTTGCATTAATTCCATAACTTCTTGTGTTTCATATCTAAATATTTTAGTTCTTCTTTGCTAAGACCCTTATTGTCCTCTTTCAATATGTTTTAATCCCTGCGAAAAACTGTATATACATTTTTTTGTTTGGTGTCCCAGAGTTGATGCTACACTTTATTTACAGTCGAGTACTTTCCAATTTCGACTTCAGCTATTTCTTTAATGTACCTATATTTCTTGAGGGACCCTATATTCTTGTAGGATATTAAAGTAGAAATTAAAAGTATTTTTGTATATATCAATATTTTATTTTATTATTGTCAAAAATGAAGTAATAAAGGGAAGGAAAGGAGAAAGAAAAATAAATAAATGCAATTCTCATACAATTCCCATAATTGTCTGTCGATTAAATTTATTTCTATACATCTATGGTCAGCATATTATAAAAGCGAGAGAAAAGTCCTACGCAAGATCTTTGGACCTATTTGCGTTGGTGGCGAGTACCGAATAGGGTACAACCATGACCTGTACGAGCTGTATGCCGATATTGACAGAGTAAAGCGCATCAAAATCCAGCGGCTGCGCTAACTAGGTCATGTCGAGCGAATGGAAGAACACGCTCCAGCTAAGAATGTGTTATATTCGGAATCTGCTGGAAGACGACGTAGAAGAGGAAGACCTAGCCTCCGGTGGAAAGACCAAGTACTAGAGAACCTGACGGAGCTTGGAATTTCTATCTGGCGCCAGCTAGCGAAGAACAGAGATGGCTGGCGAAGCATGTTATTATATATATTACCTTTTCTCCTACTCTAAAACTTATCGGGTGTATGTTCTTGTCGTACTGTTTCTTGGCGTTTTCCTTTGCCTTTTCCTGATTTTCCTTAATTAGTTCGTGGGACCTCTGTATTTGATTTTTTAATAACTTATTTCGGTCTTCTGCGTTGTAAAATGGTGTTTGTCTACGCCAGACTATTACATCACGCGTACTGTCTGGTGCCACCTTTATTGAAGGCGAATGCAACTCTGACTTGATCAGTCAGCAGTCGATTCGTTATTCTGGTTCTTCTTTTTTTTTTCTTAAATACATATTTTTTTCCCGAACAATAGGGACAGTGCGCGCCTTTTTACCTTGCTTTTATAATTTTTCCGTGTTTTTACCGTACATTATTATATCATTAAAATGATGAAAAGTCGAACATTTAATTAAATCCGTAATATAAGAAATGAGTGCCGTGTCATTTATATATATCTCTAGTCATTCTTGTACTAAATAAAATACAACAAAAAACAATTCATTTGTAATCTAAGTTTTTTCTTCTCTTTCGTCTCAATACGTAATTTCATTCGATGACGAATGTAATGAAATTCATCAAAATCTGATTTAAACATGCATCTTGAGCAATGGTATTGGCCAACAACGAAAGACTTAACAATTTAAAAGGTGATAAAATGTGCTAATGTGAATATAACAACAACCACAAGTAGCAGCAGCACCACCATCACATCAACCATCTCAACAATATTAACAACAACAATTAATAAAAAGAACAAATGGAACAAAATCTGCAGCAACAGCAAGATTTGTCATTATTTATCTACAGCAATAGTTTGCAATTGGCAAAAGATGAAGTCGGATAATCACGTTACCCGAAAACAGTCAAGATTTGTCATCCAGTTCTCAATAACAATAGTTCGAGATTGCACCAGACAAAAACGAAAAATAATGACAAGTAGATTTTTATATTTATTTATTATTATTTATTGTTCTCAATATTTAAAAACGATTAATTACAAATACAACTTTAATTCTTTTAAAGCAAGAAGCAGTTGGTGGTTCAAGTAGCAAAGAAAAATCAGAACACCAACTCAACCAAGGTGCCCACCGGCATCTCTCTCACATACACAGTGTTCTTTTGGGTTTTAGATTTGTTTGCATGTCGGTGTTAAAGCCGTATAGTATGCTGCAAGGTGTTCGTTTGGTGGTAGAATGTAATGTATTCTTGTGAACATGCATTGCTGTCGTTAATCACTGGTCCCAATTTGAACCATCTTCTTTAACGAAACACCTAAGATATTCCGCTTAAGGTTTGTGACTTCTTCTTCTTCTAGAAAACTGTTTGCTTGTGGGTGATATGGCGTTATATGCAATTATTTAACACCTAGCATCTTGCATGTATGTGAGAACAATTTTGATGTAAAATTTGTACCATTATCTGTGACTAAAGTTTTAGAGATGTTGTTGCGTATAATAACCTCGTTGTAAAAAGTTCGGTACTGTGCTAGATTCTGCATCAGGAATAGGTACACAAATGAAAAATTTTGAAAAATCATATTGAAAAGTAAGAATGAACTTATTTCCCGATGTGGTTTCTGGGAAAATTCCCACCATGTCCATATAAACCTTTTCAAATGGTCTTGAAGCCGTGTCGGTCAATGTCATTGGCATTTTGGTAAGCCTTGAACTTTTGTTGATTTGGCATTTTTTACAGTTTTTTACATAATCTTTAATTTGGTTACCCCTCCATCTACGAGTATATTGTCTTCTAATTCTGCAATAATTTTACAGTGCACCCTGATGTACTCTTAATCATGTCCCTTTTATTGGTGAGCAGCTCCGAATTTTCGTTTTCTGTATTTTCTGCTTCCTTAACCAAGTCCTGTTCGTCGTCGGAATTTTCTTCAGGTTCCTTTGTATTTTTGTCTTCAACCTTTTTTCTGCCCATAGAACGAGTCTTAACCATAGCTACCATAGTACCATAGTATTGTGGTACTCTCCTGAGTGCATCTGTATTTAAATTTGTTTTACCTGGTTTATAAATTATCTCAAAATCAAATTCGGATAATTTGTGCCCGAAACGTGCTAAACATGATGTCTTATCCTTTAGGATTGCAATTCCTCATAGTGGCTGGTGGTCGGTGTAGATCTTGAACGGTCTACCGAGCAGATAAGCTCGATAATTCTTCACAGACCACTCGATGGTCAGGAATTTCTTTTCAATGGTGGAATACGGGCTCTCAGTATCACTGAGAGCCTTGCTCGCAAAGGATATTGGTCTATATTTTCCAATTTCACCTTGCGACAGAATTGCACCTACAGCCTCGTTGCTGGCATCTGTTATTAATATAAAAGGTTAGAAAAATCTGAGTAGGTTAAAGAGTGCAAATTTTTAACACATTCCACTTTACCAGTGTCTAGTAACGCTCCTTCCTCATTGCATTTATGGCCTAGGTAAATTATCTCTTTTCGTAGAAACTGGCACTTTTCCAAATACCAAATACTTCTTCATAAACGCGATTCATGTTGTGCCAAGTTCCGACCATATACGACGATGTCATCCAAAGAGACAAAACAATCTATGCCTTGAAGTCCTGTTAGTACATGGTTCATTAGTCTTTGGAATTTGGCAGGAGCTCCTGTCTAGCCAAAAATTGTTTCTAATATTTTAGTAACCCTTTTGTGGCTATCAGTTTCCTTAATGTTATTTATTTTATGAGCTATGTCGTATTCTTTGTCGTCTAAATGATTAAATTTCATTATATTAATCTTAAGCTTATTATTTACAATTTATGAATATATATTCGTATTGAGCATTGGGACATAAACTGTCCCTAAATTGTCCGTCACACTGCCCAATGTCTCACCAAAATATATTCCAGGAGATACTTCCTGTTTCTCTACTACAATTTTTTTCAAAATTTGTATTTACTTTAATGGGGATTACCTTTATAGTTCTCCCAGGTACTACAACCTCACTGGTGTGTAGTATTCTATTACCCTCGTTCAACGGTTTGAGAGGTAAAGTCATCAAATGCTGTTTTTGTTCACCGAAGAAAATCAGCTTCTTTTTCATAGTATTGATAACCGATCGGTTTTATAAATTGTCTCTACGTAGGATACCATCAGCAGGTATCCCTCTCTCTTCAGAGATTAAGTGTAGTTCTAAAATCAAATCTTTAGTCCTCTCGTGTTGGACTGTTATTGACCCTAATGTGGTGACAAATCCTCCGAATGCACCAGTAAGATTTTTCCTCAAATGACGCTTCTTGCTAACAGATTCATTAATTATTGATCACTTTATTAAACTGGTCTCTGCCCCAGAGTCTACAAGTAAAATGAGTTTTCCATTTTTTGCTTCCTCACACGGAAACTCAATGAACACATCATCTACATCAGATACTCCCAAACAGTAGCGACGTTTCTTATTACTGGATGGGAAAGATGGTTCAACAATCCCCCTGGAGGCTTGACTACCAACTTCCGCCATCTTGCTATCTAACTTGGAAGTGTGTCAACAATCTCTAGAGACGCATGACTGACACCTTTCATTTCAACTGACCTACTTTTAGCAAAATTTTGGTGTTCCCGGTTTACTGGCCGTACCTGGGTCCCCCGTAGTTTCGCTGGGTTTTTTCCCATTCTTTCGGCAATCCTGTGTCCCGGCTTCTTACAGAAAAAACATTTGGTCTCAGAATTTCCGCAATTAGGGCCTTTGCTTTCTTGACCTCCCTTACTAGGTGCAGGTGTTTGATTGCTAAAAGGTGTGCATAACAAATTGAACACATGTCCATATTTTTTTACATTTTATGCAATAGGTCATGTTTGTTCTCTTAAAACAGTCGTCTCTGGTGTGCCCCTTTTTGTCGCAGAAGGAGTAGGTAAGAACTTTCCTTTGGTTTTTTTGGGGACTTACGTTATTATTTTGGTATTTGTTCATTCTGAGTGGCATCTTGTCCTTTCTGTTCTGATGAAATGCCATTGTATTACTGGCCTCCGTCTAGTGAACGCTGTTTGAATGTAATGCTCCCATATTAAACTGATTGAACCGTTGTCCTCTTTCGAGGAGAATACCTCTGCTAATTCTTTTAACGCACCCGTCTTACCTAGCATATGAGTTTTTAGCAATGGGTCTTGAAGACCTGATAAAAAAGATGTCTTCGCATACCCCTCTAGCTCTTTTAACAACGTTTGGTCTCCGGTCCCACCGTACCTATCCTTAATACACTGTATCGCCGTGGATTTTAAATAACCTAATCTCCTTGCAAAAACACGTACACTCAGCAGAAAAAGTCTGCGTACAAGGTATAAAAAATAATACTTCGTTGAAGAAAAGATCTTAATACAAGTTTTATAAAGTCCAATATGTTTTTTATTCATTGAATAACGTTCAGTCTTCATTTTTATAAAGATTCAGGAAATTCATTTCTTAGCAATTAAAAGAAAAAAAACAAAAACAGAAACATGACTAAATAATTCAATAGAAAATGTCTGCGTACAAGGAACAAAAAAATAACAAAAATATATTTTTTTATATTTTTTCACAAAAATTAAAAGCTTGTTGGATAGCCTTTTCTTTTTAAAACTTCTGCTAAGCGTTTTGGCATTGAATCAACTGTTGAGGATATTTGGTTCCATTCCTCGCGCAACACCTCTTTTAGCATCGTCTTCGATGTAATTTGGCGCTGGCGGATTTTGCGTTCGAGTAAATGCCATAAATGCTCTATGGGATTTAGATCAGGTGATTGTGGAGGCGTACGAAGCTGATTTGGAACGTTATAGAGCAACCAAAGCTTAACTATGTTGGAAGTATTCTTCGGGTCATTATCTTGCTGGAAGTAATAGTCACGACCCAGACTCAAATCTTCCGCGCTCTGCTTCAAGTTCGCTTTTAAAACGTTTACGTACATATATTTGTCCATATTTGAATCAATAAACTCTATTCGTTCCACGCCGTTGCTTGCCATGCATCCCCATATCATAGCGCCACCACCTCCATGCTTCACCGTCGGTACCAAATTCTTCTTATCGAGTGCTGTACTTTTTTTTCTCCACACAATCTTACGTCCCTTGATTCCAAAAACGCAAAACTTGCTCTAATCTGAGAAAATGACCTTTTCCCAAAACTATCGGGGCTTGTTTAAGTTCTCCTTGGCGAAAGCAATGCGCTTTTGTCTATTTATCAATGATATGTACGGCTTTCTACATGCAATTCGACCATGATAACCAGATTGTTTTAAGATTTTTCGGATTGTGTCAGCGCAGATGACCTTCTTAAATTTTTCTTTTACGTTTTGAGCAATTTTGAATGCTGAAAGACCTGGATTTTGCTGGACGCACTGTAAAACGTTGCGGGTTTCTCGACTTGTTAGTATTGAGGAACGTCCAGATCGTGGGTGAGAAACAAAAACACCAGTGGATTGGAAATTTTTTAACACTCTTTGAATGGTAGAATGTGTTCTTCCAACAGTTCGACCAATTTCGCGATACGTTTTCCCTTCTTTAAATAGTTTGAAAATAATTTCCCTTTCCGCAAGGCTTATTTCTTTTCTTTTCAGCTGCATTGATTATATTAGATGGGAAAAGCGATTAAATAACTGCAAATCCTTTTAAATCAATCACGTGAGAAAATTAATACGTAAACAGCTTTTTATAACTTTTATATCCAACTATCATTCGGGGAATCCCCTTTTTACTACTTGTACGCAGACTTTTTCTGTGCTGCCAACTTAGTTATAAATGTAAATTTATCGATAAATATAGTGCCACTAGATTTATAATAATTCAAATGCTATGGGGTTGTTCAGAAGACTTATAATCAAGTCGAGAATGTAATTGGAACCACAAATTTTACATACAAAATGTACTTTCGAGCGTTCTGATGTTACATTTTGAGTTGTACGCAGACTTTTTCTGCTGAGTGTATATTTTCCTGAGGTAGTTGGCGTGCGACTTGTATTTGGTGCGGTAGCGGTTCCAGGCGAACGGTCTTCAAATATATGTTTCGCAGAAGTGTATACAATTCCTCTATATTAGCGAACTGCTTACTTAGCACCAAGTTATAAGAATCAGCATATAGTCGCTGTTTTATACAAGCTACGAAATCTTCCAACTCGTCGGGTTTTATGGCTTTTCGTGCTAATTCGCATCCAGAAATGAACTGGTGTACTTCGGTCCTCAAATCTTTAGACTCCGCTCCAGTGAGTACTGGGACTAGTCTGTGATATTTCGTCAATACGCATTTTTAGCTTTAATTCAGGTTGAACTTCTGGTTGTGTTTTTCGTACTGGTGTACGGCGACAAATAGGTGTCTCCTCTGCAGGGCAGCGTTCTCTTTCGAGATTATTCTCTTTTGCCTGGAGTGCACTTAGCTGATCAGAGTCAACCGAGGTTCTGAGCCTTTTCTCTATAAATTCTTCTGAAATGCCTTTTTCTTTTAGTAAATCTTCTAATACCTTATTTCTATTAAGGGTCTTAGTAATCTCTACTTCGTGCTGTTCCGCGTCGGATCGCTGAACTGGTATAACGTGGCGTCTAATTCCTTGGTTGGATTTAGTACCTTTCTGTGCTGTACTCTTGATTTTATGAGCTCGTATGTGGTGTATTGCTTAATCAAGCTCCACACGAAATCGATTGACTCGGTTATTGCAACGTCTAGTTCTATTGCTAATGCTTCATAGGTTTAAGTGTCCATTTGACTTTTGGTTTAACACACACGTTAAACTTTGAATGTAAAACACCTTGTATATACAAGATATTTCGCAGTATCCTACCGGCTGCGCCAAAATGTTGTGTACTATTTTTCCACAACACTCACTAAATACCTAACGGTTAGACTCAAGGATGTAACGCACAAGATTTGCACCTAAACCTATGCTCCTAAATATCCTTCGATTTTTTTTTCTTTTTTTTTTGGAACATGTCTAACAACTAAAAAGGCACTGCCTTCAGTAAGCAGACAGCTTATATACCATTTTTCTAATACTATCCACATATCGATCTGCCCACATACCTACATATAACATACAATAATATATTCACACCACATGTGTGTATGAACGAATGTATGTACACGATCGATGCACTCCACATGTGTTTATGTATATATCCATTATGTGAGAAACCAACTTTTTGATATTCACATACATTTCCACGTGATTTTAGTTATCATGGAATGTCTAAACATTGTTGTTATGCTTTCGTAAGTGTAGAACTACTAATTGTGTGTGAAAGTGCTTGTCAGCTTTTCTACACCCAACTATAACTCATTTGGCTCAATGTTCTGGCATTCCACAATTATAAGTAATATTAATATGGATTGTGTATATCACAACTTCGAGCAATGTTGTTTGTGTATGGATAAATATGTATTTCACAATTGCGGAAAATATGTCGCGAGGTGAAATATGCATATGTGCATCTTTGATATTTCGGATCGCAACAATACAAACATTGATTGAAATATGTAGTTCTCATTTCCCTCTAACATGAAGAATATGTACATATATTATTTTATGATAATTCATTAGTTTCATTATAATGATTATCTACAATTTCTGGTATAAGTGCATTGTGTGGGCCTTATGGGCACTTATAGTGTTTTTGCCAAAGACCCCGAATTTGATATTTTTAATTGGGACCGGCAACTATTTCGGCCACTAGAGGGCCTTAAACTTTTGATCCCCAATCATAAAAGTGTGCATAACTTCCGTATAAATAGATTTTTTTTTTAATTTTAAAAACTAAAGTGAAGAGCCCGATAAGCTTTATCGATTTTTAAGCAGGGGTGCCCATTTTTTTGAGTGAATAACCCCTCCGGGCAAATTTTCTAAAATTTGAAAAAAAGTTGTTTTTCGATTTATGAACCTCGGAAATGCATTTTGGAGCTCGGCCTTAGCCCTTCGACACGTACCAGCTCCTCTCGGCTCAAAAATCGTCGCCGCTTCACCCCAAAAAACGAAAAGAAATATATGAACTAAAAAGAAACCAAAAAAAGTTGTTAACACAAGTTTTTAATAAAAGCGGTACAAAAATCGGCGGGGTGTTCTATCCCCCAAAAACACGACAGCCTTTTTTTTAGATTTTATTATAATTGTTGTTGATTTTTTTTTGTATCTTTAAACAAATTTTTTTTTTTTGCTTTCTTAGTAATATAAAATTTTTTTCTCTTGCTCCTCTTCATCTCCTTCCGCTTCTTTCCTTTCTTCTTCTTCATCATTAAATTCTGCGACGGGATCTAACTTTCTTAGGCGGCATTGCTTAAAAAACATATATTTCGCCAGATACTCTGGGTAAAAGAGCTTCGACTCGACGACTCATAATGTTTACGCTGACGTTTTGGACCTCCCTTACTGCATCTCTTATACACTTCAGATATGCCCAACAATAACTATACATTCATATCGACCTTTACTGATTTTTTTTTTTTTTTTTTTTTGTTAGCTTATTTTTTTTTTATTGAATCTTTCTTAAATACAAGAAACTAACAATATGTATTCAAATCTTACAAACTAAATAAAACTATGTGATATCCCCTACGTTCCATCACAATTTGGTGAGTCGCGAGATGTAGCAATTTTACAGCATATTCAGTGTGTCTTTTCTTTTTAATCGACGATGCCCCTTGCTCAGCAACAATTGCCTAGCAAGGGGATTCGGATGATTGTGTAATTTTTGAATGTAGCTTCTGCAGGACATTGCAACTTCCTCAGAAATTGTGGATACATTTAAATCTCGATGAATGTTAACGTTCCTCATATACTAAGGCGCGTTTACAATAATTCGCAGACACTTGGATTGTATTCGCTGCAATTTTTCGATATTAGAGGGAGATGCGGTGCCCCAAAACTGAATACCATAAGTCCAGATTGGTTTCAGGATTGCTTTATATAATAGCACTTTGTATTCAAGATTCAACTTTGATCTTTTGTGTAACAGCCACCATAACTGATTCATTTTAAGCTTGATCTGAGTTTTCTTTGCCTCTATGTGATTTTTCCATGTCAGCCTTCTGTCGAGGTGAATACCCAAGTACTTTGTTGAGGAACATTGTGGAACTGATTGGCCATTAATTTTAAGTGGGGGACATGTATCTAGCCTTAGCGTGAAGGTTACATGTACGCTCTTTGATTCATTGACTTTTATACGCCATTTTGCTAGCCAGATTTCGAGAGAATCGACATGAGTCTGCAGGAGTTTAGTAGCTTCTATGGGGTTAGAGCGAGAGCACAATATTGCCGTATCATCAGCAAAGGTCGATATGAATGTATAGTTATTGTTGGGCATATCTGAAGTGTATAAGAGATACAGTAAGGGACCCAAAACGCTTCCTTGAGGAACGCCAGCGTGAATATCCAATGGATTTGTTGTATAATCATTGTGATGTACGAGAAATTGTCTTTTCGTGAGGTAGCTACTAAGCAATGAGGAGACATTTGCAGGCAGTAATAGTTTGAGTTTGTAAATAAGGCCATCGTGCCATACTTTATCGAAAGCTTGAGTGATATCAAGAAAGACAGCTGAGCAATACTTTTTTTCTTCAAAAGTGTTCCTTATCAGAGTTACAATGCGGTGGACTTGTTCTATTGTGCCGTGCTGTTTTCTAAATCCAAACTGATGTTGAGGAATCAGTTGGTTGAGATTAATAAATGGAGTTATATTCATGACAAGTAGCTTTTCGAATACTTTAGAAAGTAGAGGCAGGAGGCTGATAGGTCTGTACGATGCAACTTTTGTAGGGTCTTTTCCTGGTTTTGCTATCATAATAATTTTTGAAGTTTTCCAGCATTTGGGATAGTGTTTAATACGAAGGATAGCATTGAAAATGTGCATCAGATGAATTACTGAAGCCGGAGGTAGCTCTTTTATCATTTTACCGGTAATTTTATCTGGACCAGGTGATTTTCTTGGGTTTAAATCTTTATAAATTGCTTTGAATATGTCCTTTTTTTTAATTTTGAGCGTTATTGAGCAAGGTTGAGAAGTTAATATTGGTAATGAGGACTGTGAAGAGGGTGGATTGGGTGTAAACACACTTTTTAGGTGGTTTGCAAAAGCCAAACCCTTCTCACAGTTGCTTCTAGCCCAATTACCGTCACTCAAACGGATGGGGGAATCAGTGAGAATTGGCCGATTTGATTTTTTTGCTGATTTCCACAAAGAGTAGTCTGACGCTTCACCAGGTGTTAATTTCGCTATGTGCTCTTCTAACTCTTTGTTGTTTTTATTTTTTAAGGCTTGCTTTAACTTTCGAGTGCAGTGCTGTAGCTGTGTTTTCAGATTCGGTGATCTGAATTCTTGCCATTGTCTTCGGAGTCTTCTTTTCTGTGTTACTAGCAATTCAATATCGGCTGGTGTGTATGGGCTATAGTTTGATTGCTTGCATACCTTTGTGCAGGTGGCTGAGCTGAGAGCTAATGAGAGCAGCTGGTTGAATTTTTCGAGTGCTGAGTCTACATCGTGTCCATTTCTTAATACAGTACTCAGAGGAAGATGGGAATTTATATATTTCTTGAATTTTAACCAGTCTATTTTCTTTCTAACGCAATTGCTTTGGGGGCTTGGTGATTTTATAGATATTACCGTGGGTGAGTGGTCAGATGATAGATCATAATTACACTCTGTGGAGATATTTTCCATCTGCAAACCTTTGGCGACTCCAAAGTCTATGAGATCGGGTATTTTCCTCTTGTCCGTCGGCCAATATGTCGGTTGACCATTTGAAATAACATCGTAGCCGTGGTTAGTGATGATTGAACATAGTCTTTTGCCTTTTGGAGTTATTAATCGGGAGCCCCAGTGAGTGTGTTTGGCGTTGAAATCGCCAGCAACCAAGAATTTGCTACCAAGAGTTGAGAAAAATTCTTTATATTGCTGTTCGGTAATACTGTATCTTGGGGGACAGTATATCGCAGATATTACTAGTTTAGAGATGTATTCTTCCAGACATATAGATGTTGCTTGCAAGTAGACGCTACTGAAATCTTCGAGAACATGATGATTTATTCTGCTTTTTATCAATATGGCAGTTCCTCCGCGTGCCTTACCATGCGGATGATTTGTGGTGTACAGTTTGTAATATGGTATTTGGTAGCAATTTTTGTCAGTGAAATGGGTCTCAGATATCATCATTATGTCGATTTGGCTGGATTCAAGGAATTGAATTAGCTCCAAACGGTGCTGGCTTAAGCTGTTGGCGTTCCAGTGGCATATCTTGAGACAACTCATGGTCTGGATAGCAATGTTTGGAGTAACATCGATTGATTTTTCATCATTTCTTGCATCATTGTTTGCATTGAGTTCATGAATTGGTTCATATTCTGAATCAATGTTTGAAGCAAATGTTCAAGGGTACTTGGCTGTTGGGTGGGCAGTGAGTGTTTCTGCTCATTATTTACATTGCTTTGTTGGTGTGGGTTTTGTTTTAACACGCTAGCGTATGAATTGGTTTGATTCTTGTTTGGGATTGCAGAGAAGAATTGTGTTGCATCAATATTTTGTCTCTTACTTGAGTTGGCTATCTGAGTTTGCTCAACTGGTTTTAGAGGTTGATTGCTAGCGGAGAAATTTAGCTTTAGGGTTGTATATACTGGGCAACCTCTATAATTTGCGGTGTGATTACTTCCACAATTGCTGCATTTTTTCATGCTAGCATCGCCTTTAGATTTTGGGCATATGTTTGATTTATGGAGATCTCCACAAATCACACAAACAGCTGGCAGGGTACAATATGTCTTAGTATGTCCATATTCTTGGCAGTTGCTGCACTGAGGAGGTCCAGTTCTCTTATGGGGTTCTTCGATTGTGATTTTGCGATGCAATAAATATCGAATTTTATATATGGGGTGTACTTCACCTTTTTTTAGGGGTTTTGTTTCAGGCTGAAGCTCAATACGATATAACGGTTGAGGTATATTGCTCTTGTTGAGAATGTTGAATACTGTTTTGGCTTGAAACCCTTCTTCCTGGAGGGCAAGTTTGATTTCGTTAATATCAACGTTGGGTTCGACGCCTTTGAGTACAACGATTAAGCCCTTACTACTTTTTAGCTGATATGTGTAGTAATTCTTTTTTACAGCATCAAATTCCGCTATTACTTTGCGATAATGAGTTTCGCTGTAGATTTGCACTTTTGTTTCCTCAATTTGGCCTTTGCGAATAGGAACAACATGGAAATTCTTTGGTCCTATAAGACTTGTAATTCTAGAAATCAACTTATCTGAGTTGCGTTCTCTCAAGAAAATGGGTGGGGGTTTGAAATTTTTCTTGGAGATAATATTTTCGTCACTTTCATCACCTGAAAGCAGTGCGTATCTATTTTCCGAACTAATAGGGACAGTGTTCTGTTTTTGAATTTTTGTTGAATTCATTTGTTTTGAATTTTGCGGACTTCTCTTTCGCTTTACTACAGTAATGTAGCGATCAATACCAGTTTGAACAGCAACTGGTTCTTTATTAGTCATCGCACTAGTTGCTTTAACTACTGGGTCATGCACTTCAGTAGAAGTGCCGTTATTTGATTGCTTTGATGTTGTAGCTGTTGGTGTTACAGCAGGAGAAGCACATTGTACACTCCACGGTATAGAGGGAGATAGTATATCACGATAGAACAAATTATTTTTTTTGTCTGTATTTATTGTTGTTGCAAAATTTGATGAATTTTTAATATGTGCAGGCAAAAGATTTGCACTGTTACTTTCACTTGTGCAGTGTGTATCAACTGTTTTATTTGATAATGCACTTATCGGGGGGGTTTGCGCGGGTGATTGCAAATTATTGTTTACACACACATTAACAGGCGATTGCCGTTGCCGGAGAGGAGAGCGCTGAACACTCATATTATAAACAAAATGTTTGCAAATTATATTATTATTATTTTTTTTTTTTTTTTTTTCTAAAAATCAAAAGAAAGACGTCCACTCTTATTGGTGACTTTCGCGAAACTGATAATACGGCAATATTGTGCTCTAGCTCTAACCCCATAGAAGCTAATAAGCTCCTGCAAACTCATGTCGATTCTCTAGACATCTGGCTAGCAAAATGGCGCGTAAAATTCAATGAATCAGAGAGCGTACATGTAACCTTCACACTAAGGGTAGATGCATTTCACCCTTAAAATAAATGGCCAATCAGTTCCACAATGTACCTCAACAAAGTACTTGGGTATTCACCTCGACAGAAGGCTGACCTGGAACAATCACATAGAGGCAAAGAACACTTAGATCAACCTTAAAATTAATCGGTTATGGTGGATGCTACACATAAGCTCAAAGTTGAATCTCGAATACAAAGTGCTATTATATAAATCAATCCTGAAGCCAATCTGGACTTATGGTATTCAGTTTTGGGGCACCGCATCTCCCTCAAATATCGAAAAATTGCAGCGAATACAATCCAAGTGTCTGCGAATTATTGTAAACGCGCCTTAGTATATGAGGAACGTTAACATCCATCGAGATTTGAATGTACTCACAATTTCTGAGGAAGCTGCAAAGTCCTGTAGAAGCTACATTCAAAAATTACACAACCATCCGAATACCCTTGCTAGGCAATTGTTGCTGAGCACAGGCAATCGACGACTAAAAAGAAATGACACATTGAATACGCTGTGTAATTGCTAAAATTCGCGTCTCAACAAATTGTGATGGAACAACGGGAATATATCATAATTTTAATTTAGTTTGTAAGAATTGAATACTTATTGTGAGTTTCTACGAATGATAGAAAGATTCAATAAATTCTTAGTAAAAAAACAAAAAAAAATTATAATGTTGTTTGGCGGCTCTCCACGTCGACTCAATAGAGTTAGTAAAGGGTTATCCATTTCGCGGTTTCAAAAGTATAGGGCTAGAATTCGACATCTGTCAAACTGAGTTGTTAAAACAATTTCTTTCTTTTTCAGTTCAAAGTCTGACATTTGCGAAAATGGATCGCTTAACTATTGCACAACGCATTAAATTTGTAAAAACCTACTACAAAAATGGTGATTCTGCCACAGCCACATATCGTGCTTTAAGAGGAGATTATGGTTTACATAATCGTCCAACTACGCAAGCAATTGGCAAAATTGTAAAGAAATATGAAGAGACTGGATCGGTTACAGATATTGTAAGGCCTGTGCATCATCATTTCGCTCGTACCACCGAAAATATCGCTGCTGTAAGTGAAAGTGTTTCCGAAGACCCGAATGTGTCGATTCCTCGTCGTTCTCAGGAATTAGGACTGTCTTACGGCACATTATGGCGTATTTTGCATTTGGATCTACACCTACATCCATATAAAATCCAGCTCACACAACAACTGAAGCCAGCTGACCATTCACAACGTCGTAGATACGTCGAATGGGTGCTTGAACAACAGGCGGTGGGCGGCGATTTTTCGAACAAAATTTACTTCAGCGACGAAGCACATTTCTCACTCGGTGGGTATGTTAACAAACAAAATTGTCGTATTTGGGGTTCTGAGAATCCTCAAGTAATTGAAGAGAGGCCACTACATCCACAAAAAGTCACTGCTTGGTGCGCTCTTTGGTCCGGAGGTGTGATTGGACCTTACTTCTTCGAAAACGACGATGGAACGACTGTCACCGTCAATTCGGAGCGTTATGGTCATATGATAACCGACTTTTTTTTACCTGCTATTGAAGAATACGACTTAGAGAATATGTGGTTTCAACAAGACGGTGCCACATGCCACACAACTCGAGCGAATATGGCTTTATTGCAAGAGAAATTTTCTGGCCGCGTAATTTCTCGTCGTGGCGATATCAAGTGGCCACCAAGATCATGCGATTTGACACCGCTTGACTTTTTTTTGTGGGGCTACGCGAAAGACCGTGTTTATGCAGATAAACCTTTAACTCTTGAGCACCTAAAAACCAACATTCGTCACGTTATGGCTGAGATACCGCCCAATATGTGTCAAAAAGTGGTCGAAAATTACCTCAAAAGAATCGAACAATTCGCGTGGTGGTCATTTAGATGATGGTATATTTCACACATAATGCCAACGTTCAAACTTTATAATAAAAAAGAAATATCATGATAAAAAATATTTTATATGTGTTTTATTTACATTTACTTTTGAAACCGCAAAATGGATAACCCTTTACATGCTCCAGTGTCAGGGTCGACAAACGACAGTGAGTGGTTAACAGTGAGATGCTGAAAACCCTCGTCCTTGAATGTGGCATATGGTTTCCAGCAATCACTCATAACCGTCGTACCTGGCAAGATCCACTCCTTTATGAGTGGAGTCAAAGTTTCGCTGATTCTGTCCGGAACTGGAACTAGAAAGCAGTTCCCATAACCCCGCTCAATACCACCAAAAACCCATTGTCCATCGACATGATGTCCTCGGTGGTATTTGCGTTTGCCAAACTTTGACTCGTCGATTTCGACGATCTTCCCAAGTCCGTAAACAATCATCGAGTCGAAAACAGCTTCCCGGCAAAGAGATGACCAATCTACAAAAGTGTGATTTGCGGTAATGCCAGTCATTGGGCCAATGACGTTTAACCTTACATTGTAAGATCAATAAACCACAAATTGGCAGATTTGCACCAGCGATAAGTGGCTATGGTAAAAAAAGGTCTTAGACCGTAAGCCAATGCTGTAGTCGTATCTTTTACCCTATTTTTTTTTTTTTTTTGATATATGCGCTCAGAGTTACCGAATGGCCGCGGGGACATTTATAAACCCATTTCTTGGGAATTAGCCCCCACTCCAACAATTTGCGAACTAGCCCTAACCCATCATCCTGAAGGCTAGCACATAAAATTGTATTGGTATTTATTATATTTGCGGACATGCTTTCTAATTGAATGTTTATTTGCAAATGAATAGGAAAAAAAAATATTTTCATACGTATTTTTATTTGTAAATGAATACGAAAAAATATTATTTTTATACGTAAAAATAAAAAGAAATTTTGAAAATTGAACGAAAGTACTAAGCTTTGAAATATTGGGTATATTATAGGGTACTTTTTCGCAAATTTTTAATAGGGGGATAACAAAATGGGTGGGGTGGTTTACCCCAAAAAAACACAAAATGCTCCAAAATGCATTTCCGAGGCTTAGAAACCCGAAAAACAACTTTTTCTTTTTCAAATTTTAGAAAATTTGCCCGGGGGGATTATTCATTAAAAAAAATGGGCGCACTGCTTAAAAATCGATAAAGCTTATCGGGCTCTTCACTTTAGTTTTTAAAATTTTAAAAAAATATTACTTATATGGGAATTATGGACACTTTTATGATTGGGGATCAAAGGTTTGGCGCCCTCCATGGGCAAAACTAGTGGCCGGTCCCAATTAAAAATATCAAATTCGGGGTCCTTGGCAAAAACACTATTAAGAAACGCCAAAATTGCCTTAAATGATATTGCATTCCACTATTAGTTCATATCTCATTCATTAAATAAAACGTATTTAAATAGGCAAACATTCGAATTTCACTTTCAAAATCTTCGTCATTATCATCATTTTATTAAAATTGCAATAAATTGCTTTACGAATGTAAATGATGTGTTAGCCTGGATTTAATTCTTTATACACGAGTATATACTACATATATATATTATATTCGTCAGCATGGTGCTATGCATACAAATTGCTTTTTATTAATTCATGGGTAATTTTTAAAAAGATTGCATAAAGCGTATGGCAGAGAATTATGAAATCAGTTTTATAAAATCATAGATTTTGTAGATGGTCCACTTAAGATATAGCTTTAAATAATTCTGAAGACAATTTAGGGCAGAAAAATTAATGGAGGTCAGTCATATATTTCATCGCTCTAGTAGTGATCCTTTGGCATTACAGTGTTATTTGTTGTTTGCAGGTGCTCTCTAAGGAGTAAAATAGTGACTAAATAAGTTTAGGAAAAATATTGGATACAAAAATTAATGGGTCTGCGTCATATGTTTTACACCCGCTCTGAGCACCCTGAGACCAATGGAAGCACTTACTTACTTACTTATGTGGCGATTACAACCGAAAATCGATTTAGGACGAATCCAGCATGCTTCGCGAACCAATATTTTCCTTCACTAGCTAGCGCCAGTTAAAAGCTTTGTAAAGTTCTCCAGTACTTGGTCTTTCCATCGAAGGTTAGGTCTGCCTCTTCTGCGTCGTCCACCAGCGGGTTCCGAAAATAACAGTGCAGAGCAGTGGAAGCAAAATGTATAAAAACCTCAATTTTCTCGAGGAGCTCTCTAATGGGTAGAGGTAGAGGTTAAGTAGGTAAATGTACAGTAAATGTTGAAGAAGGCAATATAATTGGGGTGTGTCCGATTCTGGGAATTTTAATGAATGGTTCAATATTCATCATTTGTTTAGGTTAGGGGCGAATGGGAAACAACACCGAATTCGAATTCTATAATAATAATAAACAAATAATGTGAATATTTATGAATACCTCTGAAATTATTCTGGATATTTTCCCAATATTTATTTACAATAATAAATTGGAAAGTTATGTAAGTTTAAAAGATGATATCCCAAAGAGATTTACCAATATTAATTAAATGCTAACATAAATAACAATTAATTTAATTGTATTTATTTATAACAATTATCACAATAACACATCAATGCGTAAATCTATAGTACTTACAAATTATTTTGAAATTGTTTATTACAGCAATAAATACCAACACCACAACAACACCAACTACAATTGAAGCAGAAGCGCCTTTCAACATATTGTATGAAACATCGATCATAAGTTTTATAATTTTCCGAAAATTTTCGTATGGTTTAATTTTATAATTAAAACCATTTGTACCATACGCGTATATATACTACTAAAATTAAATGAAATCCATAACAACATTAATTCAGAAGAAGCGCAATCAATAAACAAATCGTAATAATAATAATAATAATAATAATCAATAATACAATTATTATCAAAATCGAAAGCAAAAATAAGTATTTCATAAACAACATCAAATGAATGGTGCAAACAAAAAGAAAAATTAAAAGTCAACAATAAATTCTAGTAATAAATTATTTCAGGAATATGTGAAATAACAGTAACGGAATATGAAAATGTTTCTCAACGTGTCATATTAAATTAAAATTAATTTATTTTCTATTGTGTATTATTTTGTTAATTTTTTCGTTCCATATATTACAAATATTGGCGATATTTCATAATATAATGGTGAGTACAATATCGCCAACAAATTCAAAGAAACTTTTAATTGACAGCACTCGAAGCGTCGACTATGTGGGAGATAGCGCAAATAGATCGAGAAAGATTTCAATCGCAATGGAAATTCATATACAAAATAAGTGCGTTTCTGCATAGCGCATCACTCTGGAGGGTGGTGCAGAGCCCCCATGGCTGCAAGGCCCCCTTAAAGCCGCATTTTTGGGGGCCTCCGGCGTTGGCAAAACCAGTATATTGCAGGTGAGAATCAAATACAAGTACCTATGTACAATACACCTACATACATACATACATGGCAAAACATATCCTAATGGAAAACGACAGCATGCCATAATGCATTATAAACTCCCTTCTTTTCATCCACGAGGACTTCTACATTCCGTTCCAAATCACCCTTATAGCCTAGACAAACGGCAGCCTAATTCTGGATTACCGGCGCACTTAATCCGAATAAAATAATAACCTGACATACGGCAGTATTGCGGATTGCTGTTTTATTAGGTCTGTCCACTTACATTACTATCACTATCAATTTCTGTCATCTATTACTCTCGATATGAGAAAATCTACAAGAAGTACGTGAACTGAAAACTATCAGGAACTTGTAAATTGACATTCACCGTTCGTAATTGACAGCTGGATTTATTTGTTCGCCAACACTTTTCATGTTGAAAACTGTTAACAATTGTTGAAAGTTTTTTGTTAGCGAACACACCTAATATTTTGTAAAATGGATGGAGAAAAATTTACAATAGACAATTTTCAGCAGTGTTGCCATCGCAAATTGCCCTAATCCTCTTTTATTTTGAGAATTAACTCATAGAGTTTATGCGGATTAGCTGCAGTTAATGCCCGAGTTAATTCGAATTAACTCGGTAATCCGGAATTAGGCTGCCGTCTGTCTAGGCTAATACTTTTATTAGGGATTGGCCGGCATATGTTAGTATGTTTACAGCAGGTTTAAGGCGGGTATAAGGTACAAACGGAAAGCAGTGATAAATTGACGGAATATTCTTCCATTCCATATCTCCCTTATAAAATAAGGCACACGTAAGGGACATCACTCCCAGTTCTATTTAAGACATAAGGTATGTGTTATATACACTCATACCTAATCTGCTTTACAAAAAAGGGTTATTTAAGGAACAAAAGTATTTATGGTAAAGTATTGAAATCAAATCCACTCATTTGAACTCTGAACATTTCAAAATATTTTGATTCTTTAAATGAAATTTAATAATTTTGAAAGGGTTTTAATTTTCATCATATAAAATTTTAAATTTCTCAAAATAAATTAAACCATAAAGTATACTCCTTTTACTCATATTACTTAAAATTAAATCAAATTTTTTACACAAATTTTAATTCAACAAATATGTATACAATATTCATTATTTTGGACAGTATTAGAAGGGACCTACTTATTTTAGTCCGTTCCGAATGACAGAACTCTTGCAACACCATTTTTTCTGAGCTTTGTCGCAGAGTTGTTTTACTAGCGTTTCCATAGCAAATTGTTACTGCTGGAAGAATTAGAAATTGCTTGCCTATAGGTGGGTACCGTTCGAAAGAAATATTAAATTTGTTAGGCTTCAACCGGGATTGAACCGCGACCTATAGATAAGAAGGCCAACACACTAAATGCTGAGCTACGGCACCCACCACTACTACTACTACACAGTTAAAATAAAAAAAATAAATATGTGGCACTTAAAGTCCCAAAGGGCTCATTGGCCGAGCTTCTCTTCCATTACTGTTGTGCGTCTTAAATTTGGACAGTATTAGAATGGACCTACTTATTTTAGCCGGTTCCGTACGGCAGAACACTTGTGACATCACTTTTTCTGAGCTTTGTCACAGAGTTCTTTTTAGAAGCTTTTTCATGGCAAGTTGTTACTGTCGGAAGAATTGCCAATTGCTTGCCGACAGGTGGGTACCGTTCGAAAGAAAAATCTTTTCGATATTAAATTTGTTATTCATCAGCCGGGTATTGAACCACGACCTACAGATCAGAAGGCGAACACACTAACCACTGAGCTACGGCACCCACTACTCAGTTACTCGTTCTTTTTTTTACGACTAAGAGCCTCACATTTCTTTCGGTGAAATCTTCCATATTGAAAAAACATTTTCTGGTTTTCAATGATTTATTTTCTTATATTTCAATATTTCCACATGTTAATATATTTTTATTTTTCATTCATTTACTCATTTTCCAATTTTTGCATTTATTTTTTTTTATAACATTTTACTTCAGTAAAATTTACAGACCAGCGTCACCGATTGAAATATTTACTAATAGCTTTAACCCTTACTTTCGCTCATTCTTTATGCTCTCTGTTTGAAATATATAATCGCTGATAAACAAAATACAAAACCGAAATCTCTGCGTTCTCTCCTTACAAAATAAGGTACATTTAGAAGGATATTATCGTTCGTTATAATAGCCGTTCGTGATTTGCAAAGTGTATCTGTAATGTCTCATTCCGCTTAGTTTATTTTTAGAAGCCGCTATATAAGATGCTTATTTTGTCCCTTACGAATACTATATTTTGGGGAGGCTTACGACTTCCCTTAAAATATCAGGAGGAGAGAATGCATTATATCATATGCACCGCTATGATATTCGCTCGTGAACATGTATGTATTTATGCAAAAACAAACTTTATTTTAATTTTTTTTATTTTTCAAATTCCATTAGCAAATTGAAATCGAAATTAAATGGTATCATACGTAATATAAGTATAAATGGGAATGTAGATATAGGTAGACATACAAATTTACATGGATTTGTATGTACTATATGCACCTACATATATATAAATAGAGAGTTTCGACTGATAGTTATTCAGTATTTGTTGTAATTTTTGTTGTAGTAAAATTTTCTATTTTTTGTAATTTTTAATTAACCAAAGTACTGAACCGAATTTAAGTAGGAGTATTTATAAATGCATTTGCTTATGAACAACTGGTCTTAGCCAGTTGTCGAAGAGTCAATCAGTCAGTGAAACACGAAAATGGTTTAAAATGTCTATAGAATTTACTATTTAATTATATTTCTTCCCAATATTAATCACAACTGCCAAGTTTTAGCATTTAGTAATTGTTTTTACATTTGAGGTTGTTACAGTAATTCAAATCAATATTTAAAATTACATTAAGTGGAAATTAACATGTTTTATGTCCCAAACATAAGTAAAGTACTTATGCATCCCGAGTATTAGTTATTTAAGTTATTATTTGTTATGAATATGTGCGCCTATTATATGCAATTTCATCGTTTGGTAGCTGCCTCATAACAGGAGTAAGATGCGAGAGTAATTTATCTGTATGATTTTTGCTATTTTGTCGAATAACGTCTGCAACAAAGTCTATTTCTAAGTCTCGATGGATGTCGTAGTTTGTGATGTACCACTCATCGTTGATGATGGTTCCAAGTATTTTTTATTGTAGCCGTTGTATGATTTGAATATTCGATTTGCTAGCAGTTCCCCATATCAATTCCATATTTCCAAATTGGTGAGATTACCGCTTTGTATATGAGTGTTTTGATTTCCACCGATAGTTTTGATTTCGAGCAAAGTAGCCAGTAGAGTTGTCCAAAGCGGCGTTTTACTGCATTTATTTTAGCTAAGATGGATCGATCCAGGTCATTCTGCTTTCTATGGTGATGCTAAGGTTATTCACCTTTGTGTGGGTGGACACTTCTTTGTTGTTAATCTTTATGTATTTGATTTAATATTTCCTGTTCGCGTATATATCATGGACCGTTTTATCTATATTTATTTGCTCTCCCCATTAATCGAACCATTCAAGTGTACTATTTAAAATATGTTTCAAGTTGTTAGTGGCTTTTTCAATACTTCTATAGGTCTATACGATTTTGTAAGACTGGCATCTTTATTTAGTTTGGGTATGGCGATTATTTTTAATACTTTCCAGTATTTGGGAAGTACTTAATTGAAAAAATGCAATTAAAAACATTTCTCAAATATATTAGTGCAATTTCCGGCAATTCAGTAAGGATCTTCGCTGTGATACCATCATATCCTGGCGATTTTTTTAGTTTAATTTAATTTTTTTTATGATGTTTTTAATTTCTGTTATGGTGACTTTTGTTATTACGATTTCTTGGTATAGACTGGTTTGTTTACCAACATCAGTTTGTTGTTTTGCATTGGAAAAATTGGTTTCAAAATTTGCCGCAAAAAGCTCAGCTCTTTCAAGGTTGCTTCTAGCCCAATTACATTCTCAGAGGAGGTTGTCGCATTACAGAGTTGTTTATATTTCTGATTGCTCGCCATCATGAGTAGTTTGTGGTTTTGTTAACTGACAAGTTCATTATGTATTTTTGGAGTGCTTTGTCCTTCTGTTTTTGTAGTAAATCCTTAATTTCTTTAGTTAATTTATTCAAAAACATTTACAGGTCTGGGGATCGGCTAAGTTGCCATTGTTTCCTGAGTTTTCTCTTTTCCTTTATTTTGCGTTCGACAAACGGGGATATCTTTCGTTTTAAGAGTTGGTGTAGAGTTTGTCACAGCGTTGTAGATTGAGTCATTTAGGTAGGCAATCGGTCTTTCTATTTCATATTCTGTTTTTAATGATACATCCGAAGATAAGTTATGTTCAAAAATCTCTCTGAAAGTTTCCCAGCAGGTTTTATGATTGTACATAAAATTGTATATAAAATCTTCTTGAAGGTCACAATCGTAAATAGCATAATTGACGAATGATCGGATGATAAGCCGGGGAGTGTTTTTACTGCAAGGAATGACCTATTTATGTTTTAGTCACAAAAAAGTCAATCACATCTGGAATTTGTTTTTGTCTGAAGGCCAGTAATTGGGCTGTCCAGAACTTAGTATAAATCCTTTGTTGTCGAAAATTACATTAAGTAAATTTTTGCTTTAGTGTTAGTGAATCTAGATCCCCTTATAGTATTTTTTGCGTTAAAATCTACACCAATGCGAAGTGTTTTAAGATAATTTTGATATACAGTATATGGCAGATAGAGATAGTAGACCCTTGCCGTCCTGTATGTAAATAGTTGTGACTTGTATTTTTTCAGTTTAGTAGTGATTTGCTTCTGAGCATTTTATATTTTGTTTGATTATTATAGCTGTCCCACCGTGAGCCTTGTTGTCAGGATGATTTGTGTAAAATATGGATATTAATCTAAATACAGATATAATTTCCTTGTAATATATTGATGAATTAATTTATATCAATCTTCTAATCATGTAAAATTATTTATTACAACTACAACATATAATATTGTTTTCCATTATTCCCACCTCGGGACCCGCCTCTACTTTCTCTGATTATTTATTGTGGAATTTTTAAATTAAAATTCTGTACACATACATCACCAAAATGTGTGCTATGGACACAACACATTTTTCATTTTATTATACGCCGATTAGACATATATTCACGTGAAAAAGTATAGGAAAATTTTTGCGCCTGCAGCACCGTACACATGATAGAAAAAAACTTCTTTAAAAACCCAAATCAACTATTAACACCTTTGTATTAATATTATTATATATAGTGCGGAGCCATTCCCGTACACACATCTAGAATAGTTTTGATACTGAAAGTAGCAGTGTTTTGCTCAGTCTGAAAATAGAAAAATAACAAAAATAAAGACGAAGCGAATAGAAATTCCTTTTCTTATGCCCATCTTCTCGCTAATACGCTGCCTATCGAAATACACGCAGCAATGCTATGCTCATTTTAAAAATTTAACATTCTTTTAACGCGAATAAAACGGAAGTGGTTTAAGGATTCCTAAATCTGAAAAGTTTGTTTATATATTTATGTACATTGCACTACATATCAATTGTTATTTATTAAAGTTAAGGGAAATGTATATATATTGAATTTTTAGTACAATAATTACAGGAAAGTACGGAAAGAAAGTCGCGCACTGCTCGAGAAATCGGTTTTTATTTTTGTTTATAATTTTTAATTTAATAATCAGAGAAAAAGCGCACTTCTTTTTCATACGGAGTTTATATCAACAATAAAGAATAACAAACAAAAGAAAAAATGTTCTGGAGTAGACAATAACAATATATATATATATATATATATATATATATATATATATATATATATATATATGTACATATATATATATATATATATATATAAATATATATATATATATGTACATATATATATATATATATATATATATATATATACATATATATATATATATATATATATACATATATATATATATATATATATATATATATATATATATATATATATATATATATATATATATACTGGTGGTCTGGTGGTGTTTTCGCAAGGTAACGTGTCTAACTGCCTCAACCGTGGCTAGCGCAATCCTTGTTGAACTCATCGCAAGTCAACTCACTGGCTGTCATGTAGTTTGACCTGAGCGCTATGTGATGATACCTTTATTTGTTAATGAGGGGTAGTCATATAGCTTGCTCTGCTTACTATGTGATGGCGCTTTCATTATTATTAATGGGGGCCCTCCATATGGCGACCACCGGGCAACATCTTCCTGGCACCCGCTGGGAGGCGGCTGAAGTGAGTGGCGAAAATCTCCTCGGTTAGAGGTTGTGCGTTGGGTTTGGGACCCGCCACATAAAAAACCCCCCCAATGAAAAAAACAAATATGCCTCGGATAAGGACTACCGCTTTTGTTGATGACCCCCGCAAACGAAAAAAGGACAATGATCTACGGATATGCACCTGTAATGTCCGGTCCCGTTATATGGAGGGTGCCTCTATCCAGCTGGTTGATGTCCTCCAAAAATACAGAGCTGACATCACCGCTCTCCAGGAAATGCGATGGACAGGACAGGGCTGCTCCAAAAGAGCGTCCTGTGATATCTACTACAGTTGCCATGCTGAAAGGCACGAATTAGGATGTGGATTTTTGGTCAGCAAGAGACTACGACATCTTGTCTCACGGCTGGCCACAATCCGCATCAAGGCAAAATTTTTCAACAGCAGCCTTATATGTGCCCACGCTCCGACGGATGAGAAGGACAATGTGACCAAGGAGTGCTTCTTTCAGCGCCTCGAAGAAGCTTATGACCGCTGCCCCCGCCACGATATCAAAATCGTGCTTGGTGACTTTAATGCCAGGGTGGGCAAGGAAGGTACCCTTGGTCCAACTGTCGGAAAATTCAGCCTCTACCAGAACACCTCCGATAACGGAATGAGGCTGATCGACTTCGACGCAGCACGAAACATGGTAATTAGTGGTACCAGATTCCAGCATCTCGACATCCACAAAGCGACATGGCTGTCTCCAGATCAACGTACAAGAAACCAAATTGATCATGTGGTGATTGACGGAAGGCATGCTTCCAGTGTAGATAGTTATGGCCACATAAGTAAGTAAGTATATCAAAAGATAAACTTTTGGAAACATTTTTATGTATATACTTACATAGTTATATATATTAGTTACATAGTTACAGTCATGGGAACAAAATGCCAGTCAATCAATATATCCTGCATGAGGATAAGGTATATTAATTTGGGTCAAATGTTTGTAACCACTTGAAGGAATATCGGGAGATTTAGAAAAGTATCGGCGATTTAGTATTTTCGATTTATCGATGTCCATCCGTCCATCTAACTTCGGAATTTTCAAAATATTTAACTTACTATAACTCACTTTATATACCATCCAGGACAACAATATTTGGCACGTAGAATTATGTTATACTCCTTCATCATCCTGCTGCGAATGGGCGATCCACGACTTCTTTTTGTAGTAGATCCCATACAAAGTGTCTGAACTTCTTTTAAATTTAAACCGGTGTGATGTCGGCAATCTTCTGCGTAAAATAAACATATTTGACAATTTGATTAATATTGTGGTCGGAAATAACCTGTCATAAAATCAGAAAGGCCCACTTCCTTTTTATTGACTTTCACAAATTTGTTTTATTAAAATGTGATTAGCACATTCAAAATAGATCATGCATTTAAAAAAGAAATATATATATATATATATATATATATATATATATATATATATATATATATATATATATACATAAATATATATATATATATATATATATATATATATATATATACATATATAGATATATATATATATATATATATAAATATATATATACACATATATATATATATATATATTTCTTTTTTAAATGCATGATCTATTTTGAATGTGCTAATCACATTTTAATAAAACAAATTTGTGAAAGTCAATAAAAAGGAAGTGGGCCTTTCTGATTTTTTTCCGACCACAATATTAATCAAATTGTCAAATATGTTTATTTTACGCAGAAGATTGCCGACATCACACCGGTTTAAATTTAAAAGAAGTTCAGACACTTTGTATGGGATCTACTACAAAAAGTAGTCGTGGATCGCCCATTCGCAGCAGGATGATGAAGAAGTATAACATAATTCTACGTGCCAAATATTGTTGTCCTGGATGGTATATAAAGTGAGTTATAGTAAGTTAAATATTTTGAAAATTCCGAAGTTAGATGGATGGATGGACATCGATAAATCGAAAATACTAAATCGCCGATACTTTTCTAAATCTCCCGATATTCCTTCAAGTGGTTACAAACATTTGACCCAAATTAATATACCTTATCCTCATGCAGGATATATTGATTGACTGGCATTTTGTTCCCATGACTGTAACTATGTAACTAATATATATAACTATGTAAGTATATACATAAAAATGTTTCCAAAAGTTTATCTTTTGATATACTTACTTACTTATGTGCTGAAAGAAGCTCTCCTTGGTCACATTGTCCTTCTCATCCGTCGGAGCGTGGACGCATATAAGGCTGCTGTTGAAAAATTTTGCCTTGATGCGGATTGTGGCCAGCCGTGAGACAAGATGTCGTAGTCTCTTGCTGACCAAAAATCCACATCCTAATTCGTACCTTTCAGCATGGCAACTGTAGTAGATGTCACAGGACGCTCTTTTGGAGCAGCCCTGTCCTGTCCATCGCATTTCCTGGAGAGCGGTGATGTCAGCTCTGTATTTTTCGAGGACATCAACCAGCTGGATAGAGGCACCCTCCATATAACGGGACCGGACATTCCAGGTGCATATCCGTAGATCATTGTCCTTTTTTCGTTTGCGGGGGTCATCAACAAAAGCGGTAGTCCTTATCCAAGGCATATTTGGTTTTTTCATTGGGGGGTTTTTTATATGGCGGGTCCCAAACCCAACGCACAACCTCTAACCGAGGAGATTTTCGCTTGATATACGAGTACATATAAGTACATACATTTGTGATTTACATCCAGATTATATAAAACTTGACGCGACACACGCGACGCCATGAAGCACATTTTCGTGTTTTCGTATTACATAAATTCGTTTAGTAACGTTTTATTCAATGTATATGTATACACAATAATAATGTGTTTGCTTTTGGGTTCCTTAGTTGGTCCTTGTCTCTACACGTACACTCGCTATCGCTTTGTATTATTGTGCATGCACTGCTTTCTTTCTCATTCTCCTTTCTCTATGCTATATTTTTCTTCCTACTTATGTAACGAAATTGGTTTTAAAAATTTTACACTCCATTTGTGACAACTCCGCCTTAAGTCAAAATGTAAAAAAAAATCCCTCTACGCAAGATATTCTTATTTTCAGAAGTGTAGGTGTAAATATTACGTGTGATGAACAAGATAGCGCTTTGGTTTGATGAGTTATGCTTGATGTCATTATTATTATTAATAATAATTTTGTTCTATGTGCTTAAATGGTCAGTTAACATCGGATGATATTGAGTTCAAAGTAAAAAAAGATATTTAGAAACGTTTGTACCGTTATTTATGTGTAAAGGTATACACATATGTACACAAAATAAACATTACTCAAAAGGTATGTTTCAAATAGTGATTTAAAAGTATAAACAGAAATAAGAATATAAGAAAAATAAGGAAGGCAATGAAGCGATGTAGAGTAGTGCAGGCATAGTGGGAGCGATTTGACCAAACAATGTCGGTGGCCATTATTCTTTGGAATGTCAAATTTTTTAATACAGATTTAATTTTTTTTTAAGTGACATACTTATGTTTTTATGCTTATACTGTGAGGCTTAACCCTAAAAGAGTAATCTTCGTTGATTGGACGAGCACTGTTGCTCTTTTTCCATAACGTAAGTAACGTAATTTTCTTGCCGGGTGGGTAAATGCGGGCTGGTGGGTGCCGTAGCTCAGTGGTTGGTGCGTTGGCCTTCTGATCTGTAGGTCGTGGGTTCAATTCCCGGCTGAACCACAACAAAATTTGTGTTATATGTGTTTTATTTACATTTGCTTTTGAAACCGCAAAATGGATAACTCTTTATATTCATTTCGGTCAGATGTTTGTGTCCACTTGAAGGAATCTCCGGAGATATAGACATAGATATATATTCGTGATCAGCGTCGCTTTTATTTTCGATTTAACAATGTCCGTCCGTCCGTCCGTCTGTCCGTCACCTGGTTGGTTCGCACGATAACTTGAGCAAATATTGAGCTATTTTGACGAAATTTGGCATAAGTAACCTATGATCCAAAAGTACGGAGGGGAGAAGTGCAGCGAACACGTTCGATAGAAGTGAAGTAGGTTTGAAAGCCGGGAATAAATTAAAAGTGGCTCTCATTATAGAATTCGAAGTCATCTCATGTTCAGCAGAGGTGCACAGAATATTGAGGAACTGAGAAAAGATGTTAAATGGAACATATTTAGACTTTTTGTACTCAATAATGGAAATGGGGAAAAATATTAATTTTGAAGAGGTAAGTCTGTTGGATTACTTTGTGGCAGGGATACCGGACTCAAGGTTCAACCAAATCGTCTAGTACCGAACCTAAAACATCTAACGGTTAAAGGACCATATTCAAATTTACGAAAAGTTTAGTAAAAAATCTAGAAACACGTCCATAGAGTTTAAGCCGAAAAGTGAAAAGGCAGGTAAAGGTCAATCATAAGCAGGTGCAAAGAAATGTTGTAAATGTGTAGATGCGTCCCACCTAACTAAGAAGAGTTTAATTGTGGGGATTACTATTTAAATTAGTGAAAGATTGCAATGCTTGTGCAATGAGTTTTAATAAGAAAGAGAAAGTAGCTCGATGGGTAATGTTCCTTCAGGAGTTCAGTTACACTGTGTAACATAAGTCTGGAAAGCAAATGAAGCATACTGATACACTTAGCAAACTAAGTTGCATTGTGATAAATGACTCCCTACGGCACAGGCTGAAACAAACTCAGTTAGACGATAAATGGACTCGCGCTATACTCAGAATGATTTCAAAAGATTTCTAGCTACGAAGATTTTTATATCCATCATGATAAAGGATGTCAATTTTCAGGACTTTGTTATTCTTAGAATTTTTGAGAACTGAAGAAACAATCGCGGGGTACTTATAGACGATAAGTAATACGTATTAAGCGAGTTATTAAATAAAAATGAACAGAACGGGTGAATAGACACAACAAATTAATTCTTCTGCATGACAACGCCAGACCACATATTGCTCAAGAATAGACCTTTTAAGTATTAAACCACCCGGCATTTTCAGCATATATTGATCCATCAGACTCCTATTTGTTCAGTTCGATGGAGTCAGCTCTTTCTCTAAAAAGACCGGAATTCCTAATTATGATATACCATTCAAAGATCACAATATAGAATTGATAGTGGTTCCGAATTCGTTGGAGAAAAAAATAATTTGACTTCTCAGTCAAAAGATCATGTGATAGAAAAAGAGTATTATATCAGAGTGCTGCTATTCCTCCGACGATGCGCGTCCAAAACGTTGGAAATATTATTTTTCGAATTAAAATTGAAGTCATAGGGCAACAAGTAAGTACCACACATCAAAATACTGACTGAAAGAGTTTGACATTTTAGTAAACATTTCTGACTACAAAAATATTACTGTTTTGCTTTTTGATTTGTTAATCTTTAGTATTTCGAAATATAACCTAGAATAAATCTTTTTCAACTTCTTCTTCTTCTTATGTGGCCATAACAACCGAATATCGATTTAGGCCGAAAATAATATGCTTCGCCAGCCATCTCTGTTCTTCGCTAGCTGGCGCCAGTTAGAAATTCCAAGCGCCGTCAGGTTCTCCAGTACTTGGTCTTTCCACCGGAGGTTTGGTCTTCCTCTTCTGCGCCGTCCTCCAGCGGGTTCCGAATATGACACCTTCTTAGCTGGAGCGTGTTCTTCCATTGGCTCGACATGACCTAGCCACCGCAGCCGCTGGATTTTGAAGCGCTTTACTATGTCAATATCGGCATACAGCTCGTACAGCTCATGGTTGTACCTTATTCGGTACTCGCCACCAACGCAAATAGGTCCAAAGATCTTGCGTAGGACTTTTCTCTCGAAAACTCCAAGCATTCGCTCAACTACAACTTAAAAATTATTGTGATATTTTTCGTTTCTTCTTATATAGGCTACTTAAGAATATCCCACCACAATTACAAAAATACAACCTCGGCAAAAATAGGCAAACCGATAATTCAATGGCAGATTCGCCATTATATATTGTCAAAAAATTTTTATTTTAGATTTGACTGTCAAACTCATTAAATCAGTATCATACCTTCTAACTAAAATGTTTTCCATTCATAGAATTAATGTTGTTAACAATCCTGTTTGTGTGTTTTATTAAATTCATAAATAATATGTAATTCTACAGCAAATTAATATTAGAGTCCAGATTAAAAGTCTTGCAAGTTTGAAGAAAAATGCGATAAGTGGGTAAGCGCCACTATAAGCGCTCCCCCCTTCGGCTGCACCGATGGAACCCACAATGACAAATAGCAGGATAAAACCCAGGACACATTTGCTCTTAACTCACACGGTGTACTATACAGACCGCTGAAGGTGTTGAAGAGGTTC
Source organism: Megamerina dolium (assembly GCA_963854835.1). Classification (NCBI taxonomy): domain Eukaryota; kingdom Metazoa; phylum Arthropoda; class Insecta; order Diptera; family Megamerinidae; genus Megamerina; species Megamerina dolium. The sequence goes on along the minus strand of OY978526.1, from coordinate 54,875,559 downwards.
TGTGGGCATACTATGCCAAAGTAAAAGGTACAGCTTGTGGTAAAATCATCCACTTCGTCCCTGGTCATGGAGTGTGCTTTGGATGCAGGAGTCGTAGCCTGCGAGCCATAGTGCGTCCGTGTACTGCGGGAGCGATAAAGCGTAGGCCTCGCGCCTCGGGGAGCTGGGATAGGGCTCTCATCTCCAAAGGGTACACCTGTTCCTGGCTATTACGGCCCGTAGCTCCTGCACAAGATGCACTGGTGGTACCAAAACGAATGGAAAATAGAATGGAAAAATCAACAACAAATGCAGAGCAGCTGGAGGAAGTATCTTTTAGGAGAAGCTTGTTGGTTATCGATCGCTCGATCGTAGCGAGCACCTCTACATTAAATGAAGGCTGATGTAATTCGGAATCCGACGCAGACTTCACAGGCATTGTCACCAGAGCTAACATAGAATGGGCATTTAGGTCTTTTAAACCATTCAAATCACCGGGACCCGATGGTATATACCCAGAGCAACTTCAACAGCCCTTAGATTACATCATGGACTGACTTATAACTATTTTCAAATGTGCTTTGCAGTTTAATTTTATTCCCTACTTATGGAAGGAAGTAAAAGTGGTATTTATACCGAAAGCAGGTAAAATCTCACATGTTAGCCCTAAAGACTATAGGCCTATCAGTCTCTCATCATTCTTACTAAAAACGCTAGAACGTCTATTGGACTTATATATTCGGAGTAAAATTACACCAAAAGAGCTTGCGAAATCACAGCATGCCTAATTACTTACTTACTTACTTACTTATTTGGCCATAACAACCGAATATCGATTTAGGCCAAATATAACATGCTTCGCCAACCATCTCTGTTCTTCGCTAGCTGGGGCCAGTTAGGAGGTTAGGTCTTCCACTTCTGCGTCGTCCTCCAGCGGGCTCCGTATATAACACCTTCTTAGCTGGAGCGTGTTCTTCCATTCGCTCGACATGACCTAGCCAGTGCAGCCGCTGGATTTTGATCCGCTTTACTATGTCAATATCGGCATACAGCTTATAGTCGTACCTTATTCGGTACTCGCCACCAACGTAAATAGGTCCAAAGATCTTGCGAAAACTCCAAGCATTCTCTCATCTGAGGTGGAAATTGTCCAGGCTTCAGCGCCATATGTTAGGACAGGCATGATGAGAGACTTGTAGAGTATAGTTTTCGTTCTTCGAGAGAGGGCTCGACTTCTCAATTGCTTACTCAGCCGAAAATAACACCTGTTAGCAAGAGTTATCCTACGCAGGATCTCCAAGCTGACGTCATTACTGCTGTTAATGCTGGTTCCAAGATAGACAAAGTCCCTTACTACTTCAAAAGCGTAGTTGTCAACAGTGACGTGCTGTCCAAGACGCCGGGACTCTTTGTTTGTTGACACTAGATACTTCGTCTTGCCCTCGTTCACCGTGAGACCCATCCGACGCGACTCTCTTTCCAACTCTGAGAATCCTGCACTGACTGCTCGCGTGTTCATGCCGATTATGTCAATATCGTCGGCATACGACAACAGCATGACACTTTTGATGAAGATAGTGCCATTATGTCGTAGATCAGCAGCTCGTATTATTTTTTCCATAATAAGATTGAAGAAGTCGCACGGCATTTTACGCACCTTGCCTGAAATCCCGTTCGGTATTAAACGGTGAGGAGAGGTCCTTTCCAATTTTTACTGCACAACGGGAGTTATGCAGTGTCGTTCTACAAAGTCGAATGAGCTTTGCAGGAATACCGAACTCAGACATTGTTGCGTAGAGGTAATCCCTTACCGGACTGTCGAAAGCGGCTTTATAATCAACGAATAGGTGGTGTGTCGATCTGTTTTTCTTGGGACTTCTTTAGGATATGGCGCAGTGTGAAAACTTGGTCAATGGTAGATTTACCAGGTCTAAAGCTACACTGATAAGGTCCAATCAGGTTGTGAAGCGTGGGCTTCAATCTTTCACACAATATGATATGATCATAATGTATGCTTTCATTTGACCATATTCTGCTTATGAGCTGGTGCATGCAGGCAAACAGCTCATCGCCTCCGGTCTTAAAGAACTCGGCAGGCAGGCCATCAGCACCTGCAGCTTTGTTGTTCTTCAGCCTTAAAATGGCCGTTTCAAGCTCTTGATAGTCGGGTGGTGGAACATCAACACCATCATCTGTAATTGGGATTATCGGGCTATCTCCTCCTCTGGTGGAATTGTTCGTAGCATCGCCATTCAGTAACGTGGAGAAGTGTTCAATCCATATGCTCATTACATTTTGGACATCTGTAACCAGATTCCCATTTCCATCACGACCAGAAGAGGCTCCGGGGTTTAAACTCGGAGTCATGGAGTGGGATATATGTGTCCACCGTGCGCATGTATCATCAAGTGGGGAATTGTTCTGCATAAGCAGATCCGATAGTCGAGTGGAAAATGCATCTGCTATCTCTGGTGATCGCAGCTTACTGACGTCGAACTTTCTCTGTGTGGGACTTCTCTTGTTATTTGCGACACATAAACGTGTACGCACCTTAGCTGCAACAAGGTAGTCATCCGAGTCGATGTTGGCACCACGGATCGATTTCACGTTCATCACACTGGATGCATGCCTTCCGTCAATCACCACATGATCAATTTGGTTTCTTGTACGTTGATCTGGAGACAGCCATGTCGCTTTGTGGATGTCGAGATGCTGGAATCTGGTACCACTAATTACCATGTTTCGTGCTGCGGCGAAGTCGATCAGCCTCATTCCGTTATCGGAGGTGTTCTGGTAGAGGCTGAATTTTCCGACAGTTGGACCAAAGGTACCTTCCTTGCCCACCCTGGCATTAAAGTCGCCAAGCACGATTTTGATATCGTGGCGGGGGCAGCGGTCATAATCTTCTTCGTAGTAAATATCACAGGATGGTCTTTTGGAGCAGCCCTGTCCCGTCCATCGCGTTTCCTGGAGAGCGGTGATGTCAGCTCTGTATTTTTCGAGGACATCAACCAGCTGGATAGAGGCACCCTCCCTATAAAGGGACCGGACATTCCAGGTGCATATCCGTATCTCATGGTCATCAACAAAGGTGGTAGTCCGTTTCCGAGGCATTTTTACATTACTTACTGGGCAGGTTTTTTTGCGGCTGGTCCCAAACCCAACGCACAACATCTAACCGAGGAGATTTTCGCCACTCACTTCAGCCGCCTCCGAGCGGGTGCCAGGAGGACGATGGTCGCAACGTGGAGGGCCCCCATTAATAATAATGAAGGCGCCATCACATAGTAAGCAGAGCAAGCTACACAACTACCCCTCATTAACAAATAGAGGTATCATCACATAGCGCTTAGATCAAACTACATGACAGCCAGTGAGTTGACTTGCGATGAGTTCAACAAAGATTGCACTAGCTCCACCCGGTTGAGGCAGTTAGTCACGTTACCTTGCGAAAACACCACCAGACCACCTTGCCTACAGTAAAGGTAAATCTACTGAAACTGCATAAATTCGCTCATAAGAGAAATAGAAAATTCAATAGAGAATAAGGAATTTACTCTAGTGGCCTTCTTAGATATCGAGGGGGCCTTCAATAACATCCACCCGAAACAGTAAATACCGCGTTGGAAGAGCTGGGTATATCCGAGTCCCTGGTTGAGTACATCGGGCATATGCTAATAAGCAGGTTCGTAAATTCAGCAATGGGAAACTCGAATGTGCGTAGATCTGTCAACAGAGGGACTTCTCAAGGCGGTGTACTCTCCCCTCTTCCGTGGGTCTTAGGTTAGGTTAGGTTATGCGGCCGCCCCCCAAAGGGAGGCGCACTTAGGCCAAATAATTGGCCCATTGTGTCACCATGCATCGTTGATGCTTACCATCCTATCTCTTCTGTTAAGCGGAACCATTGGGATATCCTAATGAATAGAGCAATGTCCCTGACATCCATGGGTGCAAGCTCAGTGGTATCTGTAAAAAAAGGCACTCCCCAGTAGAGTGTGCCTTCTGCGTACCAAGGCGGGGCATGTACAGAGGAAGTGGTGAACACTTTCCTCCTCTTCCTCGTCCTGGCAGCTGCGACAAAAATTGTTGGCCGGTAAGCCGAGCCTTGCAACATGCCTTCCCACAAGCCAGTGGCCCGTAAGTACGGCGACTACATTACTGAATGTTTTCCTGCCCATTGACAACAGTGGACGGGTTCGTCTATTGTCAAGGGTTAGCCAGATTTTCCTAGTGGTAGCACAAGAGCTCTCATCCCGCCATCTTCTGTTGGCTATGGTGAAATAATGTTGTGTGATAAAAAGCTTGCATGTTGCAAGCGGAATTCCGGCTTCATGAGATGGATAGATCTCTGGCAACCTAGTGCCCGATCTCGCCAATTCATCTGCCTCACAGTTCCCTGGAATGTCCCTATGCCCCGGTACCCATACAATGTGCACATTGTAGTGCTCTGCTAGCTCGTTAAGAGCTGTGCGGCATTTAAGGGCAAGTTCCGATTTGGCGAACGTCCCTGCGAGAGATTTAATGGCAGCTTGACTGTCGGTGTAGATAAAAACATCTTTGAAAGATATTATATTACAGCGAAGCCACGTTGCCGCCTCCTTTATAGCCATTATCTCGGCTTGAAAAACACTGCAAAAGTCGGGTAATCGGAACTTGAGGTTAACGCGTAAGGAATCAGAAAAGACGCCACCTCCTACCCTATCCTCCAATTTGGAGCCACCTGTGTACAATTGTACCGATTGAACTCCAGTTTCGTTGACACTACCCCTATTCCATTCTTCCCTTGAGGGTATATGGGTTGAGAAACTATTGTCAGAGCATGGTATAGGGATGGTATAGTCGATGGCATTCGGAATCTGGCACTCCCCCAGGATCCTTGAGCCCAGCTTGAAGCTATGTTTAACCTAATTGCTGATATCAGAGCTCTCTGCTTGCCAAATAAATCTACAGGGAGTAGATGCAATAGCGAGTAGAGCGCTTTTGACGGTGTGGTTCTTAGAGCGCCTGTTGTCAGCACGGCAGACGTCCTTTGAACCTTATCTATTTGTTGTCTGTGTACCTCCTTATTTAAGGATTCCCACCAGACCATCACACCGTAAAAAAGAATTGGTCTCACGACCGCAGAGTATAGCCGATTGTAGGACTCATCCCCCATCTTTTACCTATGGCTTTCTTACAGGAATAGAGTGCTGTAGCTGCTTTACGAACCCTTTCCATCGTGTTTGGTTTCCAACTTAGTTTCCTATCTAAAGTTATACCCAAGTATTTCGCCTGTTCAGTTAGCTTTAGACTAGTTCTCCCAATTCTAGGTAAGGTAAAAATAGGTATTTTATGCTTTCTAGTAAAGAGCTGAGCTAGTCCTCTTTACTAGAAAGCATAAAATACCTATTTTTACCAGGGTTGATGGCCAGACCAGAGTTTGAAGCCCATTTGGACAGGATTGATAAGGCATGGTTCATCACTTCGGTGAGTGTATTTAAATATTTTCTTGATGCCACAAGCGCCACGTCATCTGCATAAGCCACCGCTTTGCATCCCATGGCTTGTAAAGATATGAGAACTTCATTGATGGTTAAGTTCCACAAAAGAGGCGACAGCACACCCCCTTGAGGGGTACCCTCAAGCGCAAATCTGCTAATGCATGAGGTACCCAATTTTGAGTTGATCACTCTTTGCTTCAGCATCAGACTAATGAATCTAATAATAGGTTCATCCACCTTAAGCATAGCAGCACAGTTTTCGACTGCTTCTGGGTTTATGTTACTAAAGGCCTCTTCAGTATGTAGAAAGGTGACCAAGCTATATTCTTTGCAGTGCAAAGATGTTTCGATCTTCTGCACAAGTGAGTGAAGGGCTGTCTCAACGGACTTGCCTTTGTTATATGCATGTTGCAATGAAGAGATATTCTTAGTATCTATAGAGCCCCTTAAGTACACATCAAGTAGTCTTTCAAGGGTTTTTAATAAGAAGGATGATAGACTTATAGGTCTGAAATCACTTGGCTTTGAGTGGGACGTTTTTCCGCCTTTAGAAATAAACACCACGTTAACTTGTACCATGTCTTGGGGACATAGCATAGCCTTAGGCATGCAGAGAAGATTACCTCCAACCAAGGTGTTAGAAGGTCTGCACACTTCTGCAGGTCCGCGGGAATAATACCATCAGGTCCTGGCGACTTGAATGGTTTAAAATTATTAATCGCCCAATTAATCTTTGTTTTACTGATTATTTTGTGCTGGACGTCGTAGATAATTCTACTAGAATTAACATTGGGAGTTCGGCCAGGGCTGTCCTCCAAACAGCTTGGAAAATGGGTATCAATTAGTACCAGAAGAGTTTCCAGACTTGAAGTGTTCCAATCACCATCCCCCGTCATAATGAAGCTGGGTGTAACTGGATTTGCTGCGAAAATCTTTCGTAGACGGCTTGCCTCTGAAATTTCTTCTATGTTGCTGCAAAAGTCATTCCATGATGATCTTTTTGCTCTCCTAATCGCCTTTTTAAACACTCGTAGGCTCTCTTTATAGGGTTGCCATTGATGAATGATTTTGGCTCGGTTGAATTGCTGTCGACACTCCTTCCTTAGAGTGATGATCTCTACCGACCACCACGGAGGTAGAGATCATTGATTGGACAGGACGCTACAGTAGCTTTCCTGAAAGCTTCTGTAATTTGATCAACAGCGGCCTCAAGCTGCTCCTCATTTTGCAGGCTTGAGGGCGCCTGAGTGAGGGATTTATTCAGGGTGGCCCTATACTTGTTCCAATTTATGCGTTTCCTATTTAAAAATGGTATCTGCTTTTGTGGCCTCATATCAATGCGGAAGCTAATATACCTATGATCCAAGAAAGAGTGTTCTTTGTCAACCCTCCATTCCCTAACTAGACAGTCCGAAGAGTCATTTGTAAGGGTTATATCTAAACCTCCTCCCTGTTGCAGGTAATAAAGGTCGGTTCTGTACCCATATTTGCGAGAGTCAAGTTAGAACTAATAATATATTCAAAAAGTGACTCACAGCGTTCGTTGTTATCTGAGCTGCCCCAGATATAATGGTGTGCGTTGGCATCGGCTCCTATCACCAGATTCGCCTCGCATTTCTCCGCCTCCAGAATTGCCTTCCTAATTATAGGGTGAGATGGGAGCTCAGTGTGGTCGTGAGCCATGTACGCAGACATCAGCCAATATATTTAGGATTGATGATCTAGCGCAATGGTCACAGTGTCCTTGTCGCTGTAATCAGAGAGTAGGAATGCTTTGTAGCATTTCTTCACTAAAATACATGATCGAGGCTTACCTGCGTTTTGAGCATAGTAGAGTCCATAATTTGCGGAGTTTAGTCCGCGCACCTTATCATCCAGGACCCACGGTTCCTGAATTAGAAAGATGTCCTCCGCTTTATCGCTTAGCCGGAGGACGAGAGCAGCGGAAGCTGCTTTAGAGTGGTGCAAATTAATCTGGACCACCCTAAGCATCTTCCTTTGCAGAATTTAATATAGACGCCTCGGTCACCGTCGTATCGGTGTCCTCAACGTCACAGCTTAATAATTCGTCCTCGTCCGCTGTACTAACTTCCACATCTCGGAAGAGGTCGCCAACCATCTCAGACGTTGACAGCGTATCGCTGTCCCCGTCACACGACATGTCCTCAACCGGGGCCGAACTTACTTTCGTATCCCCTGGTTTTGGATCTACTTTTCCTGCGTCTTTTTCATAGACTTTCAGGGTGATTTGGGAGAAGCCATAGCTTATCACCCCCTTCTATTTAGCGAGAGGTTCCAAGGATTGCTCATTTAAGATCACAACGACCTGTCTTGAGTTCTCCTTGGCCTCTCCTACCTTCACAACCCTCCAATCATCTATGGGAAGGGATGGCCACTAGGCGCCATTGCCCGAATGGCAGTGCTCCATCTTCATGATTCCTATCAATGACGGCAAGGATAAGGTGGTCCTTTGCCACGTCACTGAAGGAACGCGCTTGGATGTTGAATGTGGCCGAAGCCGAAGTTTTCGCCTTTTTTGGCTTAGACAGCTGCTCTTCTTGCAAGCGTTGCCGTTTGGACGCAAGTCCAGAAGAACGGGCATTTTCGCGTTCAGCGATTATGCCTTTTGCCCACTCCAGAGATTCTTTTTCTCGCTCCGTGGGTCTTGACAATGAATAAATTGCTGCGGGGCCTGGAGAGGAGGGGTCATCAAATTATTGCTTACGCGGATGATGTTGCCATTACAGTAAGGGTGAAATTTCCGAATACTCCGTTTTGTACAAAGCCCGGTATCTAGGACTGATTCCAGATAGGAAGCTTCTTTGGAGTTATAATGTAGAAGATAGAGTTAGGAAAGCGGCTGTAGCTCTCTACTTATGTAAAAAGGCAGTTGGAGCGAAATGGCGTTTGAAACCTCATATCGCGCACTGAATATTCACAGCTGTAGTAAGGCCAATTCTGACTTACGGTATTTTAGTCTGGTGGGCGGTTCTAAATAAAAGCTATGCAGTTAAGTGCATAGCTTAAAGAAAGAAAGAGAAAGCTAATTTGTCCATAAGCGGAGCTCTTAGAACATCCCCAACAACAGCGCTGAATGTCATGCTGCACCTGTTACCCATTGACCTGTTTGGTAAACAACTAGCAGCCAAATCGGCCTTAAGGCTTAGGGAATCTTCTCTATTAGCCACTTACCCGAAAGGACACTCATCTATCTTAGACAGTTTTCCATTCATGCCCAGAACCACCGACTATTGCAACTCGTCGGCAATATTCCTTAACAAGCCCTGCACTATACCTTCTCAACAATAGAAGACCGAGATAACGATAGGATGGACTGCGAGAACAAAGTCAGTGTATTTCAGGCTGAAGTTATAGCCATAAAAGAGGCACTGTTGTCAAAAAAGGTGTTTTGACTACAAGAGATATTTATATCTATTCCGATAATCAGACGGCACTAAAATCTCTGCAAATGAGTAGGCAGATCAAAAACTATCACGAACTACTAATAAAACTCATTAACTACTTCAACATCCACCTTATTTCGGTACCAGGCCACAGACACATCAAAGGCAACTGTAGGACGGATGAACTAGCAAGGCACGGAACAACATTAGCATTCCACCCGGACAATGCATCGGTGCCAATGCCACTGACAACTTGTAAGTTACTGATAGACATATTCACTATAGATACTGCTAAAACATTTTGGAGACAGAAGAGAAACTGTTTAAATAGTCGGCTAACGTGGCCGAAATGGATCATAGCTCGAACTAAAGTACTTTTGAAACTGAGCAGGCAGGACATTAGAATGACAATTGGGGTTCTAACAGGACTCTGCCTTCTTAAAAGACACGCGAATAGGCTACTGTAGGAGCTACCAATATGCAGAGGAAGAAGAAACAGTTGAGCATCTCTTGTGCGGATGCCAGGCTCTGGGAAGGAGAAGGCTCACTGCATTCTGAACGGCCTTTCTTGGTGGCGTCTCAGAGGTTTCGAAAATAAAGCTAACAAAGATAGTGTCATTTATTAAATCCATAGGTTGGTTCAAAGAGGACCCAGTTGGGTAAGGGATAAAACTCCGGTGGTATCACAAACGGGCCTTTAATAGGCCTAAGTGCGTCGACAGACAACCACTCAACCTACCTACCTACCTATCGATCGCTCTCAGCAAGGACCGCGAAAAAATCGAAAATGCTAACTGGTACTGTCTGACACTGTCCCAGCGTTGGACAAAACGCACTTAGAAACAATAAATCTTCGCGACAAGAGTTGATGAGAAAGATGCAAGTAGAAAAAGAAGAAGCACTGGCTAAGTGCCGCGTTACGCTAAAGAAGATGAAGCTGGGTATGGCGAGGCAGAGAAACATCAACATCGATGTAAAAGCCACTGTTTCCGAGATGAGCGAACTTTTCGACATCATCGAAATCCTTCGCAAAAATTTTAATTCGGGCCAGATTCGAGATCTAGATTCATTTATAACAGCAGATGAGAAGGCTTAACAGTCAGCATTGTTCGACCAAATAGCCGCGAGCAAATACACCGCGAAACCGCACCTCTAAAGAGCAATATGTATAGCCGGTGGCCTGTCTGAACATCATCGTGGTTTCAGGCGTTGTACTAATCGATACAATCTATGTAAAAAAGGCTTTCAACAGTGGAAAGTGGACCAACATGATTGACGCGCTTGAGCATCGCTTTAAGGCACCCGCCAACCAAATGAAGTTGGTATGTAGTTATTTATCATGTGCTGATCTACGACACCAGAAAAGGCAAACGAAGGAACAAATAACCTCAGGCGCCGCACTAAGCTCAATCCGACAGTATGCGCAGGAGAAATAAGCCAAAATAACTGCTTGGTGGACCAATTGCTAGATAAAAACTTCTAGAAGAAGAGAACTTCTCATGGACGGCAGTGAAGTGGGGGCGGATACTCTACAAGTCAAACCCAGGAGAAAGATATTGTCCAAAGTGCAGAGTACCGCAGATCTCCGCTTAACCTTAGCATACCGCATGGTATCAGAAGCAGCAGTGCTTGTAATTAGCGGGTCGATACCGATCGATCTCCCTACGAAAGAAAGAAAGAAAGGACACGTAAAAAGAACAATGCGTCAAATTGTATGATCATCACAAACATCAGCAGCGAGAAAGCTCGTAACAAGTAAACAAGCAGTGCGTCGTTATTTACTAAGTATTCTTGAGTATTTTTTTGTTTTTTTAAATACTAAGAATTTATTGAATATTTCTACCATTCGTTGAAACTCACAATAAGTATTCAAATCTTACAAACTAACTTGAAATTATATGATTATGAGGTTTATTAATTACACAGCGTATTCAATGTGTCATTTCTTTTTAGTCGTCGATGGCCTGTGCTCAGCAACAATTGCCTAGCCAGGGGATTCGAATGGTTGTGTAATTTTTGAATGTAGCTTCTGCCGGAACTTGCAGCTTCCTCAGAAATTGTGGGTACATTCAAATCTCGATGGATGTTAACGTTCCTCATATACCAAGGTGCGTTTACAATAATTCGCAGGCACTTGAATTGTATTCGCTGCAATTTTTCGATATTTGAGGGAGATGCGGTGCCCCATAACTGAATACCATAAGTCCAGTTTAGCTTCAGGATTGCTGTATGCACTCATTTGTTCTTGTTTTACTACTCAGTCGTACTCATTAAAATTTGCATATGCCACACCGTTTTAGTTCCAATCGGTATGTTAGATTCAATAGATATCGTAAAACAGCATATGTATTTCAAATTAATTATAAGTATTTGCCTACGCTGTACACTTGTTTCTGTTTAGAATAATAATACTGCGCGGTATTCTCATTTACAATAACATCTTTTAACCATTCATAGAGGCAAGTGGGGTGAGTTGAGGAGTTTTTTCTCCGGAATTTTCAAAAATGACAGCCCAGTCGTGTAGGGCATCACGGTAGCTACAGTTGGTAAACATTTCAGATCAATCTGACCTTTCTTTGTCAGCTAGATTATCATCCAAACGAAAATTGAGAAATCGATGATTATCGAAAAACGTGGGGTGAGTTGAGGAATTTCTTAAAATGCTAGAAAATTTCATCGCAAACACTTTATTTGTTTATTGTAGTAAAAGAAAAGGTTGAATAATACTTTTAGGATGATTATTTAAAAAAAAATGAATGAATGGCCTTGAAAAATGAGTTTAAAAAAAAATGGTTCCGCAAGTGTCGCATCGGTAATAGCCAGAGAAGGTGGCGCATTTCTGGTGGAATGGACGGTCGCATGTGTTGCAATGGATCGTATTGAATTTGGTCATCTTTTTCGGCAACAATTCTTTGCATGGAAGTGCTCCAGTAGGAAATAGATTCGAATTACTGAGCGACAAAAACCATGCAACTAATTGCACTGACCGCATCCAATGCAATGCGTGAATGCAGTACCAATGAATTAGTAGACAATCTAACGTGCATAGCTGGCCAAAATAAATTCCATATCGTGTCCCTAACGAAAGGAAACATTAAAGAGACAAAAATACAAATATATAATGAAGACAATTATCGCGCCAATGCCAAATTTCTCAATGAAAACAACAAAAACTTTTACACATATCAGCTCAAAAGTTCCAAAGGTCTTATTGTTATCGTCAAAGGTATAGATCCAATTGTAGAACCAAATGATAAGAAGGAAGCACTGGAAGAAAAAGGCTTTCCAATAAAAACAGTTGTAAAAATGGTCAATAAAAATAAGGTCACACAGCCAATGTTTAAAGTTGAATTGATTCCCGAATTCAAAAAACTAAAAAAGAATGAAACACATCCTATTTACCAAATGCAATACTTGCTTCACCGTAAAATTACAGTGGAAGAACCACATAAGGGTAAAGGGCCTGTACAATGCACAAATTGTCAGGAATTCGGCTATACTAGGAGCTATTGCACCTTAAGAAGCGTATGTGTAGCATGTGGAGATCTCCATCAGACATCAGCATGTACTTCTAACAAAAACGACCCAAATACTAACAAATGCAGTAATTGTAATGGTAACCATACAGCAAACTATAGAAACTCACTCCCAAGTGGCTACAAAATTTCAAAGTGATGTTATACAAAACAACTCAAATATTCCAAAAATTTCTCATATTTCGTACGCCAATGTATTAAAACAAACTGAGCAACATGCAAAAGAACCAATTGCCCAGCCCAATGGAACCGTTGAATCTGTGATTTGCAATTTAAGACAATGCATGACACAATTTATGTCTAATATGCAAACTATGATTCAAGAACTGATTAAAGCGCAAAATCAAATGTTACAAGCTCTATTAAATAAAAAATGAGTGTCCTTAAGATCTGCTTCTGGAATGCAAACGGTATTAAAAACGGTATTAATAACCACAAAATTGAACTAAAGCATTTCTTAGATAGTAAAAATGTTGATGTAATGCTTCTAGCTGAAACACACCTTACAACCAAGTACAACTTCAATATACCAGGATACACATTCTATAGCACAAACCACCCTGACGGCAAAGCACATGGTGGTACAGGCATTCTCATTAGAAGCAGAATTAAACATTATTCTTTTGAAGGATATTCAAGAAACTACTTACAAGCTACTTCAATATGTCTACAATGCCTTAACAAAAATATAACACTCTCAGCTGTTTACTGTCCACCACGATTTTCAATAACCGAAAAGGTATTTAAAGAATTCTTTGACAAGCTAGGAAAGAGATTCTTGGCGGCTGGTGATTATAACGCCAAACATACGTATTGGGGCTCTCGTTTAATAAATCCTAAAGGAAGGCAACTGTATAACAAAACATGCTCAATTTCGTGTCTCCTGGCCAGCCAACATATTGGCCAACAGACATCTCGAAAATTCCTGATTTGATTGATTTTGCAGTCGTTCGAAATCTTAATCGAAATATTGTCACTGCCGAAATAAGTTACGAACTATCCTCAGATCCTGTATTATTTTATCTAAATGAAAGCCCTCCATTGTCAAAACTGCCATTTAGGCTGACATCCCCAAAAACAGATTGGCTGAAATACAAAAAGTATATATGTAGTCATATCAACATCAGTCCTGTAATCCAGTCTGAGATCGACATCGATGATAATCTAAACATCATCAATACCATGCTCACTACTGCTGCAATAGTTTCAACCCCACGTGATTACCAAAAACAAACGAATATTCGTATAGCGCCGGCGTAGTAGAAAATGGCAGACATGCCGGTCACCTGCATCAAAACAAAGACTTAAGTGTGCTGAAAGAGCTCTGAAAGAAGCATTAAAACAGGATGAGGAATTTGATCAGCTAAAGTGTATCGAAAAGCTTTCTCCTATGACTACCAAAACAAATTCGATTTGGAACTCTTACAAAAAGCTGAAAACGCCACTTGATGCAGAATTTCCAATCCGAAATCATGTCGGAAATTGGTCACGCACTGAAGAAGAAAAAGCCAACACATTTGTTATACATTTATGTAATGTGTTTCAGCCCAATCCGCCCGCAAACGACTTTCGAATCCCTCCACATAGCACTGCAACTAGTGGCTTCACTCCCCTCAAAATATCATCCAAAGAAATCCACGAGATTATTAAGTACCAGCTTAATCCAAAGAAAGCTCCTGGTTTCGATGGCATCACACCAAAAATGCTAATTGAAATTCCAACGGCAGCTGTATTATTTTTAGTGGTTTTGTTTAATGCAATGCTAAAACTGGGCTACTTTCCTAACCAATGGAAAAAATCACAAGTAACAATGATCCTAAAGCCAGGAAAAGATAAAACATTGCCGTCATCCTACAGACCCATAAGCTTGCTACCATGTCTCTCAAAATTATTTGAAAAACTGCTGTTAGCCAAACTCAGACCTCATCTTGGAGAACGTGACATAATTCCTCAGCACCAATTTGGATTTCGCGAATAACATGGGACGATCGAGCAGGTCAACAGAATTACCAATGAGATACGGAAAGCATTTGAATACAAAGAGTATTGTTCAGCTATATTCCCCGATGTTGCTCAGGCATTTGATAGAGTGTGGCATGAAGAGCTAAAGTATAAAATAAGAAAACTTATACCAGAAAGCACCCACCAAATACTAGAATCATACCTAGATAACCGTCGTTTTGTTGTAAAATATAAAGACTTTTCCACAGAAGAATTCAATATCAAAGCCGGAGTTCCACAGGGTAGCGTTCTTGGCCCCATTCTATATGTATTATATACTCCCGATCTACCAACAGATGCACGGTTGTTGACATCTACATTTGCTGACGATACTGCTAACCCAACCCAATTAAGGCATCCACAGATTTAGGGGAGCATTTAGTACTTGTTGAAAAATTGTTATCTAACTGGCGCATAAAAGTTAATGAGTCCAAATGTTAACATGTAACGTTCACACTTAACAAAAGCACATGCCCGACAGTTACACTAAATAATATCGCCATAACTCATACAAATGAAGTCACCTACCTAGGGATAAACTTAGATAGACGGCTTACATGGTGCAAGCACATCGAAGCAAAAAGAACTCAGATGAAATTAAAAGCTTCTTGTCTGCACTGGCTCATCAATTTCAGATCACCATTAAACTTGAAATACAAGGTCCTACTGTACAACAGCATAATAAAGCCAATTTGGAGTTACGGAATTCAATCATGGGTGAACACTAGTAATAGCAATATTGAAATCATACAGAGATCTCAGTCTAAAATGTTAAGGATGATAACTGGTGCACTATGGTATATTAGAAATGAATGTATACACAATGACTTAAATATCCCAATGGTAGAAATTGAAGTTAAAAACACTAGACAAAAATATACTAGAAGACTACAAAGACATCCGAACACAATAGCAAGAACCTTGGTCAATACCTACTATACTTCGTGCCTTCGGAGAAAGGACCTGCCACCCTTCCAATAAAAAGAAGAGCATCGTACAAAAAACATTGCTCTAGATAATAAGGAGCTACTGTTGTTGAATTAGATCAAGATTTTAAAACTTATTGTTAGATTCTTTAGGAATAGATTCAATAAATAAAGAAAATGTATAATAAAAAAAAAATTCTTTGCAAACTATGTAAAAATCACGATCTTCTTCCTCTTCATCGGATGACTTCTTCTTCTTCTTCTTTGGATTTTTTGCCTTGGCTGCTCCTTTCTTGGCCTGTGGTTTTTTTTGCCGGTTCCTCTGCTTTGCACTTTTTGTTGGCGCGTTTGTCAGATGCCCCTTAATCGCATCACGTGTGAATGGTGAAGTCAGAACGGCACTTTTCAAGGGTTGTCTGCTACGATTGGATTTCTTTTGGCCAACAATTCTGACTGGGCCAGATTCATTTAAATTTGAAATCATGCTCGAAGTCGATGGTGCTTCTGAAGTTGTTGCCACTTCTGTCTCGGATCCAGCCGGAATATCTTCATCCAAAACCAACAGACAACGATCAAATCCAGCGTCTACTAGTTCTTCTTCTTTCATCGAAGCTCGAGCATCATTAATGTTTTTTGCATGTTCGCTTTGGGGAAAATAAAAAAGGCTGGAATGAATTGACCTGCGGCATTACCTGCTAGCGCAACCGAAACATTCGTTCCACGTTCGGCGGATGACATTTGCCTAACGCGTTTCACACCTTTTTCGGCCAACAATTTTTGGATATGGGCTGGAACAGTTGGAAAACCCGTTTCATCCATGTTCCAAATCCTTTCACGCGGAAATTTAAATTCATCATAAAGTTCACCAAGTTAAGTGTAGAAATCGTCTACACTTTCCTTGTTGAATCCTCTGACTCGTTGAAGGCTAATTTGTTTTGGTGTTCGAAACGAGATTTGTATGTGTCTTTTCATGAATCCATAATACCAGTCCTTACTGGCCATTCCATTCCTTTTTTCCAAAACAGCCTTGTTTATTTTTTCCTTCTGTCCGAATTCAAATTCCATGGTTCTCAGCTCATTGATGGATAAACCGTAGTTCAATTTGCTGGCAGTCAAAATATAATGCATCAAACCGTTCTCTTGCACCGCCGAAAATCCTGAAAAAAAAACAAAAGAAAATATTTGGTTAATCAAAAACACACTAAAAAAAATAAAAATTAATGAACCGTTTGACCACCGGATTTTTTGCGAGATTGAAAAAACTGCTGCATTTTCTCTTCGGTGATATCATCTTTTCCCATTTGTTTGTCGTATTTATTTAAAAGGCGGTACAAACTGTCTTGTGGATATTCATGGGCTTTTGAAACTTCAAACGGCTTTCGTTTATCGATTTTCACTTTGAAACTTCAAACGGCTTTCGTTTATCGATTTTCACTGCCTTGAGCATTTCCAACAAATCATCGTCACTTGGAGCTGGTTTTCGTGGGTTTTCAGTGACTTTCTTGTAGTTTCTTGGCATGATGACTCGATAAATGAGCTAAAAATATGTTGAAAATAACTCTACTGGCTGCACCAACTGAACGCAAATGCTAAAGAACGTTTTATTTGCTTAATCACTCGATTTTTTGACATTCCTCAACTAACCCCAAACACATGTTGTGCGAATTGAGTAATGTAATTTCGGTGACTTGCAAAACTTGGATCGGATCTTTTAGCATTTCTATAGTTCAGAGTCCAACTAATAATTTTGGTATACTCACATTTGTTTTTCCGGAAAATATAGTTGAAAAATCGATAGAGGAAAAAATAAAAAATAAAATTTCAGAACATGCCAACATATATCATACAATCCATCTTTCTTCTTCACCAGCACAACTGGTGAACTCCATGGACTCGCTGATCGTTCAATAACACCTTATTTCTGCATATTGGTAATCAGCTTAATGGCTTCATCTCTTATGGAAAACGGAACTCTTCGTAGTGCTCGACGAATCGTCGGTATCAATGTGATGTTTCAGGATGGTTGTTCGTCCTCCAGTTTTTCTATTTGAAGAAAAGATTGAACTGTACTCGTTCAATAGTTGTAAAGCCTTTTCTTTTTGCTGTTTCATAGGCACACCTGCGAAAAGGGTTCGTCTGTGCTTTTAATTCCGCTCTAACAGTTCCTGATCTTCCACTTTTCATCGATGAACCCTTTTCGCAGTCTGCTACGACAGTAACTTCCTGACAATGACGAATCACCAATCACCAACTTCTTCGCAACTGTAGATGTATTAGTTGGATTTAATATTCGCACCGGTACCATTCCATTTTCTTTAGGTTCTACTAACGTCCTACCAAGTATGATGTTTTTATGCGTTATTTCGTTATCCGCTAACACTACCCACAACTTGCCACATTCATCTGTGCCCAAATCACCGCTTCTGATTTTCCTGGAACCTCTTGGTGTTGACATGCCAGTATTCGTTTGATGTTTCCACTACGCTTGTAACATGTGTTCAATGGTAACTCGACATTAGCATAGCGCAGTGTCCGTTGATTTAAATCTAACGTAAATCCATTGTCAATCACAAAATCAACACCAATTATTACGTCATCGATGATGTCGGCCACAATGAATTCATGTTCCCACATGCAATTTCCAATAGATACTCGTTTCTTTATCTTACCCTTCCCATTTAAGGTTCAAACCTCTTTACCAAATCGCTCTTGATTTTAGAATATGATGTATCAGTATCCAGGGTTAGGATCTACTCCATATTGTCCAGTTTTCCATCAATAATCAAGCTGCTTGGCACGCTGTAGTTGTGAAATGTGAATGATGGGGCAATCCACTGTTGGAGTCAGTTCACGCCCCGCTGAACTGACTTATTACTCCGCTGCACTCGCGATCTTACTTCCACTCCATGCAATCGACCCTTATATTCATATCAAAATTTGCGCTGAAGTGTCGCCATCAGTGATTAGTAGCTACCACCATCTTTCTCTGGAACCATCTGGAAGACTTCTGACGTATTACTCTTTAATGTCACTATTAAAGCAGCGGTCTTGTCAGTATCGTCCCATTGATTCTTTGAAACTGTTGTCTCGAACTGAAGCTTGCACATGTTGAACGGCGTAGTTCCACCAAATGCTGGTGGCTTTAGTTGTAGTTAATTTTCTAATCACTGATACGGCTGTTCCATTTATTTTTAGTTAGTTGAATTCGTGCTGTTCTCAAACTTTTCTTCTCAAGCTTTTCTTTCAAGTCATCATATCTGCCTACATGTTCCTTCAGCTTATCATCCAAGTCTTCTACATGTTCTTTCAGTTCTGTGACTTTGTCATTAATAGTTCCGGATGACTTGTTCTTGGCTAGCCAAATGTTCTTTAAGCCTATAGCCAGTTGTTTTATGGAAATCCCCAATAACGTTTTCTTGGCGATATGCATTTTCTAGAATTTCTTTACGCAATTCACTAATAACGCCCTCATTGCGAGATGCATTTTCTTGTAGCTGTTGGATCATGGTTTTCATGAAATCCATGAATTGACCACTCGAATCTATATTGCTCTCTTCCTCAGCGAGTACAACTGTATGAACTTCCTCATAGAACTTATGTTCTCCTATATTAATACCCTTAGCCTCCACGGCTTGTCTTAACTTCACTAGCAATTCCGCTTTTGCACCTGACGACGATAGATTCATCTCAAACAACAGCATTATAAGGTGGTTCACTTTTAATTGGTAAATTTTCACCATCTTAACTTACTTTTTTAATTTGTGAACGTTTAATTCTATTTGAATCAACCTTGTTCGATCACTGGATTCTGTTAATAATTATTGCAACACTTATTTTGTACAACTATATACAGCAACAATTTATTTAATCAACTATTTACAATAACACTTTAATGTACTTGCAATTTTTGCCTCTGATACTGTACCAATGTTTGCGCAATCACATTCTGGATTTAATTGATTTCATTTGTCAACAACTGGCCCTATTTATAATCTCTGTCAACACTCCAGAATCTTCCTTGTTCTCTTTCTTTCTCGTTGGCTTGTTCTGGTTATCGGTTATTTCTTTTTGTTGACATTCGTTTCGATACTGCCAATATATATATATATATATATATATATATATATATATATATATATATATATATATATATATATATATATATATATATATATATATATATATATATATATATATATATATATATATATATATAAGTTAACGACTCAAAAATTCTTCCAAGCGAATTCAATATTTTTCGAGCTAAATAAACATCTTCCCACACGCGCAACCTAATTTCGAGTTTCACAAACAAAATTCCAATTAAATTGCTGACGCTATGTCTGCATTGATTGTCCGTCACGCTGCAATCCGCATGCTTGCAATCGTTTCTTCGCTGAAGCTTAACTTTAAGTAGGTCAGTCGTCAGGAACTACTCACAGACACAAGGTGTCTTTATTAATGAATTAAGTTTGTCTTTATGAATAAATTAAGTGTGAAAACATAAATGTTAATAAAACTAATAGTGTTTAATAAATGATAATAAATAAATTTTAGTTTTTAAAAATTATAAACCTAAATGTTATTAACTGGCGCCCAACTAATGGGTAAAAAAATCAAAAGTTGGTTATTCGTAAAAACCCGTAAAAAAGCCTGTAGTGCTCGTCCGCAGGCAGCCGTACAAAATAAGTATCAAAGTGAAACCTTAGTAACCAAAGTAAAACGGAGAACTTTCGTGAGATCGGTACGGTTTAGTGTTTAAAAAAATAACAACTAATAAATGCAGCTGAAAAACCTTAAGTGGTGCTGAGTAACAACAAAATTAATATTTTAAAAATATTCCGAAATAGAGGAGATTGCAGCAGAAAAACTCTTGGAAAGAGTGCAGCTAACGCATCAAAAAAATTCATCATAAACAAATACTCGAAATAGAGGAGATTGCAGCAGAAAAACTCTTGGAAAGAGTGCAGCTAACGCATCAAACAAAATTCATCATAAACAAATATTCGATTGCAGCAGAAAAACTCTTGGAAAGAGTGCAGCTAAAACATCAAACAAAATTCATCATGACAGCAAGAACAGCGATGACAGCAGTATTTATGTAAACCATTTCGAATTTATTAAAACTTAACTATAAGTAAAAATTCATTGAAATTTAAAAAGTAGTCCACATATAAATTTTTTTTTTTAACAATAAGAAAAGTGAAATAAAAATTTTTTTTAATTAAAATTAAGTTATAAGTTTTAGGAGAAATATTTAAAAGAATATTTTTTTGTAGAAACTAAAGGAATAGATAAAATTAAAATGAATCCAAACAATTTGGTACGTCCTCCCGTACTTCAAACTTCAGCCCCAATTCAATAAACACCAGCTCCAAGTCAAGCAGGCTCAATACGAGCCCAAAATCAAGCCATTACTCCAGAAATGGAATTGGCAATCAGCCAAGCAGTGCCCAGACTCTGCTTAGCAGAATGTGCAGCAATAGTGCCATCACTAGTAACACCTAGGGAAAACAGTTACGTAGACCAAACCATAGACAATGCTCACCTAACAAACCTAGCAGAGCTTGATAAAATACCAGATGTAGTACGAAGTCTTCGCGAATTTTCTGGAGACCCAAGAGAATTTGCCTCTTGGAAGAAAAGTGTAGACCGAATAATGAAGTTATATGATTCAATGAAAGGAACTCCGAAATATTTCGGAATCCTAAATGTTGTAAGAAATAAAGTTGTAGGCTATGCCGACACAGCACTAGAATCTTACAACACCCCATTAAATTGGGAAGCAATCTCAAATTGTCTCGCAACACACTACGCAGACAAACGAGATCTTGGCACACTGGAATACCAGATGTCTACTCTTATACAGGGCAATAATTCTGTACAACAATTTTACCAAGAAGTATATGAGTATCTAACACTTATACTAAATAAAGTCGCCTGCATGAACATTGGTGCTGAAGCACTACAATTACTCACAAAAACCTATCGAGATAAAGCACTCGATACCTTTGTCAGAGGCCTTAAAGGCGACCTATCAAAACTTCTGGGAATGCGTGAACCAACAGATCTCCCACAGGCCTTACATTTGTGCTTAAAAATGGAAAATCAGAATTTCCGCACACAACAGGCACATTATTCCAATAGAATGGAACCCCCGATTCCGCCAAAACGAAATTCAAACTCTCAACAAATGCCATTTTATCCCCAACTTGCTCACTTCCCACAGAAACAACACCAACAACCATTTTTACAACCACAAAGACCTTACCAACAACCATTTTTACAATCACAAAGACCATACCAACAAACATCCTTACAACAACAAAGATCACAACAGCAACCATTTTTACAACCACAAAGACCGTATCAACAAGCATTTTCCCCACCACAGAGACCATATAACCCGAATCCATTCAATTTTCAAAATACCGTAGCACCATCTAGACCTTACCAACCAAAGCCACCAATACCCATGGAGGTTGATAGTTCTCTACAGGCCAGAGCACTCAATTATACCAATAGACAACAGACAAACAGTTTGGAGACAAGCTCCTCAATCCAACCAATTCCAACAGCCAGCACCCAAACTACAAAGAATAAATCAAATTCAAAACACAGAAACTAACGCTAATGAAATCTCAGAATATTACCATCAAATGGAAGATCAAAATCAGAATAAAGAGCAGGAACAGGAATTACAACTGTTAGAAGAATACTTGGAAGAAACCAATCAATTAATGACGGAAGAAAATGACATAGCAGACATTTCAGACATACATTTTTTAGGTTAACCCAATCGTCTTTGCCGTATTTCCAGTGCAAGACGAAGGAACGAAATTTTTTAAAATTCTTGATTGACACAGGATCAAATAAGAATTACATACAACCCTCATTAGTAAAACACCCTACTCCCAATGAAATTATTTTTACAGCAGATTCAGTAGGAGGAAAAATTCCCATAACGCAACATACGAACATTAATCTTTTCGGAAATAAAACAATACTTAAATTTTTTCTCTTGCCACCATTAAAATCCGAAAAAGAAAAAGAAAGTTACAAGAACTTCTTGACCATGGAATTATTAGGCATTCACAATCTCCATATAATTCCCCAGTATGGATAGTCCCGAAAAAACTTGACGCATCCGAAGAAAAAAAATACCGGTTAGTAAATGACTACAGGAAACTCAACTCAGTAACAATCCCCGATAGGTACCCAATTCCAGAGATAAACGAGGTATTATCTCAAATGAAAAGCCAAAAATTTTTCACGGTCTTAGACCTTAAAAGCGGATTTCATCAGATACCTCTTGATGAAAAAGATATCCCAAAAACCGCTTTCTCGGTAAATAACGGCAAGTACGAGTACACTCGGCTACCGTTTGGCTTAAAAAATGCCCCGGCAATCTTTCAGAGAACCGTGGACAACATATTAAGGAACATAATTGGTAAATGTTGCTATGTCTACATAGATGACATTATTGTTTTCGGAGAGAACGAAGAAAAACATCTGCAAAATATAGAAGAAGTCTTCAAAACATTAGAAAAAGCAAATATGAAAGTTCAACTTGATAACTGTGAATTTTTCAAAAACAAAGTTGAATACCTAGGGTTCATAATCTCTGCAGAAGGAATAAAAACTAACCCAAAAAAAGTAGAAGCAATAAATAAAATTTCTCATCCTAAAACCTTGAAAGACCTTAGATCGTTTCTGGGAATGTCCGGGTTTTAGAGACGATTTATAAGAGACTATGCGAAACTCGCAAAACCGCTCACCGCTCTTTTAAGAGGGAAGGAGGGACGCATGTCCAAACATAGGTCTGCAAAAATTCCAATTACATTAAATGCTGAGGCCATTGAGGCATTTGAAAAATTAAAAAAGTCACTAACATCTACGGAAGTCATGCTACATTATCCAGACTACAAGAAAGAATTTCACCTCACAACCGACGCTTCTAACTATGCCATAGGTGCCGTGTTAGAACTAGAAAAAAACCTATTATCTTTATATCCAGAACATTAAATAAGACCGAGGAACATTACGCGACTAATGAAAAAGAGATGCTCGCCATAGTATGGGCACTCAAGTCTCTTAGAAATTACCTTTACGGATCAGCATCATTAAAAATCTACACGGACCACCAACCCCTAACGTACGCACTAAGCAACAAGAATACGAATAGCAAATTCAAGAAATGGAAAGCCATCCTCGAAGAGTATGACTATGAAATTAAGTATAAACCAGGGAACTCTAACGTAGTTGCAGACGCCTTATCAAGGCCAGTGCAGAACACAAAAATCAACTCTATGACAGCTACACAGCACAGTGACAAAAGTTCCGCACAAAACTTAATACCTTTTACAGATGCTCCCATAAATGCATTTAAAAACCAGCTAATAATTAAGACCGGACAAAACACCGCTTATGATTTTGAGCTTGTTTTTCCGACTTATCACCGACACACAATAATGGAACCCGATTATAATAACTACAAGCTTATAGAAATTCTAAAAAAGTATCTAAACCCTTCCGTTACAAACGCCATTCTAACAAACGATAGTATCTTGGGAAAAATACAGGAAATCTACCCGCTTCATTTTCAAAAATTTAAAGTACGTTACACACGCAAAATGGTGACTGACCTGACACATGACACAGACCAAGAAAGAGAAATACTCAACGAGCATAATCGTGCTCATAGAAACGCGCAAGAAAATAAAATACAACTCTTAGAACAATTCTACTTCCCTCAAATGAATTCAAAAATCACCAAAATAACAAAACAATCCAGAATTTGCAAAACAAATAAGTATGAAAGACGTCCTAACCAAACTATTCTTCAGGCAACACCCATTCCAACATATCCAGGTCATATCGTTCACATAGATATCTATTATACCAACAAAAAAGTAATTCTAACGGCCATAGATAAATTTTCTAAGGACGCAATAGCGAAAATAGTGAAATCTAGAGCAATACAAGATATCAAAGACCCCCCTTCGAGACATCCTCATGTCCTTTGGCATCCCCAGTCAAATTGTAATAGACAATGAGAAATCACTTAATTCAGCCCCGATATTACACATGTTGCAAAATCAATATAACGTAGAGGTATTTAAAGTTCCACCCTACATGAGCACAATGAATGGACAGATAGAACGTTTCCATTCAACCCTATCAGAAATTATGCGCTGCATCAAGGCAGAAAAAATACATGACTCTTTTGACGACCTGCTAAATAGATCAATATTCAAATACAACTATACCATACATTCTACTACCAAGAGGAAACCTATAGAGGTTTTCTTTGGCCGAACAGTAACTACCAATCCCACACAGCTAGAAAACGACAGATTGGAAAACATCAAGAACATAACTGAAAAGCAGGGAAAAGATTGAGAATTCCACAATCAGAATAGGAAAGAATTTAAGACATTCCAAACAGGGGACACAATCTACGCGAACGTTAACAAAAGACTGGGAAATAAATTATCCCCCCGCTACCAAGAAGAAAGGGTTAAAGAAGACCAGGGAAACACAGTACTAACTCACTCAGGAAGAATAATTCACAAAAGTCTCATTAAATCATAAACTGTTTCAGATTAATTTGTACCTTGTGCCAAGGGGAAGTACAGATCCTAGATTATACCAACGCACAAATAGTAACATTGGAAACGGGAATTGCAAGGATTCAAACATCTACTTTCAAAATTATCCACTTGATTGACCTTCAACAATACGCACCCATGATAGACGAATTGATTAGAACTGTAAGAGATGACGTAACGAGCACTGACAAATATTATCCGTACTTAATGCATGAACTTCAGACAATAACAACCATATTTCAAGGACTGAGTCCCAAGAGAAACAAAAGAGCTATAAACGAAATTGGCACGCTCTGGAAATGGATCGCTGGTTCACCTGACCACGACGACTTTAAAATTATATCAGACAAAATAAATAACTTATTAGAAAACAACAATAGGCAAGTAGTTATCAATAGAGCTATGGAGGAAAAAATTAATGAATTAATTAAAGAAACGAATACAATAACAAACAATATAAAGTCAAATATCGAAATTAAGGAAAATTTAGCAAATATAGTAGAACGTAAGCTTAAAATAATAAAGGAAGAATTAATAAACATAGACTATGCCATACAATGGGCAAAAGCAGGAGTTATAAACTCGTTTATATTATCAGAACTAGAAATAAAATTAACGAAAGATTTTTTCGAGAAACAAAAACTACCATACGTTAACTTAATAGAAGCCATAGAATACGGCGAAATAAAGATAGCATCTAATGGACTATTGTTAATTTATATTGTTAGTTTACCAAAAACAAACGAAGAGAATTGTAGGAACTTGATTGTAAAACCTGTTAGAAATAAGAAC
Organism: Megamerina dolium; assembly: GCA_963854835.1. Lineage (NCBI taxonomy): Eukaryota > Metazoa > Arthropoda > Insecta > Diptera > Megamerinidae > Megamerina > Megamerina dolium. The sequence continues at coordinate 54,849,830 of OY978526.1, read as the reverse complement.
TCAATTATTAAAATACCTAGAGATAAGATAATAACTTGTAAAGGTTCCATACTAGAAATCACAGATAAATGTAAGACGCTGAGCGAGATATCGATTTGCAACGAGAATATTCTAAATGACATTACTAAAAGCACTTGTTTGCCCAATTTACTTCAGGGACAACCTTCCTTCTGTATTATGACTAATGCAGAACATGTTCTTCCAGTCACGGAAATAAAACCTGGCGTACTCCTATTCAATTCTTATAATGGTACTATAGTGATTGATCAAAAACCAATCATCATAGACGGTACCTTTCTAATAAAATTCCATAATGCCACCGTTAAAGTTGATAAAAGAATTTACGAAAATGGCGAAATTTCTAGAGCTAACCCTCTGCCAACTTTGAATCAATCAAAAAACATGTCCATAAATTTCGAAGAAATCTTATCACTAAAACTGCTAAAGGATTTACACATCGCTAACACTAAAGTAATAGAAACCCTGGAATCTAAAGTTAAGACAGGCATTTGTGGAACATTCGGAATCATCATATTCATTTTATTTGTAATCATTTTTAAAAGAATTTGGAAAAAATCCAAATCAATAAAAATAACGAACATGATCCCAACAAATTCGGGAGTTGTCCCAACTCCTATTTCAACGCAACACAGTGAGGACACTGCGCATTTTAAAGGGGGAGGAATTAACGACTCAAAAATTCTTCCAAGCGAATTCAATATTTTTCGAGCTAAATAAACATCTTCCCACACGCGCAACCTAATTTCGAGTTTCACAAACAAAATTCCAATTAAATTGCTGACGCTATGTCTGCATTGATTGTCCGTCACGTTGCAATCCGCATGCTTGCAATCGTTTCTTCGCTGAAGCTTAACTTTAAGTAGGTCAGTCGTCAAGAACTACTCACAGACACAAGGTGTTTTTATTAATGAATTAAGTTTGTCTTTATGAATAAATTAAGTGTGGAAACATAAATGTTAATAAAACCAATAGTGTTTAATAAATGATAATAAATAAATTTTATTTTTTTTTTAAATTATAAGCCTAAATGTTATTAACTTATATACAAGGTGCGACAAATATGTATTAAGACTCGAACCACAACTCAGCAACTAAGCGCGCCATCTATGTGTGACCACATGCGTTTTGAAGCTTCAACCATCCTCTACTAACTATCAAAATTTAATGGCATTTCGTTGAAATTTAATGTTTGTTGACAATCATTTTACAATACACGTGTACGTTTGATGTTGAAATTTTAACATGGAGCAAAACAATGCTCATCACATTCTTCGATAGCAAAGGAATTATCCACAAAGAATTTGTTCCAACTCGTCACAGCTACTTCCGCATGTTACCTCGAAGTTTTGAAGCGTTTGATGTCCAGAATCCGAATACAAAACTTGGTCTCTGTTGCACGACAATGCACCGAGTCACACAGCACTCATTGTTCGTCAATTTTTGGATCGAAATCAGGTCTGTGTGTTGAATCACCCGCCGTATTCACCTGATTTGGTACCGTGCGACTTCTTTTTGTTCCCAAATCTGAAATTGAAGTTGAAAGGATGCTTTTTTGATGACATTTAGACCATACAACGGTCTTCGACGAAGGCACTGGAGGCAATTCCGAAAAATGAGCTGGAACACGAGTTTGAATCACTATTAAATCGATGTAACAATTGTTTGAATCAGGAGGAGCATATTTCGAATAAATATACCGAAAAATTAGCAGATATCGTGTTTTTATTATGTTTTCTAGAGGCAGTCTTAATACATATTTGTCGCATCTTGTATATATATATATATATATATATATATATATATATATATATATATATATATATATATATATATATATATACATATATGTATATATATATACATATATGTGTATATATATATATATATATATATATATATATATATATATATATATATATATATATATATATATATATATAGATATAAATCGTGATCCATTTCGAGGTTTCCAACATTTTTCAAGAAGAAAACACAGAAAATTCAAATTGAATGGGGAATGTTATTATCATTTGAAAGAACATTCTTTGGCATTTATTTTTTGAAGATTATGTCTTTCAAATGTTGGCCGCGGCTACGTCTCAGATGGTCCATCCGTTGAGTCCAATTTTCGATGACTTGTTTTTGCACAAGCTGTATTTTGTACGCTTTCAATTTAAGATGAGAATTTAATAAGAGAATATGATTCGTGTACATATTTGTGTGTGTGTGTGTGTGTGTGTAGGTTAGTAAGTATGAGCACATGCTGGGATAAAGATGTACACGAATCATATAAAATAAATAAAAAATAAATATGTGGCACTTAAAGCCCCAAAGGGCTTTAAGTGCCGGCACCCACGGCACCCACGAATCATATTCTCTTATTAAATTCTCATCTTAAATTGAAAGCGTACAAAATACAGCTTGTGCAAGAACAAGTCATCGAAAATTGGAGTCAACGGATGGACAATCTGACACGTAGCCGCGGCCAACATTTGAAAGACATAATCTTCAAAAAATAAATGTCAAAGAATGTTCTTTCAAATGATAATAAACATTCCCCATTCAATTTTTGAATTTTCTGAGTTTTTTTCTTCAAGAAAGTTGGGAACCTCGAAATGGATCACGCTTTATATACATATATATATATATATATATATATATATATATATATATATATATATATATATACATATATATATATATATATATACATACATACATATATATATATATATATATATATATATATATACATACATACATATATATATATATATATATATATATATATATATATATATATATATATATATATATAGGCTAAAATTACAATATAAGTTTCGTCGCGAAATTTTAAAGTAAGTTTACAAGCTCTGAAGTTGAAAAAGTGATTTTTTATATTTTTTATATTTAGCTCTTATTTACCTCTTAGGAGATCTCCTCTACAAAATGAACCTAACTCCGACTAACATTTGTTTTACATCCCCAGTATTTCTACCAGTTTAAATAGAAAATTTATAAATAACGGGGTAAGATATAATCCCAATTAATTTTTTACCCCAACATAATTCTCTAATATATCATTCTCTTATCTGCACTCTTATAGACATAATGGTCGATTGTCTCTGAGGACGTGAAGCAAAAAAATGGTTTACGGTGTTATTGTCCTCCATTCATTTCAAGCTTCATTAAACGACGTTTAAACCGAAAAAATGAAAGAAAACCAGTATAAAACAAATTCAGTTGTAGTGACGTATTTACTTTCGATATAGTATAATGGTAGCTTATCACTAATAATAGTAACTGCATTATATGCATCTTTGAAGCAAATGTATTACAAAGAAAATTGCAAATAACATTATGAAATAATGTTATTTGGAGGCGGAATGATTCCAACTCAGGACGAAAGTCCTAGACCCATATAATCAAACCTCTAAATCTTTTTGCATCCTCAGGCCATATTTTTTTCTTATCGCCATATTAAATTTACAATTTTTTTACTGTCTGTTTTTAGAACAAGTAGGAAAAAAGGGTTAATATTCACATCGGAGTGAAATATGTAGTTTGGATATACTTACTTACTTATGAGGCCATAACAACCGAACATCGATTTAGGCCGAAAATAACATGCTTCGCCAGCCATCTCTGTTCTTCACTAGCTGGCGCCAGTTAGAAATTCCAAGCGCCGTCAGGTTCTCCAGTACTTGGTCTTTCCACCGGAAGTTAGGTCTTCCTCTTCTATGTCGTCCTCCAGCGGGGTCCGAATATAACACCTTCTTAGACGGAGCGTGTTCTTCCATGTCAATATCGGCATACAGCTCGTACAGCTCATGGTTGTACCTTATTCGGTACTCGTCATCAACGCAAATAGGTCCAAAGATCTTGCGTAGGACTTTCCACTCGAAAACTCCAAGCATTCGCTCATTCGAGGTGGAAATTGTCCAGGCTTCAGCGCCATATGTTACGACAGGCATGATGAGGGACTTATAGAGTTTTCGTTCTTCGAGAGAGGGCTTGACTTCTCAGTTGCTTACTCAGGCCAAAGTAACATCTGTTAGTAGGATACGCATGATCTCAGGCTGACGTCATTACTGCTGTTAATGCTGGTTCCAAGATAGACAAAGTCCTTCACTATTTCAAAAGCGTAGTTGTCAACAGTGACGTGCTGTCCAAGACGCCGGGACTCTTTGTTTGTTGACACTAGATACTTTGTCTTGCCCTCGTTCACCGTAAGACCCATACGACGCGACTCTCTTTCCAACTCTGAGAATCCTGCACTGACTGCTCTCGGTTTCATGCCGATTATGTCAATATCGTCGGCATACGCCAACAGCATGACACTTTTGATGAAGATAGTGCCATTATGTCGTAGATCAGCAGCTCGTATTATTTTTTCCATAATAAGATTGAAGAAGTCGCACGGCATTTCACACACCTTGCCTGAAATCCCGTTCGGTATTAAACGGTGAGGAGAGGTCCTTTCCAATTTTTACTGCACAACGGGAGTTATGCAGTGTCATTCTACAAAGTCGAATGAGCTTTGCAGGAATTCCGAACTCAGACATTGTTGCGTAGAGGTAATTCCTTAGCGGACTGTCGTGTCGTGGTGCTGGTGTGTGTCGATCTGTTTTTCTTGGGTCTTCTCCAGGATTTGTGAAAATTTGGTCGATGGTAGATTTACCAGGTCTGAAGCCACATGGTAAGGTCCAATCAGGTTGCTGAGCATAGGCTTCAACATTTCACACAGTTTGCTCGATAGAACCTTGTTTGCGATGGTCAGGAGACTTATTCCACGGTAGTTGGCGCAAATTGTGGGGTCTCCTTTTTTATGTACGAGACAGAGAACACTGAACTTCAAATCACCACTTTGCACCGTATTTTGCACAAAAATCTTGGCTTACATGCTTATAATGTGAAGTGGCCACAGGAATTAAAGCCTTTAGATGGAAAATGCCGTACATTCGCTGATTGAGTGCTGAAAATACATTAAGAAGATCATGATTTCTCAAGCAAAATTATTCTAAGTGATGAGGCTCATTTTTTTCTGCGTACGTGAATAAGCAGAATTGCCGCATCTGAGGCTCCGAAAACCCAAGAAAAATTGTGGAACATCCTCTCCATCCACAACGAGTGACAGTTTGATGGGATTTTTTGACCGGTGATTGGGCCATATTGATTGGTAAATTATGCTGGTGCGACTGTTTCAGTGAATGGATTTCGTTACCGAACGATGTTGATTGACTTTTTTGGCATGCTATGGACGTGAATGACGTTTATTTTCATCAGGACACCGCCACATTGGAGCTGTTATTCATGAGATACAGCCGCATAAATGTTATGGAAAATTTCATCAAAAGATTGGCCATATGCAAGCAGAGTCCCGGTGGACATTTGGCAGATATTGTATTCTATTACTAACCTCAGAGTTTGTACTTTGGATTAAAATAAAATTATCAGTTCTTTTCCCAAAAATATTGCATCTTTAAAAAATGTTCAATTACACCTCTCATTGAAAACCGCTGTATATAATAGCTCATAAGAATCAATAGCAAAGCTAAAACTATCACATACCATATATAGAGTAGTATGTTATGTAGGTACATAATTAGGCGTTCCATAAGATTCCATAAAATCATATCTCGTCATACGAGATGATATACTTAGTCAGCTGATTTTCTTCTTTTTATTTGCCCATCACAACCAAGAATCGATTTTGACCGAATCTTAAATTAAAAATGCCAAGAGAAAGTGAAGAAACAAAAATACTAACTGATTTGTGCAAAAAGCAAGCTTTGGATTTAGTAAAAATTGTATTAAATTTATAATTTTTTAGTATGAGATGCGGTAGTTAATAGTGCAAGTTTATACAAATGGCGTCTGCTTATGCTTTGGAAAAAACAGCGGTTTCAATAAAAACAAAAGAAGAAAACGATTACTGAATAAATGCGCAGCACTTTCAACAGTCGTTGGTTTGCAAATTTTCATTTTCTTTTGTTTTTGCATTTAGTAAGTAGAGCAAATCAAAGCAGAAGGAATATGTTTGCTTTTGCAAGTCGTAAGCAGGCATAGTCTAATGGTGCAACTAGCCACGAACGTACCGCCCGTACGTAAGAACAAAAATTTGTCAAAAGTTATGCCCGTAGCGGCGACGGAGAAATCGACTGTTCTTTCATGTATACACACATAACAATGTTGCCATGTACCACTGTGCGTGCATGCTTTTAATTACACTTCTAATACTGTCCAAAATTTAAGACGCACAACAGTAATAGAAGAGAAGCTCGGCCAATGAGCCCTTTGGGGCTTTAAGTGCCACATATTTATTTTTTTTTTTTACGTGAAGTATATTTTAATAAATAACTAAACACGATGATAGTTTTGATTATTTAAAAAAAAAATAAATTTTCTTAGTTTATTTCTTATTTATTTATAAAAGTCTAATCTGGCAATCCTGTAAGCATAGAGAGTGATCAGCTGACACGGTTTTATGTAAAAAATCAAATTGCTGTTGATTCCTCCGCTACGGGCAACGGCTGCGTCACCGTTATACGGTGGTGAGTTTTCATTAACACGACATTCCCATAAGATAGGTCGTGTCAGCTGACACGTTCTACGGTTGCCCGGTGGTCGCCACATGGAGGGCCCCCATTAATAATAATGTATATATATATTATACATTAATAATAATGTATAATATATATATATATATATATATATATATATATATATATATATATATATATACATATATATATATATATATATATATATATATATGTATATATATATATATATATATATATATATATATATATATATATTATACATTATTATTAATGTATAATATATATATACATTATTATTAATGGGGGCCCTCCATGTGGCGACCACCGGGCAACGTCTTCCTGGCACCCGCTGGGAGGTGGCTGAAGTGAGTGGCGAAAATCTCCTCGGTTAGAGGTTGTGCGTTGGGTTTGGGACCCGCCACATAAAAAACCCCCCCAATGAAAAAAAAACTAAAATGCCTCGGATAAGGACTACCGCTTTTGTTGATGACCCCCGCAAACGAAAAAAGGACAATGATTTACGGATATGCACCTGGAATGTCCGGTCCCTTTATAGGGAGGGTGCCTCTATCCAGCTGGTTGATGTCCTCGAAAAATACAGAGCTGACATCACCGCTCTCCAGGAAATGCGATGGACAGGACAGGGCTGCTCCAAAAGAGCGTCCTGTGATATCTACTACAGTTGCCATGCTGAAAGGCACGAATTAGGATGTGGATTTTTGGTCAGCAAGAGAGTACGACATCTTGTCTCACAGTTCACGCCTGTGAACGAACGGCTGGCCACAATCCGCATCAAGGCAAAATTTTTCAACATCAGCCTTATATGTGCCCACGCTCCGACGGATGAGAAGGACAATGTGACCAAGGAGAGCTTCTTTCAGCGCCTCGAAGAAGCTTATGACCGCTGCCCCTGCCACGATATCAAAATCGTGCTTGGCGACTTTAATGCCAGGGTGGGCAAGGAAGGTACCTTTGGTCCAACTGTCGGAAAATTCAGCCTCCACCAGAACACCTCCGATAACGGAATGAGGCTGATCGACTTCGCCGCAGCACGAAACATGGTAATTGGTGGTACCAGATTCCAGCATCTCGACATCCACAAAGCGACATGGCTGTCTCCAGATCATCGTACAAGAAACCAAATTGATCATGTGGTGATTGACGGAAGGCATGCTTCCAGTGTGATGGACGTGAAATCGATCCGTGGTGCCAACATCGACTCGGATCACTACCTTGTTGCAGCTAAGGTGCGCACACGCTTATGTGTTGCAAATAACAAGAGAAGTCCCACACAGAGAAAGCTCGACGTCAGTAAGATGCGATCACCAGGCCTCTGAGGAATGAGTGGTATGATCAGGAGTGTCGCGACGCTACCGCAGAGAAAGACGCCGCCTACAGAAGAACCCTGCGTGCAGGCGCAACGCGAGCTGTTACGGGGCGGTATAGAGAGAAAAGGAGTGCAGAGAGACGTCTTTTCAGGCGCAAGAAGAGGGAGTTGGAAAGACGTGAGTGTGAGGAGATAGAGATGTGCACCGACAAGAATGAGACTCGAAAATTCTTTGAAAAGATCAAGCGCCTGAGTGGAGGTTTAAATCCCGGAGCCTCTTCTTGTCGTGATGGAAATGGGAATCTGGTTACGGATGTCCAGAGTGTACTGAGCCTATGGAGGGAACACTTCTCCAAGTTACTGAATGGCGATGCTACGAACAATTCCGCCAGTGGAGGAGATTGGCCGATAACCCCAATTACAGATGATGGTGTTGATGTTCCACCACCCGACTATGACGAGGTTGAAACGGCCATTTTAAGGCTGAAGAACAACAAAGCTGCAGGTGCTGATGGCCTGCCTGCCGAGTTGTTTAAGACCGGAGGCGATGAGCTGCTCACCCGCATGCACCAGCTCATAAGCAGAATATGGTCGGATGAAAGCATGCCTGATGATTGGAGGCTCAGTGTTCTCTGTCCTGTACATAAAAAAGGAGACCCCACAATTTGCGCCAACTACCGTGGAATAAGTCTCCTGAGCATCGCATACAAGGTTCTATCGAGCGTACTGTGTGAAAGGTTAAAGCCTATGCTCAGCAACATGATTGGACCTTATCAGTGTGGCTTCAGACCTGGTAAATCCACCATCGACCAGATTTTCACACTGCGCCAAATCCTGGAGAAGACCCAAGAAAAACAGATCGACACACACCACCTATTTGTTGATTATAAAGCCGCTTTCGACAGTCCGGTAAGGGATTACCTCTACGCAACAATGTCTGAGTTCGGTATTCCTGCAAAGCTCATTCGACTTTGTACAATGACACTGCATAACTCTCGTTGTGCAGTGAAAATTGGGAAGGACCTCTCCGCACCGTTTAATACCGAACGGGGTTTCAGACAAGGTGATTCGTTATCGTGCGACTTCTTCAATCTTATTATGGAGAAAATAATACGAGCTGCTGATCTACGACATAATGGCACTATCTTCAACAAAAGTGTCATGCTGTTAGCGTATGCCGACGATATTGACATAATCGGCATGAACACGCGAGCAGTCAGTGCAGCATTCTCAGAGTTGGAAAGAGAGTCGCGTCGGATGGGTCTCACGGTGAACGAGGGCAAGACGAAGTATCTAGTGTCAACAAACAAAGAGTCCCGGCGTCTTGGACAGCACGTCACTGTTGACAACTACGCTTTTGAAGTAGTAAGGGACTTTGTCTATCTTGGAACCAGCATTAACAGCAGTAATGACGTCAGCTTGGAGATCATGCGTAGGATAACTCTTGCTAACAGGTGTTACTTTGGGTTGAGTAAGCAATTGAAAAGTCGAGCCCTCTCTCGAAGAACGAAAACTACACTCTACAAGTCTCTCATCATGCCTGTCCTAACATATGGCGCTGAAGACTGGACAATTTCCATCTCTGATGAGCGAATGCTTGGAGTTTTCGAGAGAAAGTTCCTACGCAGGATCTTTGGACCTATTTGCGTTGGTGGCGAGTACCGAATAAGGTACAACCATGAGCTGTACGAGCTATATGCCGATATTGACATAGTAAAGCGCATCAAAATCCAGCGGCTGCGCTGGCTAGGTCATGTCGAGCGAATGGAAGAACACGCTCCAGCTAAGATGGTGTTATATTCGGAACCCGCTGGAGGACGACGCAGAAGAGGAAGACCAAACCTCCGGTGGAAAGACCAAGTACTGGAGAACCTGACGGCGCTTGGAATTTCTAACTGGCGCCAGCTAGCGAAGAACAGAGATGGCTGGCGAAGCATGTTATTTTCGGCCTAAATCGATATTCGGTTGTTATGGCCACATAAGTAAGTAAAGTATATATATATATATATATATATATATATATATATATATATATATATATATATATATATATATATATATATATATATATATATATGTATATATATGTATATATATATGTATATGTATATGGCCGAGCTTCTCTTCCATTACTGTTGTGCGTCTTAAATTTTGGACAATATTAGAAGGGACCTGCTTATTTTAACCGGTTCCGAACGGCAGAACACTTGTGACATCACTTTTTCTGAGCTTTGTCACAAAGTTCTTTTAGAAGCTTTTTCATGGCAAGTTGTTACTGTCGGAAGAATTGCCAATTGCTTGCCGACAGGTGGGTACCGTTCGAAAGAAAAATCTTATCGATATTAAATTTGTTATGCATCAGCCGGGGATTGAACCACGACCTACAGATCAGAAGGCGAACACACTAACCACTGAGCTACGGCACCCAATTGCTACGCTATTGGGCGATTACAGCATATTCAGTGTGTCTTTTCTTTTTAATCGACAATGCCCCGTGCTCAGCAACAATTGCCTAGCAAGGGGATTCGGATGATTGTGTAATTTTTGAATGTAGCTTCTGCAGGACATTGCAACTTCCTCAGAAATTGTGGGTACATTTAAATCTCGATGGATGTTAACGTTCCTCATATACCAAGGCGCGTTTACAATAATTCGCAGACACTTGGATTGTATTCGCTGCAATTTTTCGATATTTGAGGAAGATGCGGTGCCCCAAAACTGAATACCATAAGTCCAGATCGGCTTCAGGATTGCTTTATATAATAGCACTTTGTATTCGAGATTCAACTTTGATATTTTCTGTAACAGCCACCATAACTAATTAATTTTAAGCTTGATCTGAGTTTTCTTTGCCTCTATGTGATTTTTCCAGGTCAGCCTTCTGTCGAGGTGAATACCCAAGTACTTTGTTGAGGAACATTGTGGAACTGATTGGCCTTTAATTTTAAGTGGGGGACATGTATCTGGCTTTAGCGTCAAGGTTACATGTACGCTCTTTGATTCATTGACTTTTATCCGCCATTTTGCTAGCCAGATTTCGAGAGAATCGACATGAGTCTGCAGGAGTTTAATAGCTTCTATGGGGTTAGAGCGAGAGCACAATATTGCCGTATCATCAGCAAGGGTCGACATGAATGTATAGTTATTGTTTGGCATATCTGAAGTGTATAAGAGATACAGTAAGGGGCCCAAACCGCTGCCTTGAGGAACGCCAGCGTGAATATCCAATGGATTTGTTGTGTAATCCTTGCGATGTACGAGAAATTGTCTTTTCGTGAGGTAGCTACTAAGCAATGAGGAGACATTTGCAGGCAGTAATAATAAGGCCATCGTGCCATACTTTATCGAAAGGTTGAGTGATATCAAGGAAGATAGCTGAGCAATACTTTTTTTCTTCAAAAGTGTTCCTTATCAGAGTTACAATGCGGTGGACTTGTTCTATTGTGCCGTGCTGTTTTCTAAATCCAAACTGATGTTGGGGAATCAGTTGGTTGAGATTAATAAATGGAGTTATTTTCACGACAAGTAGCTTTTCGAATACTTTAGAGAGTAGAAGCAGGAGGCTGATAGGTCTATACGATGCAACTTTTGTAGGGTCTTTTCCTGGTTTTGCTAACATAATAATTTTTGAAGTTTTCCAGCATTTGGGATAGTGTTTAATACGAAGGATAGCATTGAAAATGTGCATGAGATAAATTACTGAAGCCGGAGGTAGCTCTTTTATCATTTTACCGGTAATTTTATCTGAACCAGGTGATTTTTTTTGGGCTTAAATCTTTATAAATTGCTTTGAATATGTCCTTTTTTTAAATTTTGAGCGTTATTGAGCAAGATTGAGAAGTTAATTTTGGTAATGAGGACTGTGAAGGTGGTTTGCAGAAGCCAAACCCTTCTCACAGTTGCTTCTAGCCCAATTACCGTCACTCAAACGGATGGGGGAATCAGTGAGAATTGGCCGATTTGAGTTTTTTGCTGTTTTCCACAAAGAGTAGTCTGACGCTTCACCAGGTGTTAATTTGGCTATGTGCTCTTCTAACTCTTTGTTGTTTTTATTTTTTAAGGCTTGCTTTAACTTTCGAGTGCAGTGCTATAGCTGTGTTTTCAGATTCGGCCATTGCCTTCGGAGTCTTCTTTTTTGTCTTACTAGCAATTCAATGTCGGCAGGTGTGTATGGGCTATAGTTTGATTGCTTACATACCTTTGTGCAGGTGGCTGAGCTGAGAGCTAATGAGAGTAGCTGGTTGAAGTTTTCGAGTGCTGAGTCTGCATCGTGTCCATTTTTTAATACAGTACTTGGAGGAAAATGGGAATTTTCATATTTCTTGAATTTCAACCAGACTATTTTCTTTCTAACGCAATTGCCTTGGGGGCTTGATGATTTTATAGATATTACCGTGGATGAGTGGTCAGATGATAGATCATAATTACATTCTGTGGTGATATTTTCCATATGCAAACCTTTGGCGACCTTTGATCATTTGAGATTAGATGATGATGGAGCATAGTCTTCTGCCTTTTGGAGTTATTAAGCGGGAGCCACAGTTAGTGTGTTTAGCGTTGAAATCTTCAGCAATCAAGAATTTGTTACCAAGAATTGAGGAAAATACTTTATATTTCTGTTCGGTAATACTATATCTTGGGGACAGTATATCGCAGATATTAGTAGCTTAGAGACTTATTACTAAATATATAAAAATGAGGCGCTCTCGATAGATGTAATTAGGCAGACTCTCTACACACCCAAATCATGCACAGCTCCAAGGAAGTATTCTCCTAGTCTGAAATTCATGACATGACATGGTCTACTAACTGATATTTCCGTATATTCGTATATACTACAATGCGAGTTATATATACTCTCCTGTATAACCAACCAATCTCCGCACACCTGCAAAGTATAATAAGTAAATATATAAACAAGCAAAATCAATAAACTCATATACATAAATAAGCAATATCAATAAACTCGCAACATTGTCGAGCTTCAAGACTTAACATGGTTGCAAAGCTAGCATAAACAACATCGCTGCCGAATAGTCATCGACCAAGCATAAACAACGTTAGCATCGTAATCGCTTGAAGTTGTTTTGCTCGGTAAGCAATTAATAACCAATTATTGATTTTTATTGCTTTTTTTTTTGCTTTTATTGTCATAAAGGCATTTTTAACAAATAAATAGTTACTCATAAAATAGTTACTATTTCATATCATTCTCAATCTAATGAAATGATTGTACGTTTTCACAGACAATTGAAAGCATCAATAATAGCCAAAGAAAATAAGGTTAGATGGTACGATGAGTTACCTATGATACTTTTAGAGTTTCGATCTGCTTTTAAGGAAGATATCAATTCAACTGCAGCTGAAAGTTTATGGACAAAGTTTAAGACTTCCATGTCAGTTAGTTGTTGAAACAGAACAAAATTTTGTTCCAACTGATACATTAGCTAAATTGAAGGAAAATATTCGAAACAGTCGTTCAAATATATCACATTATAAGGATTCCCCAGTATTTGTTCCAAAAGATTTATATAGTTGCAAATTTGTCTTTATAAAAGTTTACAGGAAGAAATTTGGATTACAAGAACCATATGAGTGACCATTTGAGATGATTGAAAAGAATCCAAAATGGTTTAAAGTAAATGTAAATAATATATATCAAAATATTTCTATCGATAAAATTAAATCTGCTTTTCTAAATAATAACACACAGTCACAGATCACACCAAAAAAAAAAACAAAACAAAAAGTTACATTTAATTTACTTACAATGAATTAATTTGGAAAAGGAGAGTAATTGTAGTGTTATGTTACTTTAAGTTTATGTTACTTTGTATACAATCAAGTATTTTTGGTTTAAAAATATTTAAATTAAATAAAAATATTTAATTTAAAAAATATATACTTGTGTAGTGAACATAAATTCAAAAATAAAAATTTACTTTTTACGTCACGCAAATAATATAATTTTAATTCAACCTCCAAACATACACAGGACCTACCTATTTTAGCCGGTTCCGAACGGCAGTACTCTTGCGGCATAACTTTTCTGAGCTTTGTCGCAGAGTTCTTTTCGAAGCTTTTCCATGGCAAATTGTTACTGCCGGAAGAATTGCCAATTGCTTGCCGACTGGTGGATACCGCTCGAAAGAAAAATCTTTTCGATATTAAATTTGTTATGCTTCAGCCGGGGATTCTAACCACGACCTACAGATCAGAAGGCCAACACACTAACCACTGAGTTACAGAACAAAATTCACAAAAGAATAATTTAAAATTTAAAAATATATTTAAATATAAGAATATTACGGGAGAAAACTTCAAACGAATTTAAAAGGGAAATGTTGGAAAAAAAACTTGAAATTAAAAAAATTCAATTTTTGAAGATAAAATATAATATAAAATATCCCATGTTGTTCGCCTTCGTGATTCTTACAAGAACTTCTACAATCCGTGCTGCAAGTCGAGGTATATTATGAAGGTCAAGACTGATTCACGCGTCTGAAACCGCTCGGTTATAAACGCATTGAACGCGTTCCACGTAGGAATTTCTCGCTTGCCTTTTATAGATTGTTCCCACAGACACAGGGTGGTATCGGGGAGTTTTGTGGAAGACAAATATACAATAATTGCATCCCAATGACTTGTGTCAACATTCAACAACGTCTAGTTTGTGATGCAATCAGTTATCGTCCGCCGTAAGAGCCTTATGTGAGATACGGATTTTTCTCTAATTGCTTGCAAATTGAGCAGATAATTTAATTGGATGTTGACGAGAATTCGCTTATTCTCATATCTTTTCACGCAATTGTGTATCCATCATTAGTCAACGGAGTCGATTTAATGATATCGTGTTCTTCTCCTCGAGTCTTTTGGAGCAGGTGGTATAATTTCTCCACGGGCATGTACAAAATATTACATGTCTTATAAGCCGCTTTGACTTCACTAGCGTCAACTCTCTCATTTGCTTCAAAAATAATGGAATTTTTTTTTTATTACAAACATTATTTTTTACAAAAACGCATGTTAACGCTACGACTATTAATAATACATATAATAACGAGTAACATGTATCTGATAGGTAATAAAATTAAAGAATTGAGTAAACTTTAAAGAGCTACATTAATTTGGTTTCTTGCTATATAAAAGACATTTTTTCGTTGAAGGCGTCTAGGTTGTCTGAGTGAATTCAGGATATTATACAGCATAATTTTGTTGTGCACAGATAATGCAAATTTTTCGACCCATGAGTCATTCCATCTTATGCAGTTTTATTTCTAATTTGGTTCTCTTTATCTTTATATGTTTCTTCCACCTGAGTTTGTCGTTTAGTGTTATACCAAGATACTTCGCGGTGTTTGCAAAAGGTTATCGTGTATGATGATTGGGAGCTGTGTAATTCTGTTGTTGGTAAATTCAACATGTACTGATTTTGTTGAGTTTAGTTTAATACACCATCGCCTGGTCCAGTTTACGATAGAATTACTAGCTGTTTGCAATTTAGCTGTTGATTCTTCGACAGATTTTCCGGTTGTTAGTATTGCCGTGTACGTGCATGTGGTATTGGTAAATCTAAGGCAAAAAGAAGGTAGAGAACTGGTCCAAGTACACTTCCTTGGGGCAAACTGGTTTTTTTTTTTCTTAGCAAACATTTTCTTGCTTTATGTAGAAATATCTCGTAGTGATATATGATTTTAGAATCGTGTAGTACTGAAAAGTCAAGCAAGCTTATATCTTATTTAAAAGGCCTTCATGCCACAGCTTATCGAAGGCTTGTGAAACATCGAGGAAAAGATCAGAGAACACTTTTTTCCCTTCTAGTATTTTTTAAATTTCACCTACAATGCGATGTACTTAGTCAATTGTAGAATGCTTGCTAAGAAATCCAAATTGATGTGTTGGAATTAGCCGTTTCGATTCAATTATGGGAATGAGTCTATTGTAAAGGGTTTTCCATTTGGGACATAACAATTTCGTATGTTTATATGAACGCACCCTTAAACTTTTTTAATCAATTGTCAATGTCAAAACGTTAGTTAAAGTCAACATTTTCATCATGGTGAAGTTCACGAAACAGCAACGCTTGGAAATTATTAAAAATTACTACCGAAATTCTGAGTCGGTGGTCGCAACTTTAAGAGCGAAAAATCATCTTCAGCGATGAAGCTCATTTCTGGCTCAATGGCTTTGTCAATAAACAAAATATGCGTTATTGGTCAGCAACAAACCCACAAGTGCTTCTTTAGACACCGTTTCACCCGCAAAAAGTTATTGTTTGGTGCGGTTTTCATGCCGGAGGTGTGATTGGGCCGTATTTTTTCGTGGATGAAAACGACCGTCATGTTACCGTCAATGGAGAGCGCTATCGTGCTATGTTGGAAGATTATTTGTGGCCAGAATTGGATGAACTTGACATCAGCGATATGTGGTTTCAACAAGAGGGTGCCACTAGTCACACAGCACACGTCACAATCGATTTATTGCAAGGCAAATTCGGTGAACGTGTTATCTCGAGAAATGGTTCGGTCGAATGGCCGCCTTGTTCGTGCGATCTAACATCATTGGATTTCTTTTTATTGGGCTTTATCAAGTCACTGGTCTATGCCAACAAGCCAGCAACATTTAGACGAACGTTCCGGTCGAAATGTGTGCTAGAGTGGTGGAAAATTGGGTCCAAAGAATCGACCGCTGTAAACTGGCTCGTGGTGGTCATATGGCCGAAATCGAATTTTATGTATAAAATGTAATGCTTGCACAATAAATTGAAATTCAATATCTCAAATATTTCTGTGTTTTATTAATAGATAAAATTGTTATGTCTCTAATGGAAAACCCTTTATATCAGTTTTTCGAATAGCTTTGATATAATTGGTAAAAACAAAATTGGTCTATATAAAAAAATTTCCTCTGGTGATTTACCAGGTTTGGGGATCATTTTTACTTCTGAAATTTTCCACATGCTAGGTATATACTTCAAGCGGATTGAAGTATTGAACAGTTGTAGGAGTTCACTAATTGCAATGTCTGGTAGCTCTTTTAAAATTTCCACTATTATAAGGCCAAAACTAGGCGCTTTTTTGTTTTTCATTTTAATAATTTCCGCTTTTAGTTCTCGTTAGGTTATAAGAGGAATTACGCTACTTTCATGTCCAGAGATACTAAGGAGCTCATCACATTGTTCATCATTGGGTTGAAACGTTTTAAACAAATAATTTCCGAATGCTTCAGCTTTATCTTCGTTGCTTCTAGCCCATGTGCCATTGTTAGTTTTTATGGGTGCTATGTGGTTAATTGGTTTCTTTAAATATTTTGTCGAATTCCACAATGAATAATCCGACTTCTTATCAGCTGTCAGTGATGAAAGGTATTTATTAATTGATTTATTTTTAAATATTTGGATCTCTTTTTTTTTTAATTTTGAGTTGCTCTGTTAAGTTTCACTTTGTCTGTCGGAGAGCGGGTTTGGTGCCATTTTTTCTAAGTTTTCTTTTGTTTTTCAAGAGTTCTTGATTACCCTCGGGTAGTCATCTCCTATAGTTTTTCTTATATATTCAGGAGTACTGTTCCACGCTGCATTTTGAATCTGTTTCGGAAATTGAAGGCAATCGTCTTCGAGTTGATCTGATGTTTGAAGTACAGTAGTAAGCTTTACATTTTTACTCAGTAACTCTTTAAAATAATTCCAGTCTGTGAATTTGTTTGTTAAGTTTGGTCCTTGATCCTTTTTTATAATTAGTTAAATATACAGGTGAGTGCTCAGAGCTTAAATTTACACAAAAATCAACATGGACTTGTTCAGCTTAATGCGCCATCGTTTTGTCCAGCTACTAACGTTATTTAGAGCTCTTTGCAAAATCTTTGTCGATTCCTCTCAGGTTTTCCCTAGAGCTATGATAGCAGTGTCATCTGCAAACGTACCTCTGGTATAAGTTCCACTAGTCGGAAGATCTAAAGTGTAAATTAGATATAGAACTGGACCCAGGGCACTGCCTTGAAGTACACCGGCTTTAATCTCATATTACTTACTATATTTATCTTGTTGCTTTATTCGAAAGTATCTTTTAAATAGATATGATTGGAGTATATCATCAAATGTTTTTGGTAGATAAGCCCTAATTTTGTGTAGTAGGCCAGTATGCCAAACCGTATCGAATGCCTTTGCTACATCCAAAAATATAATTGAGCAGACTTTTTTCTCTTCGAGAGCTTTTTCAATTTCGTGTGTTATTCTGTGAACCTGATCCAGCGTAGAATGCTCATTTCTAAATACAAATTGGTGTGTTGGAATAAGATTCTTGGCTTTAATTATTGCATTTAACATTCAACATGATTTGCTGATCTTTGGACCTATTTGCGTTGGTGGCGAGTACCGAATAAGGTACAACCATGAGCTGTACGAGCTGTATGCCGATATTGACATAGTAAAGCGCATCAAAATCCAGCGGCTGCGCTGGCTAGGTCATGTCGAGTGAATGGAAGAACACGCTCCAGCTAAGAAGGTGTTATATTCGGAACCCGCTGGAGGACGACGCAGAAGAGCAAGACCAAACCTCAGGTGGAAAGACCAAGTACTGGAGAACCTGACGGCGCTTGGAATTTCTAACTGGCGCCAGCTAGCGAAGAACAGAGATGGCTGGCGAAGCATGTTATTTTCGGCCTAAATCGATATTCGGTTGTTATGGCCACATAAATAAGTAAGTAAGTATGATTTGCTGAAATTTTAAAAAGAATGGTTAAAAAGAAATCAATTAGGTCTGCCAACTTTCTGATATCTGCTGGCCAGTATGTAGGATTTCCCGTTGAAATGAAATGACAACCTGTGTCCAAAGCCGCTTTATAAAGCTCTCGGCCTTTTGTTGTGATAATGCGTGAGTGTATTAATTTTATTAATTTCGCCTATTCTTTTAAATAATTCAAATAAAAAAAATATTTTCATAAGGCTACATTATGAAATTTTAAGAAATTGCAATATTCGTGTCACTCACAGTAGTGTCATTCACAACAGTGATGAGTAGCCAACCATCGATACTTGTTACACAGGCCTCCTCTTAACCTTGTTCGTCCCGAACAAGTTTTTATAATTCCCCCCGATATGGCGCAAGACGCTCCAAGTGCACTATTTTAAACTTTACTCTTTTATTCCAGGCACGTTGAATACGATACACTACGTCATTTATTGTTGCTATAATCTCGTATGAACCTTCCCAATGAGTCTGTAGCTTAGGGGACAGGCTTTTCTTTCGTTGTGGATTAAAAATAAAATTTATTCGTTGTGGATTATGAAGCATTATAAGCTCTCCTTCATATAACCCTTTTGAATTTGCTTTCAAGTCATACCTGACCTTCATCTTATCGCTTATCATATGTGACCGCTCTCTGATGAACTGATGTACTTCATCCAACTCTTCCTGCTTTTCGTTAGAGTAGTTACCTTTGGTTGATCTCGTAGGTGTTGCGACTCCAAATTTTAAATCAGCTGGCAGTCTTAATTCGTTTCCAAAATTGCCATTGCTGGTGTAGTAGTCGTCATATCGTTTTGTGCGCATCGATATGCCATGAGGAACATTGGTATTGCACATGCCAGTCTCTTTGGTATTTATCTACGAATTTTTTCAATTATACCTCCAAGGTATGGTTAAATCGTTCTACTATGCCATCGGATTATGGATACAAAGGTGTTGTACGAGATTTGTATATAACCAACAAACGGCACATCCAAGAGATGTTCGATTAGAAATTTCGACCTTGGTCTGAGTGTAACTCCATCGGTACACCAAAACGAGTAACCCATTGGTTGGCAAATACATCGGCAACTGTACTAATTTCTTGATTTGGAATGAGGTATACTTCAGGCCATTTACTAAAGTAATCTATAACCACCACATCATAATTTTTCCCTGCGTTACTTGTTGGAAATAGTCAAGCTATGTCCATAGGAATTCGCTCAAGTGGAGCACCCACGGTGTATTGGTTCATTCTGCCTCGACATTTCTTAGTGGGACCTTTGGCCATTGCACATTGCTCACACTTCCGAATCCAATCAGCAACATGGTCATGGCATCCAACCCAATAAAATCGATTCTTTATTTTCTCGAAGGTTTTGGTGATGTTCAAATGCCCTCAACTGGAAACATTTTGATACTTAGCTATCACTTCGGTTATTCTTACCTTGGGTACCACTAGAAGATCATTAGTATATTTTCCATCTTCACTTTCCCATGCTCGGAATCGACATCCGCCTCTCAAGTACAGGCTTTGCCACGGCGCCGAGTATGCTTTTGCTATTGGACTCTTTTTAGCCACGAGTGACACAGTAGTTTCTTTCTGGCTTTGAAAGGATTTTACTATAGTATGCCATCACTTTTCCTTGCCCATCTATGATCTGGGAGAGCACACCACCTATTCCATAGCCACTCGCATCTGTGTCCAACACAAACTTTTGACCAGGTACTGTATACGCTAATACTGGTACTGAACAGAGTCTTTCTTTCAGCTATCTGAATGCTTTCCGTTGTTTCTCTCACCACACAAATGGTTTGTTCTTTCTTGTTAGCTCATGAAGACTGCTGCCAATTTCAGGAACAAATCGTCTATAGTAAATACACAAGCCCAGGAAGCTCCTTAACTCTAGAAGATTCGACGGTATAGGCCATTCTTGTACTGCTGCTACTTTTTCCTAGTTGGTCTGTACACCTTCTGTTGATACTTTATGACCAAAATATTTAACTACTCGTTTGAAGAGTGAACACTTTTTGATATTCGGTTTAAGCTATGCTGATTGTATTCGCTCAAATACTTCTTTCAACTTTTCCAGGTGGTCGTTAATATCTTTCCCAATCACGATAATGTCATCGAGGTGCACCAAGCACGTTTTCCAGCGGTGTCCTCTAAATACACGCTCCATCAAACCTTCGAAAGCAGCCGACGCATTGCATAAGATAAATGGCATCACTGCAAATTTCCACAGACCATCGCCAATACTACAAGCTGTTTTCTCTTTGTCCTCATTACCAAGTTCCACTTGCCAGTAGCCACTTTGCAGATCAAGAGTTGAAAACCACTTCGCACCATATAGCGTGTCCAGAGTGTCATCGATCCTTGGCAGTGGATAGCTGCCTTTTTCGTGATATCATTTAGCTTCCTATAATCCACACGGAATCGAGTACTTCCACCCTTCTTTTTTACCAGTACGACTGGTGAACTCCATGGACTCGCTGATGGTTCAATAACACCTTGCTTCTGCATATCGGTAATAAGCGTAATGGCTTTATCCCTTTTGGCCAATGGAACTCGTAGTGGTGCTTGAAGGATTGTCTAGTATCATCGGTGTCAATGTGATGTTTCACGATGGTTGTTCGTCCTCCAGTTTTTCGATTTGATGAAAATACTGAAATGTACTTCTCCAATAGTTGTAAAACGTATTGTTTCTGCTGTTTGGTAAGTACACCTGCCCATTCTTCCATCTTCCATTCCGCTCTAACAGTTCCTGATCTTCCACCTTTCATTTACGAACCCTTTTTGCAGTCTACTACGGCAGTAACTTCCTGACAATGACCAATCACCATTCCTTTCTTCACAACTGTAGATGTGTTAGTTGGATTTAATATTCGCACCGGTACCATTCCATTTTCTTTAGGTTCTACTAACGTCCAACCAAATATGATGTTTTTATGCGTTATTTCGTTATCCGCTAACACTACCCACAACTTGCCTGTCCCATCATCCACATTCATCTGTGCCCAAATCACCGCTTCTGATTTTGCTGGAACCTCTTGGTGTTGACATGCCAGTATTCGTTTGATGTTTCCACTACGCTTGTAACCTGTGTTTAATGGTAACTCGACATCAGCATAGCGCAGTGTCCAATAGATACTCGTTTCTTTATCTTACCCAGAATTTGTGCATCCTCACCAATTGCTGTACGCAATTTTATTCCCATTAAAGGTTCAAACCTCTTTACCAAATCGCTCTTGATTATAGAATGTGATGCATGAGTATCCAGGGTTAACATGAACTCCAATGTTCTTTAAGCCTATAGCCAGTTGTTTTATGGAAATCCCCAATAACGTTTAATTGGCGATATGCATTTTCTTTAATTTCTATACACAATTCACTAATAACGCCCTCATTGCGATATGCATTTTCTTGTAGCTGTTGGATCATGGTTTTCATGAAATCCATGAATTGACAACTATAATCTATATTGCTCTCTTCCTCAGCGATTACAACTGTATGAACTTCCTCAAAGAACTTATGTTCTCCTATATTAATACCCTTAACCTCCACGGCTTGTCTTAACTTCACCAGCAGTTCCGCTTTTGCACCTGACGACGATAGATTCATCTCTAACAACAGCTTTATAAGGTTGTCCACTTTTAAATGGTCAATTTTCACCATCTTAACTTACGTTTTTATTTTGTGAACATTTAATTCTATTTGAATCACTATATACAGCAACAGTTTATTTAATCAACTCTATTTACAATAACTCTTTTAATGTACTTGCAACTTTTGCCTCTGATACTGTACCAATGTTTGCGCAGTCACGTTCTGGATTTAATTGATTTCATTTGCCAACAACTGGCCCTATTTATAATCTCTGGCAACACTCCAGAAATCATCCTTTATCGAGATTGTTCTCTTTCTTTCTCGTTGGCTTGTTCTGGTTATCGCCTATTTCTTTTTGTTGACATTCGTTTCGATGCTGCCAATATTCGTGTCACTCACAATAGTGTCATTCACAATAGTGATGAGTAACCAACCATCTATACTCGATACATCGATAATAAAAGCGCAATTATATCGGCATAATGAAATAAGTCAATAGTCTTACTTAGCCGAGAGGCTTCTATGGTACTCTCAACGTCCGCACAGAATGCCTTCCAGAGCCTCTTTTAGCTTTTCTAAATGCTTTCTTATAAGATTTTAGTTTGTCATATTAGCAGTTTCTGTCACTATCCTTTCGGAGCGACTTTGCTATATTGAAATGCTTTTTGCATTCTACTCGTAGTTCGTTAAGTTTCTAAGACAGCCAACGTGGTTTCTTCATCCCTTTCATTTCTGATTTTCCTAGTTCATATAGTAATTTTCATTCTGAGACTTTCATCTAAGATACACGAAGATACACCAAGATACACGAATCACTTTAAAATGTCATTCAATTTTTAACAGCCTTAATTAAGCTTCATTAAAATTTTGAATATAAAAATAAGGAAATTTTTACCAAAGCCACAGATAACCGAGGAAAAAATACAAAAGTTTTAATTACAATATAGCTATAAAGAAATAAAATGTAAGCAATTAACCCACTTATATATATTAAGGGGCACAAGTACTTTGAAATTTTTAAAATATCGTTTTTTTTTGTTTTTGCATTTTTTGATAATTTATACCTTTAAAAATAACATATTAAAATTTCAAGTGAAAATCTCAAATAGATCCTGAGTTGCAGCCTTCTACAGAACAGCTGCAATGAACAATGAAATCAGTACTTTTACCTTTAAACGAGTTTTTTCTAAAACTAAATTTTTCAAATTTGCTGCAGCTGTAACTTGATAACAAATCATCCGATCGACTGGGGTTTCTTTTAGCTTATTTTGTATTTGTTTTTCCATACAATGACCCTCCAGTTTTATGATTGGATGAAAAATATAATTATGCCAGGCCAGAAACCATCAGATTTTTCAGCAAGATTTTAATTTTTTTCAATAAACCGCCATTTTGTTGCATTTCATTTTTTTTTACAATCGAGGGCCATTTTATAGGAAATATAACCTAGTTTAATAAAATGTTTGGTTTTTTTGATTTCAGGCACTGCGAAGGCTACAATCACTGCAGCAGTGGGAAAACTTTTTTTTTGAAGACTCAGGAATATTTTCATTTGAAAAAATTACTTTTTATTCATTATTTATGCACAAATATATCTGCATAATTTTAAAACATTCGATGCAATACTTTTTTTTTGTAAACAATTCACAAAAATCACCTTTTTTCAGGCGGTCAAACTAGTTGTGCCCCTTAATGAGTACGGGACAATATCGATTATGGTAATCAGCAAAAATTGGATTTTATGATTTTCTTGACGCTTTTTGGAGTAATAAAGCTCTTTAAAGTCTTGCAAATTTTGCTTTTGTGGATAAGTTGTAAGCTAACTAAAGCTATTTAAAATGAATTATTACACTTCCTTCATCAATGATTTTTTGAGCATTTAATTGATATAATATTTTTAAAAAATATCCCTAATATAAATTGAGATCCAAACTGCGGTTGATGATCATAATGTTTAGTTCCCAAATGTACTCTATTATATTGTTACGTTTTTATTTTGTGAACGTTTAATTCTACTCGAATCAACCTTGTTCGATCACTGGATTCTGTCAAATACTAATTGTAACACTTGTTTTGTACTAATTATATACAACAATTTATTTAATCAATTATTTACAATAACTCTTGCGGCCATTATTCGTGCCATTCACAATTAGTGAAAACCAACCATCGATACTCGTTACAATATTTGAAAATTTTTCGAAGAGATATATGGTACTTTGTTATATATCTTTCTTTATATTGGCTAACATTAATTTTCCACATATTTTTTATAATAAATGTAATTCATTTGAAAAATGTTTATTAAAAAGATGAAAAACATGAAAAATAAAATGAAATTTGATATAGTACAATGTTTTCTCAATGATTAAAAAATATGCGTTATCATATAAGCCGTAAGAAATGAATTCAAGCAAAAATGTAGGATTAAAAAATATTTAATCATCTATTCCTAAAAATGCTATGCTAGTACAAATATATCAAATCATATTACAAGCATTCATAATCTTAATCCATCGGTTTTTTTAACTAAACTATTATATTCATTAAACTATTATATTTATTTTATTTATTATATTCATCATACGAGTATATATACTATATTTCTCTCAAACTTAATATCATCACATGAGTATTATCTATTACGTAATATATTTATAACACTCCTGCATAATATTTCGTTTTTATCTTATAGCAATTTTTCTATCATGACTTTCCAAAATGTCATCAGACGACGACACGTAGAAAAGTGTTTAAAAACTGTTTGGTGTGTGACACTTGCATACGAGAGCTGATGGTACTTGATGTTCCACCCCAGGTATGTACTGCTACAACTATTGCTCTTTTACTAGGTATTTGTATTTTATGAAGTATTTTATGTATGTATATACATATATGAGTATATCATACACATGTGCATAAAAAGGAATAATGTGTCCTTCTTCACCACTACATCTTATGAATAAATTATTATATTTCGCGTCCGGCGTATGTGCGCTGTTGACAATTGAACATTTAAGTTGGGAATTTCTTTACATTTCTACTTTTACTTAAAATCTTATTAAATTAAATCGTTATGTACATATGTATATACATACATAGCTGCTATTTATTCGTAAGTACTATGAAAAAATGCAATACGCGATAAGCAATGTGGGGGATAAAATGTATTGCTCAACTCTCTTATCTATGGCACTTAAAGGAAAAAAAATGTTTCGTATAGAGCCTATTTTTGTGAATATAAAAACCGAAAAAAGCGGTTTTTGAAAAAAAAAAACATTTCAGATTTCTTATTTTGATCATAACTTTCAAAATACGAGTATTCAAAATAGGCTATAAATGTTATATATCACTGAATACCATTTTTTGTTCTCATTTAAAACAGCTGTGATAAGGGATTTTCCCGAACTTGCTGCTGCTTTGGCCTATCGCCTTTCTGATAAATGCTCTAAATATTCTACTCATAGTCTCATCTCCGACATATGGAGTTTAAGTTTTTCGTACATAATGCAATGCAACCAAGGCAACTTAACCCTATGGTAGCGAAGGTTGTATAATACATATCTTAAATTACCATATTGTCTCATTTGTTGTTTCCTTTAATTTGCTTTACTTACATTATTTAGCCAAGTACAAGTATCCATTCGTTCAGAGGTAAGTGCTCTTTACCTATTACCACTAAATCGCCGATGCGAATATCATTCTTTGTGGACAGCCATTTCGTGCATTTGTGCAGTTCCTTAAGGTACTCTTCTTTCCACCGGGAATTACCCTAAGGCGTGGCCATATATTAACCACACTCGAGGGTTGGTCTGAGACATCGGGCTCGGTCGGTGCCAATAAAGCCGATCAGATAAAAAATTAACCCTGTGTAAGGGGGGATAAGTCTGCAGGGTTGTCAGACATAGGACTTATAGACCTCGAGTTGAGACATACCTTGATGCGGGAGAGTAATGAGCTGAATATCAAACGCACCGGCGAAATCAACACCAGTCGTAGCAAAAGGTCTTGAGAGGGAGGTACGTTCAGGTGGCAACGCAGCCATTATCCGCGAAAACTGCTTTTGCTTCTCAAGTACACATATTTTGCATTTGTGTACAGTAGTCCTCACTATATTTTTCAACTTAGGAACCCAATACTCTAATTGGATCCGACGCAAGAGCAGCTGATTAGCGCTGTGCATGGAGACCAAATGCACAAACTCAAGCAACAATCCAGTAAAGCGTCCAGTATATGGGAGAATTATAGGCAATCTCTCTCTGTAAAAGAGAGCCGGGGAATGAACCAATCGTCCATATATTGGCTTCGTTTATAGACTCACTCTTTCGTGGAATTGGAAGCTTCTGAGACAAATCAGCATATTCATGGGAAAGTGCGCGTGGGAGAGCGGAAAACCGATCTAAAATGTAATCATTTTCAAATGATC
Organism: Megamerina dolium; assembly: GCA_963854835.1. NCBI lineage: Eukaryota > Metazoa > Arthropoda > Insecta > Diptera > Megamerinidae > Megamerina > Megamerina dolium. The sequence continues at coordinate 54,823,162 of OY978526.1, read as the reverse complement.
TAACGAAATGCGATTTGTTCAACTTGGTTTCGGGTACATTACCAATTCGATTACCAATTCCTTAACCATGATGGCCCCTGCCACCATAGTTCGTTATCGGCAAGTCCTTTTGCGATGGTTCCTCGTGTCGCCAGGTCAGCGGAATTTTCACCAGATCAAATGTGAAACCAATTTGAGCTGCCCATCTCTTCAATTATGGAAGAAACGCGATTTGCCACAAAGGTCGTCCAGTGACATGTCGGTTTATTAAGCCATGACAGCACGATTGTCGAGTCTGTCCAAGCGAATAAAGTAGCAATTCGTAGCTGCGGGAATACAGAATCCATCACACGAGCGAGTAAATCTGCTCCGCACAGTTCCAGGCAAGGAAGTGATAGAATTTAACGGGACCGACACGTGATTTTGCCGCCAACAAATGAGTGTAAATATACTGCTCCTGCGTAAGCTTTCTCAGAAGCATCGCAAAAACCGTGAAATTGCAAGCTGTAGTCGGGTGAAAATTGAACGAATCGCGGAATGCGTATGTCTATCAGATTCGGATAATCTGACAAAAATTGCTGCCACTTATGAAGTGTTACTGGCTTAATCACTTCATCCCAGACTATGTTGTCGAGCCACAATTGTTGCATCAATATTTTAGCAACAATAATCTTAGGTGCCAACCATCCGGCAGGGTCAAATAATATGGCAATCACAGATAAAACCTCTCTTTCCGTAAAGGATGTTTTATTTAGTAGGGAATTTGGGGAAAAAAGAAGCAGTCAGAGCAGTTCTTTGATCTCCCAAAATCAGAAAAACTTTACGATAAAGACTAATTTCATTACAGAATGACAAAACTGGTCCATGCGCTTGGGTGTTCGCATAATGACCAGTGATAATCTAGCCGAAAACTATATTTTGGACAATCAGGGTACCAAGAATGCCCTTGCGAATACCTTATTGTAGTATAGATGGGTAGATGTCTCCACATAAGACCATATCTACTGGGGAATTTCTATGTAGATTTTCATCTGGTAACCGTAAGCCTGCAAGTTCCTTACGTAAATTAGCAGATATGGTACAAAAAGGCAAATTTCCTGTGAGTTTGGCTAACACAAAGGCATCCATTTTAATCGTTACACTTGGGTCAACTGGGGATCCGATCTCCAACAACCACATTTTCGACGAATGCGCTGTAACGATCTCGTTTAGGCCCGTAACTGTCGTCCGTACATCGCAAATAGGGAGGCGCAACCTTTTTCACAACCACTCGGACAAAAACGTAGCTTCCGAACCGGAATCGATAAACGCTCGAGCTGTAAAGGAGATGTTGTGGTGCCGAATGTGTACCAGTGCTGTTCCCAACAGCACTGCATGGTTTTGAGTTGGGTGGCTTATAAAATCCAAAGCCGTTTCGTGGTTTTCGTGTGTAGCAGGTTGTAATTGAGATGCAAACGAATTAAGAGCTTGTTCCGTTGACTTTATAGTTGGAGTAACGGCAGGGGTTGCGTGGCGACAGGAGTCAAGCGAATCCGCTGACCTATAAAGGAACGAATGATGGCTCTTTTTACATGATGAGCAACTAAATGGACTCTTGCAATTATTATAATCATGGAAATTTGCAAAACAATTGGTACAGAGCTTGTGCCTCTTGACGATATTATAACGTTCTTCTATTGACAACTTTAAGAAATCGAGACATGAGCGAAAAGAATGTGCCTTTCTGCATGGTGGGCAATCGCGAGTTACAACGTTGTTGTGATAAATACCGACCATCTTGGAAGTCGTTGGAGGATTATACGATCGCCTGGGTTGCCGATTCGCTGGCTAGCTAAATGGCCGCTTCTGTGACTGGCTCAGTTGCCGGGATTTCGCGCTAATTTTTCAACGTTTGTTCCCAAAGACACAGAGGTGTCGGGAATCTTCGTGGAACACAAATAGATGAAATTCGCGTCCCAGTGAGAGGTATCAACCTTCAACAGCTTCAGTTGTGTGATGCTGTCGTTTATCGTACGTTGTAGTCGTTTCAGTTTATGGCTGGTTTTTTGGGTTACCGCTTGGAGATTGAAAAGAGATTTCAACTGAAAGTTGACAGAAATTCTCGTATTTTCATATCTCTCCTTGAGATTGTGCCAAGCTAGCGCGAAGCCATCATTAGTCAAGGGAGTAAACTGAATGATATTATGTGCTTCGCCACGGGTTTTCTGTAGCAAGTGGCATAATTTTTCCACTGGCGACAGCCGGGGGTTATTGCGGTATAAGGCCGTAAACAAGAAAACTTGGCCATGACACATAATCGCCTGAGATACATGCTGTATCGCATGGAGGCAACTGAATGGAGGGAAATGCATGTTCAACATTATAAACCGGGGAGTTGTGAGTAGTTAGAGTATGGGCAGCTATCGGTCAGATCGTGTAGGTGTGCGTTAATATTAGAGAGGCACCGAATATAAACCACCTGGCACTCTCGGTGTGCTTCCTTTACCTCTTCGATTCCATCAGTTTTTTCTTCCACAGAAGTGATGGATTCCCACGTTTTTCTGCAACTTTTCATAGGGTCTCGAACTCCTTTTTCTGGACTTCCAGTGAGAAAATCCTGTCGGTATCAGAACTGAGGGTTTGGAAATACCTGTCAAATGTGTGAAATTCCTCCACGGCAAATTTAAACCGCTTGACATCTGACATTTTCTATTTAATCGGAAAAAAATTGGGTAAAAAGCAGTGCGCACGAGTTACTTAAATGCAAAATCGCAATTAAACTTGAATATCAAGCAATGATATGAACTGCGTAACAATTGATTTTCTTTCTTTTTCCAAAATTCGTTTCGAGAAAAATTAATTCCCCTTTTCCTTATCAGGGTCGTTATAACTTGTATATTGGAATTTGTGTTTTTACTCAATAGCATATGTAGTATATAGGAAGAACGAGAAAAAAAAAACAAAACAAACGACTCACACGTTTATGTTGTTTCCGATAAATCCAAAGTAGAGAAATTGACGATTGTATTGTATGTATTTTGTATTTTAATGAGCGATTTTGTAATTACCTATTTGAGTACTAAGTACTTATATACAAATGGCCTATATACAAAAACTTGCGAATTTTGCCCTACGGGTGATACAAGAAGAAGCACGACAGTAAGAAAAATGATATATAGTAGAAAAAGTACCTTTGTTGTACGTATGCATGTACTTCTTCTATGTACAATCAACCAAAACAAAACTTCGATTTATACCAGGTGTACAAGCTTAAATCCGCTGTTTGCTCGTAGATGGCGTTAGTGAGCATATTGAGCTATTATCGAGTGTGCATCCTTTTTTTATGAGTTCTACACCTGTTTACATCGATTAGTAAACATCATCAGTGATTTCATACAACAACATACATTTTTCATCATATAATCATGTCTAGTTTCATGCCAGAAATAGAGCATACGCGGGAAGCTCTACTTTTTGCTTCAATTTGAAGAAATCTGCTGCTGAGTCGCATCGAATGCTTATGGAGACAGTGTGCTATCGGAAACCACTTGCAGAGACTGGGTTCGTCGGTTCAAAGAAGGCCATTTTTACTTGAGTGACAAGAAGCGTGAAAATAGACCCAGAAAATTTGAGGACCATGATTTGCACGCTCTTTTGGATGAGGACGACACCCAATCGCAAAAAATGTTTGCCGAACAGTTAGGTGTTACTCAACAAGCCATTTCCATACGTTTACGAGCCATGTGAAGGTTCAAAAATTTGGAAAATGGGTACCCCATGAATTGAACGATACTCACATGGAGCGACGCCAAAACACATGCGAAATCTTGCTTGCTAGACAAAAAAGAAAGTCGTTGCTGCATCTTGTGGTGACTTGCGATGAAAAGTGGATATACTTTGAGAATCCTAAACGAAAAAAATCGTGGGTCGATCCCGGCCAACCAGCAACTTCTTCTCCAAGACCAAATCGCTTTGGACGCAAGACGATGCTGTGCGTTTGGTGGGTTCAGCAGGGTGTCATCTACTACTGTCAATGCTCACCGCTACTACCAACAACTAGTGAAATTGCGCGGTGCTTTAGGTGAAAAAAGGCCTGGTTATGAGCAAAGACATGAGAAGCTGATTTTTCTCTACGACAACGCCCCATCGAACACGTCAAAACTGGTCCAAAACTACTTGGACACATTCAGTTGGGAGATGCTACCTCATCCCTCTTATTCACTAGACCTGGTCCCTTCTGACTATCACCTGTTTTCGTCGATGGGTCATCCTCTCGCCGAACTGCACTTCGATTCGTATGAAGACGTCGGAAAATGGCTTGATGAGTGGTTTGCCTCGAAAAATGAGGAATTGTTTTAGCATGATATACACAAATTACCCGAGAGAAATGTATAGCTAGTGAGGGCAAATACTTTGAAAAAATTAATTTTTGGCTTTCTATGAAAAAAAAATGTGGATGTAAGCTTGTACACCTAGTATACGGGGTTAACCACCTTTTGTACTCGTATATAAACCTTTATGTAATATTTATTTATATATAAAATTATAAAATATATATGTTTTTATTAGATATAGGGGAGAGTGAGGCAAAGATAGTCTAGTAAGACATTTTCGGGTCTAGCGAGAATGAAAAGATATTGGAAAACGTTTATCTGGCTACATTTCCACTATAGCCCGTTTTGCCGTAGCTTGAGAGAAAAAATGCAAATTAATTATTTTTCTTAATTGAAACATGTTTATTGGCAAAAATGGCCTCAAATCAGAATCTTCTTCATCGCTGCTTTCTGGCGCGACTGGTTTTCGTGGTCTACCACGGCCGCGTCCAGATGGAGTTGGACGCGAGCCTGTGCTGCAGTCAGAAACATCCTATTCGTCGCCACTATCAGCACCACGATCACCACGACCACGACCGGCTTTTTTTTTTGTCTTTTTTCGGCAACATTCTCCTGTTCGACTCGAAGCGTCTCCATTGACTCACTGCTAGTCAAGATGGCCGTTGATCGTCACTTTCGCCTGCGATTCGTCTGTTTTCTTGGCGGCGCTGATGGCAATGGCAGTACAGACTCCATCGTCGTGCTCAAATCTGCCTCAAAAAGCTGCGTTAAATCGCTTTCTACGGGATTCTTTACATTCGACGTAAGCAGCAACTTCTTGTTCAGAAATGGATTCTTCTTCATTTTCTTCTACATTTTCTTCAGCGTTTAATTCAGGCATTGGGCAATCTGTTACACTGGCTGGCATGAAATCCAAATCTGTGTTGTTATTAAATTGATAAATGGAAGTGTATTCGAACCCAGCTTCGATGTTTGCTGGCGTGACATTTTCTTTGTATGGCTCATGCAATACCGCCTCAATTTCATTGATTGTAATTGTTCTGGCGGGATGGTTTCGCATCCACGTATCGCACGAACGATTGAACGCTGTTTTCAATGGTCTGAACACGCTGGGAATGAGACGACATGAATTCCATACTCGACGCAGAAATCCAACGCTTTGATTGAGAGATGAGATTCATGGTTGTCCAACAATAACAATCTGGGCTGTTCTTTCGACGAACCAATGCAAGATTTGAAATGTTCCAAGAATAATAAAAAAGAATCAGCGCTTATCCATCCTAATTCATTTGCTGTGGCTGCTGAGCGTGGATGAAAACTAACACGCGGAAAAACAAAGAATGGCGGAATTGCCGCACCAGTGGCACTTACGGCAATTGCAATCGTGACGAGTTGACCTCGTTCGGTCGATGTCATTTTGCAATTTTGTTTGGCTCCGCATTGCGCAACCACACACTGCGGCGTTTGAACTGTGGTGACGCCGGATTCATCCATATTCTATATATGTTGTGGTTGTATTTTCAACTCGTCCATAACTTTACCCAAATTTTGATAAAAATGTCCGACGTCCTACGGAACAACACAACATACACGAATGAGTGAAGTGAACGAAATGAATGCATAAGAAAATTACTTGAGTTCGATACTTTGTCGGCATTGGACGGTTAATGTTGTTTCTCAACGTCTGGTAATTCAATTTGAAGATTTCGGCAGCTTTTGCGATCGTGGTTCCTTTTTCCACGACAAGAATCGCTTTCATCAATTGTGTTTCGTTTATTTTTTGTGCTGTCTCTATTCTCTTTCCTCAGCAGCTGACCGATTGACGTGCGTTCGCAGAGTCTCAAAATTCAATTTAAAATGTTATTCCGCCTTTCTCACGGTCTAGCCGCTTCTGATGGCCGCAATGGCACTCGCCAATTCTTCTTTGTCGATTGGCTGCTTCTTTCGCTTGTAATTTCGCACTATTTTGTCTTAAAACCAAAAACAAAACAAACAATAAATAACTATTTTTGCCCCACTCGCACTTTTTCCGACTTTTCACTGATTTTTCAATAAACCGATAAAAATATTGAAAAACGAATATTATATTCTTGTTCAGCATTTAATTTCACTTAAGAAAACACTCACCTTTCCGATTTTGTAATACCAATGATATTAAAACACACACGATTTAAAAACACCAATTCTCATAAGCGTACTCAGAAAAAGTTTGTTGCTGCGTAGTGTTTTTACTGTCACCACCGGCTATGAAGCCGAATCTACCATAGAGATGGCGCCATTTTGCTTTCAGTCGTTTAGCCGTGAGAGCCAAGAACTTTCATTGCCCCACTCTCCCCTATATATATTTTATATAAAATACGCTGGAATGAAATAGCGGGAGGTGGATATATGCCCTTATACTTGAAAATAAATAGACACATATACTTCAATGTAATGTTTTTTATTTTATTTCGGAATTGAAATTTAAATAAAATGTATTTTTTGACAAGTAAACCGGGTCGATATCGATATCGATATGTCGATAATAAATATCACGTACCTGGATAACAAAATTTTGCTTACCAATCGTTGGAGCCAATTCGGCTCGAAGGCCCAGCAATTACGACGTGGAGATGTTTGCCGGTGAGCGTCAAATTGGGTATCCAGGAGTAGGTTGTTGATTGTTACGATTTTGTATATCGATGATGATATGACTGTGCTTATATACACTTCCCACTTATTGTTGTGCTTTCTTATTATTGTTTCGTAATTGCAGAAAGAGCAAATTATATTTATTTTAGGGCGTGTACAATTAAATAGTTTATGTACGATTAGCACTTTTACTAATTTGTAATTGCAATTCAACACAGCAATTAACGCAATAATTTTGAAATAAAAAATCGGGATTTTAGAAATTATTTAAATATTCACAAAACGAATTATATAATGAAAAACATTGCTAAAATATAGAGTTGGAAATTCATCCTCTGGTTCCTCAAGAATATGCTTCGAAAAACATAAAGTTATAAATTCTCTACGATTAGTGATTTCTGGGTGTTATTACGGTGAGTGATTGGCGGTGGGCTGAACGCTGGCTATGCCTTGCCAGGTAATGATGGGGTTGTTGTTGTTGTTGGCATACACAAGTGCCACACAATTGGACACACCTTTAACTCTTTTTTTTCTGTGTTTAACCTTTATTCAATTTACACTTTTGATTTTAAGTTTAATTTAGATTTTGCTTATGTTTATTTTCTATTTTTCCTTTACTTCACACTTGTCCCTTTCTTAATCTTACTTTCTATGATTAATATTAGTTTTATTTTCCAATAAGTTTTTATGGTTTTAATTACACTTATTTATAGGCTTAGTTTGTAGTTATTTTTTTGTTATTTTTAATTTAAATAGAGTGGGAGGGAGACGCGCGAACTGCACTGGGTAAGAGAGATCCAAAGAATAATAATAGCGATAGATAAAAAAAGATATTGCACTCTGATAGAAAATAAATAAAAAAGCAAAGGCAAAGATAGAGAGAGAGAGAAAGAGAGTAAGAAAGCAATTGCAATAAAAAAGGAGAGAGTGGTAGCAAAGAAATAGAATACAATACACCGGCTTTTATACAACTATATACAGCAACAATTTATTTAATAAACACTATTTACAATCAACTCTGTTTATAATCAACTATTTACAATAACACTCTAATGTACTTGCAACTTTTGCCTCTGTATCAATGTTTTCGCAATCACGTTCGGAATTAGATTGATTTTCCTCCTCAACACTGGCTCTATTTATACTCTGTTGGCAACACCCCAGAATCTTCCTTTATCGAGATTCTTCTCTTCCTTTCTCGTTGGCTTGTTCTGGTTATCGCTTATTTCTTTTTGTTGACATTCGTTTCGATGCTGCCAATAGTGTCAGTCACAATAGTGATGAGTAATCAACTATCGATACTCGTTACACTGCCCTCCTCTTAACCTTGTTCGTCCCGAACAAGTTTTTATACTTCCCCTCGATATGGCGCAAGTCGCTCTAAGTGCACTACTTTAAACTTTGCTCTTTTATTCCAGGCACGTTGAATACGATACACTACGTCATTTATCTTTGCTATAATCTTATATGGTCCTTCCCAATGTAGTTTAGGGGACAGGCCTTTCTTTCGTTGTGGATTATGAAGGATTACAAGATTTCCTTCATAGAACCCTTTTGAATTTGCTTTCAAGTCATACCTGGCCTTCATCTTATCGCTTATCATCTGCGACCTCTCTCTGATGAACTGATGTACTTCATCCAACTGTTCCCGCTTTTCGCTAGTATAATTACCTTCGGTTGATCTCGTTGGTGTTACGACTCCAAATTTTTAATCAGCTGGCAGTCTTAACTCGTTTCCAAAAATTGCCATTGCCGGTGTAGTAGCCGTCGTATCATGTTGTGCGGATCGATATGCCATGAGGAACATTGGTATATGTACATCCCAGTCTCTTTGGTATTTATCTACGACTTTTCTCAAATATTCCTCGAAGGTACGGTTAAATCGTTCTACCATGCCATCAGATTGTGGATGCAAAGGTGTTGCACGAGTTTTGTATATACCCAGCATACGGCATATCTCTTGGAATACAACTGATTCGAAATTTCGACCTTGGTCTGAGTGTAACTCCATCGGTACACCAAAACGAGTAACCCATTGGTTGACGAATACATCCGCAACTGTACTAGCTTCCTGATTTGGAATGGGGTATACTTCAGGCCATTTACTGAAGTAATCTATAACCACCAGAACATACTTGTTTCCTGCGTTGCTTATTGGAAATGGCCCAGCTATGTCCATAGCAATTCGCTCAAATGGAGCACCCACGGTGTATTGGTGCATCTTACCTCGACTTTTCTTAGTGGGACCTTTGGCCATTGCACATTGCTTACACTTCCGAATCCAATCAGCGACATGGTCATGACATCCAACCCAATAAAATCGTTTCTTTATTTTCTCGACGGTTTTGGTGATTCCCAAATGCCCTCCACTGGAGGCATTGTGATACTCAGCTATCACTTCATTTATTCTTGCCTTGGGTACCACTAGAAGATCATAAGTGATTTTTCCATCTTCACTTTCCCATGTTCGGAATAAACATCCGTCTCGAAAGTGCAGGCTTTGCCACTGCGCCCAGTATGCCTTCGCTATTGGACTCTCTTTAACCATTTCTTGCCAATCTGGACGTATGCCCTGCTCCTTGTATTCCATAATCTTTACGAGATCTGGGTCGTTCCGCTGATCTTCTTGCACTCGTTCGGTGGTCCATGACTCCTCCGGCAATATATTCGTAAGTCGTATGTCGACAATGTGCTCCTTGCTTTCCACTCGAGAACAATGTTTACATTCCATTTTGCAAGGACGACGAGATAGAGCATCCGCGTTGCCGTGATGTCCTCCTTTACGATGTTCGATGGTAAAATCATAACTCTGCAGCCTTTCAATCCAGCGCGCCAATTGTCCTTCTGGGTTTTTAAATTGCAATAACCACCTTAGCGCTGCGTGGTCAGTTCGTAGATGAAATGACTGTCCGTACAAGTATTTATGAAAATACTTTACACATTCCAGTATTGCGAGTAACTCTCTTCGAGTGACACAGTAGTTTCTTTCTGGCTTCGACAGGATTTTACTGTAGTATGCTATTACTTTTTCTTGCCCACCTATGATCTGAGAGAGCACACCACCTATTCCATAGCCACTCGCATCTGTATCCAACACAAACTTTTGACCAGGTACTGGATACGCTAATAATGGTGCTGAACAGAGTTTTTCTTTCAGCTGTTCGAATGCTTTCTGTTGGTCCTCGCCCCACACAAATGGTTTGTTCTTTCTTGTCAACTCATGCAGACTGCTGGCGATGTTTGCAAATCCAGGAACAAATCGTCTATAGTAGGTGCATAAGCCTAGGAAGCTTCTTAACTCGTGAAGATTCGACGGAATAGGCCATTCTTGTACTGCTGCTACTTTCTCCTAGTCGGTATGTACCCCTTCTGTTGTTACTTTATGACCAAGATATTTAACTTCTCGCCTAAAGAGTGAACACTTTTTCATATTCAGTTTAAGCCCTGCTGATTGTATACGCTCAAATACTTCTTTCAGCTTTTCCAGGTGGTCGTTAAAATCTTTTCCCATCACGATAATGTCATCGAGGTACACCAAGCACGTTTTCCAGTGTAGTCCTCTGAGTACACGCTCCATCAAACGTTCAAAAGTAGCTCGCGCATTGCATAACCCAAATGGCATAACTGTAAATTGCCATAGACCATCGCCAATACTGAAAGCTGTTTTCTCTTTGTCCTCCTTACCAAGTTCCACTTGCCAGTATCCACTTTGCAAATCAAGAGTTGAGAACCACTTCGCACCAGATAGTGTGTCCGGAGTGTCATCGATTCTTGGCAGTGGATAGCTGTTTTTTTTTTGTAATCTCATTCAGCTTTCTGTAATCCACACAGAATCGAGTACTTCCATCCTTCTTCTTTACCAGCACAACTGGTGAACTCCATGGACTCGCTGATGGTTCAATAACACCTTGTTTCTGCATATCGGAAATCAGCTTAATGGCTTCGTCTCTTTTGGCCAATGGAACTCGTCGTGGTGTTTGACGAATTGGTCTAGAATCACCGGTGTCAATGTGATGCTTCACGATGGTTGTTCGTCCTCCAGTTTTTCCATTTGAAGAAAAGATTGAACTGTACTTCTCCAATAGTTGTAAAGCCTTTTCTTTTTGCTGGTTGGTAAGCACACCTGCCCATTCTTCCATCTGTGCTTTTATTTCCGCTCTGACAGTTCCTGATCTTCCACTTTTTATCGACGAACCCTTTTCGCAGTCTACTACGGCAGTAACTTCCTGGCAATGACCAATCACCATTCCTTTCTTCACAACTGTAGATGTATTAGTTGGATTTAATATTCGCACAGGTACTATTCCATTTTCTTTAGGTTCCACTAACGTCCTACCAGGTATGATGTTTTTATTTTGTATTTCTTTATCTGCTTCTACTAACCACAACTTGCCTGTCCCATCATCCACATTCATCTGTGCCCATATCACAGCTTCTGATTTTGCTGGAACCTCTTGGCGTTGACATGCCAGTGCTAGTTTGATGTTCCCACTACGCTTGTAACCGATGTTCAATGGTAGTACGACATTTGCATAGCGCAGTATCCGTTGATTTAAATCTAACGTAAATCCGTTGTCAATCATAAAATCAACACCAATTATTACGTCATCGATGATGTCGGCCACAATGAATTCATGTTCCCATGTGCAATTTCCAATAGATACTCGTTTCTTTATCTTGCCCAGAATTTATGCATCCTCACCCGTTGCTGTACGCAATTTTATTCCCATTAAAGGCTCAAACCTCTTTACCAAATCGCTCTTGATTATAGAATGTGATGCACCAGTGTCCAGAGTTAACATGAATTCCATATTGTCCAATTTTCCATCAATAGTCAAGCTGCTTGGCACACGCTGTAGTTGTGAAATGTGAAAGATGGGGCAACCCACTGTTGGAGTCAGTTCACGCCCCGCTGAACTGACTCGATCTAGTTTAACGATGGATTTGTGTTAGTGGAGCGATCGCTATCCACCTTATTCTCCTTCTTTTGTCTTTCTGGAGAATTCGATCTTGATCGCTTTCGTCGTAGACGGCAGTCACGCGCCATGTGTCCTGGTTTGTCGCAAATAAAGCACTTACCAGTAAATTTGATTTCGCGTCGACCTGTTGTTCTTGCTTCAGGCTGCACTACAGATTTGAATGCCTGACACACTGCTTCAACCAGATCTGCTGTTTCTGTTTCTAGTTGGCGTACCCGTGGCATTGGTCGACACATCAAACTGGCGGCTTCATATTTCAAGGCACTACTGACTGTTTCGGTATAAGTATTCCTTGGTGACATGACTAGGGCGCGCTTTGTCTCTCCATCACGTATGCTATCTATGAATGCCTCTATTTTTATTTTTTCGACGAACTCTTCCGAATTACCGGAGAACGCTAGATGACATAAGAGCTCAATATCGGAAACGAATTCCTGAAGACTCTCATTACTCCGTTGCACTCGCGATCTCAATTCCACTCGATGTAATTGACTCTTGTATTCATTTCCATATTTTCGCTGGAGTGTGTCCATCAGTGACTGATAGCTACCACGATCTTTCTCTGGAATCATCTGTAACACGTCGGAAGCATTACCTTTTAATGCGAGTATTAAAGCAGCAGTCTTGTCGCTATCATCCCATTGATTCTTCGAAGCGGTTGTCTCGAATTGAAGCTTGAAGATATTGAATGGCGTGCTTCCGTCAAATGTTGGTGGCTTTAGTTTGATTGTACTTGAATCTCTAATCACTGATGTGGCTGGCCCATTTATTTTTAGTTGGTTGAGATCGTGCTGTAATTTCTCGAACTTATCTTCCAAGTCATCTACATGTTCCTTCAGATCCATGACTTTTTCATTAATGGTTCCGGAAATTTCCTGAAATCTAATCTCAATTCCTTTTTGTAGATTTTCGATGACGTGTTCTTGTCGAGCCGAACCTTCTTGAATTTCCATACGCAATTCAGCCGAATGTTCTTGAAGCTTGTAGTCAATTGTTTTCTGAAATTCTCCCATAGCGTTTTCTTGGCGAGACGCATTTTCTTGTAGCTTCGCATTAATTCCTTGCAGTTGCTGCTGCTGTTGTTGCATCATGGATTTCATGAGTTCCATTAGTTGACCACTCGAATATATTTTGCTTTCTTCCTCAGCGTGCACAACTGCTTGTATATCGGCTTCCTCAAAGAACTCATGTTCTTCTACATTAATTCCCTTAGCCTCCATAGCTTGCCTCAGCCTCACCAGCAGTTCCGCCTTTGCACCTGATGACGATAGATTCATCTCTACCAACAGCTTTTTAAGCTGGTCCACTTTTAGTTGGTCAATTTTGTGAGCGTTTAATTCTATTTGAATTACCTTGTTCGATCACTGGATTCTGTTAATAATAACTGCAACACTTATTTTATACAACTATATACAGCAACAATTTATTTAATAAACACTATTTACAATCAACTCTGTTTATAATCAACTATTTACAATAACACTCTAATGTACTTGCAACTTTTGCCTCTGTATCAATGTTTTCGCAATCACGTTCGGAATTAGATTGATTTTCCTCCTCAACACTGGCTCTATTTATACTCTGTTGGCAACACCCCAGAATCTTCCTTTATCGAGATTCTTCTCTTCCTTTCTCGTTGGCTTTTTCTGGTTATCGCTCATTTCTTTTTGTTGACATTCGTTTCGATGCTGCCAATAGTGTCAGTCACAATAGTGATGAGTAATCAACTATCCATACTCGTTACAATATATATATACATACATATATATATATATATATATATATATATATATATATATATACAAATATATATATATATATATATATATATACAAATATATATATATATATATATATATATATATATATATATATATATATATATATATATACACATATAAGCTAAGTTAGAAAGGCTGAATTTTAGTACCCATTTGGGATAGTGATTCCAAGAATTTATGTATTTCACTTTCTGGGGTTTTACTTGGAAATGGTTGAAACACTCTTGACAAATGTTCACCAAAAGTATTGTAAAGTGAGTGAGTTTGGACAGATAATTCTGAATCTCTACATTTCTCATTTCCTGCAATAGTTGTTTAAGTTTTTGTGGTAGAGTTTAGCATCTTTTTGTACTTTGGATATCTCGTGTATCTGGAGATCTTAAGTGCATATCTTGTTGTAGAGCAAAAATAGATATATGCATTTACTTAACTTCCAAACAATGAGTAGGTAGTTGATTCCATTTCATCTTTCTGTCAAAAGTATTATCTAATTAAACTACATATTTGATTGCCGACAATATTCATCCTTTCTCTCATTTTCTTTGATTATTACAAAGCTTTCACTAAATGCTAATCAACTCACTCCTGGTACATTGCAAATTTTATTTCTATCATTTTTATTTTCATTAATGACAAAGAACAATAAAAAAAATAAATAAATATTTTACCATCATATAAAACAAACAGTTGATCAATGTCCAAACAAACGGTACCTCCGAAACCTTTAAGTACGAAGAAACACAAAACGCATATCATGGGATATAATTAACATTTTAGTTTCGTAGTTTTAGGTATTACAAATTTAAAATAATAAAATAAATTGAATTAATAGCATATTTTTTGGCCAGAACAGACCACCTTGCTTAATCAATCCTGAATTGCAGAACTTATATAGCGAAATTGAATATAAACTTTGTTCCATATATCCCATAGAAATTCTTTCATTCCAATTTTTTAAATATTGTAGAATCATTTGGGCATAGCGTTTGAATAACAATTATTTTCAATCCATCACAAATTAAAAAATGAAAAACTGTAATCTCTGGGTGCGTACCAAGACGGGGTCGCTAGTGCTTTGGGTCTCTGTGATCAATATACCCGATTCAGATCTTGGCTTATCCAACAGTACAGCATTTTTTCCCCAAAGACAAGCATACAAACAACTATATACAAATTAACTTTTGTATATAGCTTTATAAATAAATTTGTATAAAACTAATTTTTTCACAATGTTATTTCTTCTTCACTTATAAGTAGGGCAACCAAAAATATGAAAGTGCATATATTTTCTGATGCGTTCTATTGCAAAATTGCTAAAATATTGTTACATTTTTATTTTTGGAACGTTTAATTCTACTCAATTCTGTCAATAATAATAAAAACACTTATTTTGTACAACTATATACAGAAACAATTTATTTAATCAACTATATTTACAATAACTCTTTAATGTATTTGTAACTTTTGCCACTGATATTGTATCAATGTTTGCGCGATCACTTTCGGAATTCAATTGATTGCATTTGTAAACAAATTGCCCCAACCACACTCTGTGGTAAAACTTCAAAATCCTCCTTTATCGCACTCGAGCTTCCCCCCCCCTGAATCTCGCTGGCTTGCTCCGGCCATCGCCCACCTCTCCCCGTAGATACTCGCTTCGATGCCACCATTACTAGTGCCACCCAGCACTAGTGACGAACACTGCCCTCCTCTTAACCTTCTATACTTCGCCCTGATATGACGCAAGTCACTCCAAGTGCACTACTTTAAACATTGCCCTTTATTCCAGGCACGCTGAATACGATACACTACGTCATCTGTCTTTGCTATAATTTCGTATGGTCCTTCCCAATGAGTCTGCAGTTTATGGGCCTTTCTTTCGTTGTGGATTATGAAGCATACATACAAGCTCTCCTTAATAGAACCTTTTTGAATTTGCTTTCAAGTCATACCTGACCTTCATCTTATCGCTTATCATCTGTGACCGCTCTCTGATGAACTGATGTACTTCATCCAAATGTTCCCGCTTTTCGTTAGAGTAGTTACCTTTGGTTGATCTCGTTGGTGTTGCGACTCTAAATTTTAAATCAGCTGACAGTATTAATTTATTTCCAAAAATTTCCATTGCTGGTGTAGTAGCAGTCGTATCATGTTGTGCGCATCGGTATGCCATGAGGAGCATTGGTATATGCACATTCCCGTCTTTATGGTATTTATCTACGACTTTTCTCAGATATTCCTCCAAGTTAGGATTGCACCGTTCTGCCATGCCATCTGATTGTAGATGCTAAGGTGTTGTACGTGTCATATGGAGACCCAACATACAAAATGAAATACAACTGACTCGAAATTACGACCTTGGTCCGAGTGTAAATCCATCGGTACACCAAATCGAGTAATCCAATGGTTGACGAATACATCGGCAACTATTCTAGCTTCTTTATTTGGAATGGGTATACTTCAGGCCATTTACTGAAGTAATCCATAACCACCAGAAAATACTTATGCCCTGTGTTGCTTGTTGGAAATGGTACAGCTATTTCCATAGCATTTCGCTCAAATGGAGCACCCACGGTGCATTTTACATCATGTGAGCTTTGGCCATTGCACATTGCTTGCACTTCCGAATCCAATCAGCGACATGGTCATGGCATCCAATCCAATAAAATCGTTTCTTTATTTCCTCGACGGTTTTGGTGATGCCGAAATGCCTTCCACTGGAAGCATTGTGATACTCAGCTATCACTTCGTTTATTCTTGGCTTGGGTACCACTAGATGATCATTAGTAATTTTTTCACCTTCACATTCTCATGCTCGAAATAGACATCCAACTCTCAAGTGCAGGTTTTGCCACTGCGAGCAGTATGTCTTTGCTATTAAACTCTCATTAGACATTTCTTGCGAATCTGGACGTACGGGCTGCTCCTTCTATTCCATAATCTTTGCGAGATCTGGGTTGTTCCACTCATTTTCTTGCTTTCGTTCGGTGGTCCATGACTCCTCCCGTAAGATATTCGTAAGTCGTATGTCGACAATGTGATCCTTGCTTTCCACCCGAGAACAATGTTTACATTCCAATTTGTAAGGACGACAACGGGTTTATCCACATTCCCATGATGTCCTCCTTTACGATGTTCGATTATAAATTGTAGTAACCACCTTAGCACTGTGTGGTCAGTTCATAGATGAAATGGCTGACCGTACAAGTATTTATGGAAATACTTCACACATTCCGTTATTGCGAGCTACTCTCTTCGAGTGAAGAAGTAGTTTCTTTCTGACTATGATGATTGGACAGCACACCACCAAATCCATAGCCACTCGCATCTGTGTCCAACACGAACTTTTAACCAGGTACTGGATACGCTAATACTGGTGCTGAACAGAGTCAAATGACTGCAGTTCAACCAGCTCCTGATAAGGAGATGGTTCAATGACCGAAGTTATTTTTACGAAGATAAACTTGAAGCATAGCAGACACGACCTCACTTAATATTAATACAGGAACCATTGGTATGCTACAAACTTATCTGTGGTATTGGTGCTTTATCGTGGGGTCAAATACTCCAAGGAGAGGGACATGAGAGGCCTCGGGCATGTATTGTCATGCCTAAGTCGATCGAATGCACGGCGATCAAAGAGTTCTGCTCTGAGGATATCGTTTGTGCAAAAATTAAATATTGGAAAAGTGGGAACAGTGTCGAAGCTATCGTGATTTCGGCGTACCTACAACTCTATATAGCCACCTCCTTCGAGGGAACTGAGTAGTCCAGTATGCCAAATTCAATAAACTGGGGCTGATAGTGGGTTGTGATGCAAACTCACAGCTTACTGTGTGGAGTAGCAGTAAATGCAACCCTAGAGGTCTCAGGCTTTTGGAATGTCAACTGATCTAGTAATTCAAAATGTTGGTAACAAACTTTTGTCACTAGCAGAAGACAAGAGGTGATTGATTTGGCGCTGACCAACAGGTTACTGGCAAATCAAATCAACCGATCATCGTCTAATCAAATTCCAACTTGGAATTGACATAATGTCTGTATAAGAAATAAAATACAAATGTTTAAGAGTAAAACGACTACTTAATGTCGCACACACGACGATTCAATTCTAACTGAAAAGAAGCAATTCATTTTATTCGATCAATGCTTACAATGAACGGTACTTGTCTGTACCAATAATGATATTTTCTATGTACATGCATTTTAGGTAAACGAAATTCAATAGGTATACATAAATATGTATATATACATAATGTTTGGTTATTTCTAAACATACGATGTATTAACGGTGCATGTTAATACATAATGCAATTGATGACGTCGTTGACATACGTAGATCAAATAAATGGTATAACGCTACAATGAGGTGATTTAAGTGTTACATAGGCATAGTCGATACACGAGAATGATGACGTCACATCCAATCTCATACATCCTGCCCGACTGAAGCGTCGCGGGTCAGAATTCATCCTGCATTCCAGTAAGCCTTATCACCTTTTGTACTGGACGCTGACACTGGCATTTGACATACTTGCCGTCTGCAGTTAACTGATCTCCATTGTATTCAATATTAACGACGCGGACGAGGCCATCGCTACCAGGGTGTATGTCTGTGATCCGATCTATTCGCCAGCACGCTGGTGGCAAATTCTGATGCCGGATAATAACTACATCATCTCGCTGTAGGTTCGGTTCAGGTCTCATCCACTTACTGCGAGTTTGGAGTGAATTCAAATATTCATCCTGCCAACGACGCCAAAATTTCTCAAACATTTTTTGCAAGCGTTGCCAGTAAAGTAAGCGGTTGTCAGGTATATCTGGTAGTGGTGGTTCAGGACGACAATTCAGTGGACGGCCAATTAAGAAGTCGCCCGGTGTTAAAGCTAGGCCACCTTGTGGGTCATCATATAACGCTACAAGTGGCCGTGAATTAAGACATGCTTCAATCTTCGTTAGCAGCATGAAGAGCTCGTTGTAGCGCAATGAATACTGGCCTGTAATGCGCAGTAAATGCTTTTTGGCCGAGCGAACAGCAGCCTCCCAAATTCCTCCATGGTGTGGTGCAGATGGAGTAATAAATTTCCATTGCGTCCCTATTTGAGCAACGTGCTGTTGGGCGTATGTGGATAACCACGCATGCAAATCTTCACGCATTTGTCTGTCCGAACTGAGTTCCGTTGTCGCTGAAGAGTTTTGCACAAATACCACGGCGGCTCCAAAACGATTGTAGACGTCTATGAATGACCTGGTACTCAAATCCTCGGCAAGTTCTATATGGACTGCTCGTGACGCCATGTACACGAATATAGCTGCGTAGGTCTTTGTCGTTGTAACAGATCTTCTGCCACCTATGCGTACGTGAAACGGGCCGCAATAATCCAAACCGCTATTTGAAAATGGTGGACCCACGAGTACTCGCTCTCGGGGCAATGATGCCATTTGCTCGTGCTGAAGAATTCGTTGATGTCGTCAACATAGGGTACATCTCCAAACATATGTTTTTGCCTGTGAGGCGCGCATGCATCACCCAAAACCTTCGGCGCAAGTATTGCAACATTTGCTGGATACCTCCATGAAGACATCGATGGTGGGCATCAGCGATGAGTAGGCTCGCGAAGGCACCTCTAGGAATAATCATTGGGTGACGTTGCTCAGTGGTGATTTCTGCATTTTGGAGGCGTCCTCCAACTCGAAGTATACCCTCACCATCCACATATGGGTTAAGCGATAAGAGCTGGCTTCGACTGTCGAGCCTGGAATTCGATATAAGAGCATTAATTTCGCCTCTAAATTCCTTACCTTGCACTTGCTTAACGGTCGCAAGCAGGGCCCATTCATATTCTTCAGCTGTGATAATCTTAGCCCTCCGACCCCTGTAACACAGGAGAAAGCGTCTCAGTCTCGCCGTTGTATTCAGGACACGAGATAGTGTACTGAACTTCTCAATAAGAGGTATTCGGTGACCACATGCTGACGACATGAGCAGGTGATGATCAGCGCGAATAGTGACTAATGTACGTTGATTATGGCATTCCAGAGTATGAGCCTGGCGTTGATTCTCAGTCAACTCCGGTACTGTTACCTCGTCTTCATATCGTATATGACAAGAAGGTGGACCTGACCACCACAATGGATGACGTTGAAGAGCTGCAGGCGTAGTTCCCCGACTCGCACAATCAGCCGGATTAAATTCAGAGCGAATGTGGCGCCAATTTCTGACACCTGTGTGGGCTTGTATAAATGCAACACGATTAGCTACGAATTGTTTTAACTACAATGGCGACTTGCGAATACAATGCAGTACTAAAGTGGAATCACTCCAGAGTGTATAAGGTACGTGCTCTAAGCGTAGCGCATGCCGTACATGGCATAAAGTTACCACCAGCAAGTGAGCAGCACAAAGCTCCAATCGTGGAATGGTAGTTTCCTTCACCGGCGCCACCTTAGTTTTTGCGGTAACAAGAGTCATTCGAGAATCGCCCCCTGGTGTAATGGTATCTACGTAGATAACTGCAGCGTAGGCCTTTGAGCTGGCGTCAAAGAACCCTTGAAGCATTACAGAGGCCGATGATGACATGCGTAACCAACGAAGTACACGGATTAGAGCCAACCGTTGTGAAATTTAAGCCACTCATCTCGCTGCTCTGTAGGTAGCGGAGTATCCCAGTTGAGGTCTGCTTTCCATAGCGTTTGAATGAATATTTTCGCCAAGACAACAACTGGCGCAAGCATGCCAATAGGGTCGTACAACTTAGCTACGTCACTTAAGACACTACGCTTCGTTTGTGATGTATGAGGATCTGAAATTCTCACCTTAAAGAATAGTTCCATTTACCAAGAACGAACTGGCCTTGCCGAAGGATCGCATCGACATCATGAGCACGGTGAATACCTTCATCAGGTGAATCGAAACTATCCAAGTAGTCGTTGACATAAAACCCATCGAGGATACTGTTTCTCGCTGCCACTGCCCGGCTGACGTCGCCAACAATTTCGTAGTTATCTACGGCGCATTGGCGCATTGAACGGATCGCATTGAATGGACCACTGGTCATACCATACGTAACTGTTGCTAACTCGAAGACGCGTAGTGGTTCCATTGGAGATTCCCGCCACAAGATGCGTTGCCATTTGCGATGTAGTGGGTTGATCTCAACCTGCCGAAACATTTTTTTGACGTCCGCCGTTATCGCGATCTGATAGCGACGGAACCTATGTAGAATATCTATCAGATTATCTTGAAGCTGTGGTCCCGGAAATTGTATGTCATTCAGAGACACTCCGGACACCCGGAATTTCCCCGTTACCGCATGATGGGGAATGTAATAACATTGCGTTGAGTCAAAAGAGTCATCGTCGACTGCATTCATATGACCAAGGGCTATGTACTCTTGCATAAACGTAATGTACTTGTTGCGAAGCTCAGGGTCGCCAGCTAACCTTCGCTCAAGTTGGGAAAACTGACGACGTGCGGCTTGATATGAATCACCTAATGCTGGCGCGTCTGAACGTAATGGGATTTGTACGCTAAAGCGGCCAGCTTCGGTGCGCTGTACCGTGTTGATAAAAATGAGTTCACATGGGTCCACTGAGAGGTCAGTGGCAGGGCCAGTATCCTCGACTTGCCAAAATCTGGGCAATAGCTCGTCCAATCGCTGATCACTGATGCTTTTCGTGGTAGTTAGAGTGCGCGTTGAATCACTTGATGCTTTGACCATTGCAGGGCCAAACACAACCCAACCGAGGCGAGTACGGAGCGCGCACGGTTCGTCGAAGGGTCACGCAGCAATTCCATCGGCAATTAATGCGGCCCAAATATCAGCGCCAATAAGTAAATCGATTTTGTCAGGTGTGCCAAATGTTGGGTCGGCTAACTGGAGACAATAGATATGTTCCCAGGCGAGTGTGTCAAAATTAGACACCGGTGTTGTCGTAGTGATCGTGTGCAAAATGTACGCTTCAAATTGCAGTGAAAATGTGTCGTCGATCGAGGATCGCATTCGCACCGTGGTGGTGCCTTTACTGTATGCTGGTGCACTTGAACCTATACCTTCCACTCGTATCTCGCCGGGGGTTCTGCGGAGGTTTAGAAGTTTAAACATGGATTCACTGAGAAAGCTCACCTGAGATCCGATGTCACATAATGCACGGCATTCGTGTAGCTGTTCATCACGGCTAAACAGCAGCACTCTGGCCGTCGCAAGTAAAATGATCCGGTCACCTTGGACAATGTATGACTGGACCTCATCTATCTGTCATTGGTTACGTGGATACACCCGTGGCCCTGATGAGCCAGGTGGCATCACAGCGTGTGACGCAGATGACGATGTTGGACTAGTTACTATTGCGGACGCTGGCGGTGTCGTACCCATACTCCTTTGGCTAATCATGTGCGTTGTGTCTGCACCGCGGCAGAGAAGCGTGTTGTGCTTCTGCTGGCAACTTGTACACACTCCAGAGGAGCACTGGCTAACAGTATGCCCGGAACGAAGGCAATTAAAACATACCGCTAGGCGTCTTACGAGTTCCCAGCGATCCTGTACTTGTAGATCGTGGAAACGTTGGCATTTCATAAGGCGATGGCTGCCCAAGCACTGTGGGCAATCACCATCTGAGGGCGTTGTACCTGTAGATGATGATGACTTCAAGGAGGCAACATGCGCCTTAACTGAGCGAGAGGCTAAACGTCGCGACCCCGATTGCATGCTAACGGATAGCGGTGTTGAGTTTATGTTGTTGGCACGTAGAAAGTTTAATAAGTCTTCTAGCTTCGGTATGTGGACAGTTACTAGACTCATACCCCATTCGTTTCGTGTGGCTGTAGGTAGCTTCGGCAAAAGTACGGGGACTGCGATTGCATCCCAGTGTTGCACTGGAACTTGCATTACGGCAAGTGCGCGGAATGAATTACGCACGCAATCAACTATGGTTCGCAGGGCAGTCGGAGTTTCTGCTGGGTTATCTGGTAGATCAAGAAAGCTCTGTACATGCGTATCTGCCAATAAACGATGATTATCGTAGCGGCGTTTCAATTCCGACCACAGTTCCTCATAGCCACCAGTATACAATCCACCAATCATCGGAACACCCTCTGGGTCGACACATTGGCGAAGCTTGCTCAGTTTGTAAGTTGGATCTAAGTCTAATCGCTTCAAATTGCTTCAAATAGATTTTTAAAAGCCAACCAATTCGAAGGCCTTCCGTCAAATCGGGGAATTGACACCGGATCCAGGCGCATGTCAGCCACTTGGTTGACTGTCGAAATCTTGCCCTGCACTGTATTTCGGCGAGCTATACGGCGTTGTAATGTGACGCATATTGTGGAGTGCAACTTCTCTGTTGAAGCAAGCAACTCGTCGTGTGCGGTAACTTCAGCTTCTTTAGCCTTACCGACCAGATCGAAATGATGTTGTAGGAAACTATCAAAATGTTGATTTGCTCGGCTTAGTAAAACCTCACACTCCACCTGATCTGGTTCGAAACCTACTTCCTGAATTTCTTTTCCCAGACGCACAATTGAATTAATACAGGTGGTCGCGTTCCTCACAGGAGGCACCACAAAATGTATAAGAAATAAACTACAAATGTTTAAGAGTAAAACGACTACTTAATGTCGCACACACGACGATTCAATTCTAACTGAAAAGAAGCAATTCATTTTATTCGATCAATGCTTACAATGAACGGTACTTGTCTGTACCAATAATGATATTTTCTATGTACATGCATTTTAGGTAAACGAAATTCAATAGGTATACATAAATATGTATATATACATAATGTTTGGTTATTTCTAAACATACGATGTATTAACGGTGCATGTTAATACATAATGCAATTGATGACGTCGTTGACATACGTAGATCAAATAAATGGTATAACGCTACAATGAGGTGATTTTAGTGTTACATAGGCATAGTCGATACACGAGAATGATGACGTCACATCCAATCTCATACAATGTCAATACCTTCAGGCAGGAATCCCCGAAACGTAGACTGGAAAAAGTTTGGTGAACTTCTAATCGAGCGACTACCAAAATTTAAGAAACCCCGAACAACAGATATCATTGAGGATGCTGCCAAGACATGCGCAGGTACCTTAAGTAACGGTTATGAGAAATAGTGTCCATTAAGAAGTAATAGACAGGGGAATGCGGTCCCGTGGTGGAACGTTGAACTCTCGAAGCTTCGAAAACTTTCGAGAAAGCTTCTGAATAAGGCCTTAAAAACCCAAAAAGAAGTGGAGTGGACCAATCATCGACTCACTCAGAGACAATATAAGAAAAAGTCAAACTGGAATCTTATAGAAATTTCTGTACTGAAATCGAAGAAATGAAAGAAATATCTAGACTTTGCAAGGTCCTTCAAAAAGATTGAGCAATTAGGCTATACTCTATTCGAAAACCTGAAGGCTCATATACCATTTCTAAATCAGAGATGTTCCATGTACTCCTAGAAACCCACTTTCCGGGTACCAGGACGTCTTCTGTTGAAGATAGTGCTGGCATCAACGGTAGAAATGGTGTGACCACCTGATACAATTGGTATACCGCAAATCAGACAGTGACGGAGGAGTCGATAAGCTTTTCCTTATCTCTTTCACAGACTATAAGTCCCCTGGACTCGATGGCATATATCCAGTAATGCTAAAAAGGGAGGAGACGGAACCAGAACCAGTTATCGGAATCAGTTCTACAGGTATCATGACCTGGATCAACAATTATGTTAGTAACCTACATAATGACCGTTGGTCCAGCTTTAAAAGATGCAACACTGCAAAGTGTTTTGTGATGAATCCGAACAAAAAGCTGTCGAACTTTCTTTTGAAACTTGGAAGAATAGATATTCGCTTAATGGTCGGAATCATCACAGGACATAAACCTTGGGGTCAACATATGGCCAACATAGGTATCAGTGGAAACCCAATATGTATATCTTGTTTGGAGGGGGAGGACAGCACAGAGTATTTCCTTTGTGTTTGCCCTGCCCTCGAAGAATCACTGGTGTCAATATGATGTTTCACGGTGGTTGTTCGTCCAGCAGTTTTTCAATTTGATGAAAATATTGAACTGTACTACTCCAATAGTTGCCTCTTCTTTTTACTGTTTGGTAAGCACACCTGCCCATTCTTCCATCTGTGCTTTTAGTTCCTCTCTAACAGTTCCTGATTTTCCACTTTTCATCGACGAACAACATGTTCTCTCTACAACGGCAGTAAATTCTTGGCAATGGCCAATCACCATTCCTTTCTTCACAACTACAGATGTATTATTGGATTTAATATTCGCACTGATACTATTCCATTTTCTTTAGGTTCTACTAACGCCCCACCAAGTAGTATGTTTTTAATCGTTATTTCTTTATTCACTTCCAATACACCCAACTTGCCTAACTTGGATGATGGGATATCTACATTAATCTGCGCCCAAATTACCGCTTCTGATTTTGCTGGAACCTCTTGGTGTTGACATGCCAGTATTCGTTTGATGTTTCCACTACGCTTGTAATCGATATTCAATGGTAACTCGACATTTGCATAGCGTAGTATCCGTTCCCACTTGCAATTTAATCTTACATCTTATCTTAGCTTCCATCAATAGTCAAGCAGCAGTCAATAGTCAAGCAGCTTGGCACACGCTGTAGTTGTGAAATGTGAATGATGAGGCAACCTACAGTTGGAGTTCACGTCCCGATGAACTGACTCGATTTAGTTTATCAATTGATTTGTGTTAGTGGAACGATCGCTGTCTACCTTATTCTCTTTCTTTTGTCTTCTTCGAGAATACGATCTTGATCGCTTTCGCCGTAGACTTCAGTCACGCGCCATTTGTGCTGGTTAGTCGCAAATGAAGCACTTATCAGTAAATTTGTTTTCGCATCGACCTGTTCTTCTTGCTTAAGACTGCACTACTGACTTGAATGCTGACACACTGCTTCAACCAGATTTTATGTTTCTGTTTTTGGTTGACGTACCCGTGGTATTGGTCGACACATCAAATTGGCAGCTTCATACGTCAAAGCACTAATAACGGTTTCGGCATATAAATCCCTTGGGGACATGACTAGGGCACGCTTCGTCTCTCCATCACGTATACCATCTATGAATGCCTCTATTTTAGTTTTTTCGATGAATTCTTCCGAATTACCGGAGAACGGAAGATTACATAAGCGCTCAACGTCGGAAGCGACATCCTGAAGGCAAACACACACATATTTGTAAGCACACCTGCCCATATTTGTGTGTGTGTGTGTGTGTGTAGGTTAGTAAGTATGAGCACATGCTGGGATAAAGAAGTACACGAATCATATTCTCATAATCATAAACTCAAAGAATCGACAAATGTTTGTCAGTCACAAATCTTTGTTGCCAAGAGCTTGACATCCCCTCATGTTGAATTTGAAAACGATTTAAGAAGTGCGTTTGTGTGTGCAGATATACCTTTATTTAAAATACGTAAGTAAAACTTGTGCAGTTTTTTAAGAAATGCTGCACACAGAAAGTTACATGTGAGACAAGCCTTCGAACTAATTATTTTAAACAACTTTATAGTATACTATGGAAAAGTTACAAAAAAACACCACTTTATTTGGATTGCTATTGACGAAACTGAAGATTTTGAAGGCACATGTGTGGCAAATGTCGTAGTTGGTATTTTACGTAAAAACGTTAATGTAACAGCAAAGGTTTCTTTTAAACGTAGCTGTATTGGAAGCTGCAAATCACACAGACATTTGGGGAAATGCTTCAATAGAGGTGCGATTTATATATTTTTATTAGACGCCGGTCGTTATATGGTGAAAGCTTCACGGACAAATTTGTTACCCCAAAATAACCCGTGCGGCGACAGGAATGAGACTCGAAAATTCTTCGAGAAGATCATGCGCCTGCGTGGCGGCTTAAATCCTGGAGCCTCTTCTTGCCGGAAAAAGGAATCTAGTTACGGATGCCCAGAGCATACTGAACCTATGGAGGGAACACTTTTCCAAGTTACTGAATGGGTTACCGGTGGATGAGATTGCCCGAAGATCCCAATTACGGATGATGGTGTTGACGTTTCACCATCCGACTATGACGACGTTAAAACAGCCATAATGAGACTGAAGAACAACAAAGCATCAGGTGCAGATGACCTGCCTGCATGCACCAGCTCATAAGCAGAATATGGTCGTATGAAAGCATGCCCGATGATTGGAGTCTCAGCGTTCTCTGCCCCATACATAAGGAAGGAGAGCCCAACTACCGTGGCATAGGTCTCCTGAGCGTCGTAAGCATCGTGTGACAGATTGAAACCTATGCTCAGCAACCTGATTGGACCTTCAAACCAAATAAATCCACCATCGATCAAACGTTCCCACTACGCCAAATTCTGGAAAAGACCCAAGAAAAACAGATGGCACACATCATCTATTCGTTGCTTTCTACAGTTCGATAAGGGATTACCTCTATACCTGCAAATTTCATTCGACTTTGTAGAATGACACTGCTTACTCTCATTGTGCAGTGAAAATTAGGAAGGACCTCTCCCCTCCGTTTAATACCGAACGAGGTTTTAAAGAAGGTGATTCGTTATGGTGTGACTTCTTCAACCGTATTATGGAGAAAATTATAGGAGCTGCAGATTTACGACATAACGGCACTATCTTCAACAAAATTGTCATACAGCTGGCGTATGCCGACAGTGCAGCGCTCTATGAATTGGAACGAGAGTCACGTCGGATGGGTCTCACGGTGAACGAGGGCAAAACGAAGTATCTAGTGTCTACAAACAAAGAGTCTCGGTGTCTTGGACAACACCTCACTGTTCACAATTACACTTTCGAGGTGGTGAAGGACTTCGTCTATCTTGTCAGCATCAACAACTGTAATGACCTCAGCCTGGAGATTATGCGTAGGATAACTTTTGCTAACAGGTGTTACTTTGGGCTGAGTAAGCGATTGAGTAGTCGAGCCCTCTCGCGAATATCGAAAATCACACTCTACAAGTCCTTCATTATTCCTGTCTTAACATATGGCGCAGAAGCCTGGATAATTTCCACCACAGATGAGAGGATACTTGGAGTTTTCTAGAAAAAGTTCTGCGCAGGATCTTCGGACCTATTTGCGTTTTTAACAGTATATATGTATTTCTTTCACAGGGTAGCTTTAATTTTAGCAATATGTTATTTTTTTTCTTTTTCAACAAAGTTGTTTTCTTTAAATGCTTCTTTTTTCACAATTTATATATATATATTCTTTTCACAATTCGATTATATCAAGGACGTTGTATCCTTCACAATGTGATTACTACCTTTACTTCACTCTGACTCTCTCTTCGAGTCATCTACTAATCTTACGTAACTAGCTCCACTAACTCACTGACTGCTATTTCAGCCGCCCGCTTAGTTTATATAGCCTAATGTTCGTGACGTAATTTATAATGTAACCCTGCCCTTGGATAAAAGAATTTCTGAAGAAGTTGCAATTTCAATTCGATGCAAGGTCGAGACATTGCAATTTCCTCAGTAGGAAATTGCAATTTCAACAACACTTGTTGTTGTAAATGCTGTACATGCGTTATGTATTCATGGTTGTTGCTTATTTTTGTTTTTCTTCTTTCTTTTTGGTTCTTTTTCTTTCTTTTAAATTATTTCATACTCGTACAGTGAGGTACTCTAACGCTGACCACGCATTTTTATAAATATATTATAACTTATTTTAGTCAATGACAATTACATTATGCATAGTATGTTGCAATGCAATGACCTCTGTAGTCTAACGTTAGCGCACTAGACTACCACCCCAGAGGTCACAGGTTCGAGCCCCAGTGGTGACAATCTGATCTTGCGCTTTTTCCATCTTCCTAATTTTTCCTGTCATTCTTTAATATCCTAATCCTAACAAAAATTCCTATATTTACCCAAATCACCTTTAATCCTTCATCAAACTACCTCAAAATAGTACGCGCACTTAACAATTGATCGAGAAAACAAGAAAAGTGCAGTTGCGAGGTGCAAAGCATCGACAGTAAGGGGAAAGCGGTCAAATAATGTACTTACGCACTTCATTATCATTTTTAGCGAAGTTCCCAACCATTTGTGTGTAATACTTCCGTTATTCAATAGTAAAACAAATTAAGCACAGATGGCGCTACAGGCGGAATCGTTGTTCTCAAGCGACGTCAGATGGCAGCCCCATTACTTGAGATCGCTAGCGGTAAGCCAATCACTTACCCTAGTGTATTCATCGATTAACATAACCATTACAAGGAAAAGCCTCGGATACGGACATAAACCTATGATGATGACATTTGGCCCACGCACCCGGACAAGAATAGCTCAATGCAATGTAAGAACTCTCAGGGATGCCTCCAGACAGGAGCAACTCGAAGTGCAGATGACAGCATACAACATCAACGTGCTAAGTATAAGCGAGATGAGGTGGAATGGCAGCGGCGAATGTACAACAACGCATGGCAGTATTGTACTGTACAGTGGGAAGGAAGTCAGAGGTGAGAGTGGAGTTGGCATAATTATATCCAAGGAGATGCGCAACACCTTGCATTCCTGGAAACCAATCTCCGACCGCATAATCCTGGCCCGATTCCACAGTAACGTTCATCGACACGTTACCATCGTACAGTGTTATGCTCCAACGGAGGACGCGGATTGCATGGTAAAAGACGACTTCTATGCTCAACTAACGACAACGCTCAGCTCCATCAACAGAGGGGATATAATCTTCCTCATGGGCGACTTCAACGCGAAAATCGGAAGTAATAACTCCGGTATAGAGTTGACAATGGGAGTTCATGGCTGTGGAACACGTAACAACAACGGCGAGAGGCTAATAGAAGTGTGTCAAACCTTCCAACTGGTTATTGGCGGTTCCATATTTCCTCACAAGGAAATTCATAAATACACATGGACCTCGCCGAATGGTAAAACTCGAAAACAGATAGACCACATCTGTGTCAGTCAGAAGTGGAGAGGTTCGCTACGTGATGTCAGAAATAGAAGGGGAGCCGATATTGATAGTGATCACGAGCTCATCACTGGTGACATAAAGATCAAGCTGAAATGCAGAAAGAAATTTGACGTACAATGCAGACATAAGCGCTATAACGTTCAATATCTGCGGAATATCGACACCAGAAACGAAATAGTCAGCAAACTACGTGATAAGCTAATCAACAACAACGAAGGCACCAGCTGGGAAACTACTAGCACCACAATCAGGCACGTAGCAGATGAACAACTTGGCACAGTTAAACCCGCCCACCGAAAGCCATGGATCTCTGACCTCACTTGGGGCATCATACAGCGCAGAAACGAACTAAAAACGCAGCTTAACAACGACAACTCATTAAGGCCATCCTACAGAGAAACAGCTAAGATGGTCAAGAAAGCGGCCAGAAGGGATAAGAGACGTTTCATGGAGAATATCGCTAGTGATGCCGAGGCCGCAGCACGAGCAAATAATATGCGACAGCTGTTGTTTCGACAGATTGGCAGCCTAACTAACCGGCAAATCAACAGAAATCAGCCAATAAGAGATCAAAGTGGCACCTTACTAACGAGTAGCGATGAACAAATGCAGAGATGGAAAGATCACTTTGAAGCAATCAGCAACACCACTCTCACTGAGGATAGTATTAGCTGTCAAATCGACAACACCATTGTGAACAGCAGAATAGCAACTTCATGCCAAGCATAGCGAAATTAAGAGATGTAATTAAGAAGCTTAAGCTTAACAAAGCAGCGGGCATCGACGGCATTCAGCCAGAATTGCTGACACCCGACCCAAAAACATCAGCTGAAATTCTGCATGCTCACATAGCTGCTGTTTAGAACAGCGAAAAGCTATCTCCCTCTTGGACGAAGGGCATCATCTTTAAGCTTCCGAAAAAGGGTGATCTGCGCGACTGTGGCACCTGGAGAGGAATAACCTTGCTCAATTCCATCTACAAAATTCTGGCATCACTTATACAGAATAGACTCCAGTGCGTTGAGAATGCTTTAAGGGACGAACAGGCTGGATTTCGCCCGAAACGTAGCTGCGTTGACCAGGCTAACACACTTCGTATCATCGTCGACCAATCGATTGAATGGCGATCCCCACTATACATGCTGTTCGTCGACTTCAAGAAGGCATTCGACACACTTAAGCGTAATTCCATCTGGATGGCTTTGAGTAGAAAAGGTGTCCCCCTGAAGCTGATTAGCCTCATAATGGCGCTTTACGAGAACTCTGAGTTGGCGGTTCTACACAATGGTAACATCAGTGATTCATTCACGACCAACGCTGGAGTGCGGCCATTGTGCTGGATGACGTCATTAGCAGCCTCACTCAGCACAAGAGAACTGGCATTGTGTGGAATCTCGCGCGGCAGGTTGAGGACTTGGACTTTGCCGATGACATTTTTCTCCTCTCGCACAAATTCTCCGATATGCAAGCGAAGGCGAACAGTTTAGTCGCGCTGGCACGCACCGTCGGATTAGAGATAAATATTGCGAAGACCAAAGCTATGAGAATCAATCATTCCAATAGAAGCCATATAATGATTGACGGCTGTGCGATTGAATTCGTCGAAAGTTTCTGCTACCTCGGTTGCACGATAGCAACAGACGGGGGAGCTGAGGAGGATGCTAACTGCAGGCTAAGCAAAGCAAAGACAGCATTTGACCGCCTAAAATCAGTATGGGCAAATTCCCAAATATCCAGACGCACGAAACTACGAATATTCTCCGCATGTGTGAAATCGACACTACTGTACGGAAGTGAAACATGGCTGATCTCGAACTCCATCACGCAGAGACTACAAGCTTTCGTCAACAAGTGTTTGAGGAACATTTGTAGAATTTTCTGGCCTAACACTATTTCAAACGAGGCACTATGGCGTCTGAAGAGCGAAGAGCCCATACTAATCCAGATTAAGCGTAGAAAGTGGCGTTGGATTAGCCACACGCTAAGAAAGCAGCCAGATAGCATCACGCAAATGTCGCTTGAGTGGAACCCGCAGGGGAGCAGAGGCCGCGGACGACCAAGAAACACCTGGAGACGATCAATACTGGGTGAGCTAGCTGCTGCCGGCATCACATGGGAAGGCGCTAGATCAACTGCCCAAAACCGTGTGCGATGGCGAAGCCTTGTGGAGGCCCTATGCTGCAATTAGGAGTTTAAAGAAGAAAAAAAAAAAATTTTGATTATCATTAATTAATGGTTACAGCGATATTCACATAATAAAATAACGTAATGATAACAATAATATTACTATAGCATTTGTAGTGAGTCAAAATGCATAAATTAGATGAGCATTATTTTGACTCACAACATCCCTTCACCCATTATGAAGAAAAAATTATCAATTTGAAAGATCGATAGTTTTTTCTTTTACAAATTGAATTTACAAATTGTTTAAGTTAAATATTTTAGTTTTAAAACGTATATACTGTGTATTTATATGTGCATCTTAATATTTTTTATATCTATTTTTATAACTTATTAACTTCTACTGGCAATCTACCACTTCGGATGATGATTTTCTTGGTTCCCTGTTTCTGTTGAGCCGCTTTCTTCTGTTGTACTGTGGTTAGACGAAGTTCTTGTTAATTCCGCAGTTGCTTTATATTTTGTTCTCAATATTGAAACTGTTTTAATGTGTCAAAGAGGATTTATTTAGAATGTAGAATTTTGCTCGCTGCACTGCACTCTTTTATATTTGCGTTTTCTGGTGTGATGTTGACCATTGTTGAAATTGGCTGAGTTGTAGGGCTAATTTTTTTTCTTTCATTGGTGCTACTGTTGTATACCACGTAGATTTCTTGCTCACCGTGATATACCGTGGTGTCCAACGTTTGAATGGTTATTACATTACTCCTTTATAGTATCGGTGTTGTTGTTACTCTATTGTAGCATCAGCGTTGTTGCGTGTTATCGTGTCTCCTTTTTATACTCGTGTGACTGACGATTTAATCAGCTTATTATGTACACTTGTATGTACACACTCTGTATTGCTGCTGCTATATATCGAACAGTCCAAGTATTTCATTAGAATGCCGCTTATTCTATTGACTTTATTTAATGCTGTACCACTTGGATCAGGATATTGTAAATTATGTATATGTATGTAACTTCTACTCGATTACCTATTTGATCTCCGCTAACATCGCTGTATAAATATTTTCCGGTGTGTCAACCTTGCTGGATAAGTAGTCTTTCTACTGTGTCAACGTCCTGTGTCCTTGAGATGGCGATATTACCAGTAAAATACCTATTTAATTTTTCATAATTACACCTACATAATTATAAATTCGACTTTTGTTCTACAAAATTCATAGTTATGTTATGTAGTTATATAGTTATATACTTTTACGGTTTTCATGTATATTGTATATAATGTAGGTCTTATATATTAATTTATATTTATAAAAATTCAAAACTTGCATCGTTGTTTTACATATTGTATAATTTAACAACAACGTTGCAATTCTCTTCTGTTGCAATAACCAACTTTTCTGCACTATTCGATTGTGCTTATTTTCATCTCAGACCGTAGACGACGGAATGGTAACCCATTATGTTAATTTACTCCATTTATCCTATAACTTCTGTCTCCTATTGCAATGACTGTCCTACTTTTTTATAACAATTTCCTAAACCTATGTATATCTGTACTAACTCGAATTTAACTATTTGATTGCTTGAAATGCTGGACTAATTAATTTGTCCGTGCTCATGAGTATCCACACACCGAATTACAATTCAACGAGATGTATTGCAACAGATGTGGTTATACACATGACCATGGCAACTTGCTCTATTATATGTCCTGAACGTTAACTAATGGTTCTTACTTCATACTATTGCATTTTAAAACCTAACTAAACAAAAATTTTTTTTTTCTATCACAATCACTATTAATTCGTTAAACTATTATTACTTATTAATAAAAATGTTTTAGTAAATTATTATGGTACTTTTTACCATTTTGTCCGATTTTGATAGTTGTCGTCACTGGACTTTCCATATTTATCACTTCGTATGGTCCAGTCTAGATGGAACTAAATTTATTTTTTCTAGTCTGATTTCTCAACAATACTTTATCCCCTATTTTAAACATTATTGGTTGGATTCCTTTGTCGTATTGAATTTTAGCTAATTTCTTTGCTTTTTCGTGATTTTCCCTTACTAACTCATGTGGCTTTTGTAGTTGGTATTTTAATACCTTATTTTTACCATCTGCATTGTATAGAGGTGATCTTTTTGTTTTTAAGTTTGTCGGCATATCGATATTGAAACCGTATAGAACACTGAATGGTGTCCGTTTTGTCGAAGTATGTATGGTGTTATTGTGTATGTGCATTGCTGATGCTAACCATTGGTCCCAATTAGACCCGTCTTCTTTAACAAAACGCCTAAGATATTCTGCTAAAGGTCTGTGGCTCCTTTCTAAAGAACCTTTTGCTTGTGGATGGTACGGTGTT
Source organism: Megamerina dolium (assembly GCA_963854835.1). NCBI lineage: Eukaryota > Metazoa > Arthropoda > Insecta > Diptera > Megamerinidae > Megamerina > Megamerina dolium. The sequence continues at coordinate 54,789,011 of OY978526.1, read as the reverse complement.
ATATGTAATTTTTTAAGACCCAACATCTTGCATGTATCAGAAAACAATTTCGAAGTGAAATTAGTACCATTATCAGTCACTAAAATGTTTGGTATATTATAACGCGCAATAACTTCGTTGTAAAACGCCTTTGCTACTGTGCTAGCTTCAGCATCTGGTATAGCTACGCAAATAAAAAATTTGGAAAAATCATCTTGAAACGTAAGTATATATTTGTTTCCAGATGTTGTCTCTAGAAGAATTCCTACCATGTCCATATATACCTTTTCAAATGGCTTAGATGGTGTATCAGTTAATATCATTGGAATTTTCGTGAGCCTTGAGTTTGACATTTTTGCAATTTTTAACATATTCCTTAATTTGGCTTCGCATCCCTTTCCACCTATACTATCTTCTAATCCTGAAATATGTTTTCAGAGCACCCTGGTGCCCTCCTAAAGGTGAATTGGGGAAGTTGCGAAGTATCGTCAATATATCCTTTTCATCGGTACGAAATTCCGCATTATTGTTCTCCTGATTTTCTACATTTTCATCTAGTTCTCGCCATAGAACGAGTCACAACCATTGTTGACTCTTGATTCGGTTGTGGAACTCTGCTGAGCATTCTTTTAAATTCGTAATGCCCGACACCTGAACTAAAAGCGGTTTTTTCTCTGTCAGACTCTTCCATTAGCACTTGACACTGGCCAGATCAAGTGTAGTAAAATATCTACTATGACCTAACTGATCCAATATCTCATCGATTCGTGGAATTGGAAAAACCTGTTTTTTGAAATCAACAACTAGTCTCTATTTCTTTTTTTCATCGCTTCCCGCCTTCTTTGGGACTAATATTATTGGTGAATTCCATGGAGAAGAGCTGGGAACGATTATTTCACCGTCCAACATTTTATTTACCTGTCTATTAATCTCCTCCTTATGCACTTCTGGTAACCTGTACTGTCTCTGATTTATTGGTGCCTGATCTGCCTTTACTGGTATCGTGTGCTTTATACCTGTTGTGTAAGACAATTTATCGCCTTCCAAATGAAACAAATCGTGTAATGACTTGAAGATGTCTTCCATAGATTTTCTTTCTTCCATATTTAGGTTTGAATCTAACTTAACAATTTCTAATATTTTGGTAACCCTCTTGTAGTTACTCTTTTCTCTAATGCTATTTATTTTAGAAACTGTATCAGGTTCTATATGCTCTTTATGATTAAATTTAACTATATTAACTCTCATATCGTTTCGCTCATCGAAAACAGCAAACAGCCTCCTTTTCATAGTATTGAGAATCGATCGGTTCCATAAATTGTCTCGTCCTAGGATACCATCTGCAGGTATCCCTCTCTCTTCAGATATTATATGTAATTCTAAATTCAATTCATTAGTCCTTTCATGTTGGACTATTATTGGCCCTAACGTGGTGACAAATCCTCCGAATGCACCACTAAGATTTTTCCTTGGATTCCCTTTCTTGCTAACATTTTAACATTTTTGTTAATTACTGTTGATTTTACAAAACTGGTGTCTGCCCTAGAGTAAAATGAGTTTTCCATTTTTGCTTCCGCACAGGGAAACTCAATGAACACATCATCTACATCAGAGACTCCAAAACAATAACCACGATTGCTATCACTGGATGTGAAAGATGGGTAACAATCCCTCTGGACGCCTGACTACCATCTTCCACCATCCTGCTATCTGACGTGGAGGGTGTGTCAACAATCTTTAAAGACGCATGATTGACACCTTCCATTTCAGCTGGCCTATCTTTAGCAAAATTTTGGGGTTCCCGGTTTATTGGCCGTACCTGGGCCCCCGTAGTTTCCCTGAGCCTTTTCCAAGACCTTGGGTTTGTAACAATCGGCAACCCTGTGTCCGGGCTTCCTGCAAAAGAAACATTTGGTTTCGGACTTACTCCGATTAGGCCCTACATTTTCCTGGCTTCCTTTACTATGGCCTGTTTTTGGAGTATAATTCCCTTTCGGCTTTGTATTGTTTGTGAATGACGTACAAGATAGATTGAACTCATGCCCATATGGCTTACATTTTATACAGAAAGGTGTATTTTTCCTTTTAAAACATTCGTCCCTTGTGTGTCCCTTCTTGTAGCAGAAGGAACAGGTAGGAACTTTCCTTTGGCCGTTTTGAGAATTTTCTTTATTCTTTGAATACTGATCTGCCTTAAATGGCACTTTAATATTTCTGTTTTGGTGGAACGCTACTATGTTATCTGTTTGGGTTTGGCAATCTTCATAAGAATTTAATAAGGTATTGAGACCTACATTGGCTCCTACGTTAAGTGTGTAGTGTTGAGCAGGATATTCGCATTTACGGCTTCCTCCGTCAGTTCCTCTAACGTACCTGTCTTACCTAGCATATGTACTCTGAGCATTGGTTCACTAAGGCCTGCTACGAATGCTTTCCTTGTGGACCTCTCTAGCTCCTGCAGCAGTGCTCGGTCTTCTTTTCCCCCATATGTGGTTTTGACACAGTGATTTGCGGCGGTTTTCAATTCGTCTAATCTCCTAGCTAACGCTCTTATGCTTTCTTGTGGAAATTACCCTGCAAACTGGATTTGGTGAGTGATGGGTTCTATATCGGCTGTTTTCAGGTATGTGTTTTTTAGAAGTTTATATAGTTCTTCCAAATTGGCAATTTTTTCGCCAACACCAAATTAAACGCATCTCCGTATAGACGTATAGACGTTGACGCAGGCATTGAAATCTTCCAACTCATCTTCTTTAATTCCCCTGCTGGCTAATTTACACCCAGCGATAAATTGGTGGACTTCCGTTCTCAAATCTTTTGACTCAGCTCCAGTGAGTACTGGAACTAGTCTACAAACCATCTGCGCTATCTCGTCTATACCCATTTTTTTCGTTGTTTGTGGCTGCGAGTTCGTAAGTTTCTTCCTTACAGGTGTACGGCGGCGAAGAGGTGTCTCTTCTGCTAAACTGCGTTCTCTCTCAAGATTTCTTACTTGGGCCTGGAGGTCGCTTAATTGCTCAGTGTCCACGGAGGTTCTGAGTCTCTTCTCTATAAATTCCTCGGAAATATTTCTCTCCTTAAGTAATCCTTCTAGCTCCTGATTCCTTCTGTGGAGGTCTACGTTCCTTGCGTCTAGTTGTTCAGCTTCCAACCCTTTTTTTACAATCCTTAATCTGAGGCTTCTTATTTGCGCCTTCGCTGCATCCAAATTGTCCTTCACGACTAAACTTGCTTCACCCTGTGTTTCTAAAAGGTCTCTTAATTCTGTTAATGTAGCTTCTAGTTCCTCACCTGGTGCTAGTACCTTGCCGTGCTGCACTTTCGATTTTATGAGCTAGTATTGCTCGTAAGTACTATGTTGTTTAATAAAATCCCACACGAAAGTGGTGGCTTCCTGAATTGCAATATCTGAGGAGATACTAACCTCCATCAGATATTATCCTGGAACACAAATCTATTTTTATGTCCTAGGAAACAATGGAATCCTAATACTGCGTTAAACGTTTAACGTAAAATATCTTGTCTTACAAGATAATTCGCAGTATCCTACCGGCTGCGTCAAAATTTTGGGTCACATATTTATTTATTTTTAATGAGGACTGTGAAGAGGGTGGATTGCGTGTAAACACACTTTTTAGGTGGTCTGCAAAAGCCAAACCCTTCTCACAGTTGCTTCTAGCCCAATTACCGTCACTCAAACGGATGGGGGAATCAGTGAGAATTGGCCGATTTGAGTTCTTTGCTGATTTCCACAAAGAGTAGTCTGACGCTTCACCAGGTGTTAATTTGGCTATGTGCTCTTCTAACACTTTGTTTTTTTTATTTTTTAAGGCTTGCTTTAACTTACGAGTGCAGTGCTGTAGCTGTGTTTTCAGATTCGGCCATTGCCATCGGCTGCTGTGTATGGGCTATAGTTTGATTGCTTGCATACCCTTGTGCAGGTGGCTAATGAGAGCAGCTGGTTGAGTCTGCATCGTGTCCATTTTTTAATACAGTACTTAGAGGAAGATGGGAATTTTCATATTTCTTGAATTTCAACCAGTCTATTTTCTTTCTAACGCAATTGCCTTGGGGGCTTGATGATTTTATAGATATTACCGTGGGTGAGTGGTCAGATGATAGATCATAATTACACTCTGTGGTGATATTTTCCATATGCAAACCTTTGGCGACCTTTGATCATTTGAGATTACATGATGATGGAGCATAGTCGTCTGCCTTTTGGAGTTATTAAGCGGGAGCCACAGTTAGTGTGTTTAGCGTTGAAATCTTCAGCAATCAAGAATTTGTTACAAAGAATTGAGGAAAATACTTTATATTGCTGTTCGGTAGTACTGTATCTTGGGGACAGTATATCGGAGATATTACTAGCTTAGAGATGTACTCTTCCAAACATCACTTGCTTCGATCAGACTCTCTACACACAAAAATCATGCACAGCTCCAAGGAAGTGGTCTCCTAGTCTGAAATTCATGACATGACATGATCTGCTAACTGCCGGATATTTCCGTATATTCGTATATACTACAGTGCGAGTTATATATACTCTCCTGTATACCCAACCAATCTCCCCACACCTGCAAAGTATAATAAGTAAATATATAAACAATCAAAATCAATAAACTCATATACATAAATAAGCAATATCAATAAACTCGCAACATTGTCGAGCAAAGCTAGTATAAACAACATCGCTGCCGAATAGTCACTGACCAAGCATAAACAACGTCAGCATCGTAATCGCTTGAAGTTGCTTATGCTCGGTAAGCAGTTAATAACCAATTATTGATTTTTATTGATTTTTTTTTTTGCTTTTATTGTCATAAAGGCATTTTTAACAAATAAACAGCTGAGCAAGAGAACTTAAGTGTGAACGTAAGATTGTGAATTCTGGTAAAATTTTCAAAACTCCAAGAGCAGATTCAACCAAAATAGAAATATACAGGAGGCGAACAATTAGGAACACATGGTGATGGTAATCATTACGCAAGAAGAAGCGATCAACCAGCTGCGATGCTAGGTCTATACATATACGACATAGGAAACACACAAATACTTACAATATTTGAAACCAAAATGCTAATAGGGTTAACATAGCTACACAAAATAATCCAAACACACCAAATGTTCACACTAATGAAAATCAAAACAACTATAACAATAGAACCTCAAATACTAACAGAAATAACACTACTACACAAAATAATTCTAACATACAAAATAACACTAGAAATGGGAATCAATTTCAAAAATATTGTCAAAACAATAATAAGCATCATTACCCCACAGGAAACCGTAGAGACAATGATTCCTATCAGACAAGAAATTCTCAAATGAGTGTAGATACAAGAAATACGAGAACAGCCCCGCTACTCATGGAAATAGGCACTCAATAGGAAAACATAAAATAAGATGATTAGTTGACACAGGTTCCACCACTAGCATCCTAAAAGAAGGATTATTAGGAGCACAATACCCAAAAATTGAGCTAGAAAACCCCGTTTTTTACAAAACACTCAATGGCATAAACGAAGCAAAATATTCAGTCACTACTCCGTTTCCAAAGGAATTTGGTTGCAACGGTACACTTCAATGGATTGGGTTCTCGAATGAAAATTTTGCTGGGATAATAGGACAAAACTTCCTAAAACCTGTCAAAGCAAAAATTAATTCCGAAGAAACATTTGTCGAAATACTCAATAATAAACTATATTTCGAAAAATACAACTACCCCGAATATATACTATATATATATATAACTTACAGCAAAAAAAAAAATTATGAAATAAAGAACGATTTTAATTTATCCCACATGAATAACGAGGAACGTCAGGCAACCTTAAGGCTGCTTACTGACTTCAGAGACTTATTTTTTAAGAATGGGGACATATTATCTTGCACAAACGAGATTAATCACGAAATAGTAACTACAAATGATAGACATATATATTCGAAAATTTTTAAATACATTCAAATACATGAGCAAGATATTCAGAAGCAAATAAATGAAGTGATAGAGCAGGGAATTATTCGAGAAAGCAATTCACAATATAACAAACAGCCCCTTGTGGATTGTAGAAATGAAACTGGATAACTCTGGAAAGAAAAAATAAAGAATAGTCATTGATTATAGAAAGCTAAACCAATTTACAATTGACGACAAATCGCCAATTTCAAATTTAAATTCCTTATTGGATAAATTAGGCAGAGTAAATTATTTCACAACTCTAGCTAGAGGGTTTCACCAGATACCGGTAAGAGAGGAAGGTAGGAGCAAAACTGCCTTTTCAACACTAATTGGGTATTATGAGTTCATTCGTATGACATTTGGGCTGAAGAATGCCCCGCCAACGTTCCAATGGTTGATAAATAAAGTCCTACGGTAGTATATCAACAAAATATGTGTTGTATACATGGACGATATTCTAGTGTTTGGTACTTCCTTGGAAGAACATTTAACCAATTTCAAATTGATATTTCAAAACTAAGACAAGCCAAATTAAAAATACAAGTGGATAAATGCGATTTTCTAAAGAAAGTAACGCAATTTTTAGACCACATACTTACGATAGAAGGAATCAAACCAAACCCTCCTCAAGTTGAAACAATTCAAAATTCAAGTACTACAAAGAAAATAAAATCATTTTTGGGAATGACAGGATTTTACATTGCATACGGGTCTAGAACTTTAAATGATCACGAAACACTTTTTCTATCGGCGCGTAGGCAGTAGAAAATGAGCTTCTAGCAGTAGTATACGCAGTCAAATATTTCCGACAGTACATTTTCGATAGGGAGTTCGATCTGGAAGCCGACCACCAGTCACTTAAATGGTTGATGACAAAATACTCTGGGAAAGATATATGTCCAAGACTTCAAAGATGGCTGATGAACTTATGAGAATATAGTTTCTCTCACGACTACATAAAAGGAAAGACAAACCAGATTGCAGACTTCCTAAGTAGAATAAAAAAATGAAAAAAACACTCAAATAGAAATTATTCATGGCGACGAGGAAAACAGCAGCATGTCAGTCGAGGAAGACACAGTTCACTCACGAAAAGAGGACTTGGGTTTTTAAAATTGCAATTTTGGATACAGTTGTCAACAGATTTAAGACACAGATAACCGTAACACAGGAAAAGCAAATTACAGTTAAAACAATTTTTAGTCACAAGCGAATTTATATAGAACAGAAGGACATTGACAAAAATAAGGTATTGGATATCATCAGATGAGAAATAAATACGGGAAAAGTAGGGATTTATTCTGACCTGAATTATCACGAATATTACAAGGTCCAGAAAGTTATTGAGGTCCATAAATTGTCTCGTCCTAGGATACCATCTGCAGTTATCCCTCTCTCTTCAGATATTATATGTAATTCTAAATTCAATTCATTAGTCCTTTCATGTTGGACTATTATTGGCCCTAACGTGGTGACAAATCCTCCGAATGCACCACTAAGATTTTTCCTTGGATTCCCTTTCTTGCTAACATTTTAACATTTTTGTTAATTACTGTTGATTTTACAAAACTGGTGTCTGCCCTAGAGTAAAATGAGTTTTCCATTTTTGCTTCCGCACAGGGAAACTCAATGAACACATCACCTACATCAGAGACTCCAAAACAATAACCACGATTGCTATCACTGGATGTGAAAGATGGGTAACAATCCCTCTGGACGCCTGACTACCATCTTCCACCATCCTGCTATCTGACGTGGAGGGTGTGTCAACAATCTTTAAAGACGCATGATTGACACCTTCCATTTCAGCTGGCCTATCTTTAGCAAAATTTTGGGGTTCCCGGTTTATTGGCCGTACCTGGGCCCCCGTAGTTTCCCTGAGCCTTTTCCAAGACCTTGGGTTTGTAACAATCGGCAACCCTGTGTCCGGGCTTCCTGCAAAAGAAACATTTGGTTTCGGACTTACTCCGATTAGGCCCTACATTTTCCTGGCTTCCTTTACTATGGCCTGTTTTTGGAGTATAATTCCCTTTCGGCTTTGTATTGTTTGTGAATGACGTACAAGATAGATTGAACTCATGCCCATATGGCTTACATTTTATACAGAAAGGTGTATTTTTCCTTTTAAAACATTCGTCCCTTGTGTGTCCCTTCTTGTAGCAGAAGGAACAGGTAGGAACTTTCCTTTGGCCGTTTTGAGAATTTTCTTTATTCTTTGAATACTGATCTGCCTTAAATGGCACTTTAATATTTCTGTTTTGGTGGAACGCTACTATGTTATCTGTTTGGGTTTGGCAATCTTCATAAGAATTTAATAAGGTATTGAGACCTACATTGGCTCCTACGTTAAGTGTGTAGTGTTGAGCAGGATATTCGCATTTACGGCTTCCTCCGTCAGTTCCTCTAACGTACCTGTCTTACCTAGCATATGTACTCTGAGCATTGGTTCACTAAGGCCTGCTACGAATGCTTTCCTTGTGGACCTCTCTAGCTCCTGCAGCAGTGCTCGGTCTTCTTTTCCCCCATATGTGGTTTTGACACAGTGATTTGCGGCGGTTTTCAATTCGTCTAATCTCCTAGCTAACGCTCTTATGCTTTCTTGTGGAAATTACCCTGCAAACTGGATTTGGTGAGTGATGGGTTCTATATCGGCTGTTTTCAGGTATGTGTTTTTTAGAAGTTTATATAGTTCTTCCAAATTGGCAATTTTTTCGCCAACACCAAATTAAACGCATCTCCGTATAGACGTATAGACGTTGACGCAGGCATTGAAATCTTCCAACTCATCTTCTTTAATTCCCCTGCTGGCTAATTTACACCCAGCGATAAATTGGTGGACTTCCGTTCTCAAATCTTTTGACTCAGCTCCAGTGAGTACTGGAACTAGTCTACAAACCATCTGCGCTATCTCGTCTATACCCATTTTTTTCGTTGTTTGTGGCTGCGAGTTCGTAAGTTTCTTCCTTACAGGTGTACGGCGGCGAAGAGGTGTCTCTTCTGCTAAACTGCGTTCTCTCTCAAGATTTCTTACTTGTGCCTGGAGGTCGCTTAATTGCTCAGTGTCCACGGAGGTTCTGAGTCTCTTCTCTATAAATTCCTCGGAAATATTTCTCTCCTTAAGTAATCCTTCTAGCTCCTGATTCCTTCTGTGGAGGTCTACGTTCCTTGCGTCTAGTTGTTCAGCTTCCAACCCTTTTTTTACAATCCTTAATCTGAGGCTTCTTATTTGCGCCTTCGCTGCATCCAAATTGTCCTTCACGACTAAACTTGCTTCACCCTGTGTTTCTAAAACGTCTCTTAATTCTGTTAATGTAGCTTCTAGTTCCTCACCTGGTGCTAGTACCTTGCCGTGCTGCACTTTCGATTTTATGAGCTAGTATTGCTCGTAAGTACTATGTTGTTTAATAAAATCCCACACGAAAGTGGTGGCTTCCTGAATTGCAATATCTGAGGAGATACTAACCTCCATCAGATATTATCCTGGAACACAAATCTATTTTTATGTCCTAGGAAACAATGGAATCCTAATACTGCGTTAAACGTTTAACGTAAAATATCTTGTCTTACAAGATAATTCGCAGTATCCTACCGGCTGCGTCAAAATTTTGGGTCCTTCTTTTGTAGCACCCTAATCCCTGTCTAGAAATCTTATAGTTTAGGACTTACCGTTTTCTTTTATTCTCTTGTTTGCCGTAATTCTTTCACGCACAACACAATTATTTTTTCATAATAGTTTTTTCTTTATTTAACAGTATATATGTATTTCTTTCACAGGGTAGCTTTAATTTTAACAATATGTTTTTTTTTTCCTTTTCAACAAAGTTATTTTCTTTAAATGCTTCTTTTTTCACAATTTATATATATATTCTTTTCACAATTCGACTCTATCAAGGACTTTGTAACCTTCACAATGTGATTACAACCTTTACTTCACTCTGACTCGCTCTTCGAGTCATCTACTAATCTTACGTAACTAGCTCCACTAACTCACTGACTGCTATTTCAGCCGCCCGCTTAGTTTATATAGCCTAATGTTCGTGACGTAATTTATAATTTAACCCTGTCCTTGGATAAAAGAATTTCTGAAGAAGTTGCAATTTCAATTCGATGCAAGGTCGAGACATTGCAAGGTCATGATTGACAGTAGGTCATGATTACTAGTTGTATTTAACACTTGTTGTTGTAAATGTTGTACATGCGTTATGTATTCATGGTTGTTGCTTATTTTTGTTTTTCTTCTTTTTTTGGGTTCTTTTTCTTTCTTTTAAATTATTTCATACTCGTACAGTGAGGTACTATAACGCTGACCACGCATTTTTATAAATATATTATAACTTATTTTAGTCAATGACAATTACATTATGCATAGTATGTTGATTATCATTAATTAATGGTTACAGCGATATTCACATAATAAAATAACGTAATGATAACAATAATATTACTATAACATTTGTAGTGAGTCAAAATTCATAAAATAGATGAGCATTATTTTGACTCACAACAACATAGTCAAGCGAATGAAAATCCAGCGGCGGCGATGGCTAGGTCATGTCGAGCGAATGAAAGAAAACGCTCCAGCGAAGAGGGCATTTAATTCGGCACCAGTTAGAGGACGCAGACGAAGAGGAAGACCAAACCTCCATTGGAAGGACCAAGTGTTGAGTATCCTGTGGGCGCTTAGAATATCCAATTGGCGCCACCAAGCAAAGAACAGAGAAGACTGGCGCCGCATTATATGTTCTGCCTAAATCGATCATTGGTTGTTATGGCCACATAAAAAGAAGAAGTTGTATAAAGTTGTGTTCCGTCAAAACCGACAGACGTTTCTCTTTGAAAACCTAAAGTCAAATTTTTGTGATTTATTGTAACATTAACACTAACTAAAATTAAGAAGCACAACTAGTTTGAAATTTTGAAAATTTGGTTTTTTTTTTGTTTTTCATTTTTTGATAATGTAAACCTTTAAAAATAACATATTAAAATTTCAAGTGAAAATCTCAAATAGATTCTGAGTTGCAGCCTTCTATAGAACAGCTGCAATGAACAATGAAATCAGTACTTTTACCTTTAAACGCGTTTTTTCTAAAACTAAATTTTTCAAATTTGCTGCAGCTGTAACTTGATAACAAATCATCCGATCGACTTGGGTCTTCTTTTAGCTTATTTTGTATTTATTTTTCCATATAATGACAGTTTTATAATTGGATGAAAAATATAATTATGCCAGGCCAGAAACCATCAGATTTTTCAGCAAGATTTTAATTTTTTTTCAAAAAAACCGCCATTTTGTTGCATTTCATTTTTTTTTACAAGCGAGGTCCATTGTATAGGAAATATAACCTAGTTTAATAAAATTTTTGGTTTTTTTGATTTCAGGCACTGCGAAGGCTACAATCACCGCAGCAGTGTGAAAACTTTTTTTTTGAAGACTCAGGAGACGGTGGATAACTTGCTGAAAATCGAATATTTTCATTTGAAAAATTACTTTGTATTCATTTTTTATGCACAAATATATCTGCATAATTTTAAAACATTCGATGCAATACTTTTTTTTTTAAACAATTCACAAAAATCACCTTTTTTCAGGCGGTTAAACTAGTTGTGCCCCTTAAAGAGATTTGTACAAGTATGTATGTGCTGTATATTTATATGTTATATGATTTACTTATACATGCTATGAGTAATTCAAACAAATAAATATTAAAATTTAGTTGTACGATATAATTTATACTTTTTTAAGTATAGTTTTTGATATTTTGTAATTTTTTCAATTTTTTATGGTACGTTTTTGATTTTTGGAATATTTTTTTGGCATATTTTGCCTTTTTCATGGCATATTTTAATTTTTTAAAGCATATTTTTGTTGCCCTACTTATAGATTACTTATACTTACTTATAAGATTTAAAAAATAGGATTAAAATTTAAGCTAGTGCCCATATACTGCTTAATATATACTGCCGTTAGTGGCGATTGCCATGATAAATTACTATTTTATTCTCCAATTGCGTGGTATAAATGTAGAAGAGATGTGGTTTCAGCAAGATGGCGCTACATGCAATATATCGAACATAACAATCTATTTATTGAAGGAACGTGTGAACTATCCTGCTAGATCTTGCGATTTAACGCGTCTGAAAATTTTTTGTGGGGTATATGAAATGGCTAGTTTGTGCGGATAAGCCATGAACTTTGGATGAATGACAAGCCAACATTGAGCAAACTATTGCGGAGATTAGGCCCCAATTGCTTGAAAAAGTAACCGAATATTGGGATTCCATATTAGGCCACGTTTGAGCCAGCCGCGGCAGCTTTCATTAAATATTCATATCATATTCAAACACTAATTCAGAATATCACATTACAGTTACAAATTCCATGCGCTTACAAGTTCTCCAGTACTTGATACTTCCATCGGAGGTTAGGTCTGCCTCTTCTGACAACACCTTCTTAGTCGGAGCGTGTTCTTCTATTCGATCGACATGACCTAGCAAGTACAGGTGCTGAATTTTAATCCTCTTTACTTTGTCGGTGTCGGTATTCAGCTCATACAGCTCATAGTTCTACCTTATTCGATACTCGCCACCAACGCAAATAGGTCCAAAGAACTTGCATAAGACTTTTCTTTCGAAAACACCGAACATTCTCTCATCTGAGGTGGAAATTGTCCAAGCTTCGGCGCCATATATAAGGACGGGCATTATGAGAGACTTTGGTTTGACTTCATCGATCAACAGTTACAAGAAACACAGTGGATTTTAAAAATACGTGCCAAATATTGCGCTAAAGAATATGGACTCTTACGATTTTAATAAAAATGCAAAATCATAGTATTTTTGTAATGCTAAATTGATAGCTGTCATAATCCATTGTCAATCGCTCTAAACATATTTTTGAAAATGTAACTTATTAGGTTTAAAGACACGCTAGTCACGAGTTTTGTTACAAATTTAAATTTTGACAGCTGACAATTGTAAATGTATAACTTTCTGAATATTGTCATCAAGATTATATTTAAATGATTTACATCTAGAAATAATCTCATAAATAAAAAAAATGCAATGTATAACTGTGTATTATAGGTAGGTAGACAGATAGGTTGAGACAGCTGTCCGTTTAAGCCAAATGAGTTCCATTGTGATGCCTCAGGTGGGCTACCCCATTTCCCTGGGGAACCAATCCAAGCTTCGGGTAAAGCGTAATATATTCCCAGCTGACAGTGAGCCAGCTCGGCGAGATTATTAATAAAGTGACTGACCAAATGAGTGGTCAGGTGCAGCGATGCCTAGCCTATTTGCATGAATACATATAAGGCAATGCCTCATAAAATTCCCACCAGCATATTAACCATGCGTCTGTTAAGTGCTATAAGGTCCCTTGTTGGTTTTATGTAGAATGCTGACCAGATTGATTAGGTAGTTGCAAACGAGTGTTCAACTTCCATCTGCTATCCGTTTTCTGTAAATGTCGCCATTGGCATGCCAATACTCTGTTTACCAGAAAGAGTTTGTAACGTTGTACCCTTCTTTGCTATCTCGTCCGCGGTCTCGTTCCCTGATATGTCCCTGTGCCCTGGCATCCATATAAGGTGAATGTTGAACTGTTCGGACATCTCGGTTAGAGATGTTCTGCAGTTATGGGCTAATAACTGCAGAATTCACGCTCACTGGATCTAAGGATTTTATAGCTGCTTGGCTGTTAGTGCAAATACCTATATCCACTTGTGATATAACGTTACACTTAAGCCAGTTCATTACTTCTTGAATTCCCAACACCTCTGCTTGCGAAACACTACAGTGGTCCGGCAGTCTGAAGGCTATGCGTACTGCTAGTGTTTCGCAGAATATCCGTGCTCCTACTTTAGAGCCGTCGGTGTAGAATTGGATTGATCCGTTGAAATGGGTGTTCTGTCCCATGCTGCCAATCATATTTGCCAGGAATATGTGTAATAAACTTGTTGTCGAACTTCAACTTTGTCGTTTCATAGTCAACTGTTCGCGGTATAAAGCTATATTGGTGCAGAATTGTTGAATATCCCGTATCGTTACAGAATCGTTCTGAAACTAAACTGAGTAATTTGCGATTGAACTGCTAATTGTTTCCCCAGGATATCTAAAGGAATATGGTGTAACAAAGTTTTCAGAGATTTGGTATGGCATTCAAGGATGCCATTATTTGCACTATTTACACGAAATTTCTGTTTGTGGCCTTATTAAGCGCCGTCCACCAGTCATCAACCCGTACAGTAATATTGGTCTCACCACCGCTGTGTATACCCAATATACGAAATTGGGTCCCATTCCCCATTTTTCCCCTATTGCTCGCTTGCATGAGTTTTTTTCAAGGATCAGGCATCTATATATAATACTTCGTCCGAAAAAGTACGACGAGTTCCCCTGAGTGAGGGTGGTGTGATGTGTATTGGTTTGTACTTCCGTGTGAAATGGACAAGGTCTGTTTTCTGCGAATCCACAGCCAGTGGTCAAATTGCTTAGTATTTTGAAGCCGTACTGCATCACTTCGCTTAGGGTGCTACCACTAGTACGAGGTCGTCAGCGTACGCTACCATAACTGTGTATTATAAATCCAATATAATTGTAGATTTCACTCCTTTGTATATGTATTTATAAAATTCTACTTACTCAATTTAATATTTATTAAGAAAATTCTACAAAGAAACTTTTAAATTTTTCTTTTAAATTTTCATTTTTCAAAAATAATATGTGGCACTTACCATATAGGCCACAGCCAGTAGAAAACAAAGAAAATTTCTAATGAGCGAACTTAAAAACCTCTAAATACCCAATTACATGAAAACTCAGCAATTTTTTAAATTCTTGAACGCCATATTGGAGTCGCTATTTTGAATTTTTGAAAATTCACTTCAGATTTGTTAAGAAACATCTTATACATTATGTGATGCTAAATGTAGAATAAATTATATTCATCATCAATGTTTTAATACACTTTATGTTATTTGGAACAGCTGCTACAGGTGGAAAGTGAATTACTCCACTCTTTTTGACGGAATATTTTTTGAAAAATAAGCCTTGTTTTTAAGGTATTGATAATTTAGCAACCAATTTTTATTATTTAATATTTCATGTGAAGTCATCATTTCCCATCTGTAAGAAATAGCACCAAATCGGCAAAGTCATACGTGAATCCTGGGCAACCAGCCTAATCGACACCAAAGCCATAGTTCGAAGATGATGTTGTGTATTTGGTGGGATCAGAAGGGTAGGGTGTATTATGAGCTGCTAAAACCGGGTGAAACTATTAATGGGGAACGGTATTTTCCTTTATAACAATGCTCGGAAACATGTTGCACAACCGGTTAAAACGTACTTGGAACATAGCGGATGGGATGAGTTACCCCACCTGCCGTATAACCCAGACATTATCTCCTCTGACTATCATTTTTTTTTTCTTAAATACTAAGAATATATTGAATCTTTCTACCATTCGTACGAACTCACAATAAGTATTCAAATTTTACAAACTAACTTAAAATTATGTGATATTCCCGTTGTTCTATCACAATTTGTTGAGTAGCGAGGTTTAGCAATTACACAGCGTATTCAATGTGTCATTTCTTTTTAGTCGTCGATTGCCTGTGCTCAGCCAGTTTTCTTTGCCTCTATGTGATTGTTCCAGGTCAGCCTTCTGTCGAGGTGAATACCCAAGTACTTTGTTGAGGTACATTGTGGAACTGATTGGCCATTTATTTTAAGTGGGGTATATGTATCTAGCCTTAGCGTGAAGGTTCTGTGTACGCTCTTTGATTCATTGACTTTTGTGCACCATTTTACTAACCAGATTTCGAGAGAATCGACATGCGTCTGCTTCTATGGGGTTAGAGCGAGAGCACAATATTGTCATATCAACAGCAAAGGTCGATATGAATGTATAGTTATTGTTGGGCATATATGAAGTGTATAAGAGATACAGTAAGTTGCCCAAAACGCTTCCTTGCGGAATGCCAGCTTGAATATCTAATGGATTTGTTGTGTAATCCTTGCGATGTACGAGATGTTGTCTTTTCGTGAGATAGCTACTAAGCAATGAGGAGACATTTGCAGGCAGTAATAGTTTGAGTTTGTAAATAAGGCCATCATGCCATACTTTATCGAAAGCTTGAGTGATATCAAGAAAGATAGCTGAGCAATACTTTTGTTCTTCAAAAGTGTTCCTTATCTGAGTTACAATGCGGTGGACTTGCTCTATTGTTCCGTGCTGTTTTCTAAATCCAAACTGATGTTGGGGAATCAGTTGGTTGAGATTAATAAATGGAGTTATATTCACGACAAGTAGCTTTTCGAATACTTTAGAGAGTAGAGGCAGAAGGCTGATAGGTCTGTAGGGTGCAACTTTTGTAGGGTCTTTTCCTGGTTTTGGTATCATAATAATTTTTGAAGTTTTCCAGCATTTGGGATAGTGTTTAATACGAAGGATAGCACTGAAAATGTGCATGAGATGAATTACTGAAGCCGGAGGTAGCTCTTTTATCATTTTACCGGTAATTTTATCTGGACCAGGTGCTTTTTTGGGCTTAAATCTTTATAAATTGCTTTGAATATGTCCTTTTTTTAAATTTTGAGCGTTATTGAGCAAGATTGAGAAGTTAATTTTGGTAATGAGGACTGTGGGTGCCGTAGCTCAGTGGTTAGTGTGTTCGCCTTCTGATCTGTAGGTCGTGGTTCAATACCCGGCTGATGCATAACAAATTTAATATCGAAAAGATTTTTCTTTCGAACGGTACCCACCTGTCGGCAAGCAATTGGCAATTCTTCCGACAGTAACAACTTGCCATGAAAAAGCTTCTAAAAAGAACTCTGTGACAAAGCTCAGAGAAAGTGATGTCACAAGTGTTCTGCCGTTCGGAACCGGCTAAAATAAGTAGGTCCATTTTAATACTGTCCAAAATTTAGGACGCACAACAGTAATGGAAGAGAAGCTCGGCCAATGAGCCCTTTGGGGCTTTAAGTGTCACATATTTATTTTTATTTTTAATGAGGACTGTGAAGAGGGTGGATTGCGTGTAAACACACTTTTTAGGTGGTCTGCAAAAGCTAAACCCTTCTCACAGTTGCTTCTAGCCCAATTACCGTCACTCAAACGGATGGGGGAATCAGTGAGAATTGGCCGATTTGAGTTTTTTGCTGATTTCCACAAAGAGTAGTCTGACGCTTCACCAGGTGTTAATTTGGCTATGTGCTCTTCTAACACTTTGTTTTTTTTTATTTTTTAAGGCTTGCTTTAACTTACGAGTGCAGTGCTGTAGCTGTGTTTTCAGATTCGGCCATTGCCATCGGCTGCTGTGTATGGGCTATAGTTTGATTGCTTGCATACCCTTGTGCAGGTGGCTAATGAGAGCAGCTGGTTGAGTCTGCATCGTGTCCATTTTTTAATACAGTACTTAGAGGAAGATGGGAATTTTCATATTTCTTGAATTTCAACCAGTCTATTTTCTTTCTAACGCAATTGCCTTGGGGGCTTGATGATTTTATAGATATTACCGTGGGTGAGTGGTCAGATGATAGATCATAATTACACTCTGTGGTGATATTTTCCATATGCAAACCTTTGGCGACCTTTGAGATTACATGATGATGGAGCATAGTCGTCTGCCTTTTGGAGTTATTAAGCGGGAGCCACAGTTAGTGTGTTTAGCGTTGAAATCTTCAGCAATCAAGAATTTGTTACAAAGAATTGAGGAAAATACTTTATATTGCTGTTCGGTAGTACTGTATCTTGGGGACAGTATATCGGAGATATTACTAGCTTAGAGATGTACTCTTCCAAACATCACTTGCTTCGATCAGACTCTCTACACACAAAAATCATGCACAGCTCCAAGGAAGTGGTCTCCTAGTCTGAAATTCATGACATGACATGATCTGCTAACTGCCGGATATTTCCGTATATTCGTATATACTACAGTGCGAGTTATATATACTCTCCTGTATACCCAACCAATCTCCCCACACCTGCAAAGTATAATAAGTAAATATATAAACAATCAAAATCAATAAACTCATATACATAAATAAGCAATATCAATAAACTCGCAACATTGTCGAGCTTCACGACATTGCGATGTTGTTTATGCGAGCAAAGCTAGTATAAACAACATCGCTGCCGAATAGTCACTGACCAAGCATAAACAACGTCAGCATCGTAATCGCTTGAAGTTGCTTATGCTCGGTAAGCAGTTAATAACCAATTATTGATTTTTATTGATTTTTTTTTTGCTTTTATTGTCATAAAGGCATTTTTAACAAATAAACAGCTGAGCAAGAGAACTTAAGTGTGAACGTAAGATTGTGAATTCTGGTAAAATTTTCAAAACTCCAAGAGCAGATTCAACCAAAATAGAAATATACAGGAGGCGAACAATTAGGAACACATGGTGATGGTAATCATTACGCAAGAAGAAGCGATCAACCAGCTGCGATGCTAGGTCTATACATAT
Source organism: Megamerina dolium (assembly GCA_963854835.1). Taxonomy (NCBI): domain Eukaryota; kingdom Metazoa; phylum Arthropoda; class Insecta; order Diptera; family Megamerinidae; genus Megamerina; species Megamerina dolium. Next base: position 54,770,588 of record OY978526.1, on the reverse strand, counting down.
ACGACATAGGAAACACACAAATACTTACAATATTTGAAACCAAAATGCTAATAGGGTTAACATAGCTACACAAAATAATCCAAACACACCAAATGTTCACACTAATGAAAATCAAAACAACTATAACAATAGAACCTCAAATACTAACAGAAATAACACTACTACACAAAATAATTCTAACATACAAAATAACACTAGAAATGGGAATCAATTTCAAAAATATTGTCAAAACAATAATAAGCATCATTACCCCACAGGAAACCGTAGAGACAATGATTCCTATCAGACAAGAAATTCTCAAATGAGTGTAGATACAAGAAATACGAGAACAGCCCCGCTACTCATGGAAATAGGCACTCAATAGGAAAACATAAAATAAGATGATTAGTTGACACAGGTTCCACCACTAGCATCCTAAAAGAAGGATTATTAGGAGCACAATACCCAAAAATTGAGCTAGAAAACCCCGTTTTTTACAAAACACTCAATGGCATAAACGAAGCAAAATATTCAGTCACTACTCCGTTTCCAAAGGAATTTGGTTGCAACGGTACACTTCAATGGATTGGGTTCTCGAATGAAAATTTTGCTGGGATAATAGGACAAAACTTCCTAAAACCTGTCAAAGCAAAAATTAATTCCGAAGAAACATTTGTCGAAATACTCAATAATAAACTATATTTCAAAAAATACAACTACCCCGAATATATACTATATATATATATAACTTACAGCAAAAAAAAAAATTATGAAATAAAGAACGATTTTAATTTATCCCACATGAATAACGAGGAACGTCAGGCAACCTTAAGGCTGCTTACTGACTTCAGAGACTTATTTTTTAAGAATGGGGACATATTATCTTGCACAAACGAGATTAATCACGAAATAGTAACTACAAATGATAGACATATATATTCGAAAATTTTTAAATACATTCAAATACATGAGCAAGATATTCAGAAGCAAATAAATGAAGTGATAGAGCAGGGAATTATTCGAGAAAGCAATTCACAATATAACAAACAGCCCCTTGTGGATTGTAGAAATGAAACTGGATAACTCTGGAAAGAAAAAATAAAGAATAGTCATTGATTATAGAAAGCTAAACCAATTTACAATTGACGACAAATCGCCAATTTCAAATTTAAATTCCTTATTGGATAAATTAGGCAGAGTAAATTATTTCACAACTCTAGCTAGAGGGTTTCACCAGATACCGGTAAGAGAGGAAGGTAGGAGCAAAACTGCCTTTTCAACACTAATTGGGTATTATGAGTTCATTCGTATGACATTTGGGCTGAAGAATGCCCCGCCAACGTTCCAATGGTTGATAAATAAAGTCCTACGGTAGTATATCAACAAAATATGTGTTGTATACATGGACGATATTCTAGTGTTTGGTACTTCCTTGGAAGAACATTTAACCAATTTCAAATTGATATTTCAAAACTAAGACAAGCCAAATTAAAAATACAAGTGGATAAATGCGATTTTCTAAAGAAAGTAACGCAATTTTTAGACCACATACTTACGATAGAAGGAATCAAACCAAACCCTCCTCAAGTTGAAACAATTCAAAATTCAAGTACTACAAAGAAAATAAAATCATTTTTGGGAATGACAGGATTTTACATTGCATACGGGTCTAGAACTTTAAATGATCACGAAACACTTTTTCTATCGGCGCGTAGGCAGTAGAAAATGAGCTTCTAGCAGTAGTATACGCAGTCAAATATTTCCGACAGTACATTTTCGATAGGGAGTTCGATCTGGAAGCCGACCACCAGTCACTTAAATGGTTGATGACAAAATACTCTGGGAAAGATATATGTCCAAGACTTCAAAGATGGCTGATGAACTTATGAGAATATAGTTTCTCTCACGACTACATAAAAGGAAAGACAAACCAGATTGCAGACTTCCTAAGTAGAATAAAAAAATGAAAAAAACACTCAAATAGAAATTATTCATGGCGACGAGGAAAACAGCAGCATGTCAGTCGAGGAAGACACAGTTCACTCACGAAAAGAGGACTTGGGTTTTTAAAATTGCAATTTTGGATACAGTTGTCAACAGATTTAAGACACAGATAACCGTAACACAGGAAAAGCAAATTACAGTTAAAACAATTTTTAGTCACAAGCGAATTTATATAGAACAGAAGGACATTGACAAAAATAAGGTATTGGATATCATCAGATGAGAAATAAATACGGGAAAAGTAGGGATTTATTCTGACCTGAATTATCACGAATATTACAAGGTCCAGAAAGTTATTGAGGAGGAATTTTCTGCAAACCCCAACGCGAAGTTCGTAAAATATTGACGGCTAGTGAGGGACATAAAATACGAGGAAGAATTAAGAAAATAAACCGCTCTATTCCATAAGAATGAAAGTGGCCATTGCGGTATAAGAGCAACTAACGAAAAATTAAAGGCTAGGCTGTACAACCCTCACCTCAAAGAGCATATAAATAGAGTTATTACCAACTACGATATATGCTCAGGCGGAAAATATGACAGAAACCCCTTAAAAGGTAAATATCACATAACCGAAACACCAAAAACCAGCAATGAAATTATTCACGTTGATACTTATGTAAATAGTAAACAGTCGTTTATCGTTTTTACTGTTTACCAATAATAGATAGAAATAGCAGAACACTCGTAGCTCATCTCCAACAATTTTTAGCAATAAAAGGCAAAGTAAATAAAATGGTATTCGATAATGAATTTAACAATGAAAACGTAAGAGAATTTTTGAGAAAAAAAGAAATAGAATTTCACTTTTCCAAACCAAACAACCATACAGGTAATAGTGACATATAAAGACTAAACAATACTATTACAGAAAAGGTACGAACATTAAATATCGAAAATCATTTACCAATAACACAATAGATATACAAAGCAATGCTATACATTGACACATACCATAGATGCGCATAACCACTCAGTATAGAATAGAGAAGGTTACACAGAAACTAGGCAAGAAGGGTTTATAAGGGACTATAAAAACTTAAGACACAAAGAGGAACCTAAGTTTAGAGAATAACCGTTACAGGGAATCCATATTAGTTATATTAAAATACCAACTAAATATAGTAATTTAACGGACACTAATACTTAAAATAACTCTTAAATTTAAAATTACAGATAATTATATGGACACTAATAATAATAATGACATCAATGCCAATCCAAGCTAGCCTAACAACTTACCCAATAATGAAAACTAACGGCTATATTGAAATTTACAGCGACAATCAGAGCATCCCAATAGAATCGGATTTAATTTTGCACAAAATAGAAATCCAGGAAATAGCAAATGTGCTCATATTAATGAAAGACAACTTGAACACTTTTAATAAAAATCAGAAAAGACTTATAAACAATCAAGTAGATACATTAATAAGTAAATTAAAAACAATAACACCATCCAATAGACAAAAGAGAGGACTAATAAACTTAGTAGGTCATGCCTATAAATACCTCTTTGGAACAATGGATAATACAGGCCAAGAGGATGTCACTAATCACTTTAGTACGGTTGACACTAGTATGCACAATTCTATAACAGATTGAAACCAACAAATAAAAATTAATGACCATTTTAACAGAACAATGCAATTGATAAAAGACACAATCACACAAAATCAATAAGACATATGATATTACTCGAACGGACTTCACAACACAGTTAAAGACATATTGACAAAAAACTTCTACCTTGAAAAATTACTTATCCTAACAACAATTACGAGTCATATATAGTACATATACAAAATTATATCCCCACAGAACAAAATGGTATAAGTGATGCCAGCATATTAACCAAACAAGATATAGATGATTACGAAATAGACATAAGCAAAATAAAATGTTTACGATCAGTCATATTGAAAAAATTTATTAATTGATATTTGTAATTAAAGTACCTAAAATATTTGATACTATACAAGTAAAGACGTTCCCTATTTGAACAAAGAAACAGACGCAGAAATCGAGCATACATTTAGATATAATAAAAAATATATACATACAAGAAGAATAATTTTATGACTGAATGTATTTCAACACATTGTACAATAGATACAATATGTAAATTAATATCAAATGAAAACACAGAAATTTTAAACGTTAACGATCATACAATAATTGTGAAAATTGCCAAAAACAATTCAATTGTAAGTAGTTGCGATACAATGAAACAACCTTAAATGGATAATTTTTGGTACACTATAATAATTGTTCGTTAAAAATAGCAAATCAACAATTTTCAAACACTGGGAAAATATATATTGACAAAATTATTATTGCAAAAACTTTAAATATAACATTCATACAACATCTACAATGGAAAATACAAAGTTATCAAGAATCCAAAATCTGAATGAAATAGAGGAAATTAAATAAAACAATCAAATCACACTGTGGGTACTGTGGGTGCTGTAGCTCAGTGGTTAGTGTGTTCGCCTTCTGATCTGTAGGTCGTGGTTCAATACTCGGCTGATGCATAACAAATTTAATATCGATAAGATTTTTCTTTCGAACGGTACCCACCGTTCGTTGTCGGCAAGCAATTGGCAATTCTTCCGACAGTAACAACTTGCCATGAAAAAGCTTCTTAAAGAACTCTGTGACAAAGCTCAGAAAAAGTGATGTCACAAGTGTTCTGCCGTTCGGATCCGGCTAAAATAAGTAGGTCCCTTCTAATATTGTCCAAAATTTAAGACGCACAACAGTAATGGAAGAGAAGCTCGGCCAATGAGCCCTTTGGGGCTTTAAGTGTCACATATTTATTTTTATTTTTAATCAAATCACAACATATAGCGTACCAACAATAGTAGTAATAATATCAATAATAACATCACTGTTAATATTGTACAACAAATGTAAAAGGCAAAATAAAATAATTCAGGAGAATCCTTTATCTAGGGGTGGAGGAGTTATGTGTACTCTCCCGTATACCCAACCAATACTATTATACTATTCTTTGCTAAACTACTTCTATTCTCTACATGCCTTTTGAAACTTAGCTGCGGTGTTAATATTACTCCCAAATAATTGTACTCAGTTCTTATTTCTACATTATCTCCCCTAAAAGTCCATTTTTGTTTTCCTGATAACCTGCCTCCTTTCCTAAACACCATAATAGCGGATTTTGTCAGGTTTACTTCCATATTCCAAGTATCGCAATATTTTTCTAGATTATTTATCATCTTTTGTAGTTTGGTAATGTCATCTGATAGTATTACTATGTCGTCTGCGTATAATGGTAGTCGTATATTTAAGTCGTCTATGTATATCCCTTCCTCTAGACTGGCATGCAAGTCATTTAAATATAGTGAAAACAGTAATGGAGACATTAAGCAACCTTGTTTTACACCCGAAGAAATATTAAATTTGTCTGATATAGCATCCCCCGTCCATATAACCGAATTTGTGTTAAAATATATTTGTTCTATGAAGTTTACCATTTTTGTTGAAACGCCTAGAGTATGTAATTTGTAAATAAGTAACTTATCAAACGCTGCCCTAAAACCTATAAAAAAAAGCATACACTTTTATATTTTCATTAATTTTTAAGTGAACGATTGATGTAAGGTTATATATATTGTCAATCATAGAGTGTTTTTTCCTAAAACCCGCCTGATATTCGGTTATGATGTTATTGCTGTCTGCCCAATTTGTCAGTCTCTCATTTAAAATAATCATTTTCTATTAACAAAGCTGCGTAGTGCATGTTTACACCCTTCTGCACCGGATTCAAAAGTTCTGTAAAATTTCTCATTTAAAATACCCATCATAATTTTAGCTATGCAGTTCATGAACGATATGCCCCTATGATTTGATACTATGCCAATGTCACCTTTTTTAAAAAGTGGGAATATAATCCTAGTCTCGAACAATTTTCCTACTTGTCCATTATTGTACAGTCTTTTATATGTCCTGGCTAATTCGTCAAGAAACTCTATATCCGCATTTCTAAAAAATTCATATGGAACTCTATCCAAACCTGGCGCTTTTCCATTTTTTTTTTTTGTTTTATTTAACATTAGAATTATTTCCTCTGATGTAACTGGTTTATCTAAAGTATCATTTTCTATTAACAAAGCTGCGTAGTGCATGTTTACACCCTTCTGCACCGGATTCAAAAGTTCTGTAAAATATTGCCTAAACTCGCCAGAAGATATTTCCTAACATTTATTTATTTCATACCCATGAATTTCTTGCACTAACTTCCACCAATCTTTTCTCTCCCTCGCCTCATTTATTTTTCGCTCCACGTTTTCATAATATTCTTTCGAGCTTCTTTCACATACTTTTTTATATTTAGCGTTAGCACGTATATATTCTAACTTATCGTCATTGTTTTGTGTTTTATTGAATATTCTCAGCCACTTAAAGGATGACTTTGTAGCTACCAATTATAGTTAATAACCAAATTTTTTGCTTTTATTGTCGTAAAGGTATTTTGAACAAATAAATAGCTGAGCTGTTGATTTTGCTTTTGTGAATTCTTCTTTTTCTTGAATAAAGTTGAACATTAATTTAAAATCATAAGTGTTTTAATTATAAAACGAAACTTGCGCGCACTTCGTTTAGCCGAATGTGTTCTCTTTGAAATATCTAACACTAAAAATGCAAAGAACCACAAAAATCTATATGAATCAATTCAATACATAGTTTACCATAAAACAAAAAAAAAAGATACAAATTTCATTGGATTTTTAGTACTATACAGAGCTGTAAAAGAATTGAATCATTACGGAATTCACTCACCCTTAATTCATTTAAAAGCTGCATCAACGAGGCTGCACTCTTTTGCTTCGAATTCGTTAAAGAATGACACACGAACCATTCATCATTCTCAAAATCTTAAAATTATCACACTTTTCCATTCAGTAAAGAGTGGGAATTGAAAAATATCAATCCCATTCTTGAAAGGCTTAAAAATATTATGAATTCATTCAATATTACAATTCTTTTAAACTCTGAAATACTGGAAATATGATATTATTTATTACCATGAAAACCATAGCTGCTTTGGAACAAAACCCATCGTATTATTATGACGGTAGAGCAACTACAAAAAATTCCTCTTGGATGCTTCATATGTCAGAAACTGGCTTTTTATAGTGTGAAGCAAGTGTGTTTTCTGTTTTTCTTTTTCAACTTCTTCTTCTTCTTTTCCAATGGGTTTGTTGTTGTTTTATTTACTTTTTCTCCTACATTCAAGAGAACTTTCGCCAATGGCTCTACCTTGAGTTATTTTACCAATCAGCTGTTATTATTCACATAAATAAATTTGATGTAACTCGCACAGCACAATGGAGTTTTGTATTTAATATGCAACAACGTACAATAATTCCGCCTTTTTTCTTGAAGTAGTCTATTGAATCGAGCTGCTCAATTTATATACAAATTAATACAAATATGATAGAAAAAAATTTGTCATATAAAATAGCGTTTACAACAGCTTGTTGAGGCTCGTACTGTACTTCTGGTGATGACTTTAACATTGATGCCTCTAACGCAGACTTTTCTGAAATAGGACTATCACACCAAATATCGGATAGTTCTTCCCATTCTTTAACGATGTGTTGACTTTGCTATGAAGAATTCTCACAATCAATTAAATTTTCATTTCTACTTGCAAGCAACATATATATGTCTGGAAGAATACATCTCTAAGCTAGTAATATCTGCGATATACTGTCCCCAAGATACAGTATTACTGAACAGCAATATAAAGAATTTTTCTCAACTCTTGGTAGCAAATTCTTGGTTGCTGGCGATTTCAACGCCAAACACACTTACTGGGGCTCCCGCTTAATAACTCCAAAAGGCAGAAGACTATGTTCAATCATCACTAACCACGGCTACTATGTTATTTCAAATGGTCAACCGACATATTGGCCGACGGACAAGAGGAAAATACCCGATCTCATAGACTTTGGAGTCGCCAAAGGTTTGCAGATGGAAAATATCTCCACAAAGTGTAATTATGATCTATCGTCTGACCACTCACCCACGGTAATATCTATAAAATCACCAAGCACCCAAGGCAATTGCGTTACAAAGAAAATGGACTGGTTGAAATTCAAGAAATATATAAATTCCCATCTTCCTCTAAGTACGGTATTAAAAAATGGACACGATGCAGACTCAGCACTCGAAAACTTCAACCAGCTGCTCTCATTAGCCACCTGCACAAGGGTATGCAAGCAATCAAACTATAGCTCATACACACCAGCCGACATTGAATTGCTAGTAAGAAGAAGGCAATGGCAAGAATTCAGATCACGGAATCTGAAAACACAGCTATAGCACTGCACTCGAAAGTTAAAGCAAGCCCTAAAAAATAAAAACAACAAAGAGTTGGAAGATCACACAGCGAAATTAACACCTGGTGAAGTGTCAGAATACTCTGCAGACCACCTAAAAAGTGTGTTTACAGGCAATCCACCCTCTTCACAGTCCTCATTACCAAAATTAACAATTTATAAAGATTTAAGCCCAAAAAAAATCACCTGGTCCAGATAAAATTACCGGTAAAATGATAAAAGAGCTACCTCCGGCTTCAGTAATTCATCTCATGCACATTTTCAATGCTATCCTTCGTATTAAACACTATCCAGAATTCTGGAAAACTTCAAAAATTATTATGATAGCAAAACCAGGAAAAGAGTCTACAAAAGTTGCATCGTAAAGACCTTTCAGCCTCCTGCCTCTACTCTCTAAAGTATTCGAAAAGATACTTGTCATGAATATAATTCCATTTAATAATCTCAACCAACTGATTCCCCAACATCAGTTTGGAGTTAGAAAACAGCACGGCACAAAGTTGCAATGTCCTGCAGAAGCTACATTCAAAAATTACACAATCATCCGAATCCCCTTGCTAGGCAATTGTTGCTGAGCACGGGGCTTCGTCGATTAAAAAGAAAAGACACACTAAATATGCTATGGAATTGCTATACCTCGCGACTCAACAAATTGTGATGGAACGTAGGGAATAATTTTAGTTAGTTTGTAAGATTTGAATACTTATTGTGAGTTCGTACGAATGGTAGAAAGATTCAATATATTCTTTGTATTTAAAAAAAAAAATTCTTTTGAACACATTTAGTTTATCTCACAAGAATCACTTTGAAGAAATACATGTTTGAAAAGAAATTAATGGATCATTATATATCTACGCATTATACGTAAATATGCGTATATATACATAAAATTCTTCAAGGAGGTCAAATTACCAGGAACAAACATGCTAGTCCCTACTTCTCAATTTATTAAAAAGATTACGAAAAAACAACCACAAAAATTGTGATACGAAATAAAACTTCTATAATTTTTGCATTTAATACTTTCTTTATATTTAATATAAGCCAATGGCAACCCAGAAATGAAAGATCCAACAACCATACAGATATTTTGTAAACAACAAAACCGAAGAAGAAAGGCTGTCAGCTTGGATATCGCCAATTCTATTCATTTTAGGCTGCAGCCATCTGCTGCTGCATTCATTAAAATTTCAATTCAAGGAAAAAATGAGTTCAGCTTTTCAAAATTTAAATAAATGAATTAAAAGTGAAAATGACTTCACACTTTTACAGCTCTGGTACTATAATAGTAATATTATGTAATATCTAAAAACAAATAAAACTAATGAAAAAACGTTACTTAATATTTTATTTTGTCTCCATTACATTTAATTAAGGTATTATTTGAAATAAAAAACACTTTTTTCTCTGATTTTTTACGGAGATACAGCTTAAGCAAATTTATTCAAACTTTTTAATTATAAAGCATCATCTAGAGAATATTCAGTTAAATTTTCGTAATTAAATATTGAAAAATAAGCCGGTGACAGAGCATTTCCCAAAACGTCTTTTGAAAAATACGTTGTTCGGTGAACACGATAACTCGGCGTAGAATTATCTGAAATCAAAAATGTTATTAAATTTACTTAAATTATGAGTTAATTCTCACCCTCCCGTCGTTGTTGAGTTATCATTTTCGTTTTTCAACAGTTCATGGCCTATTAACTATTAAGTAAAAAACGCGATTTCGCTACCTTAATATGAAAATAGAAAAATGTAATTAACGGGAGGCGGAGGCATTTTATACCAAGAAAGTATGTTTCTAGTTTGAAAAGAATCGCTCGTGTAGATTTTCCAGGATCGTGTTCACGGACTTCGAAAAATTGGTTTTCAGAAAACACGTTTGAAATTTTTTTTTTCTCAAAAAGTGAGAAAAATTTTTTTTTATAACTTACACTGAATCATCAATTCCAGGTCCATAAAGTACGTTCCCGGCAGCAATCTCGTTGTCTTGGAAAATGAAAAAGAAAAAAATAGATTTTCCGAAGCCGGCAGAACCCTTGTGACATCACTTTTTCTGGGCTTTGTCACAGAGTTGTTTTAGAAGCTTCTTCATGGCAAGTTGTTACTGTCGGGAGAATTGCCAATTGCTAGCCGACAGGTGGGCACCGTTCGAAAGAAAAACCATTTCGATATTAAATTTGTTATGCATCAGCTGGGGATTGAACCACGACCTACAGATCAGAAGGCGAACACACTAACCACTGAGCCACGGCACCCACGGTATTATACATATATATATATATATATATATATATATATATATATATATATATATATATAAATATATATATATATATATATATATATAAATTTATAATATATATATATATATATATATATATATATATATATATGTATATATATATTTATATATATATATATATACATATATATATATATATATATATATATATATATATATATATATAAGTACCGAAAGTAGTTTGAAACATATGCCTTCTCACGATGTTCCTGCTTTTGGTATGTCTTCTGATTTGACTGGTCTGAATCTGCCAACTAAACAGGATATTTTAAGATGCTATTTTTTCTTGGCCGAACGTGCTAAAATGCAAAGTAAAATGTTTTCATATAAAACATTTACTCCTCAAGTGACAGACAAATTGATTGGAATTTGGAGCAAACTAAATATTGAAATTATATGCAAACGAAATATTGTTAGAAAATTGAATACCTTGCTTGACAAATACTACACTGCAGATAAATGCAAAGCAAAAGGCTCCAGTCTCACATCTTTCTTACGATCCATAAAAGAATTATTTTACATTGGGAAATGTAAATCTGACTTGAAAGCTGCTCTATGCTCATGTGGAATGATTCCAGAAGAGTTGAAAGAGTTTATGATGGATCAACATAATGACAGAAGATCTACGATACCGGAATACCAGACAGAAATTGAAGAGCAAGCACCTACATCTACAATAATAGAAACAATTGAAGAGAGCCAGGGTCTAACATACGTGCCAGAAGAAGACCAGGAAAGTGATTATGACGCAATGTACTTGTACAAAATGGCGCTTGCAATTTCTTCTGGTGAGGTTTTGGCGGATTTGGCCAACATTAAACCAGGGCCAATAGCACATTCTCGTTGGCTCACCAAGGCCAGTAGATTATTACGGTTATATGTGACAACCAACAAGCCATCTACAAATTTAAAAATTCTGGCAAACTATATAATTAAAGTATATACGCCAATGTACTTCAATATTAAATATTACAACTCTGTCGTGCACGGTAGTGTATTATTTTATAAATTCATACGTTGGACTCAATATTTGGATTCGAATTTAAGCCAAATTGTAAATAATGTTGTTAAAGAAAACTCGTATTATGCTCATTCAGAAAACATTTTATTGGCAATGTTGTTCGACGATGAAAAAAAAATACGCGACTTAGCTCTAAAAAAAATTTTACACTACCGTAACCATGTGGAAGATCCGATGCTACTGAGAGTTTATAAAAAGCCTATCATAAACTTCAATTGCACAGATTTTACGAATATGATTGACATGAATGATAATTCAATCTTATTCGAACCACCATTCACTCGAAATATTCCTTATGAATATCTACAACAATATTTAGAAGACATTGATCCACCGCTGCCTGATCCGAAAATTCCAGTACACATACAAGGAACGGAAAGACATGTTCAATTACTGGCTAGTGTATCCAAAAGAGTTTTAGAACATAATCGAGAAGGAGTTATGGCGGTGACATTAGAAAGTCGTGAAAAATTCGCTAGACTTGACAGCAAGAAAGACTTTCAAAAATAACTCCTTCGCGTTTATTTCCTAAAACTCTTCGTTTTGTTTCTTAATTACTGAATTCAATTAATTTTTTTTATTAATTACATTTTATATGCTTTTATTATTTGTTATGTTGAATTTTAGAAGAAAAAAATAAAGTAAAATATGCTTTGTTTACTCTTTGTCTTAAATTCGATATAGGTCGTGAATGAATAACCCCCCCCCCCCCTTCCCCCATCATTTTTAACGCTAAACACTCTGGGCTATTTAAAGTTTTAGGTTGTCTTATGAGAAAGTCAAATATTCGTCAATTTACACGAAAAATTTCGTAAATTTACCCAAAAAAAAACGATAAAATTAAAAAATGAACGAAAGCGCCCTCTGGTGGTGCTCAAAAATAAAAATAGATCTCAAAAATGGATTCCTCGATCCAAAAACCCCCACATACACATTTGGCTAGAGAAAATAGCATTTTTTTTACATCTATTCTTGAGTATTTGGGGAAAAAACCTATTTTGAAAAATCATTTTAGAGCTATGGTTTCTTCGGAAAAGTATCTTCAAATTAACCGTAGAACAAGAATCTCGATGAGCCCCTTAACATTTTTTCGGCCCCCTACAATTTGACCCACCCTAATATATATATATATATATATATATATATATATATATATATATATATATATATATATATATATATATATATATATATATATATATATATTTATAATATATATATATATATATAAATATTTATAATATATATATATTTATATATATATATATATATATATATATATATATATATATATATATATATATATATTTATATTTATATATACATATACATATATACATACATATACATATGTATAAATATGTATATGAAATATGTATATATGTAGAAATATATATTTTCATAAATATGAAATAGTGAAAAACTTATAGACAAAAAACTTACTTATTATTTTATACAAAATACTATAATATAGGTACTTATAATTTATAGAAAGAAAATAATATGCATTTAAATAACGATTAATTTTTAAATATTCCTTTAGACAGTACATATAAATATATCTTCTAAGATATATTTGAATTAAACATATATTTGAATAATCTGCTTATCTTAATTACACAAACAACGCAAAATCATTGTTGACTTCGGTACAAATGCCTTTCGAATCAACTGCACTTCGAGTGTATTGCCTTTCAAGTTATAACTACAATAGTTAATGAATCAAACAGGACCATCTTTAGTTCAGTGAAGTGAGTGGCATTCTTCTCTTTGTTTTCAAGCTCTTTAATTCATTCGCTGAGTAAGTGCTGTGCAAATCATAGAGTTAAATTTTAAGAGAATATCTAGAAACTCAATATGAATGAGTCGTTGCAGGAGTCGTGTATATACTCTTGTTTAAAAAATTTGCGCGTGTAACAGCGTACACGTGATAGAACTAAAACTTCTTAAAAACCCCAAATCAGCTATTAACACACAACATATGTATAAATTCACCTAGCAAAAATTTTGTAAGTGGTTTAAAGATACCCAAACCTGAAGAGTTTGTGTAAAGGTTCAGATCACCCACTTCAATTTATATACTATATTGGTCCTTTGTCCAATGAAATGATAGATTTCTGTATTTTAAATGCTACTTACTTACTTACTTACTTATGTGGCCATAACAACCGAGTATCGATTTAGGCCGAAAATAACTTGCTTCGCCAGCCATCTCTGTTCTTCGCTAGCTGGCGCCAGTTAGAAATTCCAAGCGCCGTCAGGTTCTCCAGTACTTGGTCTTTTCACCGGAGGTTAGGTCTTCCTCTTCTGCGTCGTCCTCCAGCGGGTTCCTAATATAACACCTTCTTAGCTGGAGCGTGTTCTTCCATTCGCTCGACATGACCTAGCCAGCGCATCCGCTGGATTTTGATGCGCTGTACTATGTCAATATCGGCATACAGCTCATACAGCTCATGGTTGTACCTTATTCGGTACTCGCCACCAACGCAAATAGGTCCAAAGATCTTGCGTAGGGCTTTTCTCTCGAAAACTCCAAGCATTCGCTCATCCGATTTGTCCAGGCTTCAGCGCCATATGTTAGGGCAGGCATGATGAGAGACTTGTAGAGTGTAGTTTTCGATCTTCGAGATAGGGCTCGACTTCTCAATTGCTTACTCAGCCCAAAATAACACCTGTTAGCAAGAGTTATCCTACGCATGATCTCCAAGCTGACGTCATTACTGCTGTTAATGCGGGTTCCAAGATAGACAAAGTCCCTTACTACTTCAAAAGCGTAGTTGTCAACAGTGACATGCTGTCCAAGACGCCAGGACTCTTTGTTTGTTGACACTAGATACTTCGTCTTTCCCTCGTTCACCGTGGGACCCATCAGACGCGACTCTCTTTCCAACTCTGAGAATGCTGTACTGACTGCGCGCGTGTTCCTGCCGATTATGTCAATATCGTGGGCATACGCATGACACTTTTGTTGAAGATAGTGCCATTATGTCGTAGATCAGCAGCTCGTATTATTTTCTCCATAACAAGATTGAAGAAGTCGCACGATAACGAATGACCTTGTCTGAAACCCCGGAGAGGTCCTTCCCAATTTTCACTGCACAACAGAAGTTATGCAGTGTCAATCTACAAAGTCGAATGAGCTTTGCAGGAATACCGAACTCAGACATTGTTGCGTAGAGGTAATCCCTTACCGGACTGTCGAAAGCGGCTTTATAATCAACAAATAGGTGGTGTGTGTCGATCAGTTTTTCTTGGGTCTTGTCCAGGATTTGGCGCATTGTGAAAATTTGATTGATGGTAGATTACCAGGTCTGAAGCCACACTGATAAAGTCCAATGCTGCTATAAATTTATATTTTAAGATAACTACATAAATATGTTTCCAAAAGTTTATATTTTAATGTAAGTACATACATTTGTGATTTAATTTTGATAAGCGTCTTTTAAATGCTTTATTTTTGTTTATACATTAGTAATAAATGTGAAACATTACACCTTTTGATGAATAACAAAAAGCGACTTCATAAATATCATTATCTTTTACTTCATTAAAATCAACCACTAAATTTTAGAATCTACCACAATTTTTTAGCTTCATCTACCTCTAAAAATTTTTTTATAGTCCGAACACTGTTTGAAATGTCAAATATTAGATCGAACATACAAAGTAGTCGCCGAGAAAAATTTGTGCCCGTGTAAATGCGAACGAAACATCAAAAGTTAATTGAAAATTTTTTTCGTTTAAATGTTTTTATGGCAAAATGCTGACTAAGGCAAAAGCAAAAACACTATCATGCGCCGCATAATAGAGTTGTCAAACTATCGATGGGACTATCGATAGTATCGATGGGACTATCGATAGTATCGATGGTTTCTTTTTTTTCGCACTATCAATGAGTATTGATAGTTTTTTTCCAAAACTATCGAAACTATCGATGGTGAGACTATCGATAGTTTGACCCCTCGCTCATCACTACTTTACATTGTGAAATAAGAGCGGTGAGTTTGCAAATGAGAGTGAGTTTGCAATATGTTTATAGTTTGAAAGGTGGTGGACTTAGGTGACGGTTCCTTCCGATATGGAAATCGATGACAACGACTCAGCCGGTATGTACATTTGTTAAAAATGCTTTGTCTGTTGTACTAAGTTCCTTTTCGCATACAGATGCTCCAGCCAGCAAAAGACCAAAAAGTTCAGACGTTTGGAAGCATTTTCAATTAAATACCGACAAAAAGTACGCCAAATGCTTAAAATGCCAAAAGTCGTATAAAACTAGCGGAAACATGTCCAACCTTATTGACCACTTAAAGCGTGCTCATCCTTTTATTGCTGAACCGAAAAAGCCTGCCAGCACAATCAGGCATTTTTTTCCGAAAAATGTCACGTATGACACTAACTCTACGCGGAAAGTAGAACTGGATTCAGCATTAGCAAGAATGATTGCTATAGATGTACAACCGTTTCGCATAGTCGAAGATCAAGGATTTCGAGACTTTGTGCACCGTCTTGATCCGCGATATGATTTACCATCACGGAATACCATTCAAAAGGTTCATTTGCAAAAGATCTATGACGATGTTAAAACGAAACTACAGGCTTCTCTTAATCAAGTTGAAAGCTGTGCTATAACCACCGATTGTTGGTCATCAAAGGCAAATGAAAGCTATTTGACTGTTACGTGCCACTTTATAGATGGCGGCTTCAAACTACGGTCGGCGGTTTTAACGACATCAAAGCTTGTTAATGAAATGAATCACTCAAGTGAAAATATTTCGACATCACTGCACGAATGCCTGCAAAAATGGAATATATTCCAGAAAGTCAACTGTGTGGTAACAGATAACGCTGCATCAATGATAAAAGCTTGTGAAATACTTCAGAAGAGGAATCTTCCATGCTTTGCTCATTCCATTAATCTTGTTGTACAAGACGCTTTGTCTACTGAAAAAGTAAAAGCATTGTTGACAAAGTGCAAACGCATAGTAGCATATTTCAAAAGCAGTACTATTGCATATGCACAATTAAAGAAAGAGCAGGGTGACGAAAAACAATACAGCCTGATTCAGGAAGTACCAACAAGGTGGAATAGCGCATTTGCTATGGTGCAACGAATTTTACTTATCAAAGAAGCCGTCTTTGCAGTGCTTCTAAGAACACCCAAAGCACCACTGGTCCTAACAGCAGAGGAAATAGAGCAACTTCAAGACATATGTTTATTGCTTGAACCATTCAACACAAATACAAGCATTTTATCGGGCAATCAGTATGTGACGATTTCGCATGTTATTCCCATAGCATGGGGATTACATTCAACGATGATGAAGCTTCACTCAAAATTGCAAACTGCTGTAGGATTAGAAACATGCTTGTATTTATCCGATAAAATCAAACAGAGGCTGTTTCCATATGAATCTAGAAGTGCTGCCAGATTGGCTACCTTGTTAGATCCGAGATTTAAAAAAGAAGGCTTTCGGTCAGCTCAAAATGCGACCCAAGCGTCTAGGTTGCTGGAAAATGAATTAGTTGAAATAAACAAAATTGCTGCATCGACACCGAGTGACAACAGGGAGGAACCGTCAACATCAAGACATATCAAAATTCCTGATATTTACGAATTTTTGACAGAAAAGCTTTCATGCAAAACAAAATCAAACCGAGCTGATGCCATTATTACTTTACGTGAATACACAGAAAAGCCGAATGAGCCGTTGGATATAGATCCATTGGAGTATTGGAAGGTTAGTAATGCTCTTTATTAGCAACGCGTATATAAATAACATTTAATCTCAATTGCAGACTAGATCGAATGAAATGAAGGCAATGCAAGTTTTGGCTAGCAAGTACTTGTGCATTCCGGCTACGTCGACAGAGTCTGAACGGATGTTCAGCAAAGCTGGAGAGCTAGTCTCGGACAGGCGTACTAGACTGAAGGAAAGAAATGTGGATATGCTGCTGTTCATCAACAAAAATCACTGGATGGGTTAATTTTATATCTTTGATTTCCTTAATGAAGAAAACCACTGAGTGGTTAAATTTTGATCTCTTTTCAAGCTTTATGAATTCTTTATATTTTTTTATTTTTAATATGACAATGAATAAGACTTGTTTTTGTCCAGGAAAAAAGCGTGTTTTCCATATTTCATTTGAACTTTCTTGAAAATATAATTTTTTTCAATGAACCGTTGAAGCCCGATAGTACTATCGATAGCACTATCGATGGTTTCGTTTTTTTTTTGACTATCAATGAGTATTGATAGTTTTTTTTAAACTATCGAAACTATCGATGGTGAGACTATCGATAGTTTGACACCTCTACCGCATAATCAAACAGCAACCATGTCTGTCAGCAACTGATGTTTTTGCATTTGTGCTTTTACGAACAATAATAGAAAAGAAGATTGCGACCATCAGAGAAGCTTTTTCTAGATGTGACGTCACAATATTTCAGCTGCGAGAGAAGATGACAAAATGGCAAACAAATTGAAAAGAAAAATACATAGTATAATTAACCAAGCAAGGCAATCATAAAATTTTTTCTCATGTCATTTACGGTATATGCCAAAGCATGTTTAGGTAATGTCAAAATTACTATGTGTCAAAATGTGGCAAAATATGTCTAAATTATTAACCTTCTGGTTAGTACGAAATAATATTATTTTTTAATTTTTTAAGAATTGATTGTAACATTTTAAAAAATATTTTCGAGTTGATGTAATTAAAATAAATTTAGAAATAATCAAAAAAAAAAAAATAATAAGCAAATGCATGTGAGATGTTTGACCTTTATATACAACCAATATTTTCGAATTTTTCACTGTGATAGATTTCACAAAGCTGTCTTTTGATTTTGTTTCTGTCGTCCGTGTTGCAAGTTTAGCATTTTATCTAGCCCTTTCTTATTTTCAAACTAGCTTTTTTTAGGATAATCGTCCACATACAGTGGCTCCCAGCTTATTTCGTACAGTGACAGTTTAAAAATTGCTGCAGTCGTAATTCCTAATATAGCAAAAATTTGAACAAAATATAAATGCCATTTTTGAAAGGAAGGTTTGTTTTTCATTTTCCAAAATTTACTTTTTCAAAATTTTAGTGTTTGACACTATAAAAAAATAAAATAAGAAAAAAATAGGAAAATTCATGTCACAGCTTATTTCGTACAGTCTCTTTAAGTTCAAACTAAAAACAAAGTAAGTTGATTTTAATATTTAGTATGACATCCCTTAGCGTTAATGACAGCCTGGAGTCTATTTGGCATTGAATCCACCAATTTTTGAGTGATGTCTGGTGTGATTTTTTTCCATTCCTCCATCAGTACCTTCTTTAGGTCTTGCTTATTAGAAATCTTGTGTGTTCTTATTTTATTGTCCAAAATAAACCAAAGATTTTCAATCACATTCATGTCAGGTGACTGTGGTGGTGGAGACATCAAGTGTGGGCAGTTCAAATAAGCCAAGATTGCACAATCCCAGATTTATGTTTTGGGTCATTATCTTGGTAGTACCGAAATTCTTCCCGCAAACCCAGTTTGTCTGCACTTTGAAGTAAATTGTTTTTCAGAATCTCGAGGTACTTCATTGTCTATTGTTCCCTCAATAAAAACCAATTCACCTACTCCGGCTGCTGACATATAGGCCCAAACCATCACGCTACCGCCACCATGCTTCACTGTGGGCTTAAGGTTCTCCTTGTTTAGCTCGGTATTCGCTTTACGCCAAACATATGACATTCCGTCCGAGCCAAAAATATTAAACTTAGAGTCATCCGCGAAAATAACGGTATTCCAGAACGCAGGAGTCTTAATAATATGCTCTTTGGCGAAGTCAAGTCGGCGTTGTATATTCATTTTTGAAATGAATGGTTTCTTTCGGGCGTTCAAGTCATGATTGCGCAGCACACGTCGGACAGTTTCAGTACTGGATGATTTTCCTATTTCACGCTGAACCTCTGCGCCAACTTCGGAGCAGATAACTTTGGATTTTTCTTAATTTTTCGTACAATATAACGCTCGTCTGATGCGTTGAAAATCTTATTAGGTGCTTCTCTGCCCTTGTCCTCCAACCGATTTTCGCGAACGAAGCGTTGAATGATGTATTGGACAGTTGAGGCACTTAAATTTGTCATTTCAGCAATTTTTCGCACACTCTGACCTTTCCTAAAATGGTTAATTACCAGTTTACGCTGTTCCATCGTTGTACGACGACCCATAACGCTAAATGTTTAATTTACAGCACTTTAACTATTTAAAATAATAATAATAAAAATTGTTATAATAGTTAAAAAGGTCCAAAAACTCATACAATTCAAAAAAACTTTGTAACTGCGCGGCAGAATGAAACTTACTTACATTGAAGTTTGTGTACGAAATAAGATGTGAGCTGAAAATCAGCTGATCAATAGTTTTTCTCTCTTGCATGACAAAAAGAACAATTTTTGGGGTTCCCCGTTTTCTTATTAGGTTTACTAAACACATACACAGACATCTACATTCAAAACTTATCGATAAGTTTTTTAGTTTCGATGTTACAGCCATTTACATAAAAATATATACACTGTACGAAATAAGCTGTGAGCCACTGTATATAATACAAGATATTGTATAAATTCAGTGCAACGCTGTGTTACAAAGCGAAGAGATTTTTTTATGAGAATTAACATCTATCAGCATCACATTTGGTCCAACATATTTGCCGCCATTATTATTCTCTTATGTTAAATAGTCAGCTG
The DNA here is from genome assembly GCA_963854835.1 of Megamerina dolium. NCBI lineage: Eukaryota > Metazoa > Arthropoda > Insecta > Diptera > Megamerinidae > Megamerina > Megamerina dolium. Next base: position 54,750,184 of record OY978526.1, on the reverse strand, counting down.
TGTTGCGCGGAATATTTGTTTCAATTACAAGATATACAAGTAAAAAGTATATTGGCTTAGTGACAAAAGATTTGATATTGCAAATCGCAACCAAAACTTTGACCTTATTGTGCATTCGACACGGCTACAGTACCTTATAATACTGTAATGCAGCCCAGCTCAAAGGATATACACATTAGATACGTATAGTCCTATATGGAATAATATAATTTTGAATTTTCCGGCAATAGACTGTTATTGTAGAATGTTGAAATAGTTTGCCACGTCCACTTCTAAATTTACACGTTATTTAGTTGTTAAAACGAAAGCGCTTGATTTAATGTTTGTAATAATATATATTTATTAATAGTTTTATGAAAGCATTTTCTCATATATTTGTACCTAATGTACGCTTCGATTGTTGAACTAAAAGGCATACATGTTAAAAATGAAATATAAGCTGTTTATGAAATGTTGAAAAAATATTTAAATAAAAGCGAAGTGGTTTCGTGTTTTCATTACTAGCTTTATTGTGCACATATGTATACATGTATAAATATTTTTAAAAAAGAATTTGATTATTATATCAATAATTAAAAAAAAAATTAATAAAGAATTAATAAATACTAAGTTATTATTTTAGAGAATTTTCTTTTTTTCTTGAAAGTGTTATGAGCAACCCATTTTCATTAATTGCGTTAAAAATATTTTCAAGCGAGTTCAATTGAACCACGAGTTCTTCGTTAGGTTTTGATAAACCTCAGGTGATTTACCCATGTATAACTTGACTCAGCGCCATCCTAAACCACAATCACTGTGCTGGCTCCTGCAATAATGATGCTGACATTGCCATCAACTTCAAAACAATCTAATCCGAGCTCTGTTAATAAGTTAATTTAAACAGTTGAATTTTCCATACAATAACCAACGATTTTTTGTTACCATTAACTGCAATTTCCGAAATTTGTTGATGCAACAACATAGCAACGATGTGCTTATTTTCTCTTCGCTGAACCCGCTGATCCCGAAGAGTTGTCCCACTAGATACTCGTCAGACAGATGGCACAACCCCGTGCTTCAATTTAAGTTTGACGCAAAGCCTGGAAAATTAGGAACATTTCAGAAATGCGAATGCTGTGCAAATAAAATAAATAAAATTTATTTTATTTGCACATGTTTATAAAATTATAAACTATGATATAAAAAAAAATAAAAATAAATATGTGGCACTTAAAGCCCCAAAGGGCTCATTGGCCGAGCTTCTCTTCCATTACTGTTGTGCGTCTTAAATTTGGACAGTATTAGAAGGGACCTACTTATTTTAGCCGGTTCCGAACGGCAGAACACTTGTGACATCACTTTTTCTGAGCTTTGTCACAGAGTTCTTTAAGAAGCTTTTTCATGGCAAGTTGTTACTGTCGGAAGAATTGCCAATTGCTTGCCGACAGGTGGGTACCATTCGAAAGAAAAATCTTATCGATATTAAATTTGTTATCAGATCAGAAGGCGAACACACTAACCACTGAGCTACGGCACCCATGATATGGTCCTTGTAAATCACACTATTTTTGTGGTTGAAAGGACATAATCGCCGGCAGAAACTAATCTACTTTTTTGCCAAATCCACATCACACGGAAAGGTAAAATAGTTCTTTAATAACGATTTGTCGCAAATATCGTTACTGCAACTCGCCACTGCACACTTCATTTATAAAAATCACTTTCTTTCCAATCAAAATAGTTTTAGTTAACCGCGTACTATACAAATGCAAGAATTATAAAAATTAATTTGTCCTTTTCGGTTAATTTTCACTTTGTTTATGACGTCAGCATACGAACAGTCGACAGTCCAACTCAAACCAAAAAAGATAACTGTCACTCAGGGCGCAATCTGTTTTTCTATCATTCTTCATTTTCAGTATGTGTCTGACCATTGTTTTTTTGCATATTCAGGGTGAATTTTAGGTTGACAAAAAGTTTAAGGAGAAATTTAGGGTGATTGAATTTTTGCTACTAAATTTTACATTAGCGTTCAGTATTTTAGCAGATCGGAAAATAAATATACCAGTATCTTCAAGCGACCCACGCTTGAATTGAGTAAATAAATATATTATCTCTTTACGCATATGCATTGATACGTACCAACAAAATAAAAAGTAAACCCCCATATTTCTCCAAATTGAGGCTAAGATCAGTTCACACGTTTGTATGTATGTACAGACATACTCCGCCGTGTTTATGGCGTGACACTCTGCACGAAGCTAATTCGGATCTATATGTGAAATGTGTCATTTGGTGTCATTCTTGTATAACTGTATTTTTGATGTGTTGTACGATAATTACAACTAACGAGTGTGTGCTCAAAATTTATCAATTGGGTTGTATTTGAATTAATTCGAAAATTGGACAGACTAAGCAATGCCACCGATACTGTCTACACAGAAATATTTACAAAAATATTCAAAGTCATGGGAAAACGAACCATTGCTGAAAGGTAAGATGGGCATGTCACCATATATTGTCTATTTAATAAGCTTCATTAACATGAATAGAAATTGACTATAATTCGCTCATTAAGGTTGGTTGAAACCGCTGCCGGGAGACGATACACGCGCTTATTTTTTGTATTGTACGAAACTCATAATAGCGCATAAAAAAGTCTCATGGTACACGCAAAAACACAGACTCACCAAGATAACCAGAAAAAAAGGCAACAATGCGTAAAAATGCCGAAAATCTCGGACTTTGTTAAACCGACGATTGGAGAACAAAGAAAACGGGCAGAGACTCACCAAGATAACCAGAAAAAAGGCAACAATGCGTAAAAATGCCGAAAATCTCGGACTTTGTTAAACCGACGATTGGAGAACAAAGAAAACGGGCAGAGTTGAAAATCACGGCTTTTATAGCTGAACACTGCGGTATAAAAACAGTAGACCATCTTAGCGAGGTGATAAGTGACCTTGATTGTGGCTCCGAAGCATTATCAAAAATAAAACTACACCGCACAAAATGTACAGGTACAAATTACAGTTACTGTTTTATATTAAATTAACATTCAAAGATAATATATGAAATGTAAAATATAATGTATGTAAAAAATTGTATAAATATATATATATATATATATATATATATATATATATATATATATATGTATATATATATATATATATACATATATATATATGTATATATATATATATATATATATACATATATATATATATATATATATATATATATATACATTCTGTCAAATAAGTACCCGGAAATTCTCATTTTTAATTTTCCCTCTGAGAACCTTTTGTGTGCGTTGCGATTTCTTTTCGCCCCTCCTTGAACGATTGATACCAATCGTAAACTTGAGTTTTCGACATGGTTGAATCACCAAATGTTTTTTTCAACATTTCCAACTTTTTGGCACAAGAAATTTCGTCTGAAACACAAAATTTCACACAAACTCTTTGTTTGATATTTTTATCCATAGTAAAAATCGCAACGCACACAAAAGGTTGACTTGTTCCTAATGACGCCGTAACCAAACTAAATGACACATAGCAAAAAAAATTCACAGAGTAGTGGCTGACAGATGTGCCAACCTGGGAAAAAAAATTTTTTGGGGAAAAAAAATTTTTGAGATATTCTCAGAGGGAAAATTAAAAATGGGAATTTCCGGGTACTTATTTGACAGAATGTATATATACATATATATATATATATATATATATATATATATATAGATATATATATAGATATATATATATATATATATATATATATATATATATATTTATATTTATATATAATTGATATAAAAATATAAAATATAAATTAAATACAAAAATATATAAAATATTTACATTGTATGAAATATAATATATTATATGGAATGGTGAAATTTCAGGATAATATATAAAAATTAAAGTACTTCTTAATAAATTATATAATATATTGCATAAAATATATATAAAAATATTTTTGGTTTCTGCTTTGTTTAGGCCTAATTCTCAACATCCTTTCTCCTTGATTACTTGAAAATTTGTTAGAAGACATCGGGGACTCAGTTTATTCATTAATAGCTGATGAAAGCACGATGATTGACACGACAAAGGTTATGTGTTTAATGATTCGGTATTTTAGCTCAAAAAACAGGAAAGATTGTACGAAATTTTACTATTTATTAGAATTTTAATCAGCAACTGCTGAGGTCATGACGAATAGATTAATTGAACAATTGGAGAAAGATAATTTAAAACTGGAGAATTTAATTGGGATTGGAATTGATGGAGCCAATGCTATGGCTGGGACTGAAAACTCAGTATCAGCTAAACTGACTAAAAAAATACCTCATTTAGTTACGATTGAAGGTTTGTCATTCCTTAGACCTTTGCGCCTAAACATTTGGATACGCTGGTTAAAGAGAGTCATTCCTGGTTTTCAAAAAGTACGAAAAGAAACATTAAATACGCAGATTTGTACGAGATCATGAATGAAAAAGTACCGAAGAAAATTATCGGGCACTAGATAGCTAGCACGGCTAGATGCAATCGATACAATTTTAAGTCAATGGGAAACCCTTAAATTACATTTCGAAACATCTAAAATATCAGAACGCGGAGATCCAAGTTTTAAGGCTGATACGCTCTATGAGATGTATCGAGACATTGGCAACAAATTGTATTTATATTTTCTGCGCTTTTCTCTGAAAGATGTCATTAAAACAAACAAATCATTCCAGTCAGATTAAGCAGAGTCTCTTAAACTATTAAAAGATTTAAATGACACTCTCTCAAAAATATCGTAGAAAAAGCTGATAAAAATGATTTGTGTTCATTTGAATTTCGTCGTTATTTGATGCCCGAAAATAATGGAATATACTGATGCCAACGGAGAGGGTAGATTCCGACACATCTCAAAACTGGCAACTTCAATGTTATCTTTGCCTTTCTAAAATGCTTTAGTGGAAAGGGCATTCTCTATCGCTAACATAATTAAAAATAAATTACGCAATAAAATTGCCATCGCAACAGCTGACGCTATTATGCACATAAGGTCCCTTAATGAATCTTGCGCAAATTTTGAACCTTCGACAAAAATGTTTAAAAAATTCTCCAATGAAAATGTCTACAGATGTGACTTCGTTGACGAGGTTTTTGATGCGTTTCAAAAGGTTAACATAGATCTATAAGTAATTAATTAATAGAGAAATTACTATCGATTGATTATTATAGTACACTTTCCTCATTATTAAATGTGCACGAAAATCTCGAGCGTGATACACATTTATGAATGTTCTTTCGAAACAAATGATTATTGTGATATCCTGTGATATCCTACACTTACGAACATTAATACATTGTTCTTGCCTGCATTTTAAGAGTTTTAGAAATAAAGATCTTTAATTAGAACGTATTTTTCGTTGAATTATTATTGACCACTACATTTGCACGATTCGGACTTATTATGGGCGCGTTCAAAAAGTCGACTTTTTGACTTGCATATGTTTTTAGCGATACAAAATTTGTGCTCGAGTTGTACTAGGTCGACTTTTGTCTAGAGTGATGTCAAGAAAGATAGCTGAGCAATACTTTTTTTCTTCAAAAGTGTTCCTTATCAGAGTTACAATGCGGTGGACTTGCTCTATTGTGCCGTGCTGTTTTCTAACTCCAAACTGATGTTGGGGAATCAGTTGGTTGAGATTAATAAATGGAATTATATTCATGACAAGTATCTTTTCGAATACTTTAGAGAGTAGTGGCAGGAGGCTGATATGTCTTTAAGATGCAACTTTTGTAGACTCTTTTCCTGGTTTTGCTATCATAATAATTTTTGAAGTTTTCCAGAATTCTGGATAGTGTTTAATACGAAGGATAGCATTGAAAATGTGCATGAGATGAATTACTGAAGCCGGAGGTAGCTCTTTTATCATTTTACCGGTAATTTTATCTGGACCAGGTGATTTTTTTGGGCTTAAATCTTTATAAATTGCTTTGAATATGTCCTTTTTTCAAATTTTGAGAGTTATTGAGCAAGATTGAGAAGTTAATTTTGGTAATGAGGACTGTGAAGAGGGTGGATTGCCTGTAAACACAATTTTTAGGTTGTCTGCAGAGTATTCTGACACTTCACCAGGTGTTAATTTGGCTGTGTGATCTTCCAACTCTTTGTTGTTTTTATTTTTTAGGGCTTGCTTTAACTTTAGAATGCAGTGCTATAGCTGTGTTTTCAGATTCGTTGATCTGAATTCTTGCCATTGCCTTCTTCTTACTAGCAATTCAATGTCGGCTGGTGTGTATGAGCTATAGTTTGATTGCTTGCATACCCTTGTGCAGGTGGCTAATGAGAGCAGCTGGTTGAAGTTTTCGAGTGCTGAGTCTGCATCGCAATTGCCAACGCAATTGCCTTGGGGGCTTGATAATTTTATAGATATTACCGTGGATGAGTGATCAGATGAGAGATCCTAATTACACTCTGTGGAGATATTTTCCATCTGCAAACCTTTGGTGACTCCAAAGTCTATGAGATCAGGTATCTTCCTCTTGTCCGTCGGCCAATATGTCGGTTGACCATTTGAGATTACATCGTAGCCGTGGTTAGTAATGATTGAGCATAGCCTTTTGGAGTTATTAAGGCGGAGCCCCAGTGAGTGTGTTTGACGTTGAAATCTTCAGCAATCAAGAATTTGCTACCAAGAGTTGAGAAAAATTCTTTATATTGCTGTTCGGTAATACTGTATCTTGGGGGACAGTATATCGCAGATATTACTAGCTTAGAGATGTATTCTTCCAGACATATAGATGTTGCTTGCAAGTAGACGCTACTGAAATCTTCGAGAACATGATGATTTATTCTGCTTTTTAACAATATGGCAGTTCCTCCGCGTGCCTTACCAAGCGGATGATTTGTGGTGTACAATTTGTAATGTGGTATTCGGTAGCAATTTTTGTCAGTGAAATGGGTCTCAGATATCATAATTATGTCGATCTGGTTGGATTCAAGGAATTGAATTAGCTCCAAACGGTGCTGGCTTAAGCCGTTGGCGTTCCAGTGGCATATCTTGAGACGACTCATGGTATTTATGTTCTGGATAGCAATGTTTGGAGTAACATCGATTTATTTTTCATCATTTCTTGAATCATTGTTTGCATTGACTTCATGAATTGGTTCATATTCTGGATTAATGTTTGAAGAAAATGTTCAAGGGTACTCGACTATTGGGTGGGCAGGGAGTGCTTGTGCTCATTATTTACATTGCTTTGTTGGTGTGGGCTTTTTTTAAAATACTAGCGTATGAATTGGTTTGATTCTTGCTTGGGATTGCAGCGAACGATTGTATTGCATCAAGATTTTTTCTCTTATTGAGTTGGCTATCTAAGTTTGCTCAACTGGTTTAAGAGGTTGTTTGCTAGCTGAGAAATTTAGCTTTAGGGCTGTATATACTGGGCAACCTCTATAATTTGCGGCCTTTAGACTTTGGGCATATGTTTGATTTATGAAGATCTCCTTAAATCACACAAACAGCTGGCAGGGTACACAAGCTGGGTATGTCCATATTCTTGGCAGTTGCTGCACTGAGGAGGTTCATTTCTCTTATGGGGTTCTTCGATTGTGAATTTGCGATGCAATAAATATCTAATGCGATAATGAGTTTCGCTATAGATTTCCACTTACGTTTCCTCAATTTGGCCTTTGCGAATAGGAACAAAGTGGAAATTCTTTGGTCCTATAAGACGTGTTATTCTAAAAATCAACTTATCTGAGTTGAGTTCTCTTAAGAAAATGGGTGGGGGTTTAAAAGTTTTCTTGGGGATAATATTTTCGTCACTTTCATCACTTGAAAGCAGTGCGTATCTATTTTCCGAGCTAATGGGGGTAGTGTTCTGCTTTTGAATTTTTGTTTAGTTCATTTGTTTTGAATTTTGGGGACTTCTTTTTCGCATTACTACAGTAATGTAGCGATCAATTCCAGTTTAAACAGCAACTGATTCTTTAATAGTCATCGCACTTGTTGCTTTTACTACTGGGTAATGCACTTCAGGCCGTTATTTGTTTGCTTTGATGTTGTAGCTGCTGTTATTACAGCAGGAGAAGCGCATTGTACACTCCACGGTATAGAGGTAGATAGTATATCACGAAAGAACATATTATTTTATCTGTATTTGATGTGACTGTAACTTTCACTTGTGCAGTGTGTATCAACTGATTTTTTTGATAATGCACTTATCGGGGGGGTGTGCTTGGGTGACTGCAAATTATGATTTACACACACATTAACAGGCGATTGCCTTACAAAGTACGGCAATTACATATTACAAACAAAATCTGTTTGCAAAGTACGAATATGTTATTATTATTATTTTTTTTTTTCTTTGATTTTCTTTTTCTTTTCACTTATCTGTATGAGCAATAAAAAACACAGAAATAACTGCTTGATTTTATTTAACATTTTTCGCAATATATTTGAATTTTTAAACCGAAATCAATTATTTATTTAACTCTATTAAATGAGAGATACAAAACACGTCCACTCTTATTGGTGACTATCACTTGCTGATTATTGTAAAATGCTATTTTATTAATTGTAAATAAGCATTACTGCAAGCTGTTTACAATATTTGCTATCTATTAATAATCCAGCGATTGTGGAACTCTTATAGCAAGGAGTATTTTTCCAAGGGTTCGCTTTTGTTTATTCTATAATAATTTTAAAGTCTTTTACAATAATTTCGCAAACTTTTTCCAACCCTAAATTAAGGTATACACGCACCAACCGTTGGAACAAAATGGACTTGTTGGGTAAACGATTGTATCATGTATAGTATGGTTGTACAACCAACTTTGGTCCAACAGTTTTATGAAAATTAAAACATTTTAATTTTTGGTGGACAGAATTAGCAGTTTTACAATGGATTGAAACGTGTGAATGTAGATTGTACAACAAGCTTTGTTTAAATTTGTCGTTATAATTGATTTTACGGAAAACCCGGTTTCATCGATTCCTCATTTTTCGAAGTGTTCAACGTGAGGAATATGAGAATAATAAAGATGGACAACGCATTGTACATTGTGTTAATACATATCTACTAAACAGCCATCCAACTCATTGTACAATATGTTGAACCAACGGTTGGAGCGTGTATACTCTGCATAAGGCTTGCGTACGTTAGGTTACTGTAAGCTTTTTACAATTATGTTTGGTTCGTTGGCTTCAATTGTAACTACAAAAACGATCATCACATGAAGTATATAAAGCGTGATCCATTTCGAGGTTCCCAACTTTTTTGAAGAAAAAACACAGAAAATTCAAATTGAATGGGGAATGTTTATTATCATTTGAAAGAACATTCTTTGGCATTTATTTTTTGAAGATTATGTCTTTCAAATGTTGGCCGCGGCTACGTCTCAGATGGTTCATCCGTTGAGTCCAATTTTCGATGACTTGTTCTTGCACAAGCTGTATTTTGTACGCTTTCAATTTAAGAAGAGAATTTAATAAGAGAATATGATTCATGTACATCTTTATCCCAGCATATGCTCATACTTATTAACCTACACACACACACACACACACACACACACAAATATGTACACGAATCATATTCTCTTATTAAATTCTCATCTTAAATTGAAAGCGTACAAAATACAGCTTGTGCAAGAACAAGTCATCGAAAATTGGACTCAACGGAGGGACCATCTGAGACGTACCCGCGGCCAACATTTGAAAGACATAATCTTCAAAAAATAAATGCCAAAGAATGTTCTTTCAAATGATAATAAACATTCCCCATTCAATTTGAATTTTCTGTGTTTTTTTCTTCAAAAAAGTTGGGAGCCTCGAAATGGATCACGCTTTACCTATACACATACTATTGTAAATACTCATTTATAGGTAGCTCATTCAGATATATACAACATGTATGTATGGATGTGTGTCCATAATGAATTTTTAATATTTATAATAATGCATACATGAGAACATGTTTTTATTATACTTTTGCATGCACTACAAAAACAACAACAACTACTGCTACTAATACAATAACAACAATAAAATATAGAAACGATTTCCGGCTGATAATTTTGCTGAATGGAATAATGGACATCCACTGGGGTTGCGAACAGTTCATGCATATGTTTTGGTTTACGATATGGGAAATTTGAATACATTTCAAGTGAGTACCGTATATTTGTATACATTACGTCAATCCAAATGTTCTAAAATTCTAAAAATTTTGAATTGAATTTACTAAAGACTAAAGAAGCACTGACAGGCTCGACGAGAGATAGAAAGATCATGGATCCCTCGGATCAAAAATCTGGTAAAACGGAAATCAGATTTTAGCTTGGTTGTGTTGAGAGAAAGGACCGTATTCTATGCGTGCCTTCTATTTTTATTAATTCACTCAGGTTGCATAACTTACAGTAAACTTACAGCTACGACAAAAGTTAGTTCACAGTATGATCGATAATATAACAGCCTCCCAGATATGTCGATCAGAAAATTCCAATCTAAAAATTTTCAAGCTAATTTTGTCTCCAATTACATGGTGCATTAAAATTGCATTGTTTTGTACATTCAAATTTTTAATATTAATATTTTTCACTCTGCCAATTTATATTGCTACTTGTGAGTTTTAATTTAGCGCTCTAAGAATAATAAACTTCTGCCAATTCTGTTCAGCACAAGTCAGAGTTTGGATATATCTCTACTACCGGTTGGTTAGGTCAGTTGGTTGTTGATGATGAATTTTGGTATTTCACACAGTTTGCCCAAAAGCCTACAATAGTTGCGATAGTTGGCACAAATAAAAATATCATAATCTGAAAATCTCATACATTTTGCAAGGCTAATATACCTAAAAATAAAAAATAAATATATGGCACTTAAAGCCCCAAAGGGCTCATTGGCTGAGCTTCTCTTCCATTACAAATATACCTATGCATAGACAAATCGTTATGTACATATGTGTATATGTTGTAAACTTTATTTTAGTTGCAAGTACTATATGGGTACATAATTAATTGTACATAAATTGCACATGTACATTGTTTAATTACAGTTTTGCCGTTCCATGAGAGAACAAATTTTGGATAGTTTTAGTCATCGTGACTTTAGTATTATTGTGGTTGGTAATAAATATGATACAGTAACTGAAGCCCAATGCAATTCACAAGTAAGTGATTTATACTTTATGTACATATATATATATATATATATATATATATATATATATATAATATATATACACACACACACATATATATATATATATATTTTTATATATATATATGTATATGTGTATATATATATAAATATATTTATATATATATATATATATATTTGTATATATATATATATATATATATATATATATATATATATATATATATATATATATATATGCAATTTAATAACCACAAAAAAGAGAAACCACTTTCATTGAACAATTCAATTTTTGTTTGCTATATTTAAAGGAATTAAAGGATATATCAACATTGGTGCGTAAGCATTGGCGTTGTGGTTATGTCGAATGCTCGGCAAGGTGAGTGCCTTAAAAGACAAATATATTTACTGTAATATATCATAATTTTATTTTAAAATGCCCATTTTAGATACAATTTTAAAATTGGTGATGTATTTCGAGAATTAATGGGCTGCACTGCTACGGGAGGAATAGTCGGAACAGAATATTCACAATCAAATAGACATAAAGGACGTTGTACAATACTTTAGCACTTTCTGCATAAGTTTTTTAATCAAACATATTAATCATAAGCAAAATTTATATGAAATATTGTACACAAATAAACACACTCATATACATACGTACATGTAGTCAGACTTAGTTGTATGAATTTTATGCATAACAATTTGAGAGTGAGGATATTACTCATATTGTACATATAAACATGTATAAATATTGCATACAGCAGTTTAGAGCATAATCATTATAGGAAGAAAATGAGTCGAATTAGACATACAGCAAAAACAATAATAGGTACATGAGTCGATCAAAATCAAAATCACCCGTTTCAATTTTCATTTATATAGGATTTTTATTGACTCACAATTAGTGAAAACGTTCCAAACATGCAGAGTTCTTTTTCAAAATACATAAGTTACGATTAAAAAAATAATAAATATGTGGCACATAAAGTCCCGAAGTGTTCTTTGGCCGAGCTTCTCTTCCATTACTGTTTTAGAAGACACATTAGAAGGCTACTTAGTTTAGCAGGGACCGAACGGCAGAACTCTTGCGACATCACTTTTTTGAACTTTGTCACAGAGTTCTTTTAGACGCTTTTTCATGGCAAATTGCTTGCCAACAGGTGGGTACTATTCAAAAGAAAAATTTTTTCGATATTAAATTTGGTATGCTTCAGCCGGGGACTGAACTCACGACCTACAGATGAGAAGGCCCACACACTAACCACTGAGCTACGGTACCCACGATTACGATTATCCATTTATTTATAAATGACAGTAATGCAAATACAATCATTAAGAGAACACCAAAGTGTTACAGTTCGTTATTATATTATTTTATTTCTTTCTCCGGACCATTTCACTTACATTTGCAATACTGTAATTGTAATCACTATATATTGCTCTCAAAGTTAATAGCAGTAACTGCAAATATAATAGCCTTGTGCTTGTCTGATGCTAAATGTGCTAGATAAAAAATATCAAGTATAACTACTCTTACATGTCCACGCTTTTACTTTTTAAAATAACTTCTGGCGAACTTTTTAATGCATATTATTCTAATTCAAGTCTTTTATTGCTATCAATAATGTTATCATTAATTTTATAAATTGTAATGTAAAATTTGAGGATCTAGGTAATATAAACGTATGCATTTGACTTTAGTCAATAATAAAGTAAAACAAATTTAATTTCGTTGATTGCATAATTTTATCCCAAAGCGAGCAAAAGTTTGAAAAAGTTAGATAGTAACGGAGATTTACAATACATCACCTAGTATTTAATATTGTATATTTTTAGCAGAACTTTGATTTAAATTTTTTTTTTCCATTATGGTAGTAATAATGGATAGTAACTTAGTAGTCAAAAAGAGTAACTAAAAAAAATTAGTCATATAAAACACTACTTTAGATTGATACATATTAATAGGAAATAAATATGGCAACAATGCAAATATTGCAATTTTACAAAATATGTCTGCATTGAGTTAGAGTTAGAGAGTTCACAGTCACATAAAATCATACGCTCTCTCATAATATTTGATATAAAATACGATGGTTGTGAGCACATCATAATATTTGGATATTATAGGCACATTGGAGGTCTATATCAGCTGATCAAGGGTAGAAATATAATCAATTTAGACCAAAGAAAATTATATTTGTACAGAATATATACATACATATGTATTTCTAACAATGTAATTTACATTTATTGCATAAGTAAGTAAGTTGTGGATTTCGGATTCCTCAATAAATTTTCAGCAAAGTATAAACATCCTCCTGTTTGCCAATGCAGCACAGTCGCATAATCTCCTACAGCGAAACCCATTCTGCTGAGATGGTATCTGAAATCGCCTTTTAGAGCAATCAACTAACTGAGAACCTTATACTTTACTACCCGGACCCGGACCGGAAAATCTCTACCATCTCTTAACTATCTCTTAACCAACTTTCGTTCGTTTCGTTTGCCTTCACCGTACCGTTGCTATGAACTACAGGTTCCGACCCATAAAATTCAATTTTGGATCTTTATCTAGCCAGGTCATCAGAGAATATAGTAATATATAAGTTCATGACAATACGAGCAGTATTACTGATCTAAGGCATTGTGAACTCCCTAAGTATATTATGATATATGCTTAAATTTACATTGACCGGAGCTCTTGACATTTTTAAAAGCTTGTTTCAAAATCTGCAAGAAATATCTGTTTTTCTAAAGTAATTAGTCCCACCACGATTTATAATATAAAATATTTAAATGATAAACAAATCGCGAATTAAATCTAAAATCAAGAATCGATTTATTTTTGACATAAACGAAGTGCTAATTCCATTTCTAGCTGATCTGAAGGTAGTAACAACAAAAAATTGAATACAATATGCAAGTTCGAAAAAATAATATTTCTCTATCTTTTGTATTGAGATTATTTCCATATTTCTCTCAGGTACTCCTTTTTAGAATAAGAAAATAATATGAAAAATAAAAACCTGTAGGAATATGGAAATAACAATGGTGCACTATAGAAATACTATATATTATATCTCAAAAATTAACCCCGTATTAATATGCATATAATTATATTAAAGTTGTGATCATTTCTATAGAGTTTAATATTAATATAGAAAAAAAATATGGTTTGGCTTAGATTAACATGAAATAGTAATAATAATAATAATAGTTTTTTTGCGGTGAGGGGGGTTACAAAATGCCTGACCCACTTGCCCATCATTGTCGTCACAATTATGGAGTGTGTCGTCGCAGACACTAAAAATTTTCCCCCTCCGTCAGTGTTTTTTACACCTACTCCGGAACTACGATAGCAATACATCGAGGTAGGACCCTGGAATAGTCCTTACCAGACTTCATTCATTTTGACCCGCGTCCAGGTACCGCTTCTTCTGAGAACGCATTCCGCATACCTCGAGATGGCGGTCCAATTTCCCTCACTATGTAGCAGCTTTCCTAACAGGTTTCCGACAGTCCACTGCCCTATTTTCTGCTGTAACAAGGCTCTTTCACTGTCTTCTTCGGAATCGGCGTATAAACAACTCGCATGTGCGGTCTTACCCATTTTATGTAAATATGTACAAAATAGCAATGGTCAGTTAACAATTGCGTTAAATAATCATTTACTTCGCCGTGTTTTCGCTCTATCCATGGTCGTAGGTTTGGTATTATGTTAGCAGTCCATCTGCCGTATTCGTCGACTTACCACCTCTCCTGCCAGGTTTGAATTGTCTGGTTTCGTAGTTGTTTTACTGCTTATGTCGTGACTCCTTCCGTTTTTTTCAGAATACATATCTTTTTCCGCTCTTCTGCTAGCAGATCAATATGATACTGTGCGATAGGCACATGCCATATGTAGAGCCATAGGCTTTGTACTGTTGCCACAAATTTTCTTGTGCTTCTTGTTTTAAGCGTGTCTGCCCACAGTACACGTCTATATAAAAAAATGGAGTGGTTTACCACCATTAACAATTTAAGTTTCCTTGGAAAAGATCCACCTATGTTTGCCATCAGCCTGCTTAGCGAAACTGTAACTCTTGCAACTTTACCCGACGCGTACTGTAGTTGTGCCGTATAAGTCAGCTTTATAATAATAAAAATAATAAAATTAATAGTAATAATAATAATAATAATTAAATATAAAAATAAATATGTGGCATTTAAAGCCCCAAAGGGCTCATTGGCCGAGCTTCTCTTCCATTACTGTTGTGCGTCTTAAATTTTGGACAATATTAGAAGGGACCTACTTATTTTAGCAGGTTCCGAACGGCAGAACACTTGTGACATCACTTTTTCTGAGCTTTGTCACAGAGTTCTTTAAGAAGCTTTTTCATGGCAAGTTGTTACTGTCGGAAGAATTGCCAATTGCTTGCCGACAGGTGGTTACCGTTCGAAAGAAAAATCTTATCGATATTAAATTTGTTATGCATCAGCCGGGGATTGAACCACGACCTACAGATCAGAAGGCGAACACACTAACCACTGAGCTACGGCACCCACTATAATAATTGTAATAATAATAATAATAATAATAATAATAATAATTAGGAAAGAGCTCGCTGGCGAAGCATGGTTGATTCGGCCTAAATCGATCTTCGGTTGTAATGGCTACATAAGAGAACAAATAATAATAATAATAATTTCATTATACAACAATAAGTTCAATAATTCTAAATACATAAAACAAAACGAATATATAAAATCACCTTACAGTCGGCTAGGGCCGACCAAATTATACCCTGAATATGTAGATATATATATAAAAAGTTTACTCGAATATCCATCTTTTTCTTTTATTTCCACTTTGTGAGAAACAATTTTTGCATATACTCCTAATTTACACACGAAATATGGTTAACTTTGACGAAGTACTTTGTATGTTATGAGGGTTCTAAAAGGGATAATTTAAAGGAGGTTTTTAAGATAATTCCGAGGCTTAGTATGGGAGCTATATAAAAAGTGGGCGTGACTTACCTCTTTCTTGTAAATCCAATTAATTTTTCAATATTAATCCACACCTTAAATATGGTTGTCCTACGTTGTAAGTTTGTAAGTTATAGCGGTTTAAATTATTTTTAATTTTCGCAACTGCAGAAGTTACAGCTGTTTCAATTCAAGAAGTACAAACACTTTGTATGGGAGCTACTATAAAAAGTAGGAGTGGCTAGCCCATTTCTGGCACGGTTATGTAGCAGTATAATGTAACGCTATGTGATAAATATTGTTGTAGCAAGTTAAAAATTTTAAAAATTCCGGGGTTAGACACTTTGAATGCTTGGTGTGGGCGTGGCTATGGACCGATCATGCCAATATCAATCCCCTCCGTACTCTTGGATCATACTTATGCCAAATTTCGTCAAAATAGCTCAATATTTGCTCAAGTTATCGTGCGAACCAGCCAGGTGACGGACGGACGGACGAACATCGTTAAATCGAAAATTTAAGCGACGCTGATCACGAATATACTTTTCTATATCTCCGGAGATTCCTTCAAATGGTTACAAACATCTGACCGAAATGAATATACCTTGCATATTACATTATGCAGGGTATAATTTATATACTCGTATAGCAAATAAATGTGTACATTTAAAATTGAGTTCAATAAAATATTAACTAATGGTCATTTCATAGTTATTATGTGAGCAAAGTAAAGCAACAAAAACGACGCACAAAAATTGGTGTTATTATTATTATAAAGAATTTCTAAAATTGAAAGAATTTAAAACAAACTAATAATATAATTGAGATTCATTATTTCTATAGATACGCAATTGGTAATAATGTAATAATAACTTCTAATTCCAAAAAAAATAAGGCGTATTATTTTTACACAGAAAAAAGCATAAAAACTTAGAAAATAATTAACCATAAATTACATACATCTATATTGTATGTATGTATGTTTTAACTCGTATTTAGTATTACGCAATATTGAATGGTGCCCACTATACAATATTAACATGACAAAATTTAATGATTTAATAGCAGTTGAATTTTGAAAAAACGGTAGATATTAGAGAATACATTTATGGAAATAATGTTTAGTAAATAAGTACAGGTACATACATTAAAATAAACGTATTAAGGCTGACTTTTTACATATATATATATATATATATATATATATATATATATATATATATATATATATATATATATATATATATATATACATATATATATGTATATGTATATATATATATATACATATATATATGTATATGTATATATATATATATATATGCATATATATATATATATATATATATATATATATATGCATATATATATATATATATATATATATATATATGCATATATATATATATGCATATATATATATATATATATATATATATATATATATATATATATGCGCCTATATACACTTAGCAGAAAAAGTGTACGTACAAGAAGTAAACAATTCTTCGCTGCACTAAATACCAATAAGAAAATAATTTTTCTCAAAAGAAATTATTTTTTATATAAATGTTAGAGTATTATGTACACTTTAAGCCTAATTACATTAAATTATAATGTACAGAAAAATTATGAGAAATAAAAGAATTCAAAAGCACCTGTTAATTGGTCAGAAAAAGTCTACGTACAAAGATAAGATTATATGATAAATTATTGTTTTTTGTGAGTTTTTGAAAAGATTAGTAGCTGGTTGGGTAGCCTTTCCGTTTTAGGACTTCTTGAAATCCGTTTAGAATAGACCTGACTAACTTGGAAGTGTCCTCCGTTGAAATTTTGTGCTACTCATCTAAAATCACATTTTTAAGCATTTGCTTGGAGGTGATGGTGTGCTGCCTTATCCTGCGCTCAAGCAAATCCCACAAATATTCAATAGGATTAAGGTCAGGTGATTTTGGAGGGGTCTTGCATTGATGCGGGACATTAAATAATATCCAAAGCTTCACATTATGGGCAGTATCCTTCGGGTCGTTATCCTGTTGAAAGTGCCAGCCAGAACCCAGGCCGAGATTTTCAGCACTCTGCTTCAAATTTTCTTTTAAAATATTTAAATAACCTCTCTGATCCATAATTGACTCAATGAACAAATTGCCGACTCCATTGGCAGCCATACATCCCCACACCATAATACCAACTCCGCCATGTTTTACCGTGCCCACAAGATTTTGCGCATAAAGGGCTGTGCATGGTTTCCGCCACACAATCTGACGTCCATTAATACCAAACAGGCAAATTTTGCTCTCATCTGAGAATAGCACCTTCTCCCAGAACTCTGGCGGATTATTTATATATTGTTTGGCAAAAGAAATTCGTTTTTGTCGGTTTATGAGCGAAATAAACAGCTTTCTGCGAGCCACGCGGCCATGGTATTTAGCTCCTTTTAAAATTTTGCGCACGGTGTGGAAAACATCTTTATTAAACTTCTTGAAATAGATTATTCAAAGCACAAAATCGAACCACGATACGTATTAAATATAGAACTTGTGAAAAAAAACTTTTGATGGCACGAGCAATCAAGCAAATGAGCGGGGAAGTCCCGTTTTCGTTTCTGTACGTAGACTTTTTCTGACCAATTAACAGGTGCTTTTGAATTCTTTTACTTCTCATAATTTTTCTGTACATTATAATTTAATGTATTTGGGCTTAAAGTAAACATAATACTGTAACTTTTAAAAAAAATTAATTTCTTTTGAGAAAAATTGTTTCTTTATTGGTATTGAGTGCAGCGAAGAATTGTTTACTTCTTGTATGTACACTTTTTTTCCTAAGTGTATATATACACATATATATATATATATATATATATATATATATATATATATATATATATATATATACATATATATATATATATATACATATATATACATATATATATATATAAATATATATATATATATATATACATATATATACATATATATATATATACATACATACATATATATATATACATACATACATATATATATACATATATATATATACATATATATATATATACATATATACATATATACATATATACATATATATATATATATATATATATATAAATATATATATATATATATATATATATATATATATATTATACCTATATGTATAGTATATAACCTTAAAAAAATGATACTCTTGTAATGTACTAAATAATAAGCAACTTTCTATGTCTTTACCGAATTTGTCTAAATACGTGAGTAGATTTAAATAATAAACTTGTGGAATATTAAGATATAGAAATAGATCAGGAAAAAATAAAAGTGATAATAATAACAAAAATAATAATAATATTATTGTAATAATGAAAATAAAATGCTTGTAACATGGATGAAGAGTAACAATAATTATGAATAATAATAATTTTAAAGAGTATTTTAACCTTTAACACTTGAAAAAAGAATTGTCTTAAGCACTACGGACTAAAGGTCCTTATTGCTAATATACTTGTATACATTACTTATTATTGCATTTATTACTATATTATTCAAAAGTAAATACAAAAAAAAATGGTTTTCCAAATTATTATACATTACTGAAAAAGTAATAATAAAATTAAGCAAATTAATGAATCAACATCCCTAACAATATAGTTGCATACGTGTACATATCTATAAAGATAGGTATTGTTTATAAACTTAATTGTGAAATATTTCTAGACAATATATCTATTCACATACAACAACACAATACAATACAAAATAAATAAGGTTGGGTCGTTTTCAAACAAAGGAAATCAGTTTGAAATGTCCATATTTTAATTGAAAGCTAACCTTAAGAGCGTTTTGACTTCATTTAAATTTTTTTATTCGGACCCAACAAAAAATAGCAGTATATGTGTAATAATTTGATATATGATGGCCAAAGTGCAAATATTGTATATTGTATATATTGTATAACTGAGATCTACGACCCTCAAACGTTTTACTCATAAAATTGAAACCCTAAAAATTCTTGAATTTTTGCATTAGAAGTGTCTCAAATTCGTAAATAACAATTCTATTAATTAAAATTAAGTTCCAACTTAAATTTAGTATTGGTTATTTAACAGATTTTTGTATGGGAAATTTTTCAAAAAAGCCGATATTATTTTTAGTTGAACCTTAATGTTTACTGTGAATACGCATCAATGAATGTATTGCAAAAGTAGTCTGCTATTAACACGACGATTTTGTTAACGATTCTCTATCGGACATTTTTATTGTGTAACTTTTTATTTATTAACTACTATTTTTTCTGTTTGTATCATAAATACACGGACGTGGAATAAAGAAGAATGCCTTTTATACTATTTTTTTGTAATTACCGTTCTTTAACCTATCCAAATAATACGGTTAGTCGAACACTTTATACATATAAAATGTTTTGCCTCACAAGAAGAAATTTTCCAATAAATTTGGTGGGATCGATTAAAAACCAAATCAAATTTTTGTATGGGATCTGAGCGTTGTTTTCCTCCTATTCCGTCCATTTTCAGATGTATTAATTCTCTGCTGAAACAAACCTTACATACTAAGGTTCAGTTTGATAGCGCTATATTTATATATATTTATATTGCATAGACAAACGAGTTTATGTCTAAAATCTAATTTCATATCATCACTTAATGCTTCCTAACTTCTAAGTTTCTCATCTGTTTTAGCAATGTTACACTTAAAATTTTCGCAATAAAAATTTGTGAAATAATATATTTTTCATGTCAATGAATCAACTGAAAATGAGTAATTTTCAAAAAAGATCAAAATTCCCTTTTTTCGAATTTCATAGCCTTTAACTCGGTAAAATCCGATCGTCACAAATATTATATCGTCGGAAGGAAGAAGACCACATCTTTCAAATCGTGGTGCGTGCAAATCGTGGTATCTCTTGGACATTTTTCGTTTATGAATAGCATGATTTAATTGCCTTAATAGCAGCTTGGCTGTCCACCAAGAAATTTACTGTGCAGTTGTTAGTAGCGTCGACACAAGTAAGCTCCGCCGCTTTCTTGACAGCAAAAACTTCCGCCTGGATCACGCTACAGTAGTCAGGAAGCTTAAATGACGATCTTATGCAAAGTTATGTACAGTATACGCCAGCACCAACTACCTCCTACATTTTGGAACCGTTAGTATAGAAGTTGAAAGTATTGGGTTTCGGTGCCACACCTCTTCGCCAACCACCCTCTTCAATAACAGTTTTTAATCCTTTCCCAAAGCTCTCCGTTGGAATCATGTAGTCTGAACTAACCGATGCATTCCAATTAATGGAGCTGTGTGCAAAGGGTCTTCGAGTAAATTGTCCAGTGACACGTAGCCTTTCAGTTAAGTGTGTTGCACGATTCCTTGCGTAAAGGTCAATCGGGGGCAGATAAGGAATTTCCTCAAGAGCCGCCTTTGGAGTTGTTCTGATAGCCCCGGTGATACAAAGCGCCGAGAGTCTTTAAGCTCTTTCCAACGGCTTTACGTATGTCTTTTTCTTCACCACAGTCCACCACACCAGAACACCATATAGCAATATAAGTCAAACGATAGCCGAGTGGCACCAATGCATTAGAGCGGGCGAGAGATCCCAAGTGCTTCACAGCATCCTTTTACATGCGTATAGAGCATTCGTTGCCTTTTCACCCGCTCTTTCACATCCTTGTACTTTCTGGTAAAAAGTAGCAAGTCCATTTTTTCTGCATTTACGCTTAGCCCTAAAGCTAAATTTCTCCGCTAGCAATCAACCTCTAAAACCAGTTGAGCAAACTCAGATAGCCAACTCAAGTAAGAGACAAAATATTGATGCAACACAATTGTTCTCTGCAATCCCAAACAAGAATCAAACCAATTCATACGCTAGCGTGTTAAAACAAAACCCACACCAACAAAGCAATGTAAATAATGAGCAGAAACACTCACTGCCCACCCAACAGCCAAATACCCTTGAAAATTTGCTTCAAACATTAATTCAGAATATGAACCAATTCATGAACTCAATGCAAACAATGATGCAAGAAATGATGAAAAATCAATCGATGCTACTCCAAACATTGCTATCCAGACCATGAGTTGTCTCAAGATATGCCACTAGAACGCCAACGGCTTAAGCCAGCACCGTTTGGAGCTAATTCAATTGAATCCAGCCAGATCGACATAATGATGATATCTGAGACCCATTTCACTGACAAAAATTTCTACCAAATACCATATTAAAAACTGTACACCACAAATCATCCGCTTGGTAAGGCAGGCGGAGGAACTGCCATATTGATAAAAAGCAGAATAAAACATCATGTTCTCGAAGATTTCAGTAGCGTCTACTTGCAAGCAACATCTATATCTGCGATATACTGTCCCCCAAGATACAGCATTACCGAACAGCAATATAAAGAATTTTTCTCAACTCTTGGTAGCAAATTCTTGGTTGCTGGCGATTTCAACGCCAAACACATTCACTGGGGCTCCAGCTTAATAACTCCAAAAGGCAGAAGACTATGTTCAATCATCACTAACCACGGCTACGATGTTATTTCAAATGGTCAACCGACATATTGGCCGACGGACAAGAGGAAAATACCCATCTCATAGACTTTGGAGTCGCCAAAGGTTTGCAGATGGAAAATATCTCCACAGAGTGTAATTATGATCTATCATCTGACCACTCACCCACGGTAATATCTATAAAATCACCAAGCCCCCAAGGCAATTGCGTTACAAAGAAAATAGACTGGTTAAAATTCAAGAAACATATAAATTCCCATCTTCCTCTGAGTACTGTATTAAGAAATGGACACGATTTAGACTCAGCACTCGAAAAATTCAACCAGCTGCTCTCATTAGCTCAGCCATCTGTACAAAGGTATGCAAGCAATCAAACTATAGCCCATACACACCAGCCGACATTGAATTGCTAGTAAAACAGAAAAGAAAACTCCGAAGCTACAGCACTGCACTCGAAAGTTAAAGCAAGCCTTAAAAAATAAAAACAACAAAGGGTTAGAAGAGCACATAGCGAAATTAACACCTGGTGAAGCGTCAGACTACTCTCTGTGGAAATCAGCAAAAACTCAAATCGGTCAATTATCACTGATTCCCCCATCCGTTTGAGTGACGGTAATTGGGCTAGAAGCAACTGTGAGAAGGGTTTGGCTTTTGCAAACCACCTAAAAAGTGTGATTACACACAATCCACCCTATTCACAGTCATCATTACCAAAATTAACTTATCAACCTTGCTCAATAACGCTCAAAATTGAAAAAAAGGACATATTCAAAGCTATTTATAAAGATTTAAACCCAAAAAAATCACCTGGTCCAGATAAAATTACCGGTAAAATGATAAAAGAGCTACCTCCGGCTTCAGTAATTCTGGAAAACTTCAAAAATTATTATGATACCAAAACCAGGAAAAGACCCTACAAAATTTGCATCGTTCAGACCTATCAGCCTCCTGCCTCTACTCTCTAAAGTATTCGAAAAGCTACTTGTCATGAATATAACTCCATTTATTAATCTCAACAAACTGACTCCTCAACATCAGTTTGGATTTAGAAAACAGCACGGTACAATAGAACAAGTCCACCGCATTGTAACTCTGATAAGGAACACTTTTGAAGAAAAAAAGTATTGCTCAGCTGTCTTTCTTGATATCACTCAAGCTTTCGATAAAGTATGGCACGATGGCCTTATTTACAAACTCAAACTATTACTGCCTGCAAATGTCTCCTCATTGCTTAGTAGCTACCTCACGAAAAGACAATTTTTCGTACATTACAAGGATTACACAACAAATCCATTGGATATTCACGCTGGCGTTCCTCAAGGAAGCGTTTTGGGCCCCTTACTGTATCTCTTATACACTACAGATATGCCCAGCAATAACTATACATTCATTTCGACCTTTGCAGATGATACGGCAATATTGTGCTCTCGCTCTAACCCCATAGAAGCTACTAAACTCCTGCAGACTCATGTCGATTCTCTCGAAAACTGGCTAGCAAAATGGCGTATAAAAGTCAATGAATCAAAGAGCGTACATGTAACCTTCACGCTAAGGCCAGATACATGTCCCCCACTTAAAATTAATGGCCAATCAGTTCCACAATGTTCCTCAACAAAGTACTTGGGTATTCACCTCGACAGAAGGCTGACCTGGAAAAATCACATAGAGGCAAAGAAAACTCAGATCAAGCTTAAAATTAATCAGTTATGGTGGCTGATACACAAAAGATCAAAGTTGAATCTCGAATACAAAGTGCTATTATATAAAGCAATCTTGAAGCCAATCTGGACTTATGTTATTCAGTTTTGGGGCACCGCATCTCCCTCAAATATCGAAAAATTGCAGCGAATACAATCCAAGTGTCTGCGAATTATTGTAAACGCGCCTTGGTATATGAGGAACGTTAACATCCATCGAGATTTAAATGTACCCACAATTTCTGAGGAAGTTGCAATGTCCTGCAGAAGCTACATTCAAAAATTACACAATCATCCGAATCCCCTTGCTAGGCAATTGTTGCTGAGTACGGGGCATCGTCGATTAAAAAGAAAAGACACACTGAATATGCTGTGAAATTGCTATACCTCGCGACTCAACAAATTGTGATGGAACGTTGGGAATATCATATAATTTTAGTTAGTTTGTAAGATTTGACTACTTATTGTTAGTTTCTAAGTAATTTTAGAAAGATCCAATAAAAAAAGCTTGAAAAAAAAATTACGCTTAGCCCAACGTTGGTTGCCCAGTTATATATCGTTTTGAGAGTATCGCTCATTAGAACACTAAGCGTTGATACGCATCCACCCGTTATTACTATAGTAATGTCGTCTGCATATGCTACTAGCTTCGGATCTATGCCATCAAATGTCCTAAGCATTTTATTCACCACCAACAGTCATGGAAGCGGTGATAGGACACTTCCCTGAGGGGTACCTCTACATGCCTTCCTAGTTATGATGGCATCATTCCACTCTGCCCTTATCCGTCTACAGCTTAGAAGACTTGTAATTCAGTGATCAGGGTCAATTCCTACTTTGTTGAGAGAACTAAAAATGGCTTCAGTTGATACGTTATTAAAGGCCCCAACAATATCTAAGAACACCCATTCTCAAAGATTTTAACAATGAAAGTAAGACTAATAAGACTAATCGGACTGTAATCTTTCGAACAGAGCTGGCTACTTTATCTGCTTTCGGTGTAAACAACCCTAGTAGCTTTCCAGCACACAGGAACATAGTTGAACTCCAAACATCCTCTGTATATATTTCTCAACCATGGCATCATTAGGTCCGAAGCCTTTTGAATCATGTCTGGGTAAATACCGTCAATCCTGGGAGAATTGAAAGAAGCAAATGAGTTTATTGCCCGTTCCAACTTCTCATACGTGACTAAATTTTTATGAACAGACCCCAGCACATTTCTGGTTAGTTCGGTATCACTAACGATAACACAGCCAGGGAAATGAGCATTAATGAGGTCTTCAAGTGATTCAGCGCTATTTTCTGTCCATACCCCATTATCTTTCCTAACCAGGTTAGGCATAGAAGCGTACTTCGATAGCAGCTTTCTAAGCCTTGCTGCCTCTACAGTTTTTCTATACCATCACAAAAAACATTCCAAGAATTTCTTTTGGCTTCACGGATCTCCTTTTTATAAATTTTGAGTACATCCCTATATTTCTCCCAAATAACCTCACTCTCTGCTGACCTCATGAGTTTGAGGGTTTCGCGGAAATAAAGTCTTGTGGCTCCCAGCTCCTTGATCCACCAAAGAGGCTGGGTCCTGCGTCTCGTGCGCACAGGGGGACAAGAAATGTTGTATGCCTTATCAAAGGCTTTTGTGAGCTTGTTAACAGTAAACTCGAGATCTTCATGAGAGTCAATCGGTAAAGGTTCACCCATTTCTTTTGCCAGTATCTTCCTATAAAGAACCCAGTTCGTATTCTTGGGACTTCTGAGAACTTTGTTGCTATTTATGGAATGAAAGTTAATTTTAAAATTTACCTATCTATGATCTGAGAAGGAGGGTTCTTCTAGAACCCTCCACTCTGTTATCCTTACATTACCATCAGTAAAGAGAGTAATTTCGAGAACATTTTTCGAGGCCTATGTAAGTGGGTTTCTCACCCCGATTTGTGAGATTAAGCCTACTGTGTATTATGAAGTTAAAAAGTGACTCACCTCTGTCATTGATGCCGGTACTTCCCCAAAGCGTGTGATGGGCATTGGCATCAGAACCGATGACACGACATTGCTCCCTTTCGCCAGGTACTTCCACCAGTCTCTGGAGCTCTCTTGATGGCGTTGTCCTCTTCGTGTGGCATGTAGCAGGACGCAAGTAGTAGGCTTTTGTCGCCGTCCGCTGCCACAAATGTAGAGAATGAGTTTAATAAGTAATAATTAATACCTTTCCTTACCAGTATAGCCGTTTTTACCTTGGTTATACCGTTTGGTATAAACGTATTGAAATTTTCTGACCTCAATCCAGACACCACGTTGCCCGAAGCTATCCATGTTTACTATATCAGTGCCGCTTTCCTCTATAGTGAGGAGCTCGGCTGAGGCAATCCTACTGTGGTTTATTTGGAGAACTTTCAACACCCATTTTCGATTCCACCACGCTGTCGGTTTCCATAGCCGTTAAACCTAGATATTTCTCAATCTTCTCTGCTGCAAGCGTGTTTGTGTTTTTATCGGTTGGATGTTGTTTTTTTAGGCATAGGTACACGCTTCCCACACCCCACGACATCTTACCAAAGCGTAACTATAAAATGTCTTCGGCCACCTTATTAATTTGGAAGATGTAATTTTGTCCCTCGCCTTCTTTAGCCGTTCAATCACCTGTTGGAACATCAGGATTTTGTGGCTGCAGCAGACGAAGAGCATCCTATGGCTTCACGACTCGAGGTATTAAGACCTTCGCTTTGGGCAAGATCGAGATGCTGCTGCGTTCCACTACTACCAATGATGCTCCTACACATAGGCCTTGGAGGGTTGTAACTGCTTCCCTTCAGGATCGGATCATCGTTGTACTTCAGTATTTTCACGCCACTATACCAGCCAGCGCCATCAAACAATTCGCTAATTTTCGTAAACATGGCGTCCAATAGCTTCATTTCCACTGTCTTCCACCTGTCTTTTCGACATCTGACCAAGTGCATTACTGCGATCGATAAGCGCAACGATCAAGAATCTCCGCCATAGCCAAAGTGGGTATGGCGGAGCCTCTTGCAATAAAGCCATATTCGCTCGAGTTGTGTGGTATGTGGCACCGTCTTGTTGAAACCGCATATTCTCTAAGTCGTATTCTTCAATAGCAGCCAAAAAAAAGTCGGTTATCATATGACCATAACGCTCCGAATTGACGGTGACAGTCGTTCCATCGTCGTTTTCGAAGAAGTAAGGTCCAATCACACCTCCGGACCAAAGAGCGCACCAAGAAGTGACTTTTTGTGGATGTAGTGGCCTCTCTTCAATTACTTGAGGATTCTCAGAACCCCAAATACGACAATTTTGTTTGTTAACATACCCACCGAGTGAGAAATGTGCTTCGTCGCTGAAGAAAATTTTGTTCGAAAAATCGCCGCCCACCGCCTGTTTTTCAAGCACCCATTCGACGTATCTACGCCGTTGTGAATGGTCAGCTGGCTTCAGTTGTTATGTGAGCTGGATTTTATATGGATGTAGGTGTAGATCCAAATGCAAAATACGCCATAATAAGCCGTAAGACAATCCTAATTTCTGAGAACGACGAGGAATCGACACATTCGGGTCTTCGGCAACACTTTCACTTACAGCAGCGATATTTTCGGTGGTACGAGCGAAACGATGATGCACAGGCCTTACAATATCTGTAACCGATCCAGTCTCTTCATATTTCTTCACAATTTTGCCAATTGCTTGCGTAGTTGGACGATTATGTAAACCATAATCTCCTCTTAAAACACGATATGTGGCTGTGGCAGAATCACCATTTTTGTAGTAGGTTTTTACAATTTGAATGCGTTGTGCGATAGTTAAGCGATCCAATTTCGCAAATGTCGGACTTTGAACTGAAAAAGAAAGAAATTGTTTTAACAACTCAGTTTGACAGATGTCGAATTCTAGCCCTATACTTTTGAAACCGCGAAATGGATAACCCTTTATATATATTTTTTTTATATATAAAATATATATATATATATATATATATATATATATATATATATATATGTATATATATATATATATATATATGTATATATATATATATATATATATATATATATACATATATATATATATATATATATATATATATATATATATATATATATATATATATATATATATACGAATACGACTTAGAGAATATGTGGTTTCAACAAGACGGTGCCACATGCCACACAACTCGAGCGAATATGGCTTTATTGCAAGAGAAATTTTCTGGCCGCGTAATTTCTCGTCGTGGCGATATCAAGTGGACACCAAGATCATGCGATTTGACACCGCTTGACTTTTTTTGTGGGGCTACGCGAAAGACCGTGTTTATGCATATAAACCTTTAACTCTTGAGCACCTAAAAACCAACATTCGTCACGTTATGGCTGAGATACCGCCCAATATGTGTCAAAAAGTGGTCGAAAATTACCTCAAAAGAATCGATGCTCGCAACAATTCGCGTGGTGGTCATTTAAATGATGTAGTATTTCACACATAATGTCAACGTTCAAACTTTATAATAAAAAAGAAATATCATGATAAAAAATATTTCATATGTGTTTTATTTACATTTACTTTTGAAACCGCAAAATGGATAACCCTTTATATATATATATATAATATATATATATATATATATATATATATATATATATATATAATATATATATATAATATATATATATATATATATATATATATATATATATATATATATATATATATATATATATATATATATATATATATATATATATATATATTATGTATATGTATGCATACATATGTAGGTACTCCTTTATGAGATAAATAAATATAATAAATATAATATCAGGTCAGTCCATAAGTTAGTGCGTTTTTCTTAGGTGGTTTTAAAATAAATAAAAAAGAAGTATTCAGTATTTATTATCCAAAAAATTTTTTTCTGCATTATTTACAATGTCTTCCCTATTTTTTAATTCCTCAAAAAATTGTTTGTCCTTGTAGCCAAAATACGCATCGATATCCCTTTTGATAGCTTCTCTTGAGGTGTAGTTTTTATTACTTAAATGGGACTAAAATCCGCGGAAAATGTGATAATCGCAAGGTGCAATATCCGGAGAGTATGGTGGATGTGGCATTAGCTCCGATCCGAACTCGCTCAGCTTGCCTAAGGTCTGTCTTGCGGTATGCGGTCTTTCGTTGTCGTGGTGAAACAAATCTTTGCGTCTATTGACCAAAGATGGACGATTTCAAATGCTTCATTCAGTTTGGATAGTTGATGGCAATAATAATCATCACATCACAAGACGATCACAGCGTCTGGTTTGGTTCCAGCAGATCAAAATAAATGATACTGGCCATATCCCACCATCAGGAGGCCATCTCTATATTTCATATTTATCTAATCACTGGCGTTTGCGAACACGGACTATTTTTCGTTCCAGTAACAATACGGTTCAAAAAAACTCCCATCTTCAAGCTGAGAATACGCATTCACTCTCCGCTAAAGGTTTGCGACGGAAATTTTATGCGGAACCCATTTTCACTTTTGCTCAGTCCTTACACTCACGGTATTCTCCCCATGAGTTGCGTTTATTTCTGCAGAAGCAGTTGTTACTTTTTTCCACTTTTATAAAAAAATACAAAATATATTCGCGATAAAAATCACTTGTTGAATGCACAATACATCAGAGAAAATAAAAATAGTTCCTTTATCTCCTACGAATCATTTTTTGTACGCAAAAAGCGCCTACTGGGGACCTATTGAAAAAATAACGCACGAACTTATAGACTGACCTGATATTATATCAAATTCTATGTTGCTCGTTAATAAAATAAATAATTATAATATATATATAAAACGAAATGAAAAATACCGCCAATTTTGTTAGATATATTATATATATATATATATATATATATATATATATATATATATATATATATATATATATATATATATATATATATATATATATACCATATATATATATATATATATATATATATATATATTTATATATATACAAGTAACGAATAAAACTCAACTGTCTCTATGAAACATAAAAGCTTAGAGTTATGCTACAGAAACATACGCTTATGACATTATTGTTTTTGTTGTTGTCGCTATTGCATTATTATTGCAGTTATTGCGTTGCGGAATGTGCAGCCAAAATGCTGACTGTTATTTTTGTGCGAATTGCTTATCTGTCCAATTCACACAGAGGAGTTTATTTTAAAGTAAGTAGGTATATCACTCCTCCGCCATTAAAAGGGTTCGTGTCCTCACGAAATTAAATTTTATATATTTTTTGTTTGTTTTTAATTTGGAAAGTTTACAATAACGATAACAACATTTAAATCATTCGTAAATTATTAAGTTCGATTTCATTTTCCAAAGGATCTTCGTCATTTTCATTTACATTAGTTTTCTTTCCTCTTGACTTAACAAATATATAGTACAAAATAAAAACGATACATATTGTTAGAAAGCTTAAAAGTAAATAAGATATTATTTTGGTTTCTTTGTTTTTTTCGTGAATATGTTTTACATGTTTTTTTAGGTCTGTTAGCGTTATATTTTCAAATTCAATTTCATTTACATCTTTTATGAATGGCATAATATTTATAAAATCGTTGATTTCCTTTATTTTAACATTAAAATTACCAATTTGGCAATTTGGACTTTACAATTATCAAACGTTATTAAATTGTTTACTTTTATTTTCAAATTAAGACTTTTACAATTTTGGTCTATTTTTGTTTCATTTATATTCTTTGTGATAATAATGTTCGGGGCAAAATACTGTATAAGTAGTTGGCTGCTTTTTCTGTATTCACATTTGATTTTTACATTATTTAACAAATTTTTTATACATTCGTTTTCTTCATGAATTAATTTACGATTATTGATTTTAAATAAAGTACTATTGATGAGAACGTGATTCGGATCTGATTTTAATTCGAAATTTTTCTTATTAGGGATAGGAAAAATTCGTAGTTTTAGAAACGTTTTTATTTCTTGGGGTATAGATAGAACAAAATACAAAATGTCTTCTTTTTTCCAAATAGACGTCTTAGTCTCTTCAAACTGGTCTGAAATAATTTTGCTAATGGTTTCTAAGTCGATTAGTTTGGGGTTTATTATTCCTAATCTAGCTAATTGTAATCCCAATTGTATGTCCTGAACGTGCTCCAAATAACTTTTTACATTGCTTAAGAAGGAATCTGCGAGTAACTTTCTTATGAACTGATTTTGAATATCACTTGTAGCGTTCGAAATTTCCTTTAGAATTTTATTTTCGTCATTGACGTGTTGAATAATTGAATTTACTTTTTCTCTACTAAGTTGATTTTCTTCAATATTTTCTAATTGGCTTTGAATTTCGTGTCTATCTTAGTCATCTAATGTGCCAAATAAAAATTTTAAGCCACTTCCAATTACATTAAATAATGATCTGCTGTGTCTAAAATTGAACATTTCTTTTTCTTTGTTAGCTAAATCCATATATCGAGTTATTGAATTTGTTTGTAAATTCTTATTCTTGTTATATTCGTCATAAAGTTTCTAATAAGCTTCTTCTAATCCTGTTTTATTTATGGATAAAATTTTGTTGCTAAAATTTCCCGCTTGGTAAAATGTTCCTTGTTCTATTATAAGATATCCATGGTTACTTTCAATTTTTTTGACTTGAATGTATTGGCTGTTCGCCTAAAAAACGCGCATTAGAATCAGAATTATTATCATTATGAAGATCGAAATTTTGATGGGGTTCCTGCGCCTCGTTTTCATTCCTAGATAACCAATATCAAAGTCTATTTCAATATTCAACAATATGATGGTCTTCTCCTGCTTCTGTTGGCATTATGTGTACTCTTTTGAAAGGATTAGCTTTTTATCTAATCTTTTCCTTGAGTTTTCTGCTATAACATACCGAGTGTCAATTTCGTATTCCTTCCTATTCTCGTTTATATTTGCTATCCTCCTTTCTTTTTCAGCTTAGGTATATTTTGTAGGGAGTTCTGTGTTAAAAAATATGTTATATAGTGTTTGACCAGTAGTCGAATGGCTTATAGTGTGATTATAAGTAAAAATAGTTTGCTCGACCGCATAGTGCCGAAGTTCCTTATCTTGAGATGTGTTTATTATTCGTAATTTTTCATTTAAGGTTTTGTGTAATCTCTCAATGTCGGCTATACCAGTTTTCCCTGTTGTAATTTCAATTTCTATATTAAGATTTCTTAACCATTCCTGTAAACTTGTGTTTATTAATCCGCTGTCCTGGTCCATCTTAATTTTTTTGGGAGGACCCATTGAGTTAAAAATTCTAAGCAATGCTCGTTTAGCTTCTAATCAATTTGATTGATCAATTTTTTCAGCCGTAGCGAATTTTGAAAAGATATCAATACAGGTAAGATATGAAATTTTGTCCCGTTTCCATATATCTATAACGAACTTTTCCCTTATTTCATAAGAAGGGGGTGTCACTTTAAATAGCATTTTTGTAGTTATGTGATCATTTTTGCATTCGTTGCAAATTTCACAGTTATTTATAATATTTGGTATTTCGGATGCATAATTTGGATAGTAGTACTTTTTCCTAAACTCGAGTTGAACTTTGTCAATACCTTGATGTAGGGCTTTTAAATAGATATTCAAAATAATTTCTTTAAATTGGTCGTAAGAAGCGACGTCTTCTAAGATCTTTGTTGCTCTATAAACTTTATTTGAATGGGTTTGACGTACTAAATTCGAATAAACTTCTTGGAATTAAAGAAAATCGGCATCGCATTCAAAATAAATAGCGGCAACTTTCCCTGCCTGTTTTTCTAAAATAAAATTCTTTGCGAATTCTTCCGTCATTGCGGAGTAAAACACTGTGTTTCGTGTATTCTTAAATATTGTATTAATTGACTCTGTAGCGTTTGAGGATTTCTTAAAAATGAATTGCCTTCTGAATGTATTCAAGGGTCTTTCAGAAATTTCAAATTAAATTCGAATTATCTTCCTTTGCGGAGTGAATTGTTGCTTCATCAGATGTTATTTCATTATTATAACAATTTAAAATTTTTACTCTCGATAGTGCGTCCGCGACATTATTTTCTCTACCAGGGATATACTTAATATCAAAATCATATTCATTTAGTTTTATTTTCCAGCGTTGTAACTTCGCATTTGGCTCCTTTAAATTATGAAGCCATTATAAAGGTCTGTGATCGCTATTAATCAAAAATTTCCTTCCATATAAATAAGGACGAAAATACTTACTCGCCCACACAATCACAAGGAGCTCTTTTTCTGTAGTCGAATAATTGGTCTCATGTTCATTGAGTGTTCGACTAGCGAAACAAATGGGGTGCCCATCTTGACTAAGTACCGCTCCCATAGCGAAATTTGAAGCAACCGTTGTCAATGTGAATTTCTTATTATAGTCAGGATACTTCAAAATGGGATCGTTTATGATCAGTGTTTTAATAGTTTTCACCGATTTGATGTATTCGCCATCTTGGTGATTAACTTTTTCACCCTTCTTTAAACATTTTGTTAGTGGTTTGGTTATCTTAGAAAAATTTTCGATAAATCTCCTATAAAAACCTGCCAATCCTAAAAACTGCTTAATTTTTTTTTTCTGTTTTAGGTATTGGGAAATATTGAAGTGCTTTAATTTTTTCGGGGTTAGGTTATATCCCATGTGGAGTAATAATGTGCCCTAAGAATTCAGTTTCCTTCTTTAGAAACTCACACTTGTCTAATTGTATTTTAAGGTTTATGTCTTTAAATTTGCTAAAGACTTTGTTTAGGGAAACCAAATGTTCCTGTAGTGACGTGCTAAATACTATGACATCATCGAGATGGACCATGCAATCCACATCAACTAATTCACCTAACACAGAGTTCATTAATCTATGGAAAGTCAAATGGCATGCGTAAAAGTTCGTAGTGACCATCCTGAGTGGAAAAGGCTGCTTTCGCTCGACACGATTCTTCGACTTCCACCTGATGGAATCCCTTAGCTAAATCTAAGGTAGTGAAGTAGAGGGAGCATCCTAGTTTATCCTAAATTTCGTCGATGTTGGGGATAGGGAACTCATCGTCTATTGTTATGTCATTAAGCTTGCGGTAGTCTATTACTACACTCCATTTTTGATTTCCTGAGGCGTCCATTTTTTTGGGACGAACCATAATGGGGCAGAATATGGCGATTGGCTTTGTCCAATTATACCCTGATTTAACATTTCTCTTATCTGTTTATTCACTTCAACTTTGTGAATTTGTGGATAGCGGAAAGATTTAACGTAAATTGGATTTTCATGTTTAGTACTAATTCTGTGTTTAATACGATTTGTAAAACTTGCATTTTTCTCATCTGAATGGAAAAGGGAATAATAAACTTTAAGAAGTTTTTCTAATTCTTTCTTCTCTTCAAAATTTAGATGATCCATTCAAAATTTTGAAGGTTTTTCTGTTATATCTGCTTCATGTAATCCTAATTCTTTTATAAAAATATTATATTCATGAAATTCATTGCTATCTAAGAAAGGATAATGGCAATTATTTAGCACAACTGTGTTTCTTTGCAAATCAATGAACGCATTTAATTTAAAAAGTATATCGCATCCTAGTTTTTTTTTTCTCCTTAAAACTCCTAATTGGAACATAGGGCCTCCACAAGGCTTCTTCATCGCACACGGTTTTGTGCAGTTGATCTAGCGCTTTTCCATGTGATGCTGGCTGCAGCTAGCTCACCCAGTATTGATCGTCTCCAGGTGTTCTTGGTCGTCCGCGGCCTCTGCTCCCTTGCGGGTTCCACTCAAGCGACATTCGCGTCAGACGCCATAGTGCCTCGTTTGAAATAGTGTTAGGCCAGAAAATTCTACAAATGATCCTCAAACACCTGTTGACGAAAGCTTGCAGTCTGTGAGTGATGAAGTTCGAGATCAGCCATGTTTCACTTCCGTACAATAGTATCGATTTCACACGTGCGGAGAATATTCGTGATTTCGTGCGTCTGGATATTTGGGAATTTGCCCATACTGATTTTAGCCGGCCAAATGCTGTCTTTGCTTTGCTTAGCCTGCAATTAGCATCCTCCTCAGCTCCCCCGTCTGTTGCTATCGTGCAACCGAGGTAACAGAAACTTTCGACGAATTCAAACGCACAGGCGTTAATCATTATATGGCTTCTATTGGAATAATTGATTCTCATGGCTTTGGTCTTCGCAATATTTATCTCTAATCCGACGGTGCGTGCCAGTGCGACTAAACTGTTCACCTTCGCTTGCATATCGGAGAATTTGTGCGAGAGGAGTCGACGAACAGCATGTATAGTGGGGAGCGCCATTCAATCGATTGCTCGACGTTGATACGAAGTGTGTTAGCCTGGTCAACGCAGCTACGTTTCGGGCGAAATCCAGCCTGTTCGTCCCTCAAAGCATTCTCAACGCACTGGAGTCTATTCTGTATAAGTGATACCAGAATTTTGTAGATGGAATTGAGCAAGGTTATTCCTCTCCAGTTGCCATAATCGCGCAGATCACCCTTTTTCGGAAGTTTAACGATGATGCCCTTCGTCCAAGAGGGAGGTAGCTTTTCGCTATCCCAAACAGCAGCTATGTGAGGATGCAGAATTTCAGCTGATGTTTGTGGATGTGGATGCCCACTGCTTTGTTAAGCTTGAGCTTCGTAATTACGTCCCTTATTTCCGCTATGTTTGGGCATGAAGTTGATATTTTGCTGTTGGACTCTGGTGACTCTGGTGTTGTCTAGTTGGCAGCTACTACTATCCTCAGTGAGTGTGGTGTTGCTGATTGCTTCAAAGTGATCTTTCCATCTATGCATTTGCTCATCGCTACTCGTTATTAAGGTGCCACTTTGATCTCTTATCAATCAGGCGAAACAGCTATCGCATATTATTTGCTCCTGCTGCGGCCTCGGCATCACTAGCGATATTCTTCACTCCACTATCTCATCCTAGTAGTCCGTCGCAACTTTTGGAAAACTGATATACATAAAAAGAGAATTTATTTTTAAAATTTTCGTCAAGAATGTCCTGAACTTCATTTATTATAATTCCTCCTGTAACTAACATTAGGATTCGAGTTGTACCGTGGAGTGTACGTGGGATGGTAAAATTGAGATGGCCTTGCAATGGGTTTTTGGAAATGGTTTAAAATTATTTTTTGGATTTATATGATTTCCTGAAATATATTCAAACTCACCGTTTTCTTTTAGCACTTTAACAGCACCTTTAAAATCAATAACTAGATTAGCGTTTAGTAAAGCCGTAATATGAGGGGGAGTTCCCTTTTTAATATTCTTAGGCTAGTTTTATTAAGTTCTTCGCTGAGGAATAATTTCGTCACTTCACTTTCGCTACTTAATTTTACACAATCTTTAATCCTACATACTTGCTCATTTATTTCCTCGCATAATATCTGGACGCTATTTCTATATTTAATATTATTGACGTTTATGATGAGGGGTATACTCACCAAATTCATCGATTAAAAGTTTCCTTAAGGCGACCCAATCTGTCAGTTGTTCTCTTCTATATGCGTTTAAGGCTGCTCCATGCAGGCTCCTTATGATGAGGTTGAAGTATAAGTTCTTTTCCTCCTGCCGTGTCGTTGCGCCGAGTAATGCAATCACGATGTCCACGTGGTTGATGTATGTAGCTAACAGGTGCTTTTCTCCTCGAAAATGCGGGAATGCTTTGAAGTTTTCCATTATTATAGTTTTGTCCATTTTGGTTATAACCACGGAATTCAATCTGGCAACGACGTCGTCTACTGGATCTTCCGGATTAGCCATTCACTAGTTGCAGAAAGTTAAAAAAGGCTTATTTCTTGTCTTGTGTAGTAAAACTTTCACTTATTAATTTGCTTCGAAAAAAATTTTTTTTCTTTTTTCTTATTTTATTAGGACCCTTGTCCTAATAAAATAAGAAAAATGATACTTTAGCACCTTTGCGCGATGCTTTTATTTTATTTTAATTATTCCAGCGCGATGCTTGGTAGCAGGTTCATCCTACCGACTGCGCCAGTAACGAATAAAACTCAACTGTCTCTATGAAAGTCTGAATTTATTCTGTTCTTCGTTTCTTAAACATAAAAGCTTAGAGTTATGCTGCAGAAACCTACGCTTATGACATTATTGTTTTTGTTGTTGTCGCTATTGCATTATTACTGCAGTTATTGCAGTTGCGGAATGTGACTTTGTTATTTTTGTGTGAATTGCTATCTGTCCAATTCACACACTTTTCACTTATACATACATATATATATATATATATATATATATATATATATATATATATATATATATATATATATATATATATATATTTATATATATATATATATATATATATATATATAGATGTATGTATGTATGTATATATAAATTATATTAATTCTTATAAATTCCATTATTTGAATTCGTCAAAATGGCTGTTAATTTCAATATGCAAAAATGCTAAAGAAAAGAATTATTAAGAAAAATGCTGTTAAATTGGATACAAACCTCTAATCTCTTTCCTTTCCTAACAGTCCCCTTTTCCATCGCCCACCAATATATCAATATAATAAAAATAATTGAACATTATATTATTGCTGCAATTGATTAGTGTTTATTAAAAGATTATTAACAAAAATAAAACAAACAGAAAAATTACACATTTGAGGACGAAAAACAAAAGCACATTAAAATAATAGCTAATTATAATTGCTAAATGTTATTTTATTTCAGCACGCACTGCACACATGCAAAAGAAATATAATTGTATGTATGTAGGTAATGCTTAAAACTTACACATGTAAAATATAAAGCGCCTAAATATATGTTAAGGAATTTTATAGGAATTAAGCAAAGTGAGCTAAAATTTCAAAGTGTTTTCTTTCATCAGAATAAGATATACAGAAAAAAATTAACAAACAATAAATACATATGTATTAAATTTAGAATATGGAAAATTTAGAAATGTTGTCAATAAATACAAGTTGTTGCAACCTTAAAAAATATACATACATATACATGCATATATAAATACAAATAGCATACATAAAAATAAAGTGATACATAGTAAAATCAAATCGCGCACTCCGTCTTTTATTACACATTACACTTTGTAAGCAAACATTTCATAGTCGGATTCATTGGTGAATTTGAGGTGCAATCAAATGCCTTCTGAAAAGCGGGCATATTCATAAAACTGCGATTAATCATCACTCGATAAAGAGCATCATTGCGACCACAGTATAATTGTGCCACTGCATAAAATAGAATACTTTTTGAATCCATTTGAAAATAGTTTAAAATGAAATCCTCCGCAAATGCAAAAGACTCTCCTTCCAACCAGAAACGATAATCACGATAGGCTTCATGGAAGGATTGATAAAAATGAAATGTTTCTTCGACTTCAGCAAGTGATAACATTTTAAATAAAGCCGCTTCATCATCATCCTGATACAAGTGCGTTTGCTGCTCTAAGCAATCGTAAGCTGTATATAAACCATCCGTTGTATAGAGTAAATTCGATTCTTGCCACATATATAAATCTTGTGTAGCATAATAATGGAACAATGGCTGCTTCACTAGTAAAATACAAAAGTTCAAAAATTGTTGCAGAAAATATGCTGGATGATTTAAGTCATCTGTATCAATAATAGGTGTGAAAAATGTATGATGCAAATGTTTACGACGCAACATCAGTAAATTCCAATAAAAATTGCCACGCTTATATACCGCACCACCGTAGATCGCCGATAGATTTTGTAGATTCAAATTTGAATTCGCATACGTCTTTATAAGACGTTCCATATTCAAATCCTTGCGCTGAGACTTCATATATAGAAACTGATTCCAATGTTCGCTCATCAGCGTACGTCGCCGATATCGTTGAAAACGTGTCGTATGATAGAGGTAAGTCGCCATGGCAACATCACGTTGAAAATTCGATTCAAAGGCATACCAATGCCAATACTCGGATTGCAGTAGCTGAGGGAATTCTTCTGTCAGCTGAAAACAATCTTCATATCGCAACTGTTCATAGGCATGCCACAGAACAAAATTATATATAATTCGCGGTTCAGCACTACGCATCACAGTTAAAATACCAGCTAAGCGATTTTTCTCAAGTGGTATTTTACGTGCATTCTCCACTTCACTTGCACTAAAACGTAAAATCCCAAAGAAATTCTCAAAATATTCCACAATCGTATCATCAATTAATATATCGACGGTAGTAGCATCATCAATGTCATCGGTACGTAACAGCTGTCCTGTTAATTCTCGGCAAAATTGCCACAATTCATGACCAATAATTTCAGCAATTTGTGAGTTTCTACTTGCATTGTGCATAAATGCAATTAGATTTGTGGTAATTTGCTCCAAACTGTCACATTTTATTGTATTGACGGGGCCAATGTATATAGTTCCTTCCCCAAAAAAAATATTCAAGAAACTTGGTATACCGTGAGCAGCAAATTTTGCTGCCAAAATAATCCAATTTAAATCATTACGTTGCTTTAGCTCATCCCACTGATAACGTAGAAATGGCCAATCTGCATACAAATCAGTGTTATTTGCTGCTAAAAATCGTATTTCATGCAACATACGCTTCCATTGTGATTGTGGTAGACCATTTAAAACGTCATACCGATCACGTGCTTTACAATCTTCATATAAATCACGTAAAATTTTGCCTACTGGAGTACCAAAATCAGCTTTATGTTCTTCAAAGAATTCCACACGACCCTCTATATTATAAAGAAATGGTGGTGGTGTATTTGAACTGCTGTCCACGTTATTCACAACGTCATCATTTCTAAATTCAATATTGTAATAATCACATGAATGTTGAAAAAAATCATCACAGGGCTCCAATCCTTCGTTTAGTATATTTACCATTTTACTTAATATTTTACGATATTTACTATCGAATTGGCGGTTTGCATTGGTAAATGTATTTGAATATGCTTGGATGATTATCATCCGTACAATGAATGTGAAAACTATATGAAATACAATACCCATTTTAATGTAGGCACAAGCACATAATATATTTACCTAGCAGTTTATATGATACTAAGTAAATATTTATTAAATATATATATGTAGTATATTTTTTTCAAAATGAATTTCAGCTTTTGTTTCATGTCATTAACAATAAAATTGATAATTTTTTGCAATATCACCATCTCCCAAATCACTACATTGACTTAGAGTTATTAGAGTTCAGTAAACAAACATATGTACAGCTACCTTAATTACATACCCTATACAGGGTGACAAAATATTGTATGATTGTGTAGAATAAATTTTTAGCCAAAAACAAATTTATCATCGCGGAGA
The DNA here is from genome assembly GCA_963854835.1 of Megamerina dolium. NCBI lineage: Eukaryota > Metazoa > Arthropoda > Insecta > Diptera > Megamerinidae > Megamerina > Megamerina dolium. The sequence goes on along the minus strand of OY978526.1, from coordinate 54,709,514 downwards.
AATAGAAAGAGAAGCGGAAAATGAATCCTTTATCCATCTTTGATCCTCTTGGAACGTCCATTCTTCATCATAAATATACAGCTGACTCCAATGACTATAAAAGAGTCAGAAAAAACAATTTGCAGGATTTTTGTGAAAAGATTTTAGGCAATATATATAATGATGGGCCAGTAGTCTCCGTAAACAGTAAACAGTTCCTGTTCGGTTAAGTTTACCATAATACCATAAATTACGGCTGTTTAATTTTGGGTTTTCGCTCCCTGTATGCATATGTGTATTTGAATAACAATAATCTACTTACAATTAGCAATCGAATTGCATATAATATTTACTGACAGGCGAGCTAAGCTCTGATTCATAACGTATTAAGCGATTGCTCTTATCGGAGTGTCGAATATGGATTTATATATGTACGTAACATATGTTTGTAGATTAGGACGGGTTAATTTTTTTGCCCATAAATCGTATAGCAAAAAAAAAGAGAAACTACCGATGATTCTACGAAAATTTATTTTGACCCCTTCAAAATAAATATTTTGTATGTATGGATAACAACACTTATTTGTCAAAATGTTACGGTTGCTACGGTTTGCAAATTATTTCTTCGCCAAAAATAATATAATGCACACACATATTATAAAAGTAACTACATAAATACTTTACTATTAAATTCATACCGAATGCCTTACAGCGTGCTTCGTTTCCAAGTCATAACCAACGATATTGGGTTAATACAACAATGTGTCCCCCAATGAGGAATTACTTAAAATGCTGCATTACTTAAATACCCTGCATCAAGCTTGGGAAAATTTAATTAATATTTTATTTCAAATAACGATTTTATTTCAAAACGAATTTAAAAACTATTTCAAATAGCTTAATTTAAATTAAATATATTATTTCAAATAATTTCTTTTATCAACTTGAAATAAAACATATTTGAAATGTTCTATTTCAAATAACTTGTTATATAAAACAAAGTGGCAAAAAAGCGTCTGTTTCTTTCTGCTCCTCGATTTTTCAACAAAATTAGAAATTTTTTTGTTATTGTAGATAATAGGTGTGTTTTCGTACTTTTCCAATAACAAATATCCAGTAAACAAATTTCTGAAAATTTGACAGCATTCGCTCTCAAAGAGAAAAATATGGCAAAAAGTACAAGAACGCAAAACCAGCAAAAACCTGCAATTTTCACGAACAGCTGATATCCCACTAACTAAATTGCAATTATTCGTTTGCTTGTTAGTTTCATTTGCTTATGATCAGCTGTTTTTCATACCTGCAAGTCTTTACTGGCATAAATTTGTCCAGTAACAATTTGCAACTTCCCCTCAAAATGAAATGTCATTTCGCTCTCTAAATTTCCTCTTCTTTGCAAGTTTTTTGTGTACGAGTACGCCAAAACGTGATAGTTTGTAACAATTATCACAAACTATTGCGTACGAGAACACTCCTAATTACGGTAGGAAAGAAAGAGGCAAAAACAATGTATACATTAAAATTTTTTTTATGCAAAAGAGAAATTAAGTAAACGTACGTCACGCTTAGGTATGAGCGAGTTAATATTCGCATACACACATGCATGCAATAAATGTTTATGCTCAGCGAACTCAAAAAATGCAAGCTCGCTAGGAAAAGCTTTATATTAGAAAACAATTTATACACACATTCGTATAAATGCGCGTAAGTCATTGGAAAAATAGTTATGTTCAGTTTGGACATGGCTGAACTGCTGACATGGTTGTTTTACATAGAGTTCTCCCAGATACTTGCGTTGAGATGCGCAACGAAGCGTCAATTTTGATCGAAGACATGTGTCTGCCAAAGACAGGCAGTTTGTTGTGCAAAATCGGAATGCCAGCAGCAAATCGTGCAATGTACGATGCATTAAATCGAGAGTTGGAGTGCGAAGAAGAATACGATCGAAACGATTTGAGACTGGCAATCGAACAAACGTATCGTTATTGATTCCCGAGCGAATGGGAGTTTACGACACTTTGATCAAATTGATTGACGACCGAAACGGAAGCGTTAAATCTTCATCTAACTGATGAAAAAACATTTCAAAAATTTCCCAATGGCAACAATATTGCAGACTTGTAATCTAGGGCGAACACATAATGGCACACATGCAACCATTGCGTGGTAATACGAGACGTTTTGGAGGCGCAATAGTTCTACTGCAAGCAATCTTCGACAAACGCTATCTAGCATTCAGCGATCAACAGAAGCCGACCATAAATAAGATTTAGTATTTGTGGCCCTATGTGAAGAATCTGCAGTTGACGAATTGCGAGCTGAGTTGCAAAACGATCCGTCTGTTGAGTTCTTCTCGAATCAATTATTGACGATTTGTAATGGAGAAATCCCAATAAACGTTTCCCTGGCTTGATTTCTTTTGCGTCGTAATTTTGCCACCTCACAACGACGAAAAAGGAACTCACTACCAAATATCACCCATAATTAAGAGTGTTGCGGTATTGCAGCGAAACATAAGGATGTCGATAACTTGCATTCCTTGATTCAAATATTCAAATATATTGATTGTGTCACTAATCCAGACAAAGCAACCAATCATCCAACGGAGCTCCTGAATTCATTAGATTCGCCAGGATTGCCACCATATAATCTACGAGTGATCAATTTGAACATTTATCATCATGCTCTGAAACCTCAATCAACCGAAACTGTCCGATGAAACAAGATTGGTCGTGAAGCAAATAAGCAAAGTAATGTCATTCAAGCAACGATACTTTAAGACCAATTCAAGAACGAGGTAGTGCTTATTGCGAAAATTCCATTGATTCCAACCGATTTATCTTTTGAGTTCAAACGCACTCAGTTTCAGATTCTCGCGTGGTCAATTTGATATGTTCGCATGTTGATGCACTTCAAAACAAATTTTTTTCTATATTATACATTTTCTTTGTTTATTGAATCTATTCCTAAATAATCTAACAATAAGTTTTAAAATCTTAATCTAATTTAACAACAGTAGCTCCTTATTATCTAGAGTAATGTATTTTGTACGATGCTCTTTTTTTTATTGGAAGGCTGGCAGGTCCTTTCTCCGAAGGCGCGAAGTATAGCAGGTATTGAACAAGATTCTTGCTAGTGTGTTTGGATGTCTTTGTAATCTTCTAGTATATTTTTGTCTAGTATTTTTAACTTCAATTTCTACCATTGGGATATTTAAGTCATTGTGTATACATCCATTTCTAATATACCATGGTGCACCAGTTATCATCCTTAACATTTTAGACTGAGATCTCTGTATGATTTCAATATTGCTATTACTAGTGTTCCCCCATAATTGAATTCCGTAACTCCAAATTGGCTTTATTATGCTGTTGTACAGTAGGACCTTGTATTTCAAGTTTAATGAGGATCTGAAATTGATGAGCCAGTGCAGACAAGAAGCTTTTAATTTCATCTGAGTTCTTTTTGCTTCGATGTGCTTGCGCCATGTAAGCCGTCTAAAAATAATATTTCCTTCGGTATTTTAACGAACGAAGTTTCCGAGTGTAACAGAGGTTTGTAAATTTTTCGTCTGCTCTTACGTCGGTTTTGAATTCTTTCTGCTTGTTTCGGGTCCTTTTTCTGTTCCTTAGGAACCGTTTTTAGATATTTTGGAATGGTTTTTCATATTATTTTTGGTTTTTTTAAAACAATATTTCGGTTCAAGCAGGTCACGAAACGATTAGTTCATTAAAAACCCGATTCTCCGGTTCCCGTTCCTCGGTTCTGTGCAACACTATTTATCACTGTATTTGTCACATAACAACCTGTTTCAGGTGGTGGTGAACGACAACCGACAATAACTAAAATCAAATGCATTTGCATTTTCCACTGCAATTGATTGTGCACGAGGAGCAAATACAAATACAAAAACAATATTAAAAAAATTGAATGCAATTGAGAAAGACTAACAAAATAAAATAAAAACAGAAATATCAATAGCGCTGTGATTATAAGACCATTTTTTTATTGCTGGAATGAAAAATTCGTTTTTTTTTCAATAAAAAGCATAAAATAAACATTTATTATCCCGTAGTTATATGACCAAATTGTTTGGTTGTTGAAAATTGTAGCAATTTCACCAATTTAGAGTGTTGAGTGGCTACTAGATTTTGCTAGAAAGAACGGCGTGATTGCTTTACGAACTGACGAACTTTACGAACCAGAACTGACTGTCGAGTAGTGGTTGCTTTAGAAATAAATTCTTATTTTGTATTTCTAACAATAATAACGTATCGTATGGAGCAATAAAAAATCATCATATTGTTACGTTTTTATTCTGTGAACGTTTAATTCTATTTGAATTACCTTGTTCGATCACTGGATTCTGTTAATGATAACTGCAACACTTATTTTGTACAACTATATACAGCAACAATTTATTTAATAATCTCTATTTACAATCAACACTGTTTACACGCAACTATTTACTATAACACTTAAATGTACTTGCAACTTTTGCCTCTGTATCAATGTTTTCGCAATCACGTTCGGAAGTAGATTGATTGTCAATTCTCAACACTGGCTCTATTTATACTCTGTTGGCAACACCCCAGAATCTTCCTTTATCGAGATTCTTCTCTTCCTTTCTCGTTGGCTTGTTCTGGTTATCGCTTATTTCTTTTTGTTGACATTCGTTTCGATGCTGCCAATAGAGTCAGTCACAATAGTGATGAGTAATCAACTATCGATACTCGTTACACTGCCCTCCTCTTAACCTTGTTCGTCCCGAACAAGTTTTTATACTTCCCCTCGATATGGCGCAAGTCGCTCCAAGTGCACTACTTTAAACTTTGCTCTTTTATTCCAGGCACGTTGAATGCGATACACTACGTCATTTATCTTTGCTATAATCTCATATGGTCCTTCCCAATGAGTCTGTAGTTTAGGAGACAGGCCTTTCTTTCGTTGTGGATTATGAAGCATTACAAGCTCTCCTTCAAAGAACCCTTTTGAATTTGCTTTCAAGTCATACCTGGCCTTCATCTTATCGCTTATCATCTGCGACCGCTCTCTGATGAACCGATGTACTTCATCCAACTGTTCCCGCTTTTCGCTAGTATAATTACCTTCGGTTGATCTCGTTGGTGTTACGACTCCAAATTTTACATCAGCTGGCAGTCTTAACTCGTTTCCAAAAATTGCCCTTGCCGGTGTAGTAGCAGTCGTATCATGTTGTGCGCATCGATATGCCATGAGGAACATTGGTATATGTACATCCCAGTCTCTTTGGTATTTATCTACGACTTTTCTCAAATATTCCTCCAAGGTACGGTTAAATCGTTCTACCATGCCATCAGATTGTGGATGCAAAGGTGTTGTACGAGTTTTGTATATACCCAGCATACGGCATATCTCTTGGAATACAACTGATTCGAAATTTCGACCTTGGTCTGAGTGTAATTCCATCGGTACACCAAAACGAGTAATCCATTGGTTGACGAATACATCCGCAACGGTACTAGCTTCTTGATTTGGAATGGGGTATACTTCAGGCCATTTACTGAAGTAATCTATAACCACCAGAACATACTTGTTTCCTGCGTTGCTTATTGGAAATGGTCCAGCTATGTCCATAGCAATTCGCTCAAATGGAGCACCCACGGTGTATTGGTGCATCTTACCTCGACTTTTCTTAGTGGGACTTTTGGCCATTGCACATTGCTTACACTTCCGAATCCAATCAGCGACATGGTCATGACATCCAACCCAATAAAATCGGTTCTTTATTTTCTCGACGGTTTTGGTGATTCCCAAATGCCCTCCACTGGAGGCATTGTGATACTCAGCTATCACTTCATTTATTCTCGCCTTGGGTACCACTAGAAGATCATTAGTGATTTTTCCATCCACACTTTCCCATGTTCGGAATAAACATCCGTCTCGTAAGTGCAGGCTTTGCCACTGCGCCCAGTATGCCTTTGCTATTGGACTCTCATTAGCCATTTCTTGCCAATCTGGACGTATGCCCTGCTCCTTGTATTCCATAATCTTTACGAGATCTGGGTCGTTCCGCTGATCTTCTTGCACTCGTTCGGTGGTCCATGACTCCTCCGGCAATATATTCGTAAGTCGTATGTCGACAATGTGCTCCTTGCTTTCCTCTCGAGAACAATGTTTACATTCCATTTTGCAAGGACGACGAGATAGAGCATCCGCGTTGCCGTGATGTCCTCCTTTACGATGTTCGATGGTAAAATCATAACTCTGCAGCCTTTCAATCCAGCGCGCCAATTGTCCTTCTGGGTTTTTAAATTGCAATAACCACCTTAGCGCTGAGTGGTCAGTTCGTAGATGAAATGACTGACCGTACAAGTATTTATGGAAATACTTTACACATTCCAGTATTGCGAGCAACTCTCTTCGTGTGACACAGTAATTTCTTTCTGGCTTCGACAGGATTTTACTGTAGTATGCTATTACTTTTTCTTGCCCATCTATGATCTGAGAGAGCACACCACCTATTCCATAGCCACTCGCATCTGTGTCCAACACAAACTTTTGACCAGGTACTGGATACGCTAATATTGGTGCTGAACAGAGTTTTTCTTTCAGCTGTTCGAATGCTTTCTGTTGGTCCTCGCCCCACACAAATGGTTTGTTCTTTCTTGTCAACTCATGCAGACTGCTGGCGATGTTTGCAAATCCAGGAACAAATCGTCTATAGTAGGTGCATAAGCCTAGGAAGCTTCTTAGCTCGTGAAGATTCGACGGAATAGGCCATTCTTGAACTGCTGCTACTTTCTCCTCGTCGGTATGTACCCCTTCTGTTGTTACTTTATGACCAAGATATTTAACTTCTTGCCTGAAGAGTGAACACTTTTTCATATTCAGTTTAAGCCCTGCTGATTGTATACGCTCAAATACTTCTTTCAACTTTTCCAGGTGGTCGTTAAAATCTTTTCCCATCACAATAATGTCGTCGAGGTACACCAAGCACGTTTTCCAGTGTAGTCCTCTGAGTACACGCTCCATCAAACGTTCGAAAGTAGCTGGCGCATTGCATAAACCAAATGGCATGACTGTAAATTGCCATAGACCATCGCCAATACTGAAAGCTGTTTTCTCTTTGTCTTCCTTACCAAGTTCCACTTGCCAGTATCCACTTTGCAAATCAAGAGTTGAGAACCACTTCGCACCAGATAGTGTGTCCAGAGTGTCATCGATTCTTGGCAGTGGATAGCTGTCTTTTTTCGTAATATCATTTAGCTTTCTGTAATCCACACAGAATCGAGTACTTCCATCCTTCTTCTTTACCAGCACAACTGGTGAACTCCATGGACTCGCTGATGATTCAATAACACCTTGTTTCTGCATATCGGAAATCAGCTTAATGGCTTCGTCTCTTTTGGCCAATGGAACTCGTCGTGGTGTTTGACGAATTGGTCTAGAATCACCGGTGTCAATGTGATGCTTCATGATGGTTGTTCGTCCTCCAGTTTTTCCATTTGAAGAAAATATTGAACTGTACTTCTCCAATACTTGTAAAGCCTTTTCTTTTTGCTGTTTGGTAAGCACACCTGCCCATTCCTCCATTTGTGCTTTTATTTCCGCCCTGACAGTTCCTGATCTTCCACTTTTTATCGACGAACCCTTTTCGCAGTCTATTACGGCAGTAACTTCCTGGCAATGACCAATCACCATTCCTTTCTTTACAACTGTAGATGTATTAGTTGGATTTAATATTCGCACCGGTACTATTCCATTTTCTTTAGGTTCTACTAACGTCCTACCAAGTATGATGTTTTTATTTTGTATTTCTTTATCTGCTTCCACCACCCACAACTTGCCTGTCCCATCATCCACATTCATCTGTGCCCATATCACCGCTTCTGATTTTGCTGGAACCTCTTGGCGTTGACATGCCAGTACTCGTTTGATGTTCCCACTACGCTTGTAACCGATGTTCAATGGTAGTTCGACATTTGCATAGCGCAGAATCCGTTGATTTAAATCTAACGTAAATCCGTTGTCAATCATAAAATCAACACCAATTATTACGTCATCGATGATGTCGGCCACAATGAATTCATGTTCCCATGTGCAATTTCCAATAGATACTCGTTTCTTTATCTTGCCCAGAATTTGTGCATCCTCACCCGTTGCTGTACGCAATTTTATTCCCATTAAAGGCTCAAGCCTCTTTACCAAATCGCTCTTGATTATAGAATGTGATGCACCAGTGTCCAGGGTTAACATGAATTCCATATTGTCCAATTTTCCATCAATAGTCAAGCTGCTTGGCACACGCTGTAGTTGTGAAATGTGAATGATGGGGCCACCCACTGTTGGAGTCAGTTCACGCCCCGCTGAACTGACTCGATTTAGTTTAACGATGGACTTGTGTTAGTGGAGCGATCGCTATCCACCTTATTCTCCTTCTTTTGTCTTCCTGGAGAATTGGATCTTGATCGCTTTCGTCGTAGACGGCAGTCACGCGCCATGTGTCCTGGTTTGTCGCAAATAAAGCACTTACCAGTAAATTTGTTTTCGCGTCGACCTGTTGTTCTTCCTTCAGGCTGCACTACAGATTTGAATGCCTGACACACTGCTTCAACCAGATCTGCTGTTTCTGTTTCTAGTTGGCGTACCCGTGGCATTGGTCGACACATCAAACTGGCGGCTTCATATGTCAAGGCACTACTGACTGTTTCGGCATAAGTATTCCTTGGTGACATGACTAGGGCACGCTTTGTCTCTCCATCACGTATGCCATCTATGAATGCCTCTATTTTTATTTTTTCGACGAACTCTTCCGAATTACCGGAGAACGCTAGATGACATAAGCGCTCAATATCGGAAGCGAATTCCTGAAGGCTCTCATTACTCCGTTGCACTCGCGATCTCAATTCCACTCGATGTAATTGACTCTTGTATTCATTTCCATATTTTCGCTGGAGTGTGTCCATCAGTGACTGATAGCTACCACGATCTTTCTCTGGAATCATCTGTAACACCTCGGAAGCATTACCTTTTAATGCGACTATTAAAGCAGCAGTCTTGTCGCTATCATCCCATTGATTCTTCGAAGCTGTTGTATCGAATTGAAGCTTGAAGATATTGAATGGCGTGCTTCCGTCAAATGTTGGTGGCTTTAATTTGATTGTACTTGAATCTCTAATCACTGATGTGGCTGGTCCATTTATTTTTAGTTGGTTGAGATCGTGCTGTAATTTCTCGAACTTATCTTCCAAGTCATCTACATGTTCCTTGAGATCCATGACTTTTTCATTAATGGTTCCGGAAATTTCCTGAAATCTAATCTCAATTCCTTTTTGTAGATTTTCGATGACGTGTTCTTGTCGAGCCGAACCTTCTTGAATTTCCATACGCAATTCAGCCGAATGTTCTTGAAGCTTGTAGTCAATTGTTTTTTGGAATTCTCCCATAGCGTTTTCTTGCCGTACCGAATGTTCTTGAAACTTGGAGTCAATGCGAGACGCATTTCCTTGAATTTCCGTACGCAATTCAGCCGAATGTTCTTGTAACTGTTGTTGTTGCTGCAGCATCATGGTTTTCATGAAATCCATGAGTTGACCACTCGAATCTATTTTGCTCTCTTCCTCAGCGTGCACAACTGCTTGTATATCGGCTTCCTCGAAGAACTCATGTTCTTCTACATTAATTCCCTTAGCCTCCATAGCTTGCCTCAGCCTCACCAGCAGTTCCGCCTTTGCACCTGATGACGATAGATTCATCTCTACTAACAGCTTTTTAAGCTGGTCCACTTTTAGTTGGTCAATTTTCACCATCTTTACAGAATCCCACTTCTGACACCAATTGTTACGTTTTTATTCTGTGAACGTTTAATTCTATTTGAATTACCTTGTTCGATCACTGGATTCTGTTAATGATAACTGCAACACTTATTTTGTACAACTATATACAGCAACAATTTATTTAATAATCTCTATTTACAATCAACACTGTTTACACGCAACTATTTACTATAACACTTAAATGTACTTGCAACTTTTGCCTCTGTATCAATGTTTTCGCAATCACGTTCGGAAGTAGATTGATTGTCAATTCTCAACACTGGCTCTATTTATACTCTGTTGGCAACACCCCAGAATCTTCCTTTATCGAGATTCTTCTCTTCCTTTCTCGTTGGCTTGTTCTGGTTATCGCTTATTTCTTTTTGTTGACATTCGTTTCGATGCTGCCAATAGAGTCAGTCACAATAGTGATGAGTAATCAACTATCGATACTCGTTACAATATAATAATAATAAATCATCATATAATAATAATAATAATAATTCCAACCACAACGTAAGTCTAAACACATGAGGTAATAACACCACCTATAGTGTTTTGCTCCATAATTTTACATGTGATATCAGATCCGTTTTCGTACTATTCCAGTAAAAATTATCCAGCTAAGAAATTTCTTAGAAATTGACACCATACGCTCGCAGAGGTAAAAATATACGAAAAAGTACGAGAACCTAAAACCAACAAAAACCTGCATTTTTTACGAACAGCTGATATTCCACTAAGTAAATCGCAATTGTTCGTTTTTGTTTTGTTTGTTTGCGATCAGCTGTTTTTCTAACTTGCAAGTTTCTACAAGTACAAATTTATCCAGCTAAAATTTGCAACTTCTCCTTATACTGAATTGTCATTTTGCTCTCTCAATTTTTCCTACTTTGCAAGTTTTTGGAGTACGAGCACGCAAAAACTGTGATAGTTTGTAATAACTTTTGAAAACTTGGAGTACGATAACACTCCTATTTGCAGAGTGGTAAGTGCAAAAATTTGTTTTGATTATATTTAATAGAAATTTCTTTGAAATGCTGTTTTTTTTATTCTAGATAGAAAGAAAAATGCCGACATTATGGAAATGTTATTTAGGATGCCATGACAGCGCCTTATTCAGCGCTTATTATTCAAGCTACCAGCCGCGGAACACCAGCCATAACCAAAGAATTTTGATTTTTGTTTTGATATTAATAATTTCTTCGTTTGGCATTGAATGAGGTTGTTTTCTTTGCAATACAAAATTTTCAATTTTTTTCGATTAACCAGTTTATTATATAATTTACTAAATTGAAAAGGATCTATTAGATAACATTACTAAACAGATGAAATCACAAGAGTGCAACCAAAAGGTTTATATTTCTTAATTTTATATTTTCACATCGCCAAACAGATTTTGGAATTACAAAAATGTATTGAATCAGCGAGAGCTCAAATTAAACAGCTACCGTGAATTGATTATAATAGAGAGGAACAAGTGCAGAAATTGGAGTTGCTACGTAAACAACTAAATCTACAAATTCGAACACTTTCATAATTATAGGCACATATATACGCATGGACTTTCATCATTACTTGTATTCTATCATTTATTTCTCAATATTTTGTTGAAATTATATTATATTTTATTAAAATAACACTCATATTTTACTTTTGATTAAAATTATTTTAATAAACGATTTTAAAATTAATTTTTCAACTTATATTTTATTATAATACTAGTATTTGTATTTATATGCACACACACTTGCACGTGACCATAGATCTCAGCACTGGTAAACTGCATCCATCTCCAGTGTCTCAATATACATTGGCATTGTAAACAGTGTTTATTTTGAGTTTTCTATTAAAAAAAACAACGAATTTTTCATTTCAGCAATAAAAAAATGGTCTTATAAGCACAGCAAATCAATTACATAAAACAATACTACATCACTTAAAATACCCGCAGGTAGTAAAAGAAAACAATCACTCTGAAAACGCAAACATCTATTAGAAACAAATAACAAATATTAGAAAAAATACGAATATATGACTGCACTAGAAAAGAGATTGAAAAAACTCAAAAAAACACGACGTCAAGCTATGGAATGTTAAAACAACAAAGGGAGCTGGAAATTATTTTAGAAACCGAAAAAATTTACTTTTTATTAGCCAGATAATATCTGAGACGCACTTTACCAAGCAGTTATACATCAAGTTCAAAAACTTCAGCACATACCACTCAATCCCTCCAAATAACTGCGCAAGAGGAGGTGTTGCTATCGTATTATGATAAGAAGCAATAGCAGCACTATGAAGAAGGTAGCATTTATATATCCGAATTCCAAGCAATAACCATAACAGTGGAAGACGATAAGGATTTATCAAACACTGCAGATTATAGCCCTCCAAAACATCTGATAAAATGTGACCAACACATAGAGCTAATAAATAGTCACGACAACCGATTTTTAATAGCCGGAGACTTCAATTCGAAATGCACACAAAAGGTAAAGAATTATACAAAGCACTCCAACAGACTGGATGTATCACATTTTCTACTCGAACAATATCCCGAAGCTATTTTCTTCGTTTTAGTTAAATTAGATTCAACATAAGGACGCATCGAATTGGTTCGCAACGGTAAAGCAGCATCACCGACGAAAAAATATGGAAAAGGGTCAGTCGACACGCTGGACAATGGCACAGAAGGTGGCAAAGGCAAAGTATTTTGCATTAATGCTTGCCCAAATGGGGAAAGTTGAAAAATGCCTAAGAACAATATAAATTAAATGAATATTCATAATATTCATATCACAGCCATCAAAAAAATGCTAAAAAATTTTTATAATTGTAGAACATTGAATTCGAATTGGCCGGGCACTTGATAGCGACGTGTTTGCCATCAATTGGACCGACACAATTCGGAGTGTTCCACATATTATAAAAATCCTTAGCAATGTCTTGATATTGAGACTCTGTTGGTTCGCTAACATAAACTGGGGAAAGCATCCGTCAGATTACCTCACACGTCTCAAATATGATTTGGCGCACTGTCTGTTTACCTAATTTGTAGCTCCATGCAATGCTCTGCATCGATACTCCTTGTGACAAATATCTAATAATTATAAAAGAAGTACATACATGTATTAATTTATTTTACAATACACTGACAATAGACTCACAATAGCACCAAGGAGAGCCTTTCCTCGGGTGCAATCCTCTGCTTCGGTTTCCGCAAATGATAAAAGCAAATCAATGACATGCGGTGGCATCCTTGTATTTACAATTGCTCCGGTTATTTCCTTTTCATTAGCTGGAACGTTCGAAGCTGGTAACCAGCGGTGGCCCAGTTTTTGTTAATAGGGCAAATTCCGCTTGTACAACTCGCACAAACTTAAAAACAATTCATCAATATCTTCCATTTTGTTGCCGCTATTATGGCAAAGGTTGTATGTATGTATGTATGTATGTAAAAGGTTGTAGCAGGCTTATTTTTATTCTGTTACATTCCCCCTTACTTACGAGAAAAATTACTATCCTTAGGAGTGGCCAATTTTTGTATCTATGTGGTGTTGTTTTATACTTATGTAGTTACATATACGAAGGGAAAAGAATAATTTAAATGTATTAACAACGTACGTATCTATATAAATCTATTAGCATATTTTCCAAGAGTTAGAAGAATTGGTAGAACCGAATTGCACACCACTATTGAATTTTTAGTGAATTCACCGACACCATCTGTATTCGGCTCGGTCGAACTCTTCCTTCTCCTATTTTTTTTAGTATAAATATATTTATAAACAATTCCATTTTATTTAGTGTTTTTAATTTTTTTTTTAAGTATATAAGTATAATACGAAAAGGTGAGTTTTAAAATATAAATTCTTTTTCAAACTATGGTGGTACTTCGTCCGAGTTTTATTTGTTTACTTTCATGATTTTAATGTGGAGTCCATACCGCAATTGTGCCCACCCGTGTTTAGTCACCGTGTATTTGACCGCGTTCCGTGGTGATGTAGAATTCCCGCCTTTTGAGATTTCGTTGGGGGGAATTAGTATACCTTCGAACGGGTCTGGTTCATGGTTGTGGTTTTGTGGTTGCTGCTTCTTTTTGTTTTGCTGTTTCTGGTGTTACTAGTCGCCTGATGAGGGAAGCAGCGTGGGAATTTAGCAGGACCGGTACTCGCGGTAGTGCTTCCTCGGAAGGAAGATATGACTGCACGGGGGCCAGGTCGGGTGGTGGATTTTTGTTTTCTACGCGACCTGGTCGTGGTGCTGTTGGTTTCCGATATGCGTTCATGTTGGCGGCTGGCACTAGTGCAGTATTCAATGGTGTTGTCTGCTTTTATACCTTTTTTTTTTGTTTGGTGGGGTTTTGTTAGTTCATTCTTTGTTTTTATTATATATTTCTCTCGTATATTTTTTTAAGTCCTGTAAATTTACTTTGGTCACTTTATTTGATTTTGAAATATATTTTGTAAGAACGAAAGGTACGATGTATTTTGGAGCCACTTTTGCGGCAAGTGGTCGGCAGCGGAAGAGAGAACATGGTTTTTTTATACGAGAGAACCTACGGCTGCCTTCTCCAGTCGTAGAATTGGGAGCGCAAATTAAAAATGCGGGATTTACAACAGATGGCGTAGTTCGGGATATAATCATCAGACAATACTGAAACTATATTCATGTCATAACCTCATTCCATAGCTTTCATTTTCAGTATGTGTCATTTGCCCGGAGTGTAAACAACATAGTTTTTTTGGTTCTCAATATGTCAAGTTTTGTGCCCACAAAACAGCATTTGCGGGAAGTTATGATTTACTTCTTTAATTTGGAGAAAAGTGCAGCTGAATCGCATCGGTTACTCTCCGAAGCTTATCCGGAGTGTGCTCTTTCAGTTTCAACATGCGAGAGGTGGTTTGTGCGTTTCAGAAGTGGTGATTTTGATGTGGAAGACAAAGAACGTCCAGGACAGCCGAAGAAGTTTGAAGATGCTGAATTGGAGGCATTACTCGATGAGGACTCGTGTCAAACTCAAGAAGAACTTGCCAAATTATTCGAAGTTACACGCCAAGCCATTTCCTATCGATTGAAACTATTGGGAATGATTCAAAAGCAAGGAAATTGGGTACCGTACGAGTTAAAGCCGAGAGACGTCGAAAGGCGATTTTTCACTTGCGAACAGATGCTCCAAAGGCAACAAAGGAAAGGTTTTTTGCATCGCACCATTACTGGTGATGAAAAGTGGATCCACTACGACAATCCCAAGCGAAAAAATTCAGCTGCACTTTTCTCCAAATTAAAGAAGTAAATCAAAACTTCGCGCAAATGATGTTTTGTGGGCACAAAACTTGACATATTGAGAGCCAAAAAAACTATGTTGTTTACACTCCGGGCAAATGACACATACTGAAAATGAAAGCTATGGAATGAGGTTATGACATGAATATAGTTTCAGTATTGTCTGATGCTTATATCCCGAACTACGCCATCTGTTGTAAATCCCGCATTTTTAATTTGCGCTCCCAATATTTTTTTTGTTGCTGCGTCGCTTTAGTGTTTTTCTCTAATGCTTTTCTATAACAGTTACTGAGATCAGGTGGCTGCAAGTATGTTTCTTCGGTGCTTATTTCGTTGGCGATTATTTTTGGTGCGGGTAGGTTTCTTCGGCGGCACTAAAAGACGTTGACTCGTGTTGTGCAGTATTAATGGCGAATGCTATCCCAGGTACATATCCCAGTCACGATGTTCTTTCGTGAACATCGCCACCATTGTTTTTAATACATGATTTAGCCGTTCTGTCGGATTTTCTTGTGGTGTATACGCTGCTGTAAAGCGATGTGTGATTCCGTATTTCTCATTCAGTTCGCTTATTAGTTTGCTCGAATATTGAGCGCCGTTGTCGGTGATTAAAGATTCGGGACAGCCGTAGCGGCAAATTATCCGTTGTCGCAATTCTTGCACGACGGCTGTCGAAGTTGCTTTTCGCAGTGGCACAATTTCTACCCATTTGGTAAATTTGTCGACGAAGACCAACAACATAGTATTACCTTTGCGTGATCGTAGAAAAGGTCCCATGAAATCAGAGCACACTATTTGCCATGGTCGTGTGGCCGTTAATGTAGGCATATGTCCCATTGGGGCTGATTGTGGTGCTTTGTATGTTCTGGGCCAATGATAATGTCCTTTGATTCGTTTGAGAGTTTTTGATACTCGAAAGTGGCCTGCTGTAATCATATTGTGATTCTCTTCTAATATCTTATGTTGTTGTTTTGGTGGAACACAAAGTACTTTATGATTTTCTTTCTTCCCTTCGTTATTAATATTTTTGTAAAAATACAGTTTCCCATTGTGCCTGGTGTCTCTCAACAAAACGTCGGCAACGATGTTTAATGTACCTTTTCGATATTCGCTATCGGAGTCGTATTGTTGTAGTTCGAGGTCGCATCGTGCCAATCGACCAGACGGATTTTGCATTGAATGTAGCCAACGCAGTGAGTTATGATCGGTCCCGACGGTAAATCGATAACCCTCCAGATATGGTCGTAGTTTGCGCACACCCCATAAAATTGCCAGACATTCCTTTTCTGTTGTATAGTATTTGCGTTCGAAGGTTGTCATTGCACGACTTGCATATGCGATAACCTTCTCTTGTTCGTTGTAACCTTATACCATTACAGCAACTGTATCGCTGGCGTCTGTTTGCAAGATTAATGGTTGGGTGAAGTCGGGACAGCATAGTACTGGTGCTGTTGTTAGTGTTGTTTTTAATTCGTTGAACGACTTTTCATGATTATCGGACCACGACCATCGTACGCCCTTTTTTAACAGGTGTTCATTGGAGTGACGATTGTGGCGAACGCTGGCAAGAAACGCCTGTACCAAGATGCATTACCCAGTATTCTTCGTAATTCTCTTACATTGGTCGGCGCTGGCAATTCCTTAATAGCGGCAACTTTCGCGGGGTCTGTATGTATACCCTCCGGTGTTACCATATGGCCGAGATATGTTAAATTGTTGGTGCAAAATTTGGATTTTCGTAATTAATTTTTAAGTTTGCTTCTCGTAAGCGTCGAAATACTGTTTTTAGATGAGACATATGTTGCTCGTATGTTCGCTTTATGACAACTATGTCGTCTAAATAGGCGAACGCATATGGCTCTAATTTGGCCCAATCACTTGATCTAATACCCTTTGAAACGTAGCTGGTGCTGAGTGCAAACCGAATGACATTACTTTCCATTGATACAACCCACGTCCTGGTACAGTGAACGCTGTATATTTGCGAGAATTTTCTTCCATAGCAATTTGCCAGTAACCATTTTTCAGAGCTATGGTGCTGATCAATTTGTCTTCTCTTAATTTATCGAGGATTATCTGTATCTGAGGCACTGGATAGGCACTTTAATAGAAATCTTATTCAATTGGCGATAATCTACGCATAGTCGCCATGTGCCTTGTCTCTTTTTCACTAGGACGATGGGTGAACTGTACGCACTTTTTGATTTTTCAATCTTTCCTTCTCTCACTAATATTTCGCTCGATGATAGTTTGAATGGCTGGGTTGCGGGGGTAATACCTCTATTTGAATGGTATGTCGGTCGTCAAATTAATTCGATCTATTCTGCAAGGGTCGACCATTGTCTCACTCAATCGTCGTTCCTTGGATAGCCATTCGTGTATTTGTTCGTTCTGTTTGTCCGATAACAAAGGAGAGTAAATTTTGTTGCTAGCTGCAGGGAACGAGATTTGATTTACTGACGTGGCTGCTTGTAGCTGTGGTCGTCCACCGATTTCTACTCGTAGACCGACTCGCTTGAGTATGTCAATGCCGAGTAGGCAAGAATCATTTATGCCAGGAAAGTAAAATACCTGATGCCGAATGGTTTTATCTTGTATTCGGAATGTTGCTTCGTAACTTTCCCCTATTTGTGCCTTATCGCCGTTGGCTAGCATTACTTGTTGTGTTTGAATCAGGGGCTTTGGCGGTGGCGTGTTTGGTCATGCAGTGTTTTCCCCACAAATGACAACGTTTAACACGTCTCGATGAGTGCTGTTACTGCCTAGCCTTGGCATATGAGGTCGATGTACGGTCGCTCATATGGGTCGTCTTCTTTGTGTGATACTGACTGTTCGTATACTATTTCTGCCTCATACTCGCAACGTGGCTTCTCCTTGACTATTGTTTTCTTTGATTTTTGCTTTTCTTTCTTGACAGTGTGAGTGGGGTTCTTCGCTACGTAAGTTTTCATACTCGTCGACAAGCATCAACAATGAATCTGCACTACTGAACTCAATGCGTTTGATGTACAGTCGGTATTCTGGTGGCAACCCAACGTACACTCTGTCCAGATGACACTCAAATTTGAGACGAGGTGTTGTCGTGTTAATGCCATGAGGCTCATGATGAATTCTTTGGCCTTTTCTCACGGACCCTGTCTCCTTCTGGCAATATCGTTTTCTAATCTACTCATGTATAGAGGGGGAAGGAAAATTTAATTGCTGGTTCTTTAAAGTCTGCCCAATTGTAGATTCTGTCTCCTTTGTACCTCCACCAGTCTCTTGCCCTATCTTTGCACAGTTCGTTGAGTGGCAATAACAATCTGTCGTATGGTATGGGGTAGCAGTCTGCTAACTCTTCTATTCGCTCTATAAATTCAAATAGATTTCGCGTACCATCGAAATGTAAACCCCACCGTCGCACGGTGTTCATGATTTCATAATCGGGTATTATTGTAACTGGTGGACTACTTACGCAAGTAGTCTGAGTGGGTTCAACTATAGTCGTTCAACTGTGGCCGAAAGTGGTTCAGCCTCAGTCGCAGTTGTGATTGGAAGTGGTTTAGCTCCAGTCGCAGATGTGGTCTGCATGGTTCCTCGATTTCCAATATAGCTTCAACAGAAAGGTCAAGTAGCTCCATTTGTAACGCGATGTCTTCTTTACGTAGTTTGCAGATCCATCCCACTTGGTCTACTGCCCGTGGATCGGTCATTGGTGGTGTTTCCTCATCTGTATCGGTGTTGGTACCCATTGTAGGTACGCATTGTAACGCGTACCTTTTGTTTCCAGCTGAGGTATGGCTCAGTCAGCCAGGATCGAACAAGAGAGCAGCGTAAAACTCTTGATGTAGGAGGAGGACCGAATTCCGCACGATTGCCTATTAGCAATCAAGTCACCGACAATAGACGAGTGTTCGGCTCGGTATTAAGGGGGCTTCTACTTTGTTGTATTGTTTTCTTTCTTTATTTTCCTTTCTTTCTTTCTTTTTACAATTTTTCTATACAATTCAATTTCTTATTTCTACGCCTAACTGGAATACCTAACCTTACTTATACAATGAGGATTTTTAAGATTGACCAGTGGCACCTGGTCACACCTAATGAATCAGTTGTCTGGCAGATCCGCCACAGCAGAAGTCTCCAAGCGACTGATAGTTGTGTAGGGCAGCCTGATATAGGGGTCTCCTGTATCCAGCAACCTGGCCTCACACCTAGAAGAGGGAGACCTTTATAGCAATATATAGCAACAACCAACGGGTTGGCGGATGGTTGCTCCTGGTATATGTGGTTCGTCAAAATGACTCCGGGTAGAGCTGATGGTTCGCAAGCGGCTGTTATAAGCGTCCGGTCGAAATCAGACCGCCTCGATTAAAGCAAGAACTACTTATAGGCTTATAGGCGTCGATCAAATTAATGCCTGCCCGACTATAAGAGCACTCGTTCGGATAGCAAGATCGTTTCAGCTAGTATGTCGGGTTACGACTTACTCGATCAAGCATTGGTAGGTTTTATTACCTTTTTTTCTTATGCCACACGTTGGTAAGTCATACCCCTTTAGTACGTATTTATTTATAAAGCACTTGGGAATTATGTAGTACAAATTTCCTATGATGATACATTTTACGTTCAGTGAATACTCATTTGATTGCTTCTTCTTTCTCTGTCGTCATAGTGACTGACTACATGAGTATGTGTATGTGTGTGTATACATGTTCTGATATTATTCTATGACGACAATATGGAGAAGAAGAAGAATAAAATGAATTTCTCTATAATACGTATATTTGCTATGGTTTATTTATTGCTGGTATGTTGAATATTATAATAATTTATGGAATTTCGTATGTCGATATGTGAAAGGTTGTTACAGGATTATTTTTAGTGTGTTACAACCTCATACCAAATGCAGCCTGGGGTAGTACTCCAGAAAAAAAGGTTGTCACTTCAGGTCATAAATATACCAAAAACATTAAAGAAATTGTTGCAGAAAAACGCAAAGTACGTAGACGATGGTAGCAAGATCTCCATCCGACAAAAAACTGCTGATTAAAATTATATAAGAGCTTACCAAGAAGATAAAAGATTTTAAAAAAAATCACTGAACACTTATCTAAAGGGGTTATCAAACGAACGTAGCACTTAATCCTCCCTCTGAAAGTGTACAAAAAACTTTTCACAACCAATAACACAGTACCCAAAATCAAAAAAAAAGACAGTTCTTGGGCCAAAAGCAGGGCCAAGTATTTGCTGAGTACCTTGAAGATATCTTCAAGCCATATCACGCATCGAGCCGTAATGCAACCACTTAACTATGAAGGTGAAGTCAAAATTCCCCTTGTTACGGATCCCGAATTACTTGGTGAAATAGATAAGCTAAGCTCAAAGAAATCGCCTGGGTATGACCTTATCACCAGTGAAATTCTAAAGCAACTTCCATAATGCATAATATCTAAGTTAACAGAAATAATGAACGCCACATTTAAATTGCAATTTATCTCTATCTACTGGAAAACTGCTAAAATAATGATTTTTCGTTTTCGTGCAAAACGTTCTACCATTAATAATTAATAACTCGCATCATTGAAAACGCTTTCGAGGAAAAAAAGGTGTGCTCTGCTGTCTTTCTTGACGTGTCTAAGCCTTTGACAAAGTTTGCTACGGTGGCCTTATCAACAAAGTCAATGTGCTTCTACCAACACAATATTATAATATTGTTACGTTTTTATTCTGTGAACGTTTAATTCTATTTGAATTACCTTGTTCGATCACTGGATTCTGTTAATGATAACTGCAACACTTATTTTATACAACTACAGTAGCTCCCAGCTTATTTCGTACAGTGACAGTTTAAAAATTGCTGCAGTCGTAATTCCTAATATAGCAAAAATTTGAACAAAATATAAATGCCATTTTTGAAAGGAAGGTTTGTTTTTTATTTTCCAAAATTTACTTTTTCAAAATTTTAGTGTTTGACACTATAAAAAAATAAAATAAGAATAAAATAGGAAAATTCATGTCACAGCTTATTTCGTACAGTCTCTTTAAGTTCAAACTAAAAACAAAGTAAGTTGATTTTAATATTTAGTATGACATCCCTTAGCGTTAATGATAGCCTGGAGTCTATTTGGCATTGAATCCACCAATTTTTGAGTGATGTCTGGTGTGATTTTTTTCCATTCCTCCATCAGTACCTTCTTTAGGTCTTGCTTATTAGAAATCTTGTGTGTTCTTATTTTATTGTCCAAAATAGACCAAAGATTTTCAATCACATTCATGTCAGGTGACTGTGGTGGTGGAGACATCAAGTGTGGGCAGTTCCAAATAAGCCAAGATTGCACAATCCCAGATTTATGTTTTGGGTCATTAGCTTGGTAGTACCGAAATTCATCCCGCAAATCCAGTTTGTCTGCACTTTGAAGTAAATTGTTTTTCAGAATCTCGAGGTACTTCATTTTGTCCATTGTCCCCTCAATAAAAACCAATTCACCTACTCCGGCTGCTGACATACAGGCCCAAACCATCACGCTACCGCCACCATGCTTCACTGTGGGCTTAAGGTTCTCCTTGTTTAGCTCGGTATTCGCTTTACGCCAAACATATGACATTCCGTCCGAACCAAAAATATTAAACTTAGACTCATCCGCGAAAATAACGGTATTCCAGAACGCAGGAGTCTTAATAATATGCTCTTTGGCGGAGTCAAGTCGGCGTTGTATATTCATTTTTGAAATGAATGGTTTCTTTCGGGCTACTCGACCGTTCAAGTCATGATTGCGCAGCACACGTCGGACAGTTTCAGCACTGGATGATTTCCTATTTCACGCTGAACCTCTGCAGCCAACTTCGGAGCGGATAACTTTGGATTTTTCTTAATTTTTCGTACAATATAACGCTCGTCTGATGCGTTGAAAATCTTATTAGGTGCTTCTCTGCCCTTGTTCTCCAACCGATTTTCGCGAACGAAGCGTTGAATGATGTATTGGACAGTTGATGCACTTAAATTTGTCATTTCAGCAATTTTTCGCACACTCTGACCTTTCCTAAAATGGTTAATTACCAGTTTACGCTGTTCCATCGTTGTACGACGCCCATAACGCTAAATGTTTAATTTACAGCACTTTAACTATTTAAAATAATAATAATAAAAATTGTTATAATAGTTAAAAAGGTCCAAAAACTCATACAATTCAAAAAAACTTTGTAACTGCGCGGCAGAATGAAACTTACTTACATTGAAGTTTGTGTACGAAATAAGATGTGAGCTGAAAATCAGCTGATCAATAGTTTTTCTTTCTTGCATGACAAAAAGAACAATTTTTGGGGTTCCCCGTTTTCTTATTAGGTTTACTAAACACATACACAGACATCTACATTCAAAACTTATCGATAAGTTTTTTAGTTTCGATGTTACAGCCATGTACATAAAAATATATACACTGTACGAAATAAGCTGTGAGCCACTGTATATACAGCAACAATTTATTTAATAAACTCTATTTACAATCAACTCTGTTTATAATCAACTATTTACAATAACACTTTAATGTACTAGCAACTTTTGCCTCTGTATAGATGTTTGCGCATTCACGTTCGGAATTCGATTGATTTTCCTCCTCAACACTGGCTCTATTTATACTCTGTTGGCAACACCCCAGAATCTTCCTTTATCGAGATTCTTCTCTTCCTTTCTCGTTGGCTTGTTCTGGTTATCGCTTATTTCTTTTTGTTGACATTCGTTTCGATGCTGCCAATAGAGTCAGTCACAATAGTGATGAGTAATCAACTATCGATACTCGTTACACTGCCCTCCTCTTAACCTTGTTCGTCCCGAACAAGTTTTTATACTTCCCCTCGATATGGCGCAAGTCGCTCCAAGTGCACTACTTTAAACTTTGCTCTTTTATTCCAGGCACGTTGAATGCGATACACTACGTCATTTATCTTTGCTATAATCTCATATGGTCCTTCCCAATGAGTCTGTAGTTTAGGAGACAGGCCTTTCTTTCGTTGTGGATTATGAAGCATTACAAGCTCTCCTTCATAGAACCCTTTTGAATTTGCTTTCAAGTCATACCTGGCCTTCATCTTATCGCTTATCATCTGCGACCGCTCTCTGATGAACTGATGTACTTCATCCAACTGTTCACGCTTTTCGCTAGTATAATTTCCTTCGGTTGATCTCGTTGGTGTTACAACTCCAAATTTTAAATCAGCTGGCAGTCTTAACTCGTTTCCAAAAATTGCCATTGCCGGTGTAGTAGCCGTCGTATCATGTTGTGCGCATCGATATGCCATGAGGAACATTGGTATATGTACATCCCAGTCTCTTTGGTATTTATCTACGACTTTTCTCAAATATTCCTCCAAGGTACGGTTAAATCGTTCTACCATGCCATCAGATTGTGGATGCAAAGGTGTTGTACGAGTTTTGTATATACCCAGCATACGGCATATCTCTTGGAATACAACTGATTCGAAATTTCGACCTTGGTCTGAGTGTAACTCCATCGGTACACCAAAACGAGTAACCCATTGGTTGACGAATACATCCGCAACTGTACTAGCTTCCTGATTTGGAATGGGGTATACTTCAGGCCATTTACTGAAGTAATCTATAACCACCAGAACATACTTGTTTCCTGCGTTGCTTATTGGAAATGGCCCAGCTATGTCCATAGCAATTCGCTCAAATGGAGCACCCACGGTGTATTGGTGCATCTTACCTCGACTTTTCTTAGTGGGACCTTTGGCCATTGCACATTGCTTACATTTCCGAATCCAATCAGCGACATGGTCATGACATCCAACCCAATAAAATCGGTTCTTTATTTTCTCGACGGTTTTGGTGATTCCCAAATGCCCTCCACTGGAGGCATTGTGATACTCAGCTATCACTTCATTTATTCTCGCCTTGGGTACCACTAGAAGATCATTAGTGATTTTTCCATCCACACTTTCCCATGCTCGGAATAAACATCCGTCTCGTAAGTGCAGGCTTTGCCACTGCGCCCAGTATACCTTTGCTATTGGACTCTCATTAGCCATTTCTTGCCAATCTGGACGTATGCCCTGCTCCTTGTATTCCATAATCTTTACGAGATCTGGGTCGTTCCGCTGATCTTCTTGCACTCGTTCGGTGGTCCATGACTCTTCCGATAATACATTCGTAAGTTGTAGGTTAACAATGTGATTCTGGCTTCCTACCCGAGAACAATGTTTACTATCTACGGTGCAAGTACGATGATATGGAGTAACAGCTTTACCACGATGAATGACATCCCGATCTTCCTTTCGTTGTCCTGGTGAATTCGATCTTTGTTGCTTGCGTCGTAGCCGACAATTACGCGCCATGTGTCCTCTTCGATGGCATATGAAGCACATACCGGTAAATTTATTTTTGTGTTGATTCCTTGTTCTTCCTTTAGGCTTCATACTCGATTGATTGCAATCACGAGCTATATGCCCTCGTTTGTCGCAAATGAAGCACTTACCATTAAATTTGGTTTCGCGTCGACCTGCTCTTACTTCAGGCTGAACTACTGATTTCACTGCCTGACGCACTGCTTCAACCAGATGTGATGTTTTCCCCTCTAGTTTGTGTACTCCTGGCACTGGTCGACACATCAAACTGGCGGCTTCAAACGTCAAGGCACTACTGACTGTTTCGGCATAAGTATTCCTTGGTGACATGACTAGGGCACGCTTTGTCTCTCCATCACGTATGCCATCTATGAAAGCCTCTATTTTGATTTTTTCGACAAACTCTTCCGAATTACCGGAGAACGCTAGATGACATAAGCGCTCAATATCGGAAGCGAATTCCTGAAGGCTCTCATTACTCCGTTGCACTCGCGATCTCAATTCATCTCGATGTAATTGACTCTTGTATTCATTTCCATATTTTCGCTGGAGTGTGTCCATCAGTGACTGATAGCTACCACGATCTTTCTCTGGAATCATCTGTAACACCTCGGAAGCATTACCTTTTAATGCGACTATTAAAGCAGCAGTCTTGTCGCTATCATCCCATTGATTCTTCGAAGCTGTTGTATCGAATTGAAGCTTGAAGATATTGAATGGCGTGCTTCCGTCAAATGTTGGTGGCTTTAATTTGATTGTACTTGAATCTCTAATCACTGATGTGGCTGGTCCATTTATTTTTAGTTGATTGAGTTCGTGCTGTAATTTCTCGAACTTATCTTCCAAGTCATCTACATGTTCCTTTAAATCCGTGACCTTTTCATTAATGGTTCCTGAAATTTCCTGAAATCTAAGTTCAATTCCTTTTTGTAGATTTTCGATGACGTGTTCTTGTCGAGCCGAACCTTCTTGAATTTCCATACGCAATTCAGCCGAATGTTCTTGAAACTTGGAGTCAATTGTTTTCTGGAACTCTCCCATAGCGTTTTCTTGACGTACCGAATGTTCTTGAAACTTGGAGTCAATTGTTTTCTGGAACTCTCCCATAGCGTTTTCTTGACGTACCGAATGTTCTTGAAACTTGGAGTCAATGCGAGACGCATTTTCTTGTAACTTCGCATTAATTCCTTGCAGTTGCTGCTGCTGTTGTTGCATCATGGATTTCATGAGTTCCATTAGTTGACCACTCGAATCTATCTTGCTTTCTTCCTCAGCGTGTACGACTGCTTGTATATCGGCTTCCTCGAAGAACTCATGTTCTTCTACGTTAATTCCCTTAGCCTCCATAGCTTGCCTCAGCCTCACCAGCAGTTCCGCCTTTGCACCTGATGACGATAGATTCATCTCTACCAACAGCTTTTTAAGCTGGTCCACTTTTAGTTGGTCAATTTTCACCATCTTTACAGAATCCCACTTCTGACACCAATTGTTACGTTTTTATTCTGTGAACATTTAATTCTATTTGAATTACCTTGTTCGATCACTGGATTCTGTTAATGATAACTGCAACACTTATTTTATACAACTATATACAGCAACAATTTATTTAATAAACTCTATTTACAATCAACTCTGTTTATAATCAACTATTTACAATAACACTTTAATGTACTAGCAACTTTTGCCTCTGTATAGATGTTTGCGCATTCACGTTCGGAATTCGATTGATTTTCCTCCTCAACACTGGCTCTATTTATACTCTGTTGGCAACACCCCAGAATCTTCCTTTATCGAGATTCTTCTCTTCCTTTCTTGTTGGCTTGTTCTGGTTATCGCTTATTTCTTTTTGTTGACATTCGTTTCGATGCTGCCAATAGAGTCAGTCACAATAGTGATGAGTAATCAACTATCGATACTCGTTACAATATACTAAAATCATACCTATCGGATCGTTGTTTCCAAATAAAATACTAAAACACAAATTCCGAATTTAAGGAAATAAAAGCGGGCGTCCCACAGGATAGTGTGCTAGGGCCCATTCTCTATATACTTTTCACATGTGATTTGCCTAATGACACAAATTGCCTCACAGCAACTTTTGTTGACGACACAGCCATTTTGTTGGTTGGAGAAGATCGATTCTATCGAAAAAGTACAGATTCATTGAGATAAAATCACCCAGTGGACCTCTAAATGGCGCATAAAATGAAACAAAATCGGATCATATAGACTTTACACAGAGGAAGATCAAATATCCACCAATACACATAAACGGTGTGCAAATCCAGTACCACAACACCGCCAAACACTTAGGTATGACACTAGATACCGCAATACTGATATCGAACGCGACCTTGGCATCGAACCAGTTGTCACTTCGATCAACAGAAACGCTAAATCTCACATGGAAAGACTACGCCACCATGTAAATAGCGAAGCCTCATTCTTAATTGACCCACGTAAATGGAAAGAAAAACTGAAACGCAAAAAGCCGCACCATCACACGCAGTAACCCACTTCTCTGCAAGCTTTGTGCAGAGCACTAATGTATTTGTATTGTCGCTTAATTGCCACCGAAACGGGTTCTTTATGTCTCAAATACAGTAATATATAGAACCGAGGACCAGGAACCCGAGAAAAGGATCTTTTAATGAACCGACCGTTCCGGGACTTACTTCAACCGAAAAATGGCTTTAAAAAACCGAAAAAGATCTCTAAGGAACCATTCCAAAATAATCGAAAATGGTTTCTACAGAACCAAAAATCGGACCCGAGCCAAGCAAAAAAAAATTCAAAAGAACAGACGAAAAACTTCGTACTTATAGTACCTAACTTGCAGCTCAGTTCAGTTTCATGTATTTTACTTTTATTAAATTTTTGTCACACAAATATGATGAATATAATATATAATGTATATTTTTTTTATTTGTATTTTATAACAAATATATAAAAGATTATATTGAAATTGAATTTTTGTAAAATCGTTATAATCAATACATCGTTTACCTCTCTCTCACATCTGGTCTACGACCATTGGTAAAAGTTCTTAAATTCTCTACTGATCTTTCTATCAACGATGGAATTAAGATCAAGTGAAAGGGCTTCACATTGTGAATTGAAATAAATTAATAGATCACTATACTTAATGTAGAGGTGGTCACAATCTTTACAAGATTACCTTTCATTAACATGGTTGTACCACTACACACCATTGTAAAGGAGGTAACAATTCGGATAATCCATACTCCCGTTCCAAAAACACTCACTCTCGAGTTCCTCGTGAGTGTTATCTTATTACGTAAGATGGAAGGAACCATACAAGAAGAAGCCGTTTAGCACACTTCCGTTACAGCATGGATCAAAAATCAATTATTCCGATCAAACCTAACAAGAATCTCTTGTTTCGATTCAAACGTCGAATATATTTTCGCGTTTAGCCAAGAGAATTTACTTACTTTTTTTCAACACCAAATTAATATGTGTTTGCTTCCAGCTCGCATTGAGAAACCCATTTCAAGACCATCGAATACGATGGTTATTTCTACGCCGTACTGCTTCGCATCTCAAGTCGATGCGTCTTGCATCATCTGGGTTGGGATGTATGACCGCTTTGTAGCTGTGCCAGCTGTAATTTGGGGTACAGTTCTTGTTCAGTATTTGATCAGCAATCACAAGCCGCAGTACTCAACTATGAATTCTTCAATCCAGCAATTTAAATTAAGTAATATGCATTTTATTCCGAATTGTACTTTTTAAGCCAATTTTATTTTTATTTTTTTTAAATTATATTCCCTTTCTCTCCCATTATCTTTATTTATTTCTTAAGTACTTTTTTATTTTTTTGTAAGTTATCTAAATTCTCTCTCTTTTTTTTAAATTAATTTAATTAAGCTTTATTTAATTGAAATTTATTCTAGATTTAGTTTCTCATTATTTCCCATTATTTTTTAAGCGTTAAGTTTTAATTTCTTTATAATTTTGTTAAATATTTTTCACTCTCTGGTGTGGATTTTGCGTCTCCTTTGCAGTATTCCTGCAAGGGGGGCGAAATTTAATGGAAGCTAAACACAGAACAAATACAACGAATTAAAAGTGTGTCCAAATGTGGTGGCATTTGTGTATGCCAACAAAAACAACAACCCCATCATCATATGGCAAGCCTTGCCAGTAAGCGGCCCACTGGCATTCACTTCCCGTAACAATCGGATCGGCTCGCATCGCTTGGAAAGATCTTGCCAATAAGGCAAACAACAGTGAGAGTGAAGTATATCCAAATTCTCCCAAATTGGCTACATACTTGTACATACGAATCAGACTATTCTAGCTGATTCGTATGTTTGTTTTTGCCTACGGCAAAAATATAATACGAGATTTGGAAATATTCCGCTATACTTGGCCAATATCTGCATTACATATACAAAATTACCTAAAATTTTTAATACTTAAAAAATATATACAAGGAAAATAATACACTACTCTACTTTTTCTTACTCTCGTAAATACATACATACGTATAATATTGGTCTCAATTTTCGCTGTCGGCTTACTTATGCTGCAACTAGCCACCGACGTATCGTACGTACGTACTTGCCGTACGTAAGAACATACAAAATTGCATTGATTCTGTCGGCTACGAGCAACGTCTACGTCACCGTCATACGGTGGTGAGTTTTCGTTAACACGACGTTCCCATAAGATAGGTCGAGTCAGCTGACACGACCTATCTTATGGGAACGTCGTGTTAACGAAAACTCACCACCGTATGACGGTGACGTAGACGTTGCTCGTAGCGGAGAGAATCAACAGCAATTAGATTTTTAACGTAAAAACGTGTCAGCTGATCGCTCTATATGTTTACAGGGTTACCAGCTTAGACTTTTATAAATGAATAAAAAATTAACTAAAAAAGTTTAGTTTTTTTTTTAATTAATTAAAACTATCATCGTGTTTAGTTATTTATTAAAATATACTTCACGTATATTAATTTTTTTTTTTTAGTTTCTAACATATATATTATGAAAATTGATCATGAAAATGGTAAGTGTGATTTAAATCATGCACGCACAGTGTTACATGGCAACATTGTTATGTATGTATATAAGAAAGAACAGTCGATTTCTCCGTCGCTGCTACGGGCATAACTTTTGAAAAATTTTTGCTCTTAAGTACGAACGGTACGTACGTACGCTAAGTAAACGTAAAAATGTAGAACGTGTCAGCTGACACGACCTATCTTATGGGAACGTCGTGTTAACGAAAACTCACCACCGTATGACGGTGACGTAGACGTAGACGTTGCTCGTAGCGGAGAGAATCAACAGCAATTAGATTTTTAACATAAAAACGTGTCAGCTGATCAATGCTGATTTCATGATCAAATTTCATAATATATATGTTAAAAAATAAAAAAAAAATTAATATACGTAATAAATAACTAAACACGATGATAGTTTTGATTAATTAAAAAAAAACTAAACTTTTTTAGTTAATTTTTTATTCATTTATAAAAGTCTAAGCTGGTAACCCTGTAAACATATAGAGCGATCAGCTGACACGTTTTTACGTTAAAAATCTAATTGCTGTTGATTCTCTCCGCTACGAGCAACGTCTACGTCACGACATTCCCATAAGATAGGTCGTGTCAGCTGACACGACCTATCTTATGGGAATGTCGTGTAAACGAAAACTCACCACCGTATGACGGTGACGTAGACGTTGCTCGTAGCGGAGAAAATCAATGCAATTTTGTATGTTCTTACGTACGGGCGGTACGTACGTACGCTACGTCGGTGGCTAGTTGCAGCATAACTCTGTGTTTGGCTACTTCTCGTGAAATTACGAAATGACACAGTACAACGTACCGTGTAATTATTACAAGAACACTGTATTGAATTCAATAAATATGGATACATATTGATCAGCTCTCTTAATTTCGGAACTTCTCATAGTACAACGTACTATGCAATAATTAGAACAAATATACACGTATACTTTGGTTCGGCTACTTCGTATGCGAACCATAAGCAACGTCTCTTTTGTCGCGATCACTTGATTTTACTTTCTCTTGTATACGTAAGAGAACATTGCATATTCGTGCATAATATTTATTTACATTTACTTCGGCTTGCTTAACCATCGGTAGGCAAAAACAAGTAAAGCAATATATTTCAGCACACATACTTATTGGCATCTGTTTATGAACAACAATACCATATCTTTTTTATTCTTTTTTGTTTGTTTTGCTTATCTACGTAAGCTAGAACAACAATATCATATAATAGCCTAGACAGACGGCAGCCTAATTCCGGATTACCGGCGCACTTAATCCGAATAAAATAATAACCTGACAGACGGCAGTATTGCGGATTAACTAAACGGCTGATTGCTGTTTTATTAGGTCTGTCCACTTACATTACTATCACTATCAATTTCTGTCATCTATCACTCTCGATATGAGAAAATCTACAAGAAGTACGTGAGCTGAAAACTATCAGAAACTTGTAAATTGACATCCACCGTTCGTAATTGACAGCTGGATTTATTTGTTCGCCAACACTTTTCATGTTGAAAACTGTCAACAATTGTTGAAAGTTTTTTGTTAGCGAACACACCTAATGTTTTGTAAAATGGATGGAGAAAAATTCACAATAGACAATTTTCAGCAGTGTTGCCATCGCAAATTGCCCTAATCCTCTTTTATTTTGAGAATTAACTCATCGAGTTTATGCGGATTAGCTGCAGATAATGCCCGAGTTAATTCGAATTAACTCGATAATCCGGAATTAGGCTGCCGTCTGTCTAGGCTATAAGATCTACCTACCAAAATCGTATTAAATTGCTATTTTACTGCTTCATAGCAAAACAACAAACACACAGGAACATCTATACTATTTTTGGTGGTATTTTCTATGATTACATTTTTTTCCTTACATTTGCTCCGCATTTGTTCAATTACATTGACTTCACATACATAAGATAGAACATTAGAGCGCCTCAATTAATTTTCGTGATTTATTACATACATAATCGCGTTATACTAAATAAATTATTGTGGCTCAAATATTTCTTGTTTTTCCTGATTTATTACATTAATCATTACGTCATCAGAAGTGGATCATTGCGAGTAATTGTGAATCATTACATTTAAATACTTAAATAACGTAATTATAATTACATTTACTTTGCGTTGTCCGTGTGATACGGTGTCTATTGCTACCGGAATTGTTTTAGTTTGAAATTATCAATTTCTATACGTTTTAATACGCGGGCATCCTTCCAATTTTTTCTACCGGCTTAGCTTGAATACAGATTACGTCATTTAAAAGTAATGAGCATCTGATATCCGATCAGCAAGACGTTTCTAATTTGCTTTCACCTATCATCATTATTTGTTTTTCCTCTTCCTGCTACTGTAATTATACGAATTACGTGGATTTAGCAGTTTTCAACGGTTTTCATACGGCATCCTTGAGTTATATTGTATTTCTCACAGAGCAATTCTCCGATTGCAGCTTCTATTTGAATCTCTAATTCTACGAATCACTTGAGTTCAATTTTCAAATTCTGTTTCTTCAGCATTTTGATTTATGTTGTATTTCCACGAATTGCTAGAAGTCTCGACTTTTCCATATTTCAACGCTCGCGAAAGTTCAATCATATACGTTCAATAATATACGGAACACTTCGTCTCTCTGAGAGAGCACTTGCCAGACATTTCTTCCGGATACCCAATTCCTAATTTGAGCACCGAAGTACTGAAGATTTGCTTCGCAATCTTTTTTCAGCCGCAGAGGAAATCATCGATTTTGAGATAAATTTCCAGGCGGTTTTTGGCAATCAAAACGACCGATTTTTTCTGGAAATCCAAGGAAAGGAGTTTCAAGCCCTATGGAATGAATGTAGAGATGCATATTTTTCAATCGGAAGAGACGAAGTTGGTGAAAATAATTTTGTTCAAATCAAGGAGACATATCAAAAGAGCAAAACGCTTATGTCCAATGCCTCTCTGCCATCAACGCTCAGCTACACGAGCTTGACGCTGAGGTGGAAAATCCCGCAACTTCAACTACTCCTGATGAGGGTCCCTCTCACAACTGCTCGTTTCCCGCTGTACAACTTCCTCCATGTGACACCCCATGCTTTTCTGGTGATTATGTTTCGTGGCCAAGTTTTCGAGACATGTTCACGGCCCTATATTGAAACAATCCCCGATTATCTCCGGTTGAAAAGTTGTATCATTTATTACAAAAAGCCCGTGGAGAAGCACACAGTATAATTAAGTCAACTCCGTTGACAAACGATGGCTTCTCAATAGCATGTCAGAATCTGGAGGAACGGTATGAGAATACCCGTATCCTCATCAACATTCAATTGAAAACACTTTTCAATTTGCAACCAATTATGCATGAAACCGGTTCTCACATAAAGCGCTTACAGCGTACGATTAATGATTGCATTACAAACTCGAGGTTGTTGAACGTTGACACAAGTTATTGGGATGCAATTATTATCTATTTGTGTTCAAAAAAACTCCCCCACACAACCCTGTGTCTGTGGGAGCAGTCCATTAAGAACAAGCGTGAGATTCCAACGTGGAACGCGTTCAACGTATTCTTGACTGAACGGTTTCAAACACTGGAGGTGGTTTTTTACATTCGCAGTGGTTTTCGGCAATCCAGCCAGCCACAGAATCGGCAACCCTGTCAACTCGATCTCCCCAAGCGTCCAAAACCCCAAAAACATTCACACATACCACGTGAAGGTCACTAAACGAAATTGCCCGATGTGTCAGAAGATACACTCTTTGCGCACCTACCCAGATTTTTTGAAACTTTCAGTGAGTGAACGCTACAATGGCGTAAAGAGATACAAGCTTTGTATAAATTGCTTCGCAAACTCTCACGAATCCGGCTCTTGCAAAAGTCTTTATACATGCTCCGCATGTAATAAAAGACATTACTCATTATACTCAGCATAGTCCGGAAAAAGCATCCAGTACTAGTGGGGAACAACTTCCGTCAACAACAGCTGCTGCTGCAGAAATCTCGCGACAATCATTCACCTCTCAGCTACATCCTGTGCCAATAAGTGGGCCCAATACAGTTTCAGGAACCCACAATAATCCACCGGAAAATGGTTCGGTGTTACTGGGAACGGCTTTAGTGCACATCAGACACCAGAATTCTACGTAGACTCCTCGTGCCTTAATTGACTCTGGACCTGAGGCAACATTCATATCCGAACGCTTGCGAAAGGTTGCGCCTCCCTGTTTGCGACGTTCGAACTGGGGTCACAGGTCTGAACGAGGTAGTTACGGCACATTCGTCGAAAATGTTTCCTCTGGAGATCGGTTCGCCAATAGACTCTGCATTCTCCAGCAAGGTAGATGCATTTGTTCTAAAGAAGTTGACTGGAAAACTGCCGTCTTGCTCAATCTTCAAAAACCTACATGAAGAGCTTGCTAGTCTACGACTAGCCGACAGACATTTGCATCAAAGCTCTCCTGTGGACTTGGTTTTAGGAGGCGACATCTACCCCTCTATTATGCTAGAAGGAATCCACAAGGGCATTCTTGGATCTATGATAGCTCAACAAACAGTCTTTGTCTGGGTAATTACCGGACCATTTCAGCCACATCAACGCAGTAGAACGATTCCATCGTTCCTCAATAAAATCGTCATCGGGCTAAACCAAGATATTTCGGATTCGCCTTCTTGTTCTAGGAGAAATTTTCCTGAATCACTTACCGTAGCATCCCCAACAGCGATATCAATTAAAGTGTCTCGCCAGTCGTCTGATTCTCTGCGACAATCTGTTTCCAACGAGAAACAGCATACCACGTCAATCACGACAACCCACCTTCCCATAAATCCAAAAGCTCGTAGAAGAATTTCATCATTCTGCAATAAAATAAGCCGGTGTCAATTTCCGAACAGTTCCTATTCGTCTTCTCCTGACAGTCGGAAGTACCCAAAATGTGAGAACTTCATCTTAAGCCGTACAAATAAAAAAGCGTCTAATGTTACTGTTACGCATGCATGCTGCCCGCTATGTAGGAGCATGCACTCTCTCCGACAATGTGAAAAATTCTCTTCACTTACAGTGAAATAGAAAATTTCCATTGTAAACAAATGCTGTATTTGTGTAAACTGCTTCGCAACTTCGCACACTCTTGCAGAGTGCCACAGCCGTTTTTCTTGCCGTTTTTGTGGAAAACGGTACCATTCGCTGCTGCACGGAA
The DNA here is from genome assembly GCA_963854835.1 of Megamerina dolium. NCBI lineage: Eukaryota > Metazoa > Arthropoda > Insecta > Diptera > Megamerinidae > Megamerina > Megamerina dolium. Next base: position 54,674,870 of record OY978526.1, on the reverse strand, counting down.
TGAGGCATAACACAAAAATGGGATGTAATGCCCCAAAATATTTAACTTATTCTCCGAAAAAGAAATTGCGACCTCACAGGTCGTGTTCAATAAGGATGCAACTCCCATCAGAGATGCTGACATTTCGATCGTCATTTCGAGCAATTACATTGTCTAATCAGCACTTCAAGGAAATACATCGTTCGTTAAACGATAGAAAGCCTAAAAGCTTGCCAAAGAATTCAGTCTCGCCCAGTACCGGGCCCCGAACATTGTTGTTTCGAACGTTTTAACGGGATAATATGGCCCAGTCATACTGACTGGAGCCACGAAAATATGAACTAGCACCGTTTTGTCAAATTTTTCGAATCTGACCGTCATACGAATTACTCTCATCCCATCAGTTCATCCCAGCTGAACAATTCATTTGATCGATTTCTACGAAACATCAATGAATGAGTATTTTCTATGCGTATGAATAATCCGTGTTCAATTCACAATAATTACATTTTTCTTAAGAATCCAGTCAATCTTCATGCGGTTATGATCCCCTTTTGGGTTCTATACGAATCTATTTGATTCTAAGAAGCATTATCAGTTTAGGTGTTTCCGCCAATCGGACATAACATTTGCTCATCGTTTGTGCTCTACGAGCGCATATTACATAATTTCTCCGTACTCCACGTTATTGGACTTCGAGAGTCTGCTGATAATGCTTAAATTTAGTGTATATACTCATGTCTCAACTCGAGGCCCCTCTATTCGGTTTGTTAACTACGTTGACTTACCATTACACTAAGTCTAAAAGATATTGGAAGACGAAATTCAGCACTTACGTCGGAAATCAAGATCACTGTTATGTAAAAAATAGACATATAAAATACGAAAATGGCAGTGCATCGCACTACATCACACGTAAAGACAATTTATATTTCCAATATATATATGTGGCCTTTCTCTAATTTTCCTCGATACGAAGATTGGCCTATATACTATATTTAACATTCTATGCAAATGTTGGGGGCTGAATGTTATTCGTGACTTACACATCTTCATTGGTTATCTGATGACTATGTCCATCTATGTCTGCTAATCTCTCACCCTTGGGTTTTTCCACTCTTGTTCTTTACGAGACAAAAGTGGAAAATGTGTACATACGGTACATGAGAGGTTATTATTCCTGAATAAAGCATAGCTTACAGAATCGCTTTATTCCTGCTGAAGCTTTTCGGCGCTTAGCTATTTAAATTCTCGATTGCCACATACATTCTCCAAGATTTCACTCGCAGCGCTATCGCAGTGTGACATCGAATCCTATCATATATGAATGCCTTTGAGTTCACGTGTGTCAACTACGTTGACTTGCCATGCTCAAACGCTAGATATGACAGTTTCAACGATGATCTAAATCAATTCACAATTCGAAAATTGGATATGACACTCGTTAGGTCATCGCACGATATCGTATGCATAGAAAATTTATATTTCCAATATATTTTCTGTATTTCACAAATTATTCTCGATCTGAACATTGGTCTACTTACTTCAAACTTTATGCAAATTTTCGGGTCTATCCAATGTCCGTGGTACATTTGTATAGGCGGATTATGGTTTATATGGATTATAGGTGGATTATGACAATCTCGCATCCCTTTCATCCACTTTCATTGAAACTTCAGTGGTTTTATTAACACATCCCAATCAGTATCATTGAGCAACAACTGTTGCATCAACAACTTTGCCGCCACAAGATTTGGTGCCAACCATCCAGCAGGATCGAATAATTTGGAGTGGATAGCACTTCTCGCTTTGTAAAAGACGCTTTCTGCGGAAGAGACCCAGGAGAGAAAAAGAAGTAGTCAAATCATGCGTTCCATCTGACCCCAAGAGTTTTGACGGTACTCGCATCCGACATATTTAGAAATTCTGAGTCCAGAAGGTGATCAGAAGGCAGTTTCTCAAGGATCCGTTGATGGTTTGATGTCCACGTATGTGCTCCGCCGAGTACATCGTTTACGTACATGAGAATATTCGAAGCAATGGGGTTAGCCAATTAATTTTCGTTTGAAAATTGCAGAAACGTTCGAATAACTAAGTACGGAGCACAATTCACGCCAAATGTCACAGTTTGTAATTCAAAGCTATGAACATCTTCGGTTGGTGATATCCGGAATCATATACGTTGGAATGACGTATGATCTGGGTGTACTATAATTTGGCGGTACATTTTCTCAATATCGGAATTGAAAATAAAACGGAAAATCTCCATCGTAATAATAATACCATCAAATCCGATTGCAGTATGGGTACAGTATAAAGGAAATCTTTCAAACTATTGCCCTGAAGGTCTGACACGAAGCGTTAAAAACCACACGTAGTTTAGTCGTCGTACTGTCTGGCTTCACCACTCCTTGGTGAGGCAGATAATAGAATGAGTTGAGTTACGTAGGCCCGCTTGCTTCGATTAGTTTCATATGACTTAACTCGAGGTATTCCAAAATGACGTTATCATAGTCATTTTTGAATTGTGGGATCTTTAATAAGCGCGCTTCGTTTTGGAAGAATTGAGCTCGAGCCGAGTTGCGGGAGTCACCTAACGATAAATCTTGAGGAAACTGTCTCTTGAGCTGCAACGATAACACGAATCTGTCTTTTAGATTCCGAAACGTGATCTTGTTGTAGTACACTTCACAATATGATTCTTCAGGAGGCTTTCGTGTAGCCTTTCGGATATCTTCCAATTCCAAGAATTTCGAAATTTGTCGTTCCAGGTTCACCTCATTGTAAAATGATTGATCTCGGGCATTGATGGTGATGTCGTGTAACCACCGGTAATAATCTATCCAAAGACAGTGTTTTGAGCAATCAACGATCCAAGAATGCCCTTTTGGATTCCTTCTAGCATGATAGAGGGGTAGATGTCACCTCCTAAAACCAAGTCCACAGAAGAGCTTTGGTGCAAATGTCTGTCGCCTAGTCGCAGACTAGCAAGCTCTTCAGAAGGTTTTTGAAGATCGAGCACGACGGCAGTTTTCTAGTTAACTTCTTCAGTACAAATGCATCTACCTTGATAGAGAATGCAACGTTTATTGGCGAACCGATCTCTAGAGAACACATCTGCGACGAGTGTGCCATAACCACCTCGTTCAGACCCGTGACCTCAGTTCGAACGTCGCAAATAGGGAGGCGCAAACTTTCGCAAGCGTTCGGATATGAATGTCGCCTCAGGTCCAGAGTCAATTAAGGCACGAGGAGTCTACGTAGTATTCTGGTGTCTGATGTGCACTAAAGCCGTCCCGAGTAACACTGAACCATCTCTCGGTTGATTATTGTGGGTTCCAGAAACTGTATTGGGCCCACTTATTGGCACAGTTTGCAGCTGAGAGGTGAATGATTGTCGGGAGAGTTCTGCCGCCGCAGCTGATGTTGACGGAAGTTGTTCCCCACTGGGACTGGATTCGTTTTCCAGTCTATGCAATAAGGAGTGATGTCTTTTATTACAGGCGGAGCATGTGTAAAGACTTTTGAAGAAGCTGGAATCGTGAGAGTTTGTGATGCAATTTATACATAACTTGTATCTCTTCACGGCATTATAGCGTTCACTAAACGCAAAGGGTGTATCTTCTGACACATCCGGCACTTTCATTTGGTGACGTTCACGTGGTACTTGTGAATATTCTGGGATTTCACTGGAGGGTTATTTGGAAACCTGGGAGTATCAAATTGGCTGGGTTGCCGATTCTGTGGCTGACTAGATTGCCGATTCTGTGGCTGGGTGGTTTGCCAATTCTGTGGCGGGCTTGGTTGCCGAGAACCATTTCGAATGTCCAAGACCGACCCCAGGGTCTGAACACGTTCGGTTAAAAATACGTTAAAGGCGTTCCACGTAGGAATTTCCCGATTATTCTTGATGGACTGCCCCTATAGACACACGGTAGTGTCTGGCAATTTCGTAGAGCACAGATACATGAAGATCGCGTCCCATTGACTTGTATCGATATTTAACAACTGCAAGTTCGTTATGCAGTCGTTTATTGTTCGCTGTAAAAGTTTTATGTTCGGACCCGTTTCTTGCACGACTGACTGCAGATTAAAGAGAGCCTTTAACTGAATGTTGTTCTCGTACCTCTCTTCTAAATTATACCATGTAATTGTAAATGCATCATAAGCTTCTCCTCGAATTTTCCGAATCAGGTGATATAACTTTCGGCCATTATTCCGATATATTGCGGTGAACATATCAAAGAAGCTACACTACGACACATAATCTCCCGGAAAACATTCGGTATCACCTGAAACAAAAACCCTAACAAAAGGTGAACTACACCCCATATATAAAATTCGATATTTATTGCATCGCAAAATCACAATCGAAGAACCCCATAAGAGAACTGGACCTCCTCAGTGCAGCAACTGCCAAGAATATGGGCATACTAAGACATATTGTACCCTGCCAGCTGTTTGTGTGATTTGTGGAGATCTTCATAAATCAAACATATGCCCAAAGTCTAAAGGCGATGCTAGCATGAAAAAATGCAGCAATTGTGGAGGTAATCACGCCGCAAATTATAGAGGTTGCCCAGTATATACAGCCCTAAAGCTAAATTTCTCCGCTAGCAAACAACCTGTAAAACGAGTTGAGCAAACTCAGATAGCCAACTTAAGTAAGAGAAAAAATCTTGATGCAATACAATCCTTCGCTGCAATCCCAAGCAAGAATCAAACCAATTCATACGCTAGTGTTTTAAAAAAAAGCCCACACCAACAAAGCAATGTAAATAATGAGCAGAAGCACTCCCTGCCCACCCAACAGCCGAGTACCCTTGAACATTTGCTTCAAACATTAATCCAGAACATGAACCAATTCATGAACTCAATGCAAACAATGATTCAAGAAATGATGAAAAATAAATCGTTGTTATTCCAAACATTGCTATCTAGAACATAAATACCATGAGTCATCTCAAGATATGCCACTGGAACGCCAACGGGTTAAGCTAGCACCGTTTGGAGCTAATTCAATTCCTTGAATCCAACCAGATCGACATAATGATGATATCTGAGACCCATTTCACTGACAAAAATTGCTACCGAATACCACATTACGAACTGTACACCACAAATCATCCGCATGGTAAGGTACGCGAATGAACTGCCATATTAATAAAAAGCAGAATAAAACAACATGTTCTCGAAGATTTCAGTAGAGTCTACTTGCAAACAACATCTATATGTCTGGAAGAGTACATCTCTAAGCTAGTAATATCTGCGATATACTGTCCCCCAAGATACAGTATTACCGAACAGCAATATAAAGAATTTTTCTCAACTCTTGGTAGCAAATTCTTGATTGCTGAAGATTTCAACGCCAAACACACTCACTGGGGCTCCGCCTTAATAACTCCAAAAGGCAGAAGCCTATGCTCAATCATTACTAACCACGGCTACGATGTAATCTCAAATGGTCAACCGACATATTGGCCGAAGGACAAGAGGAAGATACCTGATCTCATAGACTTTGGAGTCACTAAATGTTTGCAGATGGAAAATATCTCCACAGAGTGTAATTATGATCTCTCATCTGATCACTCATCCACGGTAATATTTACAAAATTATCAAGCCCCCAAGGCAATTGCGTTAGAAAGAAAATAGACTGATTGAAATTCAAGAAATATGTAAATTCCCATCTTCCTCTAAGTACTGTATTAAGAAATGGACACGATGTAGACTTAGCACTCGAAAAATTCAACCAGTTGCTCTCATTAGCTCTCAGCTCACCCACCTGCACAAGGGTATGCAAGCAATCAAACTATAGCCCACACACATCAGCCGACATTGAATTGCTAGTGAGACAAAAAAGAAGGCAATGGCAAGAATTCAGATCACCGAATCTGAAAAGATAGCTGCAGCACTGCATTCGAGAGCTAAAGCAAGCCGTAACAAACAACATCACCAAAGAGTTGGATGATCACATAGCCAAATTAACAATGAAGGAGGAATATCAGTATCTGTACTGGTTGAGTACAAAATTATAAGGTTTTTTTTTAATATTTTAAAGGAAAACAACGGGTTTTAACAGAATGTTTGATTATTTTAATTATTGTAACATTTAAAAAAATATTTACAAGTTGATGTAATTAAAATAAAGTTAGTAATAATCGAAAAGAAAGAATTAAAAAATGCGTGTGAGATGTTTGACCCTTATACACAACCGAGGGTTAATGTGACAAAATATTTCCGAACTTTTCACTTTGATTTGGGGTGCTAATGGGGTAGTGACGCGATTATATAACCTCTCCTATCCAATTGTCAACCTCACCTACACGTCGGTGCATCCTGTCGATAACAGAATAGGCTCTGACACGTAACACTTTAAGCTAAGTTGTTGAGGTACCCGTGCTGAGAGCTGAATGGCTGGTAGTGTTTAAAGAACCAAGTCATTAACGGTCTCCTCCAAAGCCCAGCCAAGGTCAGTTGTATTAAGTGCCTTACTCTGGTATACTGGCTTTGCTGGGATGGACCTTACTTTCCAATATACTCGTGGATATACAGCACCAAAAAAAACAAAAAAGTGGAAGAAAGGGAGTGCGCTCTGAAGTGCTTTCGGAGGATGAGCTCTTGGCCAGTAGTCAGGAGAACGTCAAAAACCAGGATGACAAGGCACCCCTGTCACCGATCCAAACATACCATCTACGTCCAACAAAGGGAGCACACCAGCCACAGTGGCCACCAATAAGTCGAAGAAATCGTCCTGCTTAAAACGAGGTATCAAAGGGCGCTCCTCATACTTGATAAGATCGCCAAAAACAAAAAAGATGGTAAAGTCCACGGGATACCGAGGACAAGGCCAGGTAAGAGGTGGTGGTCAAGCAGTGCAAGACCTCCCTCGCAAATAAAGCAGCACAGCCACAGCAACGTACGGGTCTGAAGCAGACAGCGAAGTGGAATTGGTCACAAGACCGGGGGGGGTGTCCTTGCGTGTGTTGCTCCAGCGTCATCAAAGCAACCCTATAGTGAGATGGTCAGAGACTTGAGCGAGGGGAGTATCTTTTTGATTTTATAATATCCCATGATCTCAACATATGTAACAGGAGTGATTCATCTACCTCGATATTACATTAACCACAAATTCTCCCGACCTTGTAATTCGTAATTGGATAGTTTCGCAACGAATCTCCCTGTCGGATCATCGAATGATCCTCTTTGATCTAGGCTGGGAGAGGGAGATTAGCCCACCACATAGAAACCCCAAACGAACATCCTGGAATCTATTTGACAGGGTAGTTAGCGATAGACTCCGTAGAAATAGAACAACCATCGAGTTCCAAGACTATCTGGAAGACCGTGTCGTCTTTAGAAAAACGTTTTCAGATGGCGTACAAAGTTGCCTGCCCTATACCGAGGAGTAAGAAGATCTTCCCGCCGTAGTGGGATAGGGAACTGAGTTACCTGAGGTCCAAGCTCAGAAGAATCTTTAATGATTTCTATGCAACGGGTGATTTTCAGAAGTATAAAGATTCCCTGAGAGAACGTTGCCAGTCGATTGAGACCATGAAGGACTCAGCAAGACTCGTCAATATCCTGGCTAAAGATCATTCAAATAAAACCTTTATAAGGCGCGCCGGTGGCATTTGGACGGAATCGGCGGCCGAAACTTTAGATATCCTCATCGATACCCACTTTCCAGACAATTCTAAAGAGGAAACGCAAGGAAGTATCGGTGGCGCTGCTAGATAAAATCACGACTGAGAAAATAGGTTGGGCCATTAATAGTTTTTCACCGTTCAAATCCCCGGGGTAGGCAGTATTCTCCCTATAATGATGCAGAAGGCTTCGAAATCTTTGGTCAAGGAGCCAAGGATTTCAGGCCTTCCTTTACGAGGAAGTACAAACCACCGACCTTCAGACTACCAGCATTAAATGGACAACAACTAACCTTATCGAACAATACCAAGTATCTGGGACAGGCTATAGACTGAAAATTGAATTGAAAAACATGCATCAAGGAGAGAGTACGGAAGGCCTGCATCGTTTTCTATGCTTGCAAATCGATGTTTGGTAAGAAGTGGGGTCTAAGGCCAAACATGGTACTCTGGATGTACCAAGCGGTGGTGAGACCGGTGCTGATATATGGCTCTGTAGTTTGGTGGGAAGCTCTTCGGAAGAACTATAACACCAATAAACTACGCACTGCGTACGTTGGTGCCACTGGCGCCTGTCGCACCTGCCCCGCTGGTGCCTTGGATCCTATTTTGAACCTTCTCCCAGTTGAGTTACATATACTATGTTGGAAGTGTACTCAACAAGGATTACTGTGTCCTTAGACATGTACCTATAGATATAAATCGCAAGCTGGCTTTTGAGAGTGGCATCAATGCTGTGTTTCCAAGTAGGAATGACCGGTAGAGATACACAAATTTTCACTGATGGTGCCAAAATGGACTATGGAGTTGGAGCAGGAATCTACTCGGAGTCCTTAGAAATATCAACGTCCGTAAAACTCCCATCTTACTGCAGTGTGTTCCAAGTGGAGGTATACGCGATTCTGCAAGCATACGAATTGCTCCAGCAGAGGAACATAACTGGAAAGGTAACAATTCTCTCCGACAGCCAGGCAGCTATAAAGGCGCTAGCCGCACCAACTGTTTGCTCAAAGCTGGTCGGGGAATGTAAACAAATAATAACCTCACTAACTGCCAACCACGAACTATCAGTTATCTGGGTTCCAGGACACAAGGGAATCGCAGGCAACAAAATGCTGATGAGCTAGCCCGTAGGCGCTCATCTGCAGATAATGAACGAACAACCAATGCCGATGTGGACGTTCCCCTAGTCGAAGCCAAGGAGATCATTCAGAAACACTACCTAAACAAAGCGCAACGGAAATGGACAAGCACCACAACCAGCAAATTTCAAAAGCCACCTGGCCAGACTACAACGAGAAGAGGACAAGGAGCTTTCTGAGTAGACCAAGGGCCGTCATACACAAACTAATAGCAGTATGCACAAGCCACTGGAGAAAATGGGTATTCCGCACAACGACTATTGCAGAAGCTGTAACGACATAGCCGCTAAGGATAACCTAAGACAGTTATCTAAAATAGAGATCTCCCATATCCTTCAATTTATTAACAACTCCGGCTGGTTGTAACATATCCTTCAACACTCAGTAGATCTTAGCGAGATTTATGGCTCAAAACGGCATTTTGTTTGCTACTTGAGCCACCAGGATCGCAGCCATTCTACCTACCTACCTACCTACACTTTGATAGATTTCACAAAGCTGTCTTTTGATTTTCTTCTTATTTCAAATTTCCTCTCTCAGATTGCCTTACTTTCTTAATTATACTATAATTATATAATGTAAATATTAATGCGGAATACTGAATGAATAATTATATTCTTGCAAATACTGTGACGTCACATTTTTTCAAATTCATTAGAGGCACCATCTTTTACCTCGATTAGAATTAAAAATGGGCGCAATCTTAATATTTAATCGTCCGTGTGCTTTCGTATAATCTGCGCATTAATCGTTATTATCAGGCTAAACTGGGCCTTTTTGAGGCTATCTATTTTTTCTTTTTCTTTTTTTCTTTTGTCATTTCGAGCCCTTTCTTATTTTCAAACTACCATCTTTTAATCCTCCATACATACAATACATACTGTATAAATTTAATGCAACGTTGTGTTACAAAGCGAAAAGAACTTTTTTATGATAATTACCATCTAGCAGCATCACATTTCGTCCAACAGGTTTGCCGCCATTATTATTATCTTCTGTTAAATAGTCATCTGTGTTGTAACAAGCTGAAAAGACGTGTTTGACGCTGCGCGCATGTTGGTTTCGCCTATATGAACATTATATAATATAGAATATATTAATTGTAAATACATACAAATAAACGATTGTCTTATTCGGCTATGTGACAACATTCAGAAGTGGGATCGGAACAATCAACTTCAAACATAAATTACGTTACAAACAAAATTCAAGAGAAAAACATTCAACAAGCAAGAACAAGTACAGATTCGCAGTTTGCACACGACACCAATGTATAATGCTTGCAACGGATATTTTCAAATTTAAAGCAAGAAAAAAACTTCAACACGAAACGTATGTATATACAATTAGAAGTTTGTAGTTTACACGCAACCAAAGAGTATGAAAGCATAGCTACGAGTATCATATAAAGATCAACAGCGACAGCATTCATACATTTAAACGACAAGCCACGAAGCTCACGTACAGAGCAATGGCAAACGAATCGAAGCAAACCTACGACACTCACGTTAAGAGTATCAGAACGAAGCTTACATGTTTATGCAAAAAGCAACAGCAACGACATTTATGCATGCAAACGACAACGGTACGAAGTTCACGTACAGAGCAATTGCAAACGAAGCTACGAAAAGATACAATACTCATGTTAAGATATTAGTACGAAGCCGACACGCTGATAATAAGAGCATGGTAATGCAACGAAATGTACATAGATACATAGGGATGAAATGGTACGAAGGAAATTTCCACATGCGCATTGAAAGGAGAGTATTGTACAAACCATCGAAAAGAACGGATCCCATCGGAGATATGATGAAGCTACAGACCCTTAAAGTAGAGCAGTTAAATTATTTACTGCGCACCAACAACGTACAGGCGACAGGTACCAAGGCACATAAGGTGGCCAAATTGACAGAGATTTTGGGTACAGATAAAGTTAACATGGAGGATGTAGAAACCGACGTGTAGGAACAAATCAATGAGGTAAGGCGTATGATCACGGATTTGGCACAAGCTGTGAGGAAGTTAGTAACTTCCAACCAACACCGATCCTCCATGGAGCAAGCACAAATTTCTACAGTAGAAAGAGATGATAGTCAACCAAGTCGTTCGGAAACAAAGGATATCATTGTGATTTTACCAGAATTCGACCCAATTAAAATTATCACGTCATGGCAGCTTATACAACGATGTGAACAATTGCAACGTGCTTATGAGTGGAGTGAAGATATGATACTCTTCGCTATGCATTATAAATTAGTCGGGATTGCAAAGCAGTAGATGGATGCACAACAAGTTTTCCAAACGTGGGGAGAATTTGTTGACGCATTTACCAAAGATTTACCCACTACGTTAAATGCATCCGACATACACAAGAAATGACTGCCACAAAGCGGAAAAGAAGCGAAAGTTATGTAGAATATTATTACGTGACGGCAAAATGTTCAAGCCTTCATCGATACAAGCAGTGACTGCTCGTTATTACGAGAATCAACAAAAACAACAGCATCTCGAACACCAAGTGTGAAGCGACTAAGAGGATTCGGAGATAAGATTGTCGAGTCAAAGGAAATGGTCCAAGCAACGGTTTCCCTTGATGGAAAGGAAGTATTCGTGAACTTCTACATCGTTCCAGATTATTTATTGCCAGCCAGCGTTTTATTCGGCAGAGACGTACTTTGCAAGGAAAACTATCGAATGGTTGTTGAATCAGGAATAATGAGCATGCAATTACTGTCCAATGAGCTGTTTAACATCGGCCAGCAATTGGATCTACAAGGTATAATATCAATAATGAATAATTATAAAGAATGTTTTGCAGAAGATGTCAACGGGTTAGGAATATGTAAAACCATGAATATGAACGTAAAAGTAACCATAGAGAGACCGATCATAGGTAAGCGGTACCAGGTACCATTCAGCGAAAAGGGCATCTTATCCGAAATCCTCGAAAAACTTCAACCAAACGGAATCATCAGAGTGAGCAGGTCTCCTCATGCAGCACCAGTCCTTTTAGTGGAAAAATGAAACGGAGATAATCGCTTGTGTAGACTATCGTGCACTCAACGCTATAACCTTCAAAAAGCAATATCCAATGCCGATCGTGGAAGAGCAACTATCCAAACTGTCGGACAAACGATATTTCACCCTACTGGACATGACCTCGGTGTATTATTAAATATCATTAGTTGAAAAAAGTAAACCTTATACAGCATTTTTGACACACGAAGGGCGTTATGAGTTCAATGTAATGCCTTTCGGTCTTGTCAACGCGCCTATGTGGTTTCAAGAGATGATTACGGATATCGTCAAGCCATTGCATCACCGAGATCACATTATTAGTTACGTCGACGAAGTAATTATTGGCACGAATATTGTAGCCAAAGGAATGGGAGCATTAAGAGAATTCTTAGAATCAATTTGTTGGCCTTATGCTTAGGCCAACAAAATGTACGTTTATGACAAACACGGTTAAGTTTCTGAGTCATACTGTTGACGTTAATGGTATCAGACCAGGCGACATTAAAACGCAAAGCATACGAGAGTTTCCAACACTCACGAACATGACTTGAGTTCGTCAATTTCTCGGAGTCACGGGTTTCTTCAGAAAATTCGTACACAAATATAGCAACATAGCTCGTCCACTTACCAATCTGCTAAAGAAAGACACAACATTTAGGTGGTCAGAAGAAGAGGAAACAGCATTCGTGAATACTAACGTTATATGACGCAGCTAAAGAGCACGAAGTACATACTGATGAAAGTGCAGTTGGTCTATCAGGAGTATTGTTTCAACGGGAAGACAACGGATTGAAACCGGTGTTTTACTACAGCCGACAATGTAACAACGCCGAAAGTAGATATTCAAGCCATGAACTGGAAATATTAGCGATTGTTGACTCATTTAAACGATTTCTATTGTACTTATTGGGCAAACCTTTTCAAGTCGTGACAGATTGCAACGCAATAGCAACAATGAAAGTACGATCAACGTTACCACCTCGAGTCGCAAGATGATGGTTGAAATTACAAGAATTCGACTTCGAGTATATTCATCGGTAGGGCTCCAAAATGACCCTGGTAGATGGAATGAGCCGTTCACCAGTGTTGCATCCAATCAATCCAGGTACTGTTCCTGATAACGTTCTTCGAATCAACAACAACGTCAATGACGACTGGATTATGGCAATACAACTACAAGACAACATCCTGAAAGATATCGTACAGGTTTTGAACGAAAAATCAGCTAATAACTCGGGAAAACTGCGGCAAGTTTACGTTATCCATTCGAACCGACTGTTCCGGAAGGCAAATGACGAGAAAAAGTTGGTAATACCACGATCAGCCAGATGGCGAATATGTAAAGCTTATCATGACGACTGTGGACACTTTGGCATAAAAAAGACTCTGGAACGCATCGGCAGAGAATTCTGGTTTCCACGGATGAGACGGTACGTTAAATCTTACGTTAGTGCGTGTCCAGAATGCTGTTTCAACAAAGCCAGAGACGGTAAAGCCGAAGGACAACTGCATACCGAAGAGGTATTACCTATACCCTTCAGAGACCTTGATTATCTAGGGCCATTTCCGAGAAGTAAGAGAGGCAATTTATATATCCTTGTTCTCGTATGCTCGTTCACTAAGTATACACTAAGTATGCTGATTTAGTGTTTCGAGCGTTACGAAACACTAAATCAGCACCAGTAATCAACGTATTAAAGGAATTTATGTCGATCTATGGTCAGCCTATACGAGTTGTCACCGATCGAGGCGCAGGATTCACGTAAAAAGAGTTTGAAAGTTATCTCGCAATATACGGCATACCACACATCAAAACAGCGGTTAGGACTCCAAGGGCCAATGGTCAGGCTGAAAGAATTACCAAAACGGTCTTGGCCTCTCTAAAATATTCAACAGCAAGCGATCGCGAATGGGACATCGCTCTACTAAATTTGCAATAGTGTATTAATACACAAACCAACGCAACAACCAAATTAAGCCCAAACGACTTGGTTTTTAATTACAATCTAAGAGATGTCAGCCAGAACCGTCTAATCCAAGCTTTAGATGACGAAATTCCTGAAGATCCATTAGACAGTAACTACCGAAAGAAGGAGGCGGCAGACAACATCCGTAAACAAAAGGTTAAGTGGAAGAAGAGGTTCGACGCTGGACATCGAAGGCCAATCACGTATATTGAAGGTGATCTAGTCGCACTAGAGCATCTGGCAAGCGCCACTGGCTAGTCTTACAAATTGGACCCTAAGTTCAAAGGGCCCTCTGTCGTTACCAAGGTACTCGACTTTGATCGATACGTCGTCGAAGATTTACCAGATGTACCTGAGAACCGAAGAAGTCACACCGGAATCTTATCCAGCGATCATTTGAAACCATGGTGTAGTTCTGGGCCAGAGGACGAAGAAGATGAGGACTACGATGACAATAAATCCGCGGATGAGTCGATCCGTTCGATCAGGAGAGTCGAAGGGTCAGGAAAGGCCGACTGTAAAAGAAAAGAAGTAATATATCAGCAACCAAGCTCAAAAGTTTGACGCTGCGCGCATGTTGTTTTCGCCTATATGAACATACATATATGTAATATAAATTATATCCAATGTATAGACATACAAATAAACAATTGTCTTATTCGGCTATGTGACACATTTCATTAAGAAAAGAAAACGCTATAAGAGAGATGATCACTTATTGAACCAAATAGAAAGTTCAACTACAGTGTTCTTGTAAGTGAGACACGGTAATAGAAATAACCAAAGAGTGGAGTTAGTGTATTTTAGCGAGAACAAAAGTGTAATGCATAGTTTGCTTTTGTTATTTGCTTTTGGTGGAACACCAGTCTAAGATCAATATAATGTATGAATGTATGTACGTATGTACATATAAACTTGAGTATTTTGGTTTGTAAATGGGAAGATTAGGTTAGGTTATGCGGACGCCACCCAAAGGGGGGCGAACTTAGGCCAAAAATTTGCCCATCGTGTTACCATGCATCACTGATGCTTACTATCCTGTTCCCTCTGTTAAGCGGAACCATTCGGTTTTCCTAATAAATAGAAAAATGTCCCTGACATCCATGGGTGCCAGCTCAGTGGTATCTGTAAAAAAGGCACTCCCAGTAGGGTGTGCCTTCTGCGTGCCAAGGCGGAGCATCTACAGAGGAAGTGGTAAAAAGTTTCCTCCTCTTCCTCGTCCTAGTAGCTGCGACAAAAATCGTAGGCCGATAAACCAAGCCTTGTAGCATGCCTACCCACAAGCCAGTGGCCCGTGAGTACGTCAACTACATTACTGATAGTTTTAATACTCATTGACAACAGTGAACGAGTGCTTCTATTGTCAAGAGTTCGCCAGACTTTCCTAGTAGTAACATAAGAACTCTAGAGAGCTAAGAGAGTAATGTTGCAAGCAGAATTCCTGCTTGATGAAATGGATATATCTCTGGCAACCTCGTGCCGATCTCTCCAATTCATCTGCCTCACAGTTCCCTGGGATATCTCTATGCCCCGGTACCCATAAAATGTGTACATTGTAGTGCTTCGCTAGCCCGTTAAGAGCTGAGCGGCATTTAAGGGCAAGTGCCGATTTGGCGGACGTTCCTGCGAGAGATTTAATAGCGGCTTGACTGTTGATGTAGATATAAACATCTTTGAAAGATATTGAATTACAGCGAAGCCACATTTCCGCCTCCTCTATAGACATAATCTCGGCTTGAAAAACACTACAAAAGTCGCGCAATCGAAACTTAAACTTAACGCGTGAGGAATCAAAAAAGACGTGTGCAATTGTACCGATTGAACTCCAGTTTCGTTGACAATACCCCTACCCCATTCTTCCCTTGAGGTTATATGTGTTGAGAATCTATTGTCAAAGCATGGTATAGGAATGGTATAGTCGAAGGCATTCGGAATTGTAGTGCACTCCCCCAGGATCCTTGAATTCCCGTATCCTAGATGAGCACTTGATTCCCGTATCCTGCGTTATATGACGCAGCTAAAGAGCACGAAGTACATACTGATGAAAGTGCAGTTGGTCTATCAGGAGTATTGTTTCAACGGGAAGACAACGGATTGAAACCGGTGTTTTACTACAGCCGACAATGTAACAACGCCGAAAGTAGATATTCAAGCCATGAACTGGAAATATTAGCGATTGTTGACTCATTTAAACGATTTCTATTGTACTTATTGGGCAAACCTTTTCAAGTCGTGACAGATTGCAACGCAATAGCAACAATGAAAGTACGATCAACGTTACCACCTCGAGTCGCAAGATGATGGTTGAAATTACAAGAATTCGACTTCGAGTATATTCATCGGTAGGGCTCCAAAATGACCCTGGTAGATGGAATGAGCCGTTCACCAGTGTTGCATCCAATCAATCCAGGTACTGTTCCTGATAACGTTCTTCGAATCAACAACAACGTCAATGACGACTGGATTATGGCAATACAACTACAAGACAACATCCTGAAAGATATCGTACAGGTTTTGAACGAAAAATCAGCTAATAACTCGGGAAAACTGCGGCAAGTTTACGTTATCCATTCGAACCGACTGTTCCGGAAGGCAAATGACGAGAAAAAGTTGGTAATACCACGATCAGCCAGATGGCGAATATGTAAAGCTTATCATGACGACTGTGGACACTTTGGCATAAAAAAGACTCTGGAACGCATCGGCAGAGAATTCTGGTTTCCACGGATGAGACGGTACGTTAAATCTTACGTTAGTGCGTGTCCAGAATGCTGTTTCAACAAAGCCAGAGACGGTAAAGCCGAAGGACAACTGCATACCGAAGAGGTATTACCTATACCCTTCAGAGACCTTGATTATCTAGGGCCATTTCCGAGAAGTAAGAGAGGCAATTTATATATCCTTGTTCTCGTATGCTCGTTCACTAAGTATACACTAAGTATGCTGATTTAGTGTTTCGAGCGTTACGAAACACTAAATCAGCACCAGTAATCAACGTATTAAAGGAATTTATGTCGATCTATGGTCAGCCTATACGAGTTGTCACCGATCGAGGCGCAGGATTCACGTAAAAAGAGTTTGAAAGTTATCTCGCAATATACGGCATACCACACATCAAAACAGCGGTTAGGACTCCAAGGGCCAATGGTCAGGCTGAAAGAATTACCAAAACGGTCTTGGCCTCTCTAAAATATTCAACAGCAAGCGATCGCGAATGGGACATCGCTCTACTAAATTTGCAATAGTGTATTAATACACAAACCAACGCAACAACCAAATTAAGCCCAAACGACTTGGTTTTTAATTACAATCTAAGAGATGTCAGCCAGAACCGTCTAATCCAAGCTTTAGATGACGAAATTCCTGAAGATCCATTAGACAGTAACTACCGAAAGAAGGAGGCGGCAGACAACATCCGTAAACAAAAGGTTAAGTGGAAGAAGAGGTTCGACGCTGGACATCGAAGGCCAATCACGTATATTGAAGGTGATCTAGTCGCACTAGAGCATCTGGCAAGCGCCACTGGCTAGTCTTACAAATTGGACCCTAAGTTCAAAGGGCCCTCTGTCGTTACCAAGGTACTCGACTTTGATCGATACGTCGTCGAAGATTTACCAGATGTACCTGAGAACCGAAGAAGTCACACCGGAATCTTATCCAGCGATCATTTGAAACCATGGTGTAGTTCTGGGCCAGAGGACGAAGAAGATGAGGACTACGATGACAATAAATCCGCGGATGAGTCGATCCGTTCGATCAGGAGAGTCGAAGGGTCAGGAAAGGCCGACTGTAAAAGAAAAGAAGTAATATATCAGCAACCAAGCTCAAAAGTTTGACGCTGCGCGCATGTTGTTTTCGCCTATATGAACATACATATATGTAATATAAATTATATCCAATGTATAGACATACAAATAAACAATTGTCTTATTCGGCTATGTGACACATTTCATTAAGAAAAGAAAACGCTATAAGAGAGATGATCACTTATTGAACCAAATAGAAAGTTCAACTACAGTGTTCTTGTAAGTGAGACACGGTAATAGAAATAACCAAAGAGTGGAGTTAGTGTATTTTAGCGAGAACAAAAGTGTAATGCATAGTTTGCTTTTGTTATTTGCTTTTGGTGGAACACCAGTCTAAGATCAATATAATGTATGAATGTATGTACGTATGTACATATAAACTTGAGTATTTTGGTTTGTAAATGGGAAGATTAGGTTAGGTTATGCGGACGCCACCCAAAGGGGGGCGAACTTAGGCCAAAAATTTGCCCATCGTGTTACCATGCATCACTGATGCTTACTATCCTGTTCCCTCTGTTAAGCGGAACCATTCGGTTTTCCTAATAAATAGAAAAATGTCCCTGACATCCATGGGTGCCAGCTCAGTGGTATCTGTAAAAAAGGCACTCCCAGTAGGGTGTGCCTTCTGCGTGCCAAGGCGGAGCATCTACAGAGGAAGTGGTAAAAAGTTTCCTCCTCTTCCTCGTCCTAGTAGCTGCGACAAAAATCGTAGGCCGATAAACCAAGCCTTGTAGCATGCCTACCCACAAGCCAGTGGCCCGTGAGTACGTCAACTACATTACTGATAGTTTTAATACTCATTGACAACAGTGAACGAGTGCTTCTATTGTCAAGAGTTCGCCAGACTTTCCTAGTAGTAACATAAGAACTCTAGAGAGCTAAGAGAGTAATGTTGCAAGCAGAATTCCTGCTTGATGAAATGGATATATCTCTGGCAACCTCGTGCCGATCTCTCCAATTCATCTGCCTCACAGTTCCCTGGGATATCTCTATGCCCCGGTACCCATAAAATGTGTACATTGTAGTGCTTCGCTAGCCCGTTAAGAGCTGAGCGGCATTTAAGGGCAAGTGCCGATTTGGCGGACGTTCCTGCGAGAGATTTAATAGCGGCTTGACTGTTGATGTAGATATAAACATCTTTGAAAGATATTGAATTACAGCGAAGCCACATTTCCGCCTCCTCTATAGACATAATCTCGGCTTGAAAAACACTACAAAAGTCGCGCAATCGAAACTTAAACTTAACGCGTGAGGAATCAAAAAAGACGTGTGCAATTGTACCGATTGAACTCCAGTTTCGTTGACAATACCCCTACCCCATTCTTCCCTTGAGGTTATATGTGTTGAGAATCTATTGTCAAAGCATGGTATAGGAATGGTATAGTCGAAGGCATTCGGAATTGTAGTGCACTCCCCCAGGATCCTTGAATTCCCGTATCCTAGATGAGCACTTGATTCCCGTATCCTGCGTTATATGACGCAGCTAAAGAGCACGAAGTACATACTGATGAAAGTGCAGTTGGTCTATCAGGAGTATTGTTTCAACGGGAAGACAACGGATTGAAACCGGTGTTTTACTACAGCCGACAATGTAACAACGCCGAAAGTAGATATTCAAGCCATGAACTGGAAATATTAGCGATTGTTGACTCATTTAAACGATTTCTATTGTACTTATTGGGCAAACCTTTTCAAGTCGTGACAGATTGCAACGCAATAGCAACAATGAAAGTACGATCAACGTTACCACCTCGAGTCGCAAGATGATGGTTGAAATTACAAGAATTCGACTTCGAGTATATTCATCGGTAGGGCTCCAAAATGACCCTGGTAGATGGAATGAGCCGTTCACCAGTGTTGCATCCAATCAATCCAGGTACTGTTCCTGATAACGTTCTTCGAATCAACAACAACGTCAATGACGACTGGATTATGGCAATACAACTACAAGACAACATCCTGAAAGATATCGTACAGGTTTTGAACGAAAAATCAGCTAATAACTCGGGAAAACTGCGGCAAGTTTACGTTATCCATTCGAACCGACTGTTCCGGAAGGCAAATGACGAGAAAAAGTTGGTAATACCACGATCAGCCAGATGGCGAATATGTAAAGCTTATCATGACGACTGTGGACACTTTGGCATAAAAAAGACTCTGGAACGCATCGGCAGAGAATTCTGGTTTCCACGGATGAGACGGTACGTTAAATCTTACGTTAGTGCGTGTCCAGAATGCTGTTTCAACAAAGCCAGAGACGGTAAAGCCGAAGGACAACTGCATACCGAAGAGGTATTACCTATACCCTTCAGAGACCTTGATTATCTAGGGCCATTTCCGAGAAGTAAGAGAGGCAATTTATATATCCTTGTTCTCGTATGCTCGTTCACTAAGTATACACTAAGTATGCTGATTTAGTGTTTCGAGCGTTACGAAACACTAAATCAGCACCAGTAATCAACGTATTAAAGGAATTTATGTCGATCTATGGTCAGCCTATACGAGTTGTCACCGATCGAGGCGCAGGATTCACGTAAAAAGAGTTTGAAAGTTATCTCGCAATATACGGCATACCACACATCAAAACAGCGGTTAGGACTCCAAGGGCCAATGGTCAGGCTGAAAGAATTACCAAAACGGTCTTGGCCTCTCTAAAATATTCAACAGCAAGCGATCGCGAATGGGACATCGCTCTACTAAATTTGCAATAGTGTATTAATACACAAACCAACGCAACAACCAAATTAAGCCCAAACGACTTGGTTTTTAATTACAATCTAAGAGATGTCAGCCAGAACCGTCTAATCCAAGCTTTAGATGACGAAATTCCTGAAGATCCATTAGACAGTAACTACCGAAAGAAGGAGGCGGCAGACAACATCCGTAAACAAAAGGTTAAGTGGAAGAAGAGGTTCGACGCTGGACATCGAAGGCCAATCACGTATATTGAAGGTGATCTAGTCGCACTAGAGCATCTGGCAAGCGCCACTGGCTAGTCTTACAAATTGGACCCTAAGTTCAAAGGGCCCTCTGTCGTTACCAAGGTACTCGACTTTGATCGATACGTCGTCGAAGATTTACCAGATGTACCTGAGAACCGAAGAAGTCACACCGGAATCTTATCCAGCGATCATTTGAAACCATGGTGTAGTTCTGGGCCAGAGGACGAAGAAGATGAGGACTACGATGACAATAAATCCGCGGATGAGTCGATCCGTTCGATCAGGAGAGTCGAAGGGTCAGGAAAGGCCGACTGTAAAAGAAAAGAAGTAATATATCAGCAACCAAGCTCAAAAGTTTGACGCTGCGCGCATGTTGTTTTCGCCTATATGAACATACATATATGTAATATAAATTATATCCAATGTATAGACATACAAATAAACAATTGTCTTATTCGGCTATGTGACACATTTCATTAAGAAAAGAAAACGCTATAAGAGAGATGATCACTTATTGAACCAAATAGAAAGTTCAACTACAGTGTTCTTGTAAGTGAGACACGGTAATAGAAATAACCAAAGAGTGGAGTTAGTGTATTTTAGCGAGAACAAAAGTGTAATGCATAGTTTGCTTTTGTTATTTGCTTTTGGTGGAACACCAGTCTAAGATCAATATAATGTATGAATGTATGTACGTATGTACATATAAACTTGAGTATTTTGGTTTGTAAATGGGAAGATTAGGTTAGGTTATGCGGACGCCACCCAAAGGGGGGCGAACTTAGGCCAAAAATTTGCCCATCGTGTTACCATGCATCACTGATGCTTACTATCCTGTTCCCTCTGTTAAGCGGAACCATTCGGTTTTCCTAATAAATAGAAAAATGTCCCTGACATCCATGGGTGCCAGCTCAGTGGTATCTGTAAAAAAGGCACTCCCAGTAGGGTGTGCCTTCTGCGTGCCAAGGCGGAGCATCTACAGAGGAAGTGGTAAAAAGTTTCCTCCTCTTCCTCGTCCTAGTAGCTGCGACAAAAATCGTAGGCCGATAAACCAAGCCTTGTAGCATGCCTACCCACAAGCCAGTGGCCCGTGAGTACGTCAACTACATTACTGATAGTTTTAATACTCATTGACAACAGTGAACGAGTGCTTCTATTGTCAAGAGTTCGCCAGACTTTCCTAGTAGTAACATAAGAACTCTAGAGAGCTAAGAGAGTAATGTTGCAAGCAGAATTCCTGCTTGATGAAATGGATATATCTCTGGCAACCTCGTGCCGATCTCTCCAATTCATCTGCCTCACAGTTCCCTGGAATATCTCTATGCCCCGGTACCCATAAAATGTGTACATTGTAGTGCTTCGCTAGCCCGTTAAGAGCTGAGCGGCATTTAAGGGCAAGTGCCGATTTGGCGGACGTTCCTGCGAGAGATTTAATAGCGGCTTGACTGTTGATGTAGATATAAACATCTTTGAAAGATATTGAATTACAGCGAAGCCACATTTCCGCCTCCTCTATAGACATAATCTCGGCTTGAAAAACACTACAAAAGTCGCGCAATCGAAACTTAAACTTAACGCGTGAGGAATCAAAAAAGACGTGTGCAATTGTACCGATTGAACTCCAGTTTCGTTGACAATACCCCTACCCCATTCTTCCCTTGAGGTTATATGTGTTGAGAATCTATTGTCAAAGCATGGTATGGGAATGGTATAGTCGAAGGCATTCGGAATTGTAGTGCACTCCCCCAGGATCCTTGAATTCCCGTATCCTAGATGAGCACAGCGTGAAGCTATATCTAGCCTAATTGCTTATATAAGCGGTCTCTGCTTGCCAAATAAATCCACAGGGAGTAGATGCAATAGCGAGTAGAGTGCTTTTGACGGGGTGGTTCTTAGAGCACCTGTTGTCAACACCGCAGAACTCCTTGGAACTTTGTCTATTAGCCGTCTGTGTACCTTTTATTTATTTTATTTTTCTGACCATGCAAAGAAGAATGCAGATCTCGAAATACGCATACCAATAGCTGACTGTCTCGTACTCTTCAACCTGATTTAAAATGTGGCAAATCAGTATAATCAATATGCATGCACATACAATATATATGGCTAAGATCAGATTGAGGAGCACATAGTACATACAACAACAAAATTCCTTTTTCCCAATTTGATTTATATTTTGTTTATGAAGTATTTAGGCGGCGGTGAAATTTTTAAAGTACATTTCATTACATGTGTAGCAAGAAATATATAGCATAGAGAATGGAAGAATGAGAAAGATATCATCGTATGCACAACGATACAAATCAATATATTGTTACGTTTTTATTCTGTGAACGTTTAATTCTATTTGAATTACCTTGTTCGATCACTGGATTCTGTTAATGATAACTGCAACACTTATTTTATACAACTATATACAGCAACAATTTATTTAATAAACTCTATTTACAATCAACTCTGTTTATAATCAACTATTTACAATAACACTTTAATGTACTAGCAACTTTTGCCTCTGTATAGATGTTTGCGCATTCACGTTCGGAATTCGATTGATTGTCAATTCTCAACACTGGCTCTATTTATACTCTGTTGGCAACACCCCAGAATCTTCCTTTATCGAGATTCTTCTCTTCCTTTCTCGTTGGCTTGTTCTGGTTATCGCTTATTTCTTTTTGTTGACATTCGTTTCGATGCTGCCAATAGAGTCAGTCACAATAGTGATGAGTAATCAACTATCGATACTCGTTACACTGCCCTCCTCTTAACCTTGTTCGTCCCGAACAAGTTTTTATACTTCCCCTCGATATGGCGCAAGTCGCTCCAAGTGCACTACTTTAAACTTTGCTCTTTTATTCCAGGCACGTTGAATGCGATACACTACGTCATTTATCTTTGCTATAATCTCATATGGTCCTTCCCAATGAGTCTGTAGTTTAGGAGACAGGCCTTTCTTTCGTTGTGGATTATGAAGCATTACAAGCTCTCCTTCATAGAACCCTTTTGAATTTGCTTTCAAGTCATACCTGGCCTTCATCTTATCGCTTATCATCTGCGACCGCTCTCTGATGAACCGATGTACTTCATCCAACTGTTCCCGCTTTTCGCTAGTATAATTACCTTCGGTTGATCTCGTTGGTGTTACGACTCCAAATTTTAAATCAGCTGGCAGTCTTAACTCGTTTCCAAAAATTGCCATTGCCGGTGTAGTAGCCGTCGTATCATGTTGTGCGCATCGATATGCCATGAGGAACATTGGTATATGTACATCCCAGTCTCTTTGGTATTTATCTACGACTTTTCTCAAATATTCCTCCAAGGTACGGTTAAATCGTTCTACCATGCCATCAGATTGTGGATGCAAAGGTGTTGTACGAGTTTTGTATATACCCAGCATACGGCATATCTCTTGGAATACAACTGATTCGAAATTTCGACCTTGGTCTGAGTGTAACTCCATCGGTACACCAAAACGAGTAATCCATTGGTTGACGAATACATCCGCAACTGTACTAGCTTCCTGATTTGGAATGGGGTATACTTCAGGCCATTTACTGAAGTAATCTATAACCACCAGAACGTACTTGTTTCCTGCGTTGCTTATTGGAAATGGTCCAGCTATGTCCATAGCAATTCGCTCGAATGGAGCACCCACGGTGTATTGGTGCATCTTACCTCGACTTTTCTTAGTGGGACCTTTGGCCATTGCACATTGCTTACATTTCCGAATCCAATCAGCGACATGGTCATGACATCCAACCCAATAAAATCGTTTCTTTATTTTCTCGACGGTTTTGGTGATTCCCAAATGACCTCCACTGGAGGCATTGTGATACTCAGCTATCACTTCATTTATTCTTGCCTTGGGTACCACCAGCAGATCATAAGTGATTTTTCCATCTTCACTTTCCCATGTTCGGAATAAACATCCGTCTCGTAAGTGCAGGCTTTGCCACTGCGCCCAGTATGCCTTCGTTATTGGACTCTCATTAGCCATTTCTTGCCAATCTGGACGTATGCCCTGCTCCTTATATTCCATAATCTTTGCGAGATCTGGGTCGTTCCGCTGATCTTCTTGAACTCGTTCGGTTTTCCATGACTCTTCCGACAATACATTCGTAAGTCGTAGCTTAACAATGTGATTCTGGCTTCCTACCCGAGAACAATGTTTACTATCTACGGTGCAAATACGATGATATGGAGTAACAGCTTTACCACGATGAATGACATCACGATCTTCCTTTCGTTGTCCTGGTGAATTCGATCTTTGTTGCTTGCATCGTAGCCGACAATTACGCGCCATGTGTCCTCTTCGATGGCATATGAAGCACTTACCGGTAAATTTATTTTTGTGTTGATTCCTTGTTCTTCCTTTAGGCTTCATACTCGATTGATTGCAATCACGAGCTATATGCCCTCGTTTGTCGCAAATAAAGCACTTACCAGTAAATTTGATTTCGCGTCGACCTGTTGTTCTTCCTTCAGGCTGCACTACAGATTTGAATGCCTGACACACTGCTTCAACCAGATCTGCTGTTTCTGTTTCTAGTTGGCGTACACGAGGCATTGGTAGACACATCAAACTGGCGGCTTCAAACGTCAATGCACTACTGACTGTTTCGGCATAAGTATTTCTTGGTGACATGACTAGGGCACGCTTTGTCTCTCCATCACGTAAGCCATCTATGAAAGCCTCTATTTTGATTTTTTCGACGAACTCTTCCGAATTACCGGAGAACGCTAGATGACATAAGCGCTCAATATCGGAAGCGAATTCCTGAAGGCTCTCATTACTCCGTTGCACTCGCGATCTCAATTCCACACGATGTAATTGACTCTTGTATTCATTTCCATATTTCCGCTGGAGGGTGTCCATCAGTGACTGGTAGCTACCACGATCTTTCTCTGGAACCATCTGTAACACCTCGGAAGCATTACCTTTTAATGCGACTATTAAAGCAGCAGTCTTGTCGCTATTATCCCATTGATTCTTCGAAGCTGTTGTCTCGAATTGAAGCTTGAAGATATTGAATGGCGTGCTTCCGTCAAATGTTGGTGGCTTTAATTTGATTGTACTTGAATCTCTAATCACTGATGTGGCTGGTCCATTTATTTTTAGTTGATTGAGTTCGTGCTGTAATTTCTCGAACTTATCTTCCCAGTCGTCGACATGTTCCTTTAGCTTATCATCCAACTCATCCACGTGTTCTTTCAGCTCTGTGACTTTGTCATTAATAGCTCCGGAAATTTCCTGAAATCTAAGTTCAATTCCTTTTTGTAGATTTTCGATGACGTGTTCTTGGCGAGCCGAATGTTCTTGAAACTTGTAGTCAATTGTTTTCTGGAATTCTCCCATAGCGTTTTCTTGACGTACCGAATGTTCTTGAAACTTGGAGTCAATTGTTTTCTGGAACTCTCCCATAGCGTTTTCTTGACGTACCGAATGTTCTTGAAACTTGGAGTCAATGCGAGACGCATTTTCTTGTAACTTCGCATTAATTCCTTGCAGTTGCTGCTGCTGTTGTTGCATCATGGATTTCATGAGTTCCATTAGTTGACCACTCGAATCTATCTTGCTTTCTTCCTCAGCGTGTACGACTGCTTGTATATCGGCTTCCTCGAAGAACTCATGTTCTTCTACGTTAATTCCCTTAGCCTCCATAGCTTTCCTCAGCCTCACCAGCAGTTCCGCCTTTGCACCTGATGACGATAGATTCATCTCTACCAACAGCTTTTTAAGCTGGTCCACTTTTAGTTGGTCAATTTTCACCATTTTTACAGAATCCCACTTCTGACACCAATTGTTACGTTTTTATTCTGTGAACGTTTAATTCTATTTGAATTACCTTGTTCGATCACTGGATTCTGTTAATGATAACTGCAACACTTATTTTATACAACTATATACAGCAACAATTTATTTAATAAACTCTATTTACAATCAACTCTGTTTATAATCAACTATTTACAATAACACTTTAATGTACTAGCAACTTTTGCCTCTGTATAGATGTTTGCGCATTCACGTTCGGAATTCGATTGATTGTCAATTCTCAACACTGGCTCTATTTATACTCTGTTGGCAACACCCCAGAATCTTCCTTTATCGAGATTCTTCTCTTCCTTTCTCGTTGGCTTGTTCTGGTTATCGCTTATTTCTTTTTGTTGACATTCGTTTCGATGCTGCCAATAGAGTCAGTCACAATAGTGATGAGTAATCAACTATCGATACTCGTTACAATATCATGATTTAATAGTTTATGACAATATATAGTGTGTGTGTGTGTGTTGAGAAAGAGAGAGCAACCAGCGAATAATATACGAATAATAATTAATTCGAGAATATATTAGGTTAATACAATACTATACGTGCAAGAATGATAGAAATATAGATTGCGCCCTGAGTGAACAGTTATCTTTTTTGGTTTGAGTTTGACAGTCGACTGTTCGTATGCTGACGTCATAAACGAAATGAAAATTAACCGAAAAGGACAAATAAGTTTTTATAATTCTTGCATCTGTATAGTACGCCATTACCTAAAATAGTTTTGATTGAAAAAAAAGTGATTTTTATAAATGAAGTGTGCAGTGGCGAGTTGCAATAACTATAGTTGCAACAAACCGTTATTAAAGAGCTATTTTACCCTTCCGTGTGATGAGAATTGGCAAAAAAGTGGATTAGTTTCTGCCGGCGATTAAGTCCTCTCAACCACAAAAATAGTGTGACCATATCATAGTTTATAATTTTACAAACATCAAGCAATGGGTAAAATTTATTTATTTTATTTGCACAGCATTCGCATTTCTGAAATGTTCCTAATTTTCCAGGCTTTGCGTCAAACTTAAATTGAAATACGGGGTTGTGCCATCTGTCTGCCGAGTATCTAATGGGACAACTCTTCGGGAACAGCAGGTTCAGCGAAGAGAAAATAAGCACATCGTTGCTATGTTGTTGCATCAACAAATTTCGGAAATTGCAGTTAATTCTAACAAAAAATCGTTGGTTATTGTATGGAAATATTCAACTGTTTAAATTAACTTATTAACAGAGCTCGGATTAGATTGTTTTGAAGTTGACGACAATGTCAGCATCATTATTGCAGGAGCCAGCACGTTGATTGCGGTTCAGTATGGCGCTGATTCAAGTTATACATGGGTAAATTACCTGGTAGGATGTTAGTGGAATCTAAAGAAATGGGAATGGTACCGGTGCGAATACTAAATCCGACTAATACATCTACAGTTGTGAAGAAAGGAATGGTGATTGGTCATTGCAAGGAAGTTACTGCCGTAGTAGACTGCGAAAAGGGTTCGTCGATAAAAAGTAGCAGATCAGGAACTGTTAGAGCGGAATTAACATCACAGATGGAAGAATGGGCAGGTGTGCTTACCAAACAGCAAAAAGAAAAGGATTTACAATTATTGGAGAAGTACAATTCAATCTTTTCTTCAAATGGAAAAACTGGAGGACGAACAACCATCGTGAAGCATCACATTGACACTGGTGATTCTAGACCAATTTGTCAAGCACCACGACGAGTTTCATTGGCGAAAAGAGATGAAGCCATTAAGCTGATTTCCGATATGCAGAAACAAGGTGTTATTGAACCATCACCGAGTCCATGGAGTTCACCAGTTGTGCTGGTAAAGAAGAAGAAGAAGTACTCGATTCTGTGTGGATTACAGAAAGCTAATTGATATCACGAAAAAAGACTGCCAAGAATCGATGACACTCTGGACACGCTATCTGGTGCAAAGTGGTTCTCATCTCTGCAAAGTGGCTACCGGCAAGTGGAACTTGGTAAGGAGGACAGAGAGAAAACAACTTTCAGTATTGGCGAAGGTCTATGGCAATTTACAGTGTTGCCATTTGGTTTATGCAATGCGCCAGCTACATTCGAACGTTTGATGGAGCGTGTGCACAGAGGACTACACTGGAAAACGTGCTTGGTGTACCTCGATGATATTATCGTGATGGGGAAAAGATTTTAACGACCACCTGGAAAAGTTGATAGAAATATTTAAGCGTATACAATCAGCAGGGCTTATACTGAATATGAAAAAGTGTTCACTCTTCAGGTGAGAAGTTAAATATCTTTGGAAAGCAAGGACCTCATTGTCGATATACGACTTACAAACATATTGCCGGAGGAGTCATGGATCCCCGAACGAGTGCAAGAAGATCAGCGGAACGACCTAGATCTCGTAAATACTATGGAATACAAGGTACAGGACATACGTCCAGATTGGCAAAAAATGGCTAATGAGAGTCCAATAGCAAAGACATACTGGGCGCAGTGGCAAATCCTGCACTTACGAGATGTTTCTTTCGAGCATGGGAGAGTGAAGATGGAAAAATCACTGATCATCTTCTAGTGGTACTCAAGGCAAGAAAAAATGAAGTGATAGCTGAGTATCACAATGCCTCCAATGGAGGGCATTTGGGAATCACCAACACCGTCTAGAAAATAAAGAAACGATTCTATTGGGTTGGATGTCATGACCATGTCGCCCTCAACACTTTCTGCGAACTATTTTCTACAACCATATAGTCATGAGTACTGTCCGCAAATAGTTAGATATATGTCAGAGGGCCAGTTGTCACAACAAGCGTGCGGTTCACTTCTAGTTGTTCGAACGATGTGCGAACCAGCTTAGTGGGTTCGTATATGACTTGAATCAAGAAAAGGAGTGAATAAAAGGCATATAGTGTCACCATAAAAAAAAATATAACAAATTAAAGAATTGAAGAGAATGAAGAAATAGATAATAAATATTCAACACAAAATAATTAAAAAGAAAATAGAATATTTTAAAATGTGTTATGAATTGGGAAATAATATCAATTCGGAATATAATAAGCGTGCGAATTTTGAAACTGCTTTATTCGCATATCTACGCATAAATTTCATGTGCTAAGTCATTTTCACTGCAAATGTATATAAGATTTGATAAAATTAATGGGCTTGCACAAAAATCTTTATTTAAGTTTTTTTGTTCTTTCGCAATTATATTATTATATTAGAAGGCTGTTTTTTCGAAAAATGGCAAAACAAAAATACTTCTGTCTGTACTTTGATTAACTCAGCCTAAATTTATGATAAAAAAAAATTATTTAATAACAAGTAGTCACGGGTTACAAATTATTGTTAACAAATTTCTGCCATTTTTATAAATTTTTTGTGCTTGCAACCAAGGAAATTGTAAATATCCCTCGAATTTTTTATCGTTTTCTATGCGAGCCAATTACTTCTATTTATGGTAGAATCTAGCATCTCATGTATATATTCAGAACTTGATTTGTAAAAATGAATTATAGGTATTTGAATTGTAGCATAAGCAAATAAAATTTTTCTAATAATTGTTTGAAGTATCTGAAAAATATAATATAATTTAACACCACAAAAATCGTTTTCATTTATTAATTTTTTATAAGGTAGTTTTTGCAAAACACAGGATTTAATTTTCCCCGATAGTGAAAAAGACGAAACATTTTTTGCAATTTGTGCCACTTTTATTATAGCGACAGCTTTTTGGAATGTGAATAAACTTATGTGAGTTCCTACCACTGTTAAAAAAGTGAAAAGAAATAAAAAATCCCCGTCATTACAGTACAGATATATTGTTATATGAGTGAAAAAACCGATTATGAATATGTCACAACTGACACCTAATTTGAAATTAAATCCAGTAGCGTGTGAAAAAATGTTTGTCAAAAGAAAACTAAAAATATTAATTCATGAAATTCATAATATTTTATTGCCAACTATTACTATTCTGTCAAATAGATGATTATAGTGTTCCAGATGACGAGATGAAACAAAAAACATCGTTTTGCAGACGTAAGTGTATGCTTTTATTTTTATCCGCCCCTGGAGTCAGTTGACAGTTACTTGTTTTTTTGTACAGACGAACTTCCCTATAATGAATCTTGACGGGACCAGAAAATCACTTCATTATATAGAAATAATAATTTAATAAGCAATTGGCAATTCTTCCGACAGTAACAACTTGCCATGAAAAAGCTTCTTAAAGAACTCTGTGACAAAGCTCAGAAAAAGTAATGTCACAAGTGTTCTGCCGTTCGGAACCGGCTAAAATAAGTAGGTCCCTTCTAATATTGTCCAAAATTTAAGACGCACAACAGTAATGGAAGAGAATCTCGGCTAATGAGCCCTTTGGGGCTTTAATTGCCACATATTTATTTATTTTTATATAGAAACTTCATTATACAGAAATTCTATTTTTCCCCCACTTTTTATTTAAAATAATTAGGCATATTAGTTTGGGTTACACTTTTCCATTTTTATTCCACAACAAAACCTTCTAATACCAAATAACAAAACCATTATATAAAAATTATATTTTTTTCCATTTTTATTTAAAATAATCAGGTATTTTAGTTTGGATTACACTCTTCCATTTCTCTTCCTCAACAAAACCTTCTAATACATTAATAGATTTAAATACATTAGTCGGCATGTTACTCCTCATCTCCACAAAAGTTCGAAGTACATCAATTGATGAAGAAACGTGCTCCAATGTAGGTATCGTCTTATTAACGTCAGCCAATTCTTCACCGGCCGGTTCTTCTTCATCGTTATCTGACTCTATAAATGTAAAATTAATGTACATCACACATTTATTTAGCATTATGATTAAAATATGTATGTATGCACACAAAACTAATAAATAAATATGTACCTGCCATAGCCGGAACTCCACGAGTTTCCAGAGCACTGATGAGAATATCCTCATCGGACGGGATGCCCATGGTCTACACATCAATATCAACATTGACATAATCTTCAAATGATGCATCAACGCTCGTTACTTCCCTAAATGAAGCCTGTAGAGCAGCCAAATCAGCTAACGGAAGAAAGTCTTCCTCATCCCAATGAGTCCGCATGCCATCTTTCGAAAATCCTGCTTTTCTGAAACAATTCGCAATTGTTCTGGTTTTACAAAGGCATTCCACACTGTGCTTAAATTTCGAATAGCTTGAAGCAAATCTATGGCCAAAACAGGTTCGTTCTCCTCCATTTGTGACAATATGTTCATCAAAATTCGTTTTCTGTAAAGTTGTTTTATGTTGTAGATGATGCCTTGGTCCATTGGTTGAAGTAAGGACGTCATGTTCGGAGGAAAATATGCAAGCTCAATATTTTGCAGTTTATCTTTTGCCTCCTTAGGATGCGCAGTGCAATTATCAATAAAAAGTAAAACCTTCCTTTTCTGAGAAACAACATTTTTGTCCAGCTCTAAAAGCCACTTCGTAAAAATGCCACCTGTCATCCACGCTTTTTTGTTGGACTGATAATCTACATCTAGAGATCTTATTCCTTTAAAACATCTAGGATTTTTGGCCTTTCCTATAACAAGCAGTTTCAGTTTCTCTAAACCAGTCATATTGCTTGCTACTATGACAGTTATTCTCTCTTTGCTCTGTTTTCCACCAAAGCATTTCTCATTTTTAAATGTTAGTGTTTTGTTTGGCAAACATTTGAAAAACAAACCAGTCTCATCGGCATTAAAGATGTCATTTTGATCATATTTTTGTATCAATCTCGGTAAAACATTCACTATCCATTCATCACGAACTCTTACGTTGGCGTCAGCACTTTCCCCACATAAGGTTTTTGCTACAATACCATGCCGTTTTTTGAATTTGTCTAACCATCCTGTACTAGCTTCAAAATCTTCGTGTCCCAATGAATCAGCGAACTCTTGGCTTTTTGCTTCATTAATGGCCAGATATAGGAAGATTCTTACCACGTGCGGCAGTTACCCATTTGAGCATTGCTTCATCAATATCGTCAAAAAGGCAGGTTCGAAGCCTTTTGCGTTTAGTGCTCAATTGCTCGTCTTCTACATTTTTTAGAATCACAGCCTTGTTTTTTAAAATATTTGATAATGTGCTGGGAAAAATTCCAAACTGCTTAGACACATCTTTTTTTTTTACTCCTTCTTCAACTTTATTAATAAATAATAATTTTTTTTCAAGAGAAATGCTACTTCGCTGTGTCATTTTCGATCACTGAACACCGGCAACTGACGTCAAAATTGTTATTGATGTGGCTTTCTTGTTTTTTTTGTTCTTATTTTCCTCTTTTGGGAATCCCCTCATTATATGTGACATCTTTCTCGGTACACAGAGTTGTTAGTATACGTAACAGAAAATTGTTTGAAAAATTCATTATATGGAGACAAAAACGCATGTGAGTCAAATTTACACCTGCAAAATTGCTTCATTGTATAGAAAACTTCATTGTATGGAAATTCATTATAAGGAGATCAAAATACAATGAAATAATATGAATAAGCAAGAATAGTAACTTACATGTATCTCGCAAATGCCTACAACGCACATTACACAATGTTCGTGAAAGTCAAACGCATGAAAAGTATTACATATTTGATAGAAGGTAAGAAATCTCTTTTGTATGTTTCTATATATTAAATTGCAAATAAATTAAAATTTCTTTTGTTTTTTGTAGACAAATGTACAAACTTGTGGAGACAATAGAAAATGGATTTAGATCGATATCCGGAGTTCCAGCCAGCTCCATCATACAAATTTAATAGATTTGGTTACGAAAATGATCGCACATGATTCAATACAATTCGGACCCCGGAGGAAACCAGCCGAGAAATTTGGTTAAAGGAAAACATTTCAACCACATCCTCAGATGAGCTACATGCTTTTAACGAAAGGTTGGGGATTTCCGAATTTCAGGAAGTAGTTGTAAGTATTAAGATGCAAGCTACAAAATATTAAAAATTAACAATGTGTTCTTCGAAAAGATACAAATGTTTTCCAAATATACAGGCACGAATGGATCGTAACAGATCTGTACACTTGGACTGTACACAAAAGTGAAGGGAGTTGTGAAAATTCCATTCTTACCATTACGAAATTTCGTCCACACAATTTATAAAATACTACTTTTGTCAGACCACAGTTGGGATGAAAATAAAAATTAGGAGTTTCTTCAAAATATTGTGAAGCATTCCATCTTCATTCCATGAAGAATTAAAATTTATTTTAATGTTCACTTGTTACATAAATCTAAAGTATGTATTAAAGGAATAAACCAACAATAAATGGCTGAAGATGTGGGATTTCCGATATTGCACAAGCGATTGGCCAAAATTGATTTTTAGAGTCTACAAAAAAATTAGCATTGAAAACAAAATTGATTAAAAGTTTAACAGGAAATTTTTAGAATGTCGATTCTTACCTTCGTAGAAGGGCAAGCCGTTAATATTAATGTTTAAGCAAATGTCCAGTGACTCTTGCATATTTCCAAAATATTTGTATAAACAAGTACATAGTCCATGATGCCAATATGCTCCACCATTTATGATACTGTAACGAGTATCGATAGTTGGTTACTCACACTATTGTGACTGACTCTATTGTGAGTGACACGAATATTGGCAGCATCGAAACGAATATTAACAAAAAGAAATTGGCGATAACCAGAACAATCCAATGAGAAAGAAAGAGAAAAATTTCGAGTACGATAAAGGAAGATTCTGGAGTGTTGCCAGAGTATAAATAGGGCCAGTTGTTGACAAATGATTCAATCAAATCCCGAAAGTGATCGCGAAAACATTGGTACAGTATCAGAGACAAAAGTTGCAAGTACATTAAAGTGTAAATAGTTTATTGTAAATAGAGTTGATTAAATAAATTGTTGCTATATATAGAATTAAACGTTCACAAAATAAAAACGTAACAATATTAATATATACATATGCAATTAAATACAATTAATTTTACGGAATAATAAAATAAAATATCAAATAAACACAAATCAATTATAACTTTTACTCTTTTACGTCACTAAAATTCAATAATTATGATAAATCACGTTTAGTACTATTATAAAGAGCCTATTTTTCCACCTGAATGATGAATGTATTTTACTGCATTGTTGCATTCATATTAAAATTTATGCATAAATTTACAAAACTATTAAAATTTACGAATATACTTAGGTAATATATTATTATATTTGCAAAAAATTTATATTATTTAGGATTTACTAGTTTTCATGTGCTTCATTAAATTTATTTCACCATACATTTGACATTTCCTTGAAGTGTTTATTTTTGTTTACTTAGATTTCGTTAAGTGTGCATATTTATTCATTTAACTACAAAGAAATGCATTAATCTATTTATATTACAGATTTTCAAGCGCATATACACAATTTATGTGGTAAAACACAATTTCCGGTGATGTGACTAGACTAGAGACTGATACGATAGCTGTGAGTTGCAGTGATGGTGAGTGGCTTCTATTTGTTAGCTGTGTACTATATGCTTGTGAAGAAAATGATTTAATTTCTTTATGTTTTGTAGAACAATGTCACAGATGTACATCGATGTGACTGAACCGGACATGGAGCATATATATATTTAAACTTTAAATTTTTGTTCAATATTAAATATATATTTATTTGAGGAAGTAGATTAAAAATCGAAAAGAAAAGAAAACCAAAAAGGGCAAATAAATTTTTATATTGCATTTGTATAGTACGCGGTTACCTAAAACAATTTTGATTGAAAAAAAGGTGATTTTTATAAATGAAGTGTGTAGTGTCGAGTTTTGTTTTTTGTTTTTGCCTTAGTCCGCATTTAGATACAAAAATATTTGCATGAAAAACATTTTCAATTAACTTTTGATATTTCGTTCGCGTTTACGCGGGTAAAAATGTTTCTCGGCGACATGTGGAATACTTTGTATGTTTGACATTATGAACAGTGTTCGACCATAAACAAATTTTTAGAGGTAGATGAAGCTAAAAAATTCAGATAGATTCTAAAATTTAGTGATAGATTTTAATGAAGTAAAAGATGATGATAGTTATGAAGTCGTTTTTTTTTATTCATCAAAAAGTGTACTTTCACATTTATTACTAATGTATAAACAAAAAATGGATGCCGTAGCTCAATGATTAGTGTGTTAACCTTCTGATCTGTAGGTCTAGGTTGAAGCCTGTCTCCAAGCAATTGGCAATTCTTCCGGCAATAACAATTTGCCATGAAAAAGATTCTAAAATAACTCTGTGACAAAGCTACCAAGCGATCCCAGAACCTTGCTGGAAACGCCGAGGTCAATAAAAATTAGTATAGTTACGTTTTTATTCTGTGAGCGTTCAATTCTATTTGAATTACCTTGTTCGATCACTGGATTCTGTTAATAATCACTGTAACACTTATTTAATACAACTATCTACAGCAACAATTTATTTAATAAACTCTATTTACAATCATGTCTGTTTATAATCAACTATTTACAATAACACTTTAATGTACTAGCAACTTTTTCCTCTGTATAGATGTTTGCGCAGTCACGTTTGGAATTCGATTGATTCTCACTTCTCAACACTGGCTCTATTTATACTCTGTTGGCAACACCCCAGAATCTACCTTTATCGAGATTCTTCTCTTTCTTTCTCGTTGGCTTGTTCTGGTTATTGCTTATTTCTTTTTGTTGACATTCGTTTCGATGATGCCAATAGCGTCAGTCACAATAGTGATGAGTAACCAACTATCGATACTCGTTACACTGCCCTCCTCTTACCTTGTTCGTCCCGAACAAGTTTTTATACTTCCCCTCGATATGGCGCAAGTCGCTCCAAGTGCACTACTTTAAACTTTGCTCTTTTATTCAGGCACGTTGAATACGATACACTACGTCATTTATCTTTGCTATAATCTCATATGGTCCTTCCCAATGAGTCTGTAGTTTAGGGGACAGGCCTTTCTTTCGTTGTGAATTATGAAGCATTACAAGCTCTCCTTCATAGAACCCTTTTGAATTTGCTTTCAAGTCATACCTGGCCTTCATCTTATCGCTTATCATCTTCGACCGCTCTCTGAGGAACTGATGTACTTCATCCAACTGTTCCCGCTTTTCGGTAATATAGTTACCTTCGGCTGATCTCGTTGGTATTACGACTCCAAATTTTAAATCAGCTGGCAGTCTTAACTCGTTTCCAAAAATTACCATTGCCGGTGTCGTAGCGGTGTTGTGCGCATCGATATGCCATGAGGAACATTGATATATGCACATCCCAGTCTCTTTAGTATTTATCTACGACTTTTCTCAAATATTCCTCCAAGGTACGGTTTATTCGTTCTACCATGCCATCAGATTGTGGATGCAAAGTTGTTGTACGAGTTTTGTATATACCCAGCATACGGCATATCTCTTGGAATACAACTGATTCGAAATTTCGACATTCGTCTGAGTGTAACTCAGACGAATGGTTGACGAATACATCCGCAACTCTACTAGCTTCTTGATTTGGAATGGGGTATACTTCAGGCCATTTACTGAAGTAATCTATAACCACCAGAACATACTTGTTTCCTGCGTTGCTTATTGGAAATGGCCCAACTATGTCCACAGCAATTCGCTCATATGGAGCACCCACGGTGTATTGGTGTATCTTACCTCGACTTTTCTTAGTGGGACCTTTGGCCATTGCACATTGCTTACACTTCCGAATTCAATCAGCGACATGGTCATGACATCCAACCCAATAGAATCGTTTCTTTATTTTCTCGACGGTTTTGGTGATTCCCAAATGCCCTCCACTGGAGGTATTGTGATACTCAGCTATCACTTCATTTATTCTTGCCTTGGGTACCACTAGAATATCATTAGTGATTTTTCCATCTTCACTTTCCCATGCTCGGAATAAACATCCGTCTCGTAAGTGCAGGCTTTGCCACTGCGCCCAGTATGCCTTTGCTATTGGACTCTCATTAGCTATTTCTTGCCAATCTGGACGTATGCCCTGCTCCTTGTATTCCTTGTATTGTATGTAGGCCATTCTTGTACTGCTGCTACTTTCTCCTAGTCAGTATGTACCCCTTCTGTTGTTACTTTATGACCAAGATATTTAACTTCTTGCCTGAAGAGTGAACACTTTTTCATATTCAGTTTAAGCCCTGCTGATTGTATACGCTCAAATACTTCTTTCAAGTTTTCCAGGTGGTCGTTAAAATCTTTTCCCATCACGATAATGTCATCGAGGTACACCAAGCACGTTTTCCAGTGTAGTCCTCTGAGTACACGCTCCATTAGACGTTCGAAAGTAGCTGGCGCATTGCATAAACCAAATGGCATGACTGTAAATTGCCATAGACCATCACCAATACTGAAAGTTGTTTTCTCCTTGTCTTCCTTACCAAGTTCCACTTGCAGTAGCCACTTTGCAAATCAAGAGTTGAGAACCACTTCGCACCAGATAGTGTATCCAGAGTCTCATCGATTCTTGGCAATGGATAGCTGTCTTTTTTCGTAACCAGCACAACTGGTGAACTCCATGGACTCGTTGATGGTTCAATAACACCTTGTTTCTGCATATCGGAAATCAGCTTAATGGCTTCGTCTCTTTTGGCCAATGGAACACGTCGTGGTGTTTGACGAATTGGTATAGAATCACCAGTGTCAATGTGATGCTTCACGATGGTTGTTCGTCCTCCAGTTTTTCCATTTGAAGAAAAGATTGAATTGTACTTCTCCAATAGTTGTAAATCCTTTTCTTTTTGCTGTTTGGTAAGCACACCTGCCCATTATTCCATGTGTACTGTTAATTCCGCTCTAACAGTTCCTGATCTTCCACTTTTTATCGACGAACCCTTTTCGCAGTCTACTACGGCAGTAACTTCCTTGCAATGACCAATCACCATTCCTTTCTTCACAACTGTAGATGTGTTAGTTGGATTTAATATTCGCACTGGTACTATTCCATTTTATTTAGGTTCTACTAACGTCCTACCATGTATGATGTTTTTAATTTGTATTTCTTTATCTGCTTCCACTAACCACAACTGTCCCATCATCCACATTTATCTGTGTCCAAAACACCGCTTCTAATATTTTGCCGGAACCTCTTGGCGTTGACATGCCAGTACTCGGTTGATGTTTCCACTCCGCTTGTAACTGATTTTCAATGGTAATTCGACATTTGCATAACGTAGTATCCGTTGATTTAAATCTAACGTAAATCCGTTGTCAATCACAAAATCAACACCAATTATTACGTTATCGATGATGTCGGCCACAATGAATTCATATTCCCACGTGCAATTTCCAATAGATACTCGTTTCTTTATCTTGCCCAGAATTTGTGCATCCTCAACCGTTGCTATACTCAATTTTATTCCCATTAAAGGCTCAAACCTCTTTACCAAATCGCTCTTGATTATAGAATGTGATGCACCAGTATCCAGGGTAAAAATGAATTCCATATTGTCCAATTTTCCATCAATAGTTAAGCTGCTTGGTTCACGCCCTGCTGAACTGACTTAATTTAGTTTAATAATGGATTTGTGTTAGTGGAGCGATCGCTGTCCACCTTATTCTTCTTTTGTCTTTGTCGTAGACAGCAGTCACGCGCCGTGTGTCCTGGTTTGTCGCAAATAAAGCACTTACCAGTAAATTTGTTTTCGCGTCGACCTGTTGTTCTTACTTCAGGCTGCACTACTGACTTAACTGCCTCACACTGCTTCAACCAGATCAGTTGTGCGTGTTAAATTTTGGACAGTATTAGAAGGGACCTACTTATTTTAGCCGGTTGCGAACGGCAGAACCCTTGCGACATCACTTTTGCTGTGCTTTGTCACAGAGTTCTTTTAGAAGCTTTTTCATGGCAAGTTGTTACTGTCGGAAGAATTGCAAATTGCTTGCCGACAGGTGGGTACCGTTCGAAAGAAAAATATTTTCGATATTAAATTTGTTATGTATGAGTCGGGGATTGAACCACAACCTACAGATCAGAAGGCCAACAGGAACAAGTGCAGAATACGGACTCAGAAAGGAAAAAAAAAAATAAAAAATTGCCTCGGATAGAGCTTCGTTTTGTGGATATAAAAAGTAAAAAATTTGTCTCTGCAAATGCCCATACAAGGCGTGGCTCAAGGTCAAAATTCAAAATTGAGGTCGAGATTATTCGATAGAGACGTAATTTTTTTCTATAATATGGGTATCATGAGAAAGGTTTTTTAAATACCTTTCTACTGATATATATAATTTAATACCTATTTTTTACATTTTAAAAGTTATTATCAGAACTATAAATTTGAAATATTTTTTTTTTCAAAAACCAATTTTTTTTTCGAAAATAAGCCTTATTTACCTATCGAAAATTTAGCACCATACTAAAGCTGGTACAATTACCTTTACAACGGTGTATAAAACATATTTTTCCAGAATTTGTATGCATTTCAAAAATTGTTTTCAAGCTGATACTTCATCAAGTGTTTCCAATATGGACGGCTTTCGATACAATTACCTGCATGTCTTCAAATTCAGTATCGCAACCAACAGTATTTTAGGACAAAAGCTTTTTTGATAGCCGGCCTTCGGCCGGGCGCAAAAAAAATAACCCTTATAGTCCCGACGCCGGCTTCGCGACCAACAGTATTTTAGGATAAAAGCTTTTTTGATAGCCGGCCTTTGGCCGGGCGCTAAAAAAATAACCCTCATAGGCCCGACGCCGGCTTCGCGACCAACAGTATTTTAGGACAAAAGCTTTTTTGATAGCCGGCCTTTGGCCGGGCGCTAAAAAAATAACCCTTATAGGCCCGAAGCCAGCTTCGCGACTAACAGTATTTTAGGACAAAAGCTTTTTTGATAGCCGGCCTTCGGCCGGGGCTCAAAAAAAATAACCCTTATAGGCCCGACGCCGGCTTCGCGACCAACAGTATTTTAGGACAAAAGTTTTTTTGATAGCCGGCCTTCGGCCGGGCGCAAAAAAAATTACCCTTATAGGCCCGACGCCGGCTTTGCGACCAACAGTATTTTAGGACAAAAGCTTTTTTGATAGCCGGCCTTCCGCCGGGCGCTAAAAAAATAACCCTTATAGGCCTCACGCAAGCTTTGCGACAAACGTTTTAGCATTGAAATCTCTTTGTAATTTTTACTATTGAAATTTTATTAATTAGTTTCGATATTGTATTCACCATCAGGGTAATCTACAACGCAGGGCTCTAACGGATTGTAGAGATTTCCTGCCATTTTAAAAAAGTTAGTCGATTCAAATAATATATTTATTTTACACAAATTAAGTTCACTCATTTCAATTTGTATTAAAAATCCTTGCTAAACTCAAATCAAATTTGTCTTACTTGAAGCTAATTCGTAACTTTTGAAATATCGTGACTGAACAGTGTAACCTAAATACACAAACAATGTTGTCTTTATCAGATTAATAAAAGAATTAGTTAATTATACTATTTCATCCTATTTTTCCTTAATTCTTTTGTCTATGTCTACCGCTATGATTATAACTGCCTCACTATTCCTCTGTGCACATATTTGCTATAGCGAAAGTATGACCATAAAAAAATATATTAAAAATATATAAAAATTCTTTAAAAATATGTTTTGTATACCATTGGAAAGGTAATCCTATGATCTTTGAAATAATATATAATTTTTGATAGGTTAATGGGGGACTTTTTCGAAAAAAAAATCGGTTTTTACAAAATTTTTAAAAAAAATTTATAATTTTCTTCATAACATTTAAAAAGTTAAAAATTTTTAGAGTCTACAAAAAAATTAGCATTGAAAACAAAATTGATTAAAAGTTTAACAGGAAATTTTTAGAATGTCGATTCTTACCTTCGTAGAAGGGCAAGCCGTTAATATTAATGTTTAAGCAAAAGTCCAGTGACTCTTGCATATTTCCAAAATATTTGTATAAACAAGTACATAGTCCATGATGCCAATATGCTCCACCATTTATGATACTGTAACGAGTATCGATAGTTGGTTACTCACACTATTGTGACTGACTCTATTGTGAGTGACACGAATATTGGTAGCATCGAAACGAATATTAACCAAAAGAAATTGGCGATAACCAGAACAATCCAATGAGAAAGAAAGAGAAAAATTTCGAGTACGATAAAGGAAGATTCTGGAGTGTTGCCAGAGTATAAATAGGGCCAGTTGTTGACAAATGATTCAATCAAATCCCGAAAGTGATCGCGAAAACATTGGTACAGTATCAGAGACAAAAGTTGCAAGTACATTAAAGTGTAAATAGTTTATTGTAAATAGAGTTGATTAAATAAATTGTTGCTATATATAGAATTAAACGTTCACAAAATAAAAACGTAACAATATTAATATATACATATGCAATTAAATACAATTAATTTTACGGAATAATAAAATAAAATATCAAATAAACACAAATCAATTATAACTTTTACTCTTTTACGTCACTAAAATTCAATAATTATGATAAATCACGTTTAGTACTATTATAAAGAGCCTATTTTTCCACCTGAATGATGAATGTATTTTACTGCATTGTTGCATTCATATTAAAATTTATGCATAAATTTACAAAACTATTAAAATTTACGAATATACTTAGGTAATATATTATTATATTTGCAAAAAATTTATATTATTTAGGATTTACTAGTTTTCATGTGCTTCATTAAATTTATTTCACCATACATTTGACATTTCCTTGAAGTGTTTATTTTTGTTTACTTAGATTTCGTTAAGTGTGCAT
This sequence comes from Megamerina dolium, assembly GCA_963854835.1. NCBI lineage: Eukaryota > Metazoa > Arthropoda > Insecta > Diptera > Megamerinidae > Megamerina > Megamerina dolium. The sequence continues at coordinate 54,632,815 of OY978526.1, read as the reverse complement.
ATTTATTCATTTAACTACAAAGAAATGCATTAATCTATTTATATTACAGATTTTCAAGCGCATATACACAATTTATGTGGTAAAACACAATTTCCGGTGATGTGACTAGACTAGAGACTGATACGATAGCTGTGAGTTGCAGTGATGGTGAGTGGTTTCTATTTGTTAGCTGTGTACTATATGCTTGTGAAGAAAATGATTTAATTTCTTTATGTTTTGTAGAACAATGTCACAGATGTACATCGATGTGACTGAACCGGACATGGAGCATATATATATTTAAACTTTAAATTTTTGTTCAATATTAAATATATATTTATTTGAGGAAGTAGATTAAAAATCGAAAAGAAAAGAAAACCGAAAAGGGCAAATAAATTTTTATATTGCATTTGTATAGTACGCGGTTACCTAAAACAATTTTGATTGAAAAAAAGGTGATTTTTATAAATGAAGTGTGTAGTGTCGAGTTTTGTTTTTTGTTTTTGCCTTAGTCCGCATTTAGATACAAAAATATTTGCATGAAAAACATTTTCAATTAACTTTTGATATTTCGTTCGCGTTTACGCGGGTAAAAATGTTTCTCGGCGACATGTGGAATACTTTGTATGTTTGACATTATGAACAGTGTTCGACCATAAACAAATTTTTAGAGGTAGATGAAGCTAAAAAATTCAGATAGATTCTAAAATTTAGTGATAGATTTTAATGAAGTAAAAGATGATGATAGTTATGAAGTCGTTTTTTTTTATTCATCAAAAAGTGTACTTTCACATTTATTACTAATGTATAAACAAAAAATGGATGCCGTAGCTCAATGATTAGTGTGTTAACCTTCTGATCTGTAGGTCTAGGTTGAAGCCTGTCTCCAAGCAATTGGCAATTCTTCCGGCAATAACAATTTGCCATGAAAAAGATTCTAAAATAACTCTGTGACAAAGCTACCAAGCGATCCCAGAACCTTGCTGGAAACGCCGAGGTCAATAAAAATTAGTATAGTTACGTTTTTATTCTGTGAGCGTTCAATTCTATTTGAATTACCTTGTTCGATCACTGGATTCTGTTAATAATCACTGTAACACTTATTTAATACAACTATCTACAGCAACAATTTATTTAATAAACTCTATTTACAATCATGTCTGTTTATAATCAACTATTTACAATAACACTTTAATGTACTAGCAACTTTTTCCTCTGTATAGATGTTTGCGCAGTCACGTTTGGAATTCGATTGATTCTCACTTCTCAACACTGGCTCTATTTATACTCTGTTGGCAACACCCCAGAATCTTCCTTTATCGAGATTCTTCTCTTTCTTTCTCGTTGGCTTGTTCTGGTTATTGCTTATTTCTTTTTGTTGACATTCGTTTCGATGATGCCAATAGCGTCAGTCACAGTCACAGGAATTTGTGTAAAATTTTTTAAAAAAATTTATAATTTTCTTCATAACATTTAAAAAGTTAAAAATTCATATAAAATATTATATACCTATGAAAAGGTATTAAAATTACCTGTGTTTTGATACCCATATTGTAGAAAAAACTTGTTTGTCTCTCGAGTAATCTCGACATCTATTTTGAACTTTGACCTTGAACCACGCCTTGTATGGGCATTTGCAGACAAATTTTTTATTTTTTATATTCACAAAACGAAGCTCTATCCGAGGCAATTTTTTATTTTTTTTTTTCCTTCTGAGTCCGTATTCTGCACTTATGCCGGCCAACACACTAACCATTGAGCCACGGCACACATGTTTCACTGGTCGACACATTAAACTGGCGGCTTCATACGTCAGGGCATCTGAAGCTTGAATATGTTGAATGACGTGGTTCCATCAAATGTTTGTGGCTTTAGTTTAATTGTAGTTGATTCTCTAATCACTGATGTGGTTGCTCCACTTATTTTTATTTTATTAAGATCGCGCTCTAACTTCTCAAGTTTTTCTTCCAAGTCATCATGTCTGTCTACATGTTCCTTCAGCTTAACATCCAAATCATCCACATGTTCTTTCAGCTCTGTGACTTTGTCATTAATGTTCTTGAAGCTTAGAGTAAATTGTTTTCTGGAATTCTCCCATAACATTTTCTTGGCGAGACGAACCTTCTTGAATAACTATACGCAAATGCTGCTGTTGTTGCATCATGGATTTCATGAATTCCATGAGTTGACCACTCGAATCTATCTTGCTCTCTTCCTCAGCGTGCACAACTGCATGTTCTCTCGGCTTCCTCAAAAAAATCATGTTCTTCTACATTAATATCCTTAGCCTCCATGGCTTGCCTCAGCCTCACCAGCAGTTCTGCTTTTGTACCTGACGACGATAGATTCATCTCAGACAACTGTTTTTTCAGTTGGTCCACTTTTAGTTGGTCAATTTTCACCATCTTTACAGAATCCCACTTCTGGCACCAATTGTTACGTTTTTAATCTGTGAGCGTTTAATTCTATTTGAATTAACCTTGTTCGCTCACTGGATTCTGTTAATAATAATTGCAACACTGATTTTGTACAACTATATACAGCAACAATTTATTTAATCAACTCTATTCACAATAAACTATTTACAATAACTCTTTTAATATTGTTACGTTTTTATTATGTGAACGTTTAATTCTATTTGAATTACCTTGTTCGATCACTGGATTCTGTTAATGATAACTGCAACACTTATTTTATACAACTATATACAGCAACAATTTATTTAATAAACTCTATTTACAATCAACTCTGTTTATAATCAACTATTTACAATAACACTTTAATGTACTAGCAACTTTTGCCTCTGTATAGATGTTTGCGCAGACACGTTCGGAATTCGATTGATTCTCAATTCTCAACACTGGCTCTATTTATACTCTGTTGGCAACACCCCAGAATCTTCCGTTATCGAGATTCTTCTCTTCCTTTCTCGTTGGCTTGTTCTGGTTATCGCTTATTTCTTTTTGTTGACATTCGTTTCGATGCTGCCAATAGTGTCAGTCACAATAGTGATGAGTAATCAACTATCGATACTCGTTACACTGCCCTCCTCTTAACCTTGTTCGTCCCGAACAAGTTTTTATACTTCCCCTGGATATGGCGCAAGTCGCTCTAAGTGCACTACTTTAAACTTTGCTCTTTTATTCCAGGCACGTTGAATACGATACACTACGTCATTTATCTTTGCTATAATCTCATATGGTCCTTCCCAATGAGTCTGTAGTTTAGGGGACAGGCCTTTCTTTCGTTGTGGATTATGAAGCATTACAAGCTCTCCTTCATAGAACCCTTTTGAATTCGCTTTCAAGTCATACCTGGCCTTCATCTTATCGCTTATCATCTGCGACCGCTCTCTGATGAACTGATGTACTTCATCCAACTGTTCCCGCTTTTCGCTAGTATAATTACCTTCGGTAGATCTCGTTGGTGTTACAACTCCAAATTTTAAATCAGCTGGCAGTCTTAACTCGTTTCCAAAAATTGCCATTGCCGGTGTAGTAGCCGTCGTATCATGTTGTGCGCATCTATATGCCATGAGGAACATTGGTATATGTACATCCCAGTCTCTTTGGTATTTATCTACGACTTTTCTCAAATATTCCTCCAAGGTGCGGTTAAATCGTTCTACCATGCCATCAGATTGTGGATGCAAAGGTGTTGTACGAGTTTTGTATATACCCAGCATACGGCATATCTCTTGGAATACAACTGATTCGAAATTTCGACCTTGGTCTGAGTGTAACTCCATCGGTACACCAAAACGAGTAACCCATTGGTTGACGAATACATCCGCAACTGTACTAGCTTCCTGATTTGGAATGGGGTATACTTCAGGCCATTTACTGAAGTAATCTATAACCACCAGAACGTTGCTTATTGGAAATGGTCCAGCTATGTCCATAGCAATTCGCTCGAATGGAGCACCCACGGTGTATTGGTGCATCTTACCTCGACTTTTCTTAGTGGGACCTTTGGCCATTGCACATTGCTTACACTTCCGAATCCAATCAGCGACATGGTCATGACATCCAACCCAATAAAATCGTTTCTTTATTTTCTCGACGGTTTTGGTGATTCCCAAATGCCCTCCACTGGAGGCATTGTGATACTCAGCTATCACTTCATTTATTCTTGCCTTGGGTACCACTAGCAGATCATAAGTGATTTTTCCATCTTCACTTTCCCATGTTCGGAATAAACATCCGTCTCGTAAGTGCAGGCTTTGCCACTGCGCCCAGTATGCCTTTGCTATTGGACTCTCATTAGCCATTTCTTGCCAATCTGGACGTATGCCCTGCTCCTTGTATTTCATGATCTTTGAGAGATCTTGGTCGTTCCGTTGATCTTCTTGAACTCGTTCGGTGGTCCATGACTCTTCCGACAATACATTCGTAAGACGTAGGTTAAAGATGTGGTTTCTTTCCCGAGAACAATGTTTACTATCCACGGTGCAAGTACGACGATATGGAGTATAAGCTTTACTACGATGAATGACATCACGATCGTCCTTTCGTTGTCCTGGTGAATTCGATCTTTGTTGCTTGTGTCGTAGACGACAATTTCGCGCCTTGTGTCCTCTTCGATGGCATATGAAGCACTTACTGGCAAATTTATTTTTGCGTTGATTCCTTGTTCTACCTTTAGGCTTCATATTCGATTGATTGCAATCACGCGCTATATGCCCTCGTTTGTCGCAAATGAAGCACTTACCATTAAATTTGTTTTCACGTCGACCTGTTGTTCTTCCTTCAGGCTGCACTACTGACTTAACTGCCTGACACACTGCTTCAACCAAATCTGATGTTTTCCCCTCTAGTTGGCGTACACGGGGCACTGGTCGACACATTAAACTGGCGGCTTCATAAGTCAAGGCACTACTGACTGTTTCGGCATATGTATTCCTGGGTGACATGACTAGGGCACGCTTTGTCTCTCCGTCACGTATGCCATCTATGAATGCCTCTATTTTTATTTTTTCGACGAACTCTTCCGAATTACCGGAGAACGCTAGATGACATAAGCGCTCAATATCGGAAGCGAATTCCTGAAGGCTCTCATTACTCCGTTGCACTCGCGATCTCAATTCCACTCGATGTAATTGACTCTTGTATTCATTTCCATATTTTCGCTGGAGTGTGTCCATCAGTGATTGGTAGCTACCCCGATCTTTCTCTGGAATCATCTGTAACACTTCGGAAGCATTACCTTTTAATGCGACTATTAAAGCAGCAGTCTTGTCGCTGTCATCCCATTGATTCTTCGAAGCTGTTGTCTCGAATTGAAGCTTGAAGATGTTGAATGGCGTGCTTCCGTCAAATATTGGTGGCTTTAGTTTAATTGTAGTTGACTCTCTTATCACTGATGTGGTTGCTCCACTTATTTTTATTTTATTAAGTTCGCGCTCTAATTTCTCAAGCTTTTCTTCCAAGTCATCATGTCTGTCTACATGTTCCTTCAGCTTATCATCCAAATCATCCACATGTTCTTTCAGCTCTGTGACTTTGTCATTAATAGCTCCGGAAATTTCCTGAAATCTAATCTCAATTCCCTTTTGTAGTTTTTCGATGACATGTTCTTGACGAGCCGAATGTTCTTGAAGCTTGGAGTCAATTGTTTTCTGGAATTCTCCCATAGCGTTTTCTTGACGTACCGAATGTTCTTGTAACTTCGCATTAATTCCTTGCAGTTGCTGCTGCTGCTGTTGCATCATGGATTTCATAAATTCCATGAGTTGACCACTCGAATCTACCTTACTCTCTTCCTCGGCGTGCACAACTGCATGTATATCGTCTTCCTCAAAGAACTCATGTTCTTCTACATTAATTCCCTTAGCCTCCATGGCTTTCCTCAGCCTCACCAGCAGTTCCGCCTTTGCACCTGATGACGATAGATTCATCTCTACCAACAGCTTTTTAAGCTGGTCCACTTTTAGTTGGTCAATTTTCACCATCTTTACAGAATCCCACTTCTGACACCAATTGTTACGTTTTTATTATGTGAACGTTTAATTCTATTTGAATTACCTTGTTCGATCACTGGATTCTGTTAATGATAACTGCAACACTTATTTTATACAACTATATACAGCAACAATTTATTTAATAAACTCTATTTACAATCAACTCTGTTTATAATCAACTATTTACAATAACACTTTAATGTACTAGCAACTTTTGCCTCTGTATAGATGTTTGCGCAGACACGTTCGGAATTCGATTGATTCTCAATTCTCAACACTGGCTCTATTTATACTCTGTTGGCAACACCCCAGAATCTTCCGTTATCGAGATTCTTCTCTTCCTTTCTCGTTGGCTTGTTCTGGTTATCGCTTATTTCTTTTTGTTGACATTCGTTTCGATGCTGCCAATAGTGTCAGTCACAATAGTGATGAGTAATCAACTATCGATACTCGTTACAATATACTTGTAACTTTTGCCTCTAATACTGTGTCGATGTTTGCCCAATCACGTTCTGGATTTGACTGATTTACATTTGTCAACACTGGCTCTATTTATACTCTGGAAACACTCCAGAATCTTCCTTTATCGTACTCGAGATTTTTCTCTTTCTTTCTCGTTGGCTTGTTCTGGTTATCGCCAATTTCTTTTTGTTGACATTCGTTTCGATGCTGCCAATATTCGTGTCATTGATAGTAGTGTCAGTCACAATAGGGATGAGTAAACAAGCATCGATACTCGTTACAGTATGTATACCCCAATGTGTAGCCAACTAGTGCATCACTTTGAAACTTTGCAAATAATTCACTGTCACTTATACTGTACCTTAATGGCAATGTCTTACCAATCGGTGCGAACAGATCCGGCTCGAAGGACCAAAATGACTGTGTGAGGGATGTGGCGCCGATAAGCTCGTTCCAACGTTGGTAACTTACTCCAAGTGATGGTGGTGTATGTTAGTGTGGGGATGTTTGTTTTCGCAATGCTGCTGTTGTTTATGATGAGCGATGTTTGATGTTGTCGTGGTGGCTTTGCTGTTAAGATCTTTTAACTTTATTCCTAGAAGAATAACAATTAAATTAACAATATTTATTGGAAATTAACGTGTAAATTAAATAGAGAGAGGAGAGAGGAGAGAGATTCAAATTGGCGCGCACTGGCTGTCTATTTACTTTGAGATGTAACTTGAGAATAATAATAATAAACGAAGTTAACAAGGCAAAGGAGAGTTGGTAAAACAAAATCGTAGACAAAATCGAAAATGCGATTTAGCATACTTTCGGTAGGTTTTTAGGAGATTTATAACGAATTTTACCCAGCTCTCTCTCTCTCTCTAATTGCCTTCTTTAGTTCGAAAACACTGATAATTTGACGTCGATTTTTATAAACATTTCTAGCCAGTATGCTCAATAGGATTTAAGTCAGGACTGAGTGTTGGCCACATTATTAACGGTACGTTGTCCTCTTTAATCCAGTGAACGGAATGCCGTGAGACGTGTATTGAAGCGTTATCCTTTCGGAAAACTATTTTATTTTCATCTGAATCCTCAAGAAATATAATTATTTCTAATTTCAAAATATCCATGCAAATGTTACTATTCATATTTGTTGGAACATAGCATGTTCTAATTCATCCGTAAAAAGAAAAGGCTGCCAAATTATGGCACTACTACCACCAAAGTTTCTGGATGTCCTATTACTTCCAAGTCGTTCCAGAAGCAGCTAAATCAATCTGGAGGTCCACTTCATATGCGTTTTTACGAATTTTAGTCAGTGCCTTTTTTTAACGGAAGATCCAGAACGTGCTACGTTCCAACAATCACGAACTAAAGAGGGCAAATAGGGAGAGCTGGGAAAAAATTCGTTATAAATCTTCGAGAAACTTACCGAAAGTATGCTACATCCCATTTTCGATTTTGTCTATGCCAGAATAAAATATGCGCACACTGCTCTGAAAACTTACTTTTCTTTTTTTTTTGAGTTTATTGGCAACATTTGTTTCACCAACTCTCGCCTTGTTAACTTCGTTCATTATTATTATTCTCAAGTTACATCTCAAAGTAAATAGAGAGCCAGTGCGCGCCAATTTGAATCTCTCTCCTTCTCTATTTAAGCTAGACATTAATTTCCAAAAAATATTGCTAATTTAAAATAGAAAAATCGCGTGTGTTCTTCTTCTAGAAATTAAGTTTAAACACCACAAAGGCAAAGCCACCACGACAATATCGAACATCGCTCATAATAAACAACAGGAGTATTGCGAAAACAAACATCCCCACACTAACATACACCACGATCACTTGGAACAAGTTACCAACGTTGGAACGAGCTCATCGGCGCCGCATCCCTCACACAGTCATTGGTTTTTTCTTTGCTCTCGCATTTCACCAACCATTCCTTGTTTTTCGAAGATTAGCTATTTTCCGTATTTCGAAGAATGCATCACTGCACGGCAATCACGGTCACAGACGGCAGCCTAATTCCGGATTACCGGGCAATTTGCGATGGAAACACTGCTGAAAATTGTCTATTGTGAATTTTTCTCGATCCATTTTACAAAATATTAGGCGTGTTCGCAACAAAAAACTCTAAACAATTGTTAACAGTTTTCAACATGAAAGGCGTTGGCGAACTAATAAATATATAACACATGAGCGCCGTTAACTATTTCATATAGCTCTCAAAGAAAACTTACTGAGATCTACCCAAATTTTAGCGCTTAAATTCAGTGAAAAGCAATTATAAGTAAAAATGCATGAATTCAAAAGTGCAAGTGTTACTCCCACTGACATCCTGATTACAAGTATGCAATATTATTTATTAAAACACATTTTGACCACTTATTTCCATTTTTGTCAATCGAGTTGTGTAAAATTGCAATTGTAAAATTTTATTTTTGACAATTATTAAATCTTACGTTTTTTGTAAGTAAGGGAAATCAGGGACATAATTATTATTAAGTATCTTTATTGTATCTTCACCAGTTTTTTTTTTTTCTTGCATTTCAGTTGGACTTTAGTTGTTAATTATTTCCATTTAATGTAATGTGTAAAGTACATTAAGAATGCATTAAATAAAATGGGCTTAAAGATTATTAATATCACTTATAACCAACGCATGCGAATACCTAAATGTTTATGCAAATATTAACCAATCTTGAATTATTTCAAGAACTCAGTATCGAGTCATGAAATAGTTATTGAAATAAAATTTGGTTGTAATTTACTAATTACATGCATACATTATAAATTACATTTTCATAGCACAGCAGAAACGATGCTTATGAATTAAATATGACTGTCTGGTATATCTATGAACATACTTCTGTAGCAGAGCTGTAAAAGAATTGAATCATTACGGAATTCACTCACCCTTAATTCATTTAAAAGCTGCATCAACGAGGCTGCACTCTTTTGCTTCGAATTCATTAAAGAATGACAGACGAACCATTCATCATTCTCAAAAGCTTAAAATGATCACACTTTCCAATTCAGTAAAGAGTGGGAATTGAAAAATATCAATCCCATTCTTCAAAGGCTTCAAAATATGATGAATTCATTCAATATTATAACTCTTTTAAACTCTGAAATACTGGAAATATGATATTATTTATTACCATGAAAAGCATAGCTGCTTTGGAACAAAGCCCATGGTGTTATTATGAAGGTAGAGCAACTACAAAAAATTCCTATTGGCTGCTTTGAAATGTTTATAAAGTTGGTTGTTTGAGGTATTTCATTGGCTTGTTGCATTTCTTAAATTGATTTCGAAACGCAAACATACAGAGCATACTTGAATATATAATAATAGTATTTGATCAATTTTGTTTTTTTGCTTAATACTTTCTTTATATTTAATATAAGCCAATGGCAACCCAGAAATGAAAGATCCAACAACCATACAGATATTTTGTAAACAACAAAACGGGAAGAAGAAGAAAGGCTGTCAGCTTGCTACTGAATGGATATCGCCACTGCCATTCTTTTTAGGCTGCAGCCATCTGCGGCTGCATTCATTAAAATTTCAATTCAGTGTGAATTCTTTAGCATTTTCAATTCATGAATTGAAAACGAATAGAACTCATTCATTTTTATCAGCCTAAAGATTTCACACACTGAATGGTAGAAAAAAAGATTGCAGCTTTTCAGATTTTAAATAAAAGAATTATAAGTGAAAATGAGCACACTTTTACAGCTCTGTTCAGTAGCAATTATGAAATAGTACCAATATTTCCAATTAATAAATTACGTTAGCGAAAGAAATAAAGAAACATTATTATAAGTCAAAATTTCCTAAACGTCTAGTAAATAATATAAAAGATCTAAATAATCGATTTAAATAAAAACTTGTAATAATTAAAATTAAAAAATGTGTATGTATTTAATATGCAAATTCATTTAACAATAAGAATGACGCTGCTCACTAAAGTTTTTAGATGTCTTTCTTTAAATCGAGATTTGAAAAATTCACCATTTTCTGAATAGCTTTACTCATTGGAAATTTCGATTTTAATTCCATAGTAGATGGTCTCTCTGTCGGATTATTTGATAGCATTCGCTTGAGTAGCTCATGTTCACGTGGATGTTCTTTAGGGAAATCTTTCGGATAAGTACCGTCCCTGAGATGACGCAATGTCATAATACGTTCCATTTCAGTACCGAAATACACAAGCAATTCAAAGAATATTAAACCAAGTGAGTATATATCGACCTTAAAGTCATAATGCTGGCCACGCAATTGTTCGGGAGACATATATAGATGTGTGCCCACCTGCTGAGTGTGACGTGCGCACGATGGCAGTCCGGTTTTATCACCACACTTTGTAACCATATTTGGTATATCTGACATATCGGTAACCAGTCCAAAGTCACCAATTTTAATTTGACCAACTTGCGAGAAAAATATATTGCTTGGTTTTAGGTCACGATGTATTAGCCCCTTTAAGTGTACGTAATCTACAGCATCGACAATCTGATGGAATATATTGCCGATATGTGATTGACGGGCTATGGCCTTATTTTCACGCAACCAATCGCGCAAACTCTCCTTACGGCATAGCTGCATCTGAATGTACAAATACACCTTGGTTTGAATAGACTTCTGAGAAATCCGTGCAGGAACTATTTCTTTACATGAGTTGTTGTTGTAATTGTTTATTTTCTCCCTACTCAAGTTTAACGAAAGTAATCTATGTTTGCGTTTCGAGTTACTCTTCTCCACAACATCATTCATCGCATCCTGGCCACTCTCCTCACCATTTACCGAACGCACAAATTCAATTTGAAATGAGTCAGAAAGTTGTGAATGATTCATATTCTTGTGATATCTTAAATTTTTATCCAAACCCAAATCAAAAGAATTGGAATGTATATCAATAGATATGGAATCTGGACGTGATTTGCTTTGAGATTTTTTTCGGCTTTCATTTCTATTCAAATCTAATTCTTCCGATTCGTTCGATGTATTATCATCTTGTTCCCTCAATGCTAAAGACTGTGACTCTGAACGAAAGACTATACAAGAATCTTCCTCCTCCTCAAACTCTTCTGCAATATCTTCACCGTTGTCCGGGTCTGAACTGCAGGAAACACTGGTCACGCTGGACATCCATGATAGCAATTGTTTCTTCTTTGCCAATTGCAATCCATTCTTGGTCTGTTTCATCGCTGGCATCGGAATTGGTATTGTGCTACAATCTGGTGTCTCAATTTGTATGGATGTGGACATTTCTTGGGCCAACCATTTGCTGTCCTCCTCCTCTTGCCAG